>OX639996.1:109760574-111010574 GCA_951828415.1 Anomoia purmunda | reverse complement strand
TTTTCAAAAATCTTGAAAGGTCTTATATGCATAAGACCTTTCCTATAAATTCTATTATTTGCATTTTGTACTCACCCTTGGCCTCCTCATTGGCACGCGCTGCCGCCGCCACTGCTGCTGCATTACCCTTTGCTGCCGCCACTTGATGTTGTGGTGACATATGCAACGGTGTTGGCAAACCCGAAGACGTTGGTGACGCTGACGACGCTGATGACGATGGCGACGACGACAGGGACATCGCATGCTGATGATCCTTCAGCTGTTGCAGCGTCGTCAACTGCTGTTGCCCCAAGTTGCTGGCGGCATGCGCAGTACGCTGCAACGGCTTTGGCGCTGCGGTGGTGCAAGCTGCAAATAGCATTCTGAAGCGTAGCTGGAATTCACCTGTCTTCAGCTGCTGCTGCTGCTATAACTGTAACGACTCCTTCGACTGTACACCTTTGACGCCGCCGTTGCGGTAGAGCGCATAAATTTCTGGCGTATGCTGAAAAGAGCAACCACTATTGTAGTTGCTATATGTGTTTGCGCAATTTAATAGAATACCCGGCAAAGGTATCTGGGAGCACTGATCAATGACCACTCACGCGCGCGTACCGACCGACCCTTACGATAAACGCTTAATTGTGTTGTAACACTGAAAACGTTTCTAACACCAGTATATTTGCAATTGGCTTTGAATGCCACCTAGTATATAAAACTTTCGATGGGCTCACCAACGTTGAGATAAGCTAAGAATAGCACAAGCTATTGTGCTCCCTACTTGTTGGTGGTGATGTTGTTGTTGTTGTGTAAGCTGCGAGCACAATTTCTGCTCTCTATTGCATATATGTAAGTATGTATGTACTTTTTGCACAAGACAAATTATAGGTGCATTCTCACCCCACCAATTGCGTGTACAACCCTTTAGCTTTCTGTGAGCTTCAATTTTTTTATTTGGCGTTTTTGCAATCTTGCTTGCTTTTCCGCTTTTCGTACGATTTCGATTTTTCCTGGACGCTTCGTGATTGCCGTTGTACTTATTGCTTGCAATATGGGCGTGACACTTTTATTATAACTGAAAAATCTCAAAACACAGCTCAAACTATGAAAATGTTTAGAGACGACTTATTTACAAGCTTTAGTAGAATCAATTCAGAAAATACGTATTAGAAATTTAAATTGCACTTTTTTGCTTTGACCGAATAGCACACACAAGCATTGAAAAATAATATTTAGTAATTTCATACACACACAAACAATTGAGGTAACAGAATTTTCACAAGCCAACGAAATTACACTATGCACCGGTAAATTTCCACAATATATACATTGGCATATAATTTATTATTTCAATGAAAACTTCCAGAAAATTCACAAGTCAGTTAGGCAGCCAACCGAACAACGACGTATACAAATTCCAACCGACACGAAAGGCTCACGATGCAGGAAAACTTTGCTGTTTCCTCGTATTTTTTACCGGGTTCTATTCGCGGCCGTTAAGAACAGTACGATTTGCCGCAAACACACACACACACGCGCGAATGTACGTATTGAATTGTAGAAATTTTAATTTTTCTTTTATTTTAGCCGGCATTTAAACCTGTTTTAACTTGTTAATTATATTGCGACACAGGTAAACTTTATTAGCTTTTCTGTTGATGAAAAAGAATTATCGATAGTACTGTCACACGACGCAAGCGTTGATCAGCTGCTCAGGTGTGCTAATTGGTTTCTTGCTTTCTGAAAATATGGCCACTTCGAATTTGATATATCAACTGGCAGCCGGTCCGGGTTGGCAGCGTTCACAGCTGCAAGACTTATTATCGATAACTTTTCGTACCAGACGATAAAGTATATGAAATTGATTGCAAATAAATTTTTGACATAAATGCGGAATTCCAGCAATTCTCAATTTAAAATAAAAAATACTTATGAGGTTAAATGGAAATCATTGAAGTGAGCATAACTGTTTTTTTAGGGCGAGATAAAAGATAGGAAATATGGCAGGTTAAAGTTTAAATTAAGTACTTTTTATTCACAAATTTATTAAAACCATGTGTGGAGTTTAGAAATTTTGTAGTAAAAATCGGCCCAACTCATCTAGATCTTATTATCATTGCAAAATGTTTGGATGCACTATATACATAGGAATTGCATAATTTTCTGCTTTAAATATTATTATATTCTGGTTTTTTACAACTCGATTTTTTCCAAAATATTACCAGGCACATACTGCATATGTATGTATGTACATACATACATATATGTTACGTATACTAAATTAAAAGGAATTAAATGTCCTGTAATACAATTTTTGTAATACAATTTCCTGCTACCAAAATCAATAATATAAACGCTTAGTTTTTTTTCTGAAAACGAATGTCTTGGTTCTGTATATTTATTTGGTATTCAGCGTATCATCAAAAATTTCTACACCAAAATCACTCATAGTCGACCATAATTCACTAGATGTTACTCCATACCACAAAGAACGTACAACAAGTACAACGAATAATAGTTTTCGTATTTGTATTTGTTTCTTCTTTAAATCGCTCACCGGCCACCAACGCCACCAACTTTCATTTCTTGCATTTCGCCTATTATTTTCATAGCTTTTGTGGTTGTTGTTGTTGTTGTTAGCGCTGCTGCCATAATTTTATGCAAACATACGCAATTCGTCGCGATGTGCTATCGATTTTGGTGGTGAAGGCTCCTCCCATTCTCCCAATTCGGCATCATAGTATTGCGCTGCACGATAAGGACGCAATTCCCATGGTACTTGATCTTCCATGGCAGTTAATTGCACACCTAAATCTTCCAGGCATGGTATATCCGCATGTACAACGTCGGTAACACATTCGCGTTCGATGCGCTCCACGTGTAGCTCGCCAATGGGCTGTCCAGGACAGATGAGCTCGGTAAATTTGGCTTTCAATAGGAAAGTGGGATCCCAACGCATGTCGTAGCGACGATAGCCCCACCATTTTTCGTCCTTGCGCATCACCCGATGGAACCAATCAACCAATTCGCTCAGCTGATAGCGTTTGGGGCTATATAGATGAGTGATATTTAAAAAATCCTTAAATTTAAATGAATTATTTTCAACTTACCCCACAGCTTGATAAACTTGACCGGCAGTATCAGGATCCTTGGCGCAATTTATTATAGCTTGCGCTACGTCCGACACATAAACCGGTTGCTTAACGGTACGTTCGCCGGCAAGCCATAGTGGCATAGCACGAAATTGGCGACGCCAAATGTGCGCATAGTAACGAAGGAAACGATCCTCAGCGCCATAGATATCTGCTGGCCTAATAATTGTAGCGTCTGGGAATTCATCACGTACCCTGCATTCACCGTGATATTTGCTCTTCAAGAAATTACTGCCTCCCTCTAGTACGTAGCTTATTGGTTCAGGGCTGGCATTCAGCGCAGACAAGTGAATTAAACGTTCAACGCCAGCTTCTTTGCTAATTCTATATAATTACCAGCATTAATTATTTAGTGTTTAAAAATTTAGTTTTATTACATACCTAGCAATACGACGCGCTGCTTCCACATGCACATCGTTGTACTTAAAATTTTTCGTCTCGAATTCACGTCCAACTAAATTGATTACAACGTTCGAGTACTTTACTGCATCGCGTATAGCTTTCTCGTCTCTTATATCGTAACAATGGAACAGCACTTGACCCAAATCGCCAGATACCTTAAGACGAATTGCCTCACCGGAATCACCGCGATACGGTAGAATCATCTGGGTGCCAATTTTACCCAGTTTATTGCACACATAGCGTCCTACAAAGCCAGTGCAACCAAATACGGTTGCTACAATTCCATTAAAGCTACTGCGGCCGCCAGTACCGCGTCGCATAGCACTGGTATTGGTTGACTTCAGTGGACGGGGCGCATCGGAAGAGCTCGAGGCATGGCGCACATAAAATACACTCAATGCAGCACTGCCCTGTTGTTCTGGAATATTTTAAAATGTAATTGAAGCATTAAATTATAAAATTTACTGATACATTACGAAGCTAAACGAAAGTTACATAAGTTTCATACATGCTCCTGTTCGGCACACTTTTATAGCATTTTATTCACACTTACTTGCTAACTGGCCATTGCGCAGCAAAATTAACGAGGCCATCTTCAGTTATTCTATGATTTTTTACCGAAAGATATCCCCTAAAATCGCAAAAATGTTAATAATCCCCTTGAGGAAAATTCGCAAATCGATCGTACCTAATAAACGAGAAAACAACCAGACATCTAAATATGAAATGTCAAATTTTGACGTTTTTCTTTCTCTTCAAGAACATTTTTTTTTATGAATTTTAATCAGTAGCGATGTATTTCAATTTTATCGATATTTTACACGCAAAAAAACTTCAAGCCTTTATTGTACTATGCCCGCACCAAAAATTCTTCATCTCAAAATATTTAAATAAAGATTAAATTCTGATCTAGTCCGTACATATGGAGTGGTTAGGTAATAATTTAAATGCGATAATTTTCGGACTAATATTAACAATAACAAATTGCATAAAAGCAGTAGCACAAACTTTGAAACACTCTGTGAACTGTACATAATTTGAACTGAGATTGTTTACATTTCTAAAAATCGCCAATTGTACTATTTGAAGTGTTCACATATGTATGTAGTTGCCTCGGTATTTCAAAAAAGAATCGTAGTAGACTTAAAAATGTCCGATTTTTCCAAATTTTAAATATCGATTGCCAGGTTTTCCAGTTATATTTCACTCTTACTCGATAGAAAAGTTAGATCTCTAGTGCGATGTGAAAGCAAAGACAATGTGAAAGTAGGTGAAAGAAAATACATAAACTGTGATTCTGTGAAAGAAAATTTTATTTTTCCATTAGTGAATTATTAAAAAGACATTTAATACACACAATTGTAACAACAATTAATTTTAAGGATTTCGAAACAGTTAAATTAAAATACAGGTTTCTAAAAAGAAACTCAAAACCAAGCGTAGTTCTGTATCTGTATTGAGAGCTTGGTAAGTCGCGCAAAGCGCACCTGCCGGATTTGCTGAGTGTGGCTGTGACTAAAATGGAAAAGAAAATGAGTTCTGCTGTTGGAAAATCGGCGGCTGCTGCAACGAGTGAGTGTAAAGTTTTCAAAATTAATCATTTGAAAATATAGGAACTTACATACATAGTGCCAGAAAAAAATTTTAAATCGCTGTTGTACGTGTAACCTCCATGTTTGTATATGGGTCGGCTTTCCAATAAGGAAACATTGCCTGTTTTAGCCAAAGTACTGGTAATTTCTTAATGAAATTCGCAGGGGGTGTTGGGGAGATGCTCACTGACCGTTTTTAATAACATTTTGCGCACATATATTTATATTTTTTAAGATATTTGTTCTTAAAATTTCTTGGCTTACTTCACAATATTTTCATATATGCACTGCACTATTGAAGTTTATTCTTACTAAGACATGCAATTTAATGCTTTTATAACTTCATTCACATATATTTTTTTACAAAATGTGTAAAAATTAATTAATTTAACTCAATTTTCTAAATCTATTGCTTTCTCCTACAATCGTAAACACACAATGGCTGAAAGATGGCCGCCATACTTCATTACTGGTGATACCAGATCCTTCAAAACTGAAATACTCTTTTTTACTCTAAAACATGTTGGGATGCGTAATGAAATCGAATTTTGTAAATTCCAAACATTCATTTATTAATAAATTACGATTGGAATATACACTTCTTGTAAAAATACAGAAAGGTGTCCTACGCAAAAATACTGTGGATGGCGTAGCCGAAGTTGGACCGGCCAGGGTTATTTTTTTAAAGCGCGGCCGAAGGCCGCCCACGCGGAAAGGTGTTCTACGCAAAAATACTGTGGATGGCGTAGCCGAAGTTGGACCGGCCAGGGTTATTTTTTTAAAGCGCGGCCGAAGACCGCCCACGCGGAAAGGTGTTCTACGCAAAAATACTGTGGATGGCGTAGTCGAAGTTGGACCGGCCAGGGTTATTTTTTTAAAGCGCGGCCGAAGGCCGCCTACGCGAAAAGGTGTTCTACGCAAAAATACTGTGGATGGCGTAGCCGAAGTTGGACCGGCCAGGGTTATTTTTGTAAAGCGCGGCCAAAGGCCGCCCACGCGGAAAGGTGTTCTACGCAAAAATACTGTGGATGGCGTAGCCGAAGTTGGACCGGCCAGGGTTATTTTTTTAAAGCGCGGCCGAAGGCCGCCCACGCAGAAAGATGTTCTATCCGGCGAAATTTGCCGATACCGTGGTTGAGTTTTTATGGCGTAAATCAATTTTATAAAAACGCGAAGACCCTTTCGTAAAACTACTAGAGGCAATAAAATATACCTATAAGCCTTTGTGTTTTTGTTTTATTTCGTTTTTTTGTCTTCAGAGGTTTTTTTTTAAGATTTTGTTTAGCAACATATGGCAACATCGAAATTTCAGTTCAACTGATGTACAAAGGAAAAAGTGAGGTTAAATTTGACCATTTTTTCAACTTTAACAACAAATAACTTACAACCTAGAAGCCTCCGGTAGACGGGATTTTCAGATTTAGTATCTGGAGGACCCCCTCTACCCCCCTATAAGACCCTTATTTTTCAAAGCGTGGTTCCTTATTGGAAAATTTTCCCAAATGCGGACGCGTACAATTTTAGCAAGCAATTCATTCTAAATCAAATGGAAAGTCACCAGAAAGCGCCGCAAGATGACTAAAACTTAGCGCACCACTTCGCTCAGAAGGGTGAATGCCGTCAAAGATTTTGGCTCATCGTACCGAGCATGTTGATGTGGAAAAAATTTATTGTTAGTAGCAGCAATACCTTACAGGGATTCTTAAACAAGGGTTTATCTTATCGACCGATTGTTCTTTAGCCAGCTGTGAAGACTCTTGAAACCCGTCACTCTGGCACAACTACGATCTGAATACTGTAGCAGGCTCAACTCCTACTTATCCAGAATCAACCCCGACATACCCAACACATGTCCGGCATGTGGAGATTCTCCGCACGACACCAACCACCTATTCACATGCCCTCTCAAACCCACTCATCTAACCCCCCTCTCCCTCTGGTCCAACCCTGTCGAAACTGCACGTTTCCTGGGCCTCCCCCTAGATGAGTTTGACGACAACGACCATGGGTGAATCCGCTCTTTACGGGGCGCGACTAGCCGCTACAACAACAACAACAACAACAACTCTTGAAACCCGTTCCGCCGACAGTCGGTTCTACGATACCGTAACGACCCGGATTTATATCCGGCCAATGACTGCAATTTCAGCAGCATTCCCTAAAATTTTATGAGGAATGTTTTATGCTGTTACTACAACAACAACATCTCTTGAAACCCTGGGTTTCCTATTTAAAATTTAAATTCACCTTTTATATGAATATTTTTATGTTTTAAGGTTCAAATCAAATCAAATTATATATTTTCCAATACTATCCATTTTTTCAGCCACCACAGCTGCTCAGTTGCTCAGCTCAGCTCCCAGTGCGGCCGAGAAGAATAAGCAATGGCAGCGCGAACTGCTTATGGAACGTATACGCTCCCGTTCTAATCAACACAAATCGTTTGCCGAACTTGCAAAGGCTATGCGAATGTCAATGCTGGAAAAACGTTATGCGCTCGATGCAGTGGAGAAAGCCAATTTGCAAAAATGCCTCGACAGCATGCAGCATTGCATTAAGGTAACATCGAGACAGGGACTGGTGGAACGTCTTGAAAGTTTATCACGTCAGTTGGGTCTCAAGTTCATGGAAGATACATCGGGTTTATTTATTTCGACGGATATGTTCTTTTTGGAAATCATTTTGGATGCAAATGGTGCACTAACCGATGTGAAAGTGCATCATGAATGTAAAATTGAACAGCAATCGTGCAGTGAGTTAGTGAATTGTTTAAATCGTGGTGATTTCGCCGACTTTACAGTACAACTGGAAGGACTCTCCTCCATCTATCAATTAAATGCGGAGCCAAAAGTTAAAACCAAAGCCTTTGTTGCATTGCAAGCTATGGAAACCGATCTCTATAATCTTTTTCAAATGCAAAATTTCACCAAAGACTCACAGCAATTGGTTAAAGCTTCATCGGTGGGCTTGGTATTGAAACGCCGCGGTGGACATCCCATGAAGCTGATCTATTTCGTTTCACCCTACGATCTCATATCGCTTGAGTCCAAATCAGTGCAACCGCTCACAACCGAATTGATTACGAGCAAAGATATCGGCTTAAATGTAACGGTTAATTTGGAGGCTTCCTCAGCAAATAAACTGCAAATATTGCCAATTGTTAGCGTTACCAACGATCCGCAAACGGGACACGATGTACCCCTATATGCGCCGTTGAATCAACAAAACTCAATGCTCTTACCGGCTACATTTGTGCTGCGTCTCAATAAGCCACTGCCGGTGTGTCATGCTTCCTTGAGGGCATTGGGCGTGCCGCTGGGTGTGGCATCCGATAGTGCAAGTGGGATTGAATCGCCAGACAAAAAGGAAATTATCATTTCGCCCATTATGAATTTGGTGGTACAGACGGCTTCGGAGCAGCAGCTGAAGAACTCACAGAAGGGATTGTTTGTGAATTTACCTGATCAGACGCATTGCTATTTCTTTACGGAGAACAAACAGTTGCAGGTGAGTGATGGGCTGGAACATTTTATAAGCTCTAATATGGTATGTGGCAATATTTGAATGCTACATTTTACTGAAGTGAAACTTTTTATGGGGCTTGAGAGCTCGTTGCGTTAAACGCGGAAACGGCTGGAGGGTTTGCATAAAATTTTAATCAAAGATAACCCATGATCTGGATTAATATTTGGAATATTTACTAAAACAGTGTTGCCACCTGTTTCAAAGGTGAAATTAAATTAATAAGGCAAATCAAATATTGCAATATGGGTGTCAATTGAAAGAGGTTAAGGAAATATGTCTGAAGAGGGTTGCCACCTGTTTAAAGAGTTAAATGTAAATTATTTAATAATATAAATTAAACAATACAATACTTTTGTGAAACCAAAAAGGTTCGCTCGGAAATATTTTTGAGAAGGTTTGCCATTTGTTTAAAAGGGTTAATCGTATTTAATTAATATGTTACGGATATAATAATATATTTGTGTTCCACGATAAGTGTAAAACAATGCCTAATTTCTAAAATATATTTGAAACAAAATTAGTTTCAGAAAGTTTTGTTTGAAAAATATTTTTCAAGGGGTTGCCATCTTTTTAAAAAGTTTAAATTAAATGATGAAGTTAACTAAAAAAATTACAATCAGATGCGAAACTAAAGAGATTTATTCAAAAAATACTTTTGAAAGGGTTAATTAAATTTACCTACATAAGTTAAGGAGGTCCAAAATAAAGTCAGAATTTTATGAATTACATATGTATGTATATCGAAAAAAGTAATAACCCATTTTTTTAGAATTCATATTTTTCCATCGGCCAACTCTACTCAGGAGATTTCGTAGAATAACACCAAACTTTTTTTTTTTAGCATTTTTTAATATTTACTATTTTTAAGCTTATTTATTAATTTGGTGTGATTCTTTGATGTCAACTGAAAAGAACAAGAGTTTTTCCTTATTTAGTGCTAACATTTTTTTATAAAAATATAGTTGGTTCTATGACAAAAAACGTGAAAGTCAAAGTTTCGAAAACTTCTAAAAAAAATTTAAAAAAAAATAAAAAAAATTTTTTACCACACTAATTTACTTACGAAAGTTAATTTACTTACGGAGTTTGATTTTTATAAAAATTTGAAAAAATAGAAAAAGTTGTTACCTTTTAATCCGAAATTTTCGAGTTCGGGGTATAGCAACTCATTAAATTTTACATCAATAAAGTGCAAGTGTGAAGTAGCTAAAATTTATTGTTGATTTTAATGTTGTTGTTGTTGTAGCGGCAAAGTTATTTTTGATATTTTTTTTCGAATATTTATAAATTTTCTGGAAAGTTTGAAACTTTCGCGTATGTCGAAATTTCTGATAGAACCACCGTTTAATTCTGATAGTTAGTTCTAAGGTATCATTAGTTCTAAGGTATCATTCGATATATTTTATACTACATTGTCGAAAACTATACGAGAAATTTTTACCACTTCGATTTTCGAAACTATTCGAATTCAAATGAGTTTTTTTTTCTTAGTTTTAAGTCAATCGCCTAACTCTTTTTCTAAAAATCAAACTTTTATATACAAGCATTTTCGAAATGAAATTCGAACTGTTTGAATTCTGTACGTTAACGAAAACATTTTCGAAGAATTTCTATAACAAAAAAAACAACATTTTATCATAAGTATCTTTGATAGGTTTGATAGAAAAAATGCTGTCCTCTCATAAGAAATAGGGAAATTTTGCAAATCATACAGGCAGTCGGATCGAAAAATAATGTATATTAGTTTTTTCTTATATATTGCAATTATTTTAGCGATTTCTGTGTTTTTTCTTTTACCAGGCCACGCTAGTCTCATCAATTCCCTTTACCGAACCAATGCAAGTACCGAAAATTTTAGATTTTTTGAAACGCCAAGCGCTTTTCTATTCGCTTTTGGCTAGTTGTGTGCGTACACAGTCCAAAATGGGCAATGGTGAGTGTGATCTAGACGTTGAATTAAATAACTTATGAGAATAATTAAAATTTTCTTACCATCCAGACATGGATTCAACCATAATACTTGAGGTGAACGCGATTTCTTTTCAACAGATCAGTGTATCGCTTCAACATCCCTACGATGAATCAATGGCTACCGTCGAGTTCGATTTGCGTGATGGCAATGTAAAATGTACAATCTATTCGCTGACACAAAATTACGATTTGCTTTCATTGAAATTGACGAAAATCGTTGAAAAGTGTTTGTCCATACCGGTGACCATACGTGCGCTGCTGAAGTTCTGGGATCAAGAAACTATGAAAATGTTTCAACGCACTGTTGGTGGGGCTGGTGGTAGTGGTGGTGGTGGCTGTGGTGGTTTGGGTGGCGGTGGTATTGGTGGTTTGGGTGGCACGGGCGCTGGCAGTAGTGGTTATGGAAATTTTGGTATGACTGTAGGACCCAACGATTCAGCTGGTGGTGGTGTACGTGGTGGCAATGCCGTCAAAATGGAACCCAATACCAGACAACAGCAGCAGATATCTGCTATGGCTTCTGCAGCGACAACGTTAGCCGGTGGTGGTGGGGGTGGTGTTGGTGTTGGTGCTGGTGTTGGCGCAGCTTATAGTAGCGCTGGCGGCGTTGCAGGGTTTCTGCAATATAAGACCGAGGTAAAACAAGAGGATTTTCATGATAGCCCAAAGAGTCTAATGCAAAATAACTTAGCGCTGCACGCTGCTGAGAGCAGCTCTTTGGGCGGCTTACACCACCACCTACAACAATCGCAGCAGCAGCAGCAACAGCAGCACCAGCACCATCAACAACAACAACAACAACAACAGCAACACCAACCACAGCAAACGTCGCATGAGCAACTAGCTTCGTGTAAGCAGTCGGAAATAGATATCGCCGATAAGTATAAGAATATCTGGATGGACAAAACTACGAATTTGAAGAATTGCGTTAGCATAACGCCCATTTCGCCAGATAGCAATAGCAGAGGCGCGCAACAGCTACAGCAGGGGGTGGATGTCAAACGCGCTGTCGGTATTGAAATTATACCCTTAACGTCACAATGTGGTAGTGTTGCGAATAGCGGTAATGGCGGTGGCAGCGGAACAGCAATTTCAAGTGGCGTAGCTACTTCACAACCCGGCGTCAACACCTCGTCCACCATAACAATAACGCCCATAAATGCGATCAGCGGCAACAACAATGCCGGCAAAGACAAGAAATCCAGCAATAGCGGCACTGTAGTGGGCAGTGGTGGTATTTTAACCAATAACGCTGGCATGCCAGCGAACCCCAACAAACGCCAATTGGATGGCCCATCCTCCACCGATACCCAAAAGGAGAAAAAACGCAAAAAGAAACGCGACGATTCGCCTATGGGACCACCAGAGAAAGTTTATTCACGCCAAAATTCACCCGCCGCAACTAGCGAAACGGCTGCTACAGTTGTGGCACGCAAATTTTCATCGCCATCCTCCTCACCCAAGGGTGGCAGCAGTGGTGGCATGCTGACTAGTGGCAGCGCCGGGGCAACACTTGCCGTTGCCGGTAATGCCGCTTTGCTTTCAACACGTCCCAGCCCAAAACATTCACCGGTCTATAGCAGCCCGAAGCACACAAATACCGCATCGAATAGTCCGAAGTCACCGTTCGGCACACATTCGCCGAAGCATGGCTCATCGGGCAAGCCAAGTATGTCTACACTCAAAAGCGCTACGGCAACCAGTCTGAGTCCGAAAGGTGACAAAAGCGGTTGTGGCACCGGCAGTGGTTTAGTTGGTTCGGCTGTTGGACTTTCAGCGGCTGCCGCTGCAGCTGCTGGTGTTGCGGCTGCCAATGCTGTGAAATCAGCTATGGGCGTTGGAGTCGGTGCTGTGGGTATGCAACAAATGAAGTCCATGAATCATTTAGCGGCACCAACGGCTATGAATGCGGCTGGCGGCGGAGGCGGCTATAGTGGAGTTTCGAATATGGGCAATATGAGCGGTGGCGGTGGAGGTGGCGGTGTTGGCGGTGTTGGACAGCTAATGAGTGGCAATGGCACCGGTAGTGGCTTGGATATGAATGCAGCGGCGGCTCAGGCGGCAGCTATGCGGAAAGTGGTTGGCGGCGCGGTAAGTTCACACAACTTTCAGTAGACCCAACTTCCTAGGGATTTAAATGAATAGATTTTTAGAATATAAGTTTCATTTTGTATTAAAAGTTTGCTTTAAACTAAATTATAATTTCTGGAAGAAAGTCTAATTCAAGTATGGCTTGTAAAAATGTGGAAATTTTTTTTTTTTAATTAAATGTAGCTTTAAAAGTCTCACTACTAATTTTTGTGTCCTAAGCAAACAATTAACGTAACAAATTCAGAGATTCTTGTTATTTATAAAATAATTTTTATTCGTTGCATAAAATGATGGGGTTTGAGGTAAAAGATTGTGGGTTTAATGCTTTTACTGAATTTTAGAAACACACGTATTTTTTATAAACTCGGTTATTTTAAAAAATGATTTTATACTTTTGAAAAAAAAAAAAAAATTTTCCGTGGCTTTTCAGCACTACAGTACTTTTTATTTTAAATATATTTATGTAGAAATTTCTGGTTGAGAATTTGTTCATATTAAAATAATAATAAACATGTCAGAAAAAAATGCTAACAAATGAAGTTTTCCTTTTTTATTTTGTATTCTTTTATTTTGTATTTTAGAATTTTTTGAGGTTCAGGTTAATAGCATGCCGGTAGAAAAACTATTAATTTACATTAATAAAATTAGCACATAAAAAAATGTAAAAAAAAATGAAATAAAAAATAAATACAAATTTGAAAAGTTGAAGAAAATTTAAGATATGACAAAAACAATAGGAAACAGGCTCAAACAATAAAAACAATAAAAAAAATTTAAAGTAGGAATAAAAAGGGAGTTAACAAAAATGCACATAATCTAAAAAATAACAAATACAAAACTTTGCGATAGTCGTTCATTTCGACAGTCGGGCGAAGAAAAACAAACGATAAATGTCGACATATTTTGAAAAATTTTTTTATTGAGTGTTCAATTTCTAAACTATACACAAAAGAAAGAAAAATATAAACAAAAACACCAAAAACAACAAAACACAAAAAAATTACACAAAAATCATAATATAAAAAAAAAAATTTTATAAAAATAATAAATTAAAAATAAAACTTAATAAAAAATAATAAATAATAACAATAAAATAAAACAATGCAAAATATTAAAAGTTAAATAACATTATTAGAAATTGAAACAAATAAAAAATACTGCGAAAATAATACAAGGAAAGCAAAATAAAACAAAAAAAGTAAATAAAAAAAAAATTTAGTTATAAAAATAAAATAAACAATAAACTTAAAAAAAATCAAAAAAAAAATTAAAAATTAAAAAAAAAATATAAAAAATAATTTTTTTTTCTTATTTCTATTATTATGAAATTTTTAATTCTTTTTAATTCTATAAACTTTTCAGTATTTTGCTCATTCTTGAAACTTTTTATATTTACTGTTAAAAAAGTATAAGAAAGTAAAATAAATTCAAAAAAATAAACATTCACTATAATTTTTGATTACATTAAAAATATTTAAGAAAAATTGTATTTTGTTAACTTTTACTAACCGTTTCTACCATTTTTTCTACTATCTAATTTTCTCTCTCTCTCTCTCTCTCTCGTATTTTTATACACAACCACACACTCACTTAATTCCTTCTTGCCCTACATACCCCAATTTTTAATTCATTCTTTTGCGCTCCCATCGTATAATTTTCCACATACACTTTCTGTGATACGAAATTTTTTTGTCAGGTTAGTTCGACGGCGTCAACGATGTCAGTCGCGCCAACAACAGCAACAACAACGCAAGCGGCGCCAGTAGTGCCTCCACCGGTGCAGCAACACTCGCCGCCGGTCACTGGCAGCAGTGAGTCGAAATCGTACGAAGAAGAATATGCCGCCGAAATAACAACCCTACAATCCAGCTCATCTACTGAATACATGGTAAAGAAAAGTGAAGAGGGTCTAAAGCTGACTATCAACAAGACGAGCGGTGGTGTTAAATCGAGTGGTGGCAGTAATGCTAACAGTATTAGCAGTGGTGGAGGTGGTGGTGATGGTGGTGGTGGTGGTGTTGTTGGTGCCGGTAGCAGCACTTCTATGTCTTCTGCTAAGACTTCCAAGTCGAATAGTCAGACGGGTGGCTCAAATACAACTAGCAAAAAACAACACACTGGTCTCAAACCCGGCGTAAATAGTGGACCAGCCTCAAAAAAGTTATTAGCCGCCAAGTCACCATCCAAGAAAAGTGCCACATCTAAACATCCCTTTCAAAAATCAAATTCTTCAGGTAGCTTATCAACGAAATCAACCAGCAGCACTGGCTCCGGTTTGGCTAAAAGTTATAGTACCAATTCATTTGGAGATTTAATTGGCAGCAGCGTTGGTCCATCGCGAAAATCATCAAAGCGATCGTCGAGTTCGAGTAGCAGCAGCACATCCACCGCCACATCAGCACCACCAATACAACCTGCCACGCGTTTGGATCACCAAGCGGATATGCTAAGAATACTGCAGTATGCGTCTCCAGCAATGGCTGCCAATATGGAGGGTTTTATGAAAGGTCTGAATAGTAAATTTCAAATACCAAAAATATCGCAACGTACCGGGAATACCAACAACACTACCGCCAATGGTGCACAATCAGCACCCACCACACCAACTGCGCTATCGCCGACGACATTGGCGTCAAAGGGCAATAACCAGACCAATGAAATCGTACAACAGTCACAAGCGCATAATCCGCGTATAAAATCCAACTCAAATATGCGCTCATCACCGTTACTCTATGCAGCGGTGTCTGGTGACTCCACAACGCCACCAATCGGTTTCCAGCAAAGTGCCAATACGTTACATTTAAATGCAAATTACTATTCGCAACAATCCACAGATGGCATACAAATGCCACAACATTCACAGCAATATACAAATCATCAACGCCAGCAACAGCAACAGCAACAACTACAACAACAGCAGCAGCAGTTGCAACAGCAATTGCAGCAACAACAGCCACACTATTCGCCGCACGCGCAACAACAGCAAGCGACAGCGGTGTCCATTGACTATCATCAGGTAAATGCCATGGGTAATGGCCAAATTAGGGATGAGGCAACGTTTAGGTCCAGCAATGCTACCGCTGCTGAGCTAGGCGGTAAATAACATTTGCTACTTGTTTTTTATTTTAAATATATTTTCACTTATGATTAATATTTACATTTTATTTTATGATATAAGTCATTTCTTTACAATGCGATTTTGTAGATTTGAGGATCGCTATGGAAATTATGTACTTAAACATTAACACAGCCTGTTAAATAACTGGGCTTTTCTTTAGTAAAATATTATAATTATAAAGAAAATGCACGCCAGCTTATTTCTAATATTTAGGGGATTCACATGTAAATATGTCGTAACGTATCGTAAAGTCAAAAAGTTATAAAATTTCCCCGTAACTTAAAAATTGTTTTTGTTTGTTGCAGAGAAAAAGGAACTTAAATAAGACAAATTTTCGGAATTTTATAATTTTATGGTTTTATGAAACTTCGTTACTTTGTGAATCCCCCTATTGTATTTAATATATACTATATACACTTGCGCTCACAAAATCAAGCCACCTAAATACATATATCCACTATATATTTCATCTTAAATTTTTTTATTCATTTTTTATAAAACTATATTGTATTTATGTAACAAACAAACTAAAAAAGGTCAAAAAATATGAATAAAATAATTTCAAATTTTTTAATCACTGTCTTCAGAAAATTTTCAAGTAAGCAGTTTTGTAGCCCATTAAATTTCACTATAATAAACTGCAAAATTTAAAATTGTTAAGAAATAATGGCTCCTGATTTTGATTAGTTTTCAAAAATTAATGGAAATTTTCAACCATTTGAAATTTGAACTTTATTATAATGAAATTAAATACCTAAAACGCTTCTAAAAATTCTGATAGAAATTTTTGAAAATTAAAATTTTTTTTTAAATTTGTTTAATTTTTGAGAATTTATTTTGAATGTTAATACCGAAACAATTTATTTAAACAACGATAATTTACGTATGCACATTAGGGTGTCGCAACAAAAAAGTTGCGGGGTTTCCAACGGAATTATAAAATGTGTTATCTTTATAACTTCCGCCAAAATATTTCGAAAAAAATATTACGAATTACATGAGCTGGATTGATTTAAAAATATCGACAAAAGTGTTTATAAATAAAATATTACAAAGCAAGATACAATACATAATAAAACAGTATACGCTTTAAATATCTGTTTAAAAATATTTAAACATTTGTGCAACCGAATTCTAGTAATTTTGTTTTTTAATTTTCATTTTTTTTAATTTAACTTTTTTTCCTTTCTTATTTTTTTTTTGAGCTTAAACTGTTCTATGATCTGTGGTGATGTTTTTGAAAAAATGTTAAAAAAAGCTTTTTATTTATAAAATAATCAGCAAAAACTAGAAATAGTTTCAATGGTACCACCTTACCAAAATCTAAATATTATTTCGAAATATTTTGTCCGATGTCTCAAAATATAACGAATTTTATATTTCCGATGGTAAATCATTGCCGATTTTGGTTTTTCGCAATTGTTTTCATTTAAAATAAAAAATTATTAAAATCGATTCAGTACTTTGAGAGCCAAAAATAGATTATTAAAAAAATTTAATATGAAAAATACTGTAGATATTGTAAAAAAATGAATGTGGCTTAGATTTGTGAACACTAGTGTATTACATAAATACATACATATAAACACCAAGGTGGTGAAACCATTCAGTGCATTTATTGTGCGCTTAAAAGTATGCAATAGGTGCTTTTTAAAAAACAAAGCGTTTTAAAAATTAGTAGCTGAGTAACACTATTGTACTTTCTTATTTCTCCTTTACCGCTTCATTAGGTAAATATCGAATATATCGAAGTATGGCCACTTTTTTGCAAGAAATTGAAATTTAAAAAAATCAACTAACGCATAGTTTTATGCATTATTTGTAACAATAAGCGACGATAGTATTGTTTCTATTTGTCAGCCGTAAAATATGCTAAGTATGTAAAGATTATTAGTTTCTCCACAAGGGTATACCTCTAAGGGTATAACGCTAATATAACCTGTACTTTCCACTCTTTGCTGTTCAAAGCACTCAGCTTTTGATGTGAAATTCTTACTTAACATATATGAAGATGTTGCTTAGAGAATTTACGTTTCAGGTAACCACTGAAGTTGGCTACGTTTATAGCAGCCAAAGTATTTATGGGGTCCACTTACATATGTCTTACATTTAGTAATTCCTCCCAGTCAACATATAGTAGCTCCAATTCAAATATGCCGAAAAGCCGATTGCATCCTGACACTAATTACGTTCGAAAAATGACTTAAAACGCGCTAACTGTAAATTAAGGCAGCAGTGCGCTTCAAATATCTCAGATGTTGTATACAATGTGATTTGGCCGCGGTGTTGTTTCATAAAGGTACTTGATTTTAAATCCTTTTGACATCCTTTTACAGACATCCTTACCAAATGAAAATAATTCTTAATTAAAAGTGTATTATATTGTATTTATAATGTCATACTACTAGTCCATGAAGTTGAGATAGTGCTGCCTTTGGAGGCCTCTTGAATTCCTCAACTATGAAAGGATCTCTTTTTGATTAAACATTGGTGCTCTACATTAGGAGATCTACTAAGCTCCTGAACGGGTGTCTTTCGTTGATAAAAACTCGCAACCAGTATTTCACGATTATACCCTCGCTGTTATACCAATATCTATTTATCAAGAGATTGATGATCTACATTAGAAGATCTAGTAAACCTCCGGAGAACTCGGTAACCTGAATGCAACGATTATACCCTCGCACTAATACCTACATCTATTTATCTAGAGATAAATGAGTGATTTCGAAGTTTGTCAATCTAATGATACTGCCAGGTGTTGTATCATTTCACTGATAAACTTCTTTATGTTGTCCCGAGCATACAGCTAATAAAATTGTACAACTGGGTCAATATAGACATCAATACCATCTGGGTTAGCGAATAGTTACCGAACCTTAATTTATCTTTTTGTAACCGCCTCATCACATATCTCGAAGCATAAACACTTTCGTTCGGAATGAAAATGTCGCAAACTAATTTATTGCATAGTTTTAGGCACTATCTGCAGTGAGAAATTAGTTTGAGCGCGTCAATAGTTCCTCAGAGTGAGAAATGAATTGAAAATCGCAAATAACAAAGTGTTGATTCTCCTGCATCTAAATATGCTATACAATCGAGATAGAGATATGTGTTTGGTATGAAAGACCTACCCGCGAACCCACGATCAATGTAATCATTGTTGTTGGTACACGCGTGGTAGGTGTGGCGTGGCTTTAGCGATACGCTTTACAAAATTGCCAGTATCCAGTCTCATCGCAAGTCACAAAAATTTAGAGTATAAATTAAATACTCTATTTGTGACTTCAGATAATTTGGGTATTCTGTAAGAGTAAGTCACAAAAAGCTCACCCAAAATGTGGTGAAAACACATAGGGACAATCAGCTGATAGCAACAACTGACAAAACTCTGACAAAAATGACTTTCAGACCTCTAATGATGGCAACAGCCGTTGAAGTTTATGCGTCCTATAGACCACGCGAAAATTACGTTATGTTCTGTGCCATACTTTTAGGCGCAGAAAACCTGACAACTGTCAAGTTGGTGAGTTTTGTCATTTAATGCAGTTTATTCTGAATTAGAAAGAATTGCAATTTCCTGAATTTGAAATGGAAATTCTGAATAAGAACTGCAATTCTCTGAACTAAAACTGATTATGTTGTAATCTCAAAATCTGATTTCACCATGACAAATATTTTCCCCACAATATATGTTCCCACTATTGAATTATAGAAATTCAAACTGGAATTTTTGCTTGGCATTATGTGAAATATAAATTACAGAGGAGCTGAAAAATAATGGCGTATTCCTTTATTGCAGATAACGTGATCGCGCCTGCAAGCCTCTCCCACTGTCTAGGCAATTCTGAACAATTTGCATTCGAGCTTATTCACCACAAGATGCGGTAACGTGTCGTAATGCCATAAAATCATGCAATTTAATAAAATTCAAAGTTGTGTTATTTTAACTACTTTTTCTCTGCAATCCCAAAATAGCAACGGAAATGAATTTTAAGCTACTTCAAAATTGTATGATTTTATGACGAGATCCTGTGAATACCTTAATTGGAAAGACCGCTTTGTGTTTCTCGGATACTTTTGCACTTGGGGAGAATATCATAATTTTTTTTATTTTATAGTTATTTTTAATAGTTTTAGTAAACTAAAAGATATACGAACATATATCGATAAATTTCAAGCAAATCGATAAAAATTCAAAATTATCGATAAATCGATTACTTAGCATATTGTCTTTTGCCACAAACCTCAGCGCTCAGCTATCTAAATTACTATAATAATTTATAAAATTTTAAATAACATTTAGTCTGCTAAGTGCCAGTATTTGTCTGATAAATTGTATTTAATAGATAAAGGGAGAACGCTTTGTTTTATATGTTCAAATAATAGCGTGTATCCTTGATTTAGTATCGAGTTATTATACACATACACATTTTTATTTCTTAAACTAAACATCGATTATTGTATTTAAAAATTATCGATACTTGCATACATCGAAAAGTATTTATCGGAAGTACTACTTTGTTCTATATGTCCAAAAACAAATAATGACGTTTTTTATTGAGTATCGATTTATAAAACACATGGTACTTACATATGTATGTATGTTATTTAAAAATAAACATCGATTGATTAAATGCAAAATACCAATACTTTCATGTATATCGAAAAGTATTTATATGTATATCGATATACGTATTTTAAATAAGTTTGGTAGTAATTAAGATAATTTTATTGTTTTTTGGTTGCATTATGAAATTTTCACTTTTTAATTTGAATTGGTACAAATTCATAAATTCATAATTGGTATAAATTCATATAAGTATTTAGTTTTAGGCGCACTAATAAATCATTTTAATTAACTCTTTCTTGTTGAAAATTTAAATACAGCAATTTCATTCACATTTCACACATCACATTTTTCTTTTCTATTGTAATGAACAATTAATTTTTTTTTCATCGTAATTTATTTGATTGCATTTTGCGATATATTATTATAGACCTAATACTTTATGGAAAATATTGCATTCTAAAAATTACATATGTATATGTTATATGTACTAAAAGTCGAAGTCTAATGTTATTTTCTAAAAATGAGTTTACAAAAATACTTAGGGTTGCCTACATGCAACATAAACAAAAAATTGTCTGCTAGAATCTGAAAATTTGTTAAATGGAAATTTTAAGAACTCATTTGAACTGAAAACGGCTGGGCCTAAAATATTTAGTACAAAAAAGTTAAGAAATCTTTTGACTTTTTCAACATAAATTTGTACATACTTATGAAAAATTAGCTACGCTCATACAAATAAAGTATATTTAAATGGCAACAATTGTCAAACATAATTTGTAAAATTTTAAAGTGAAAAAAATTCTAATAATATTCGTTATTTTATAGGCAAAGGCAAAAGTCATTGTTAAAAAAATTAGTTAAGCTCAAAGTCAAGATATGAATGAAAATAATTTAAAAGAAGAATAAATTTGAAAAACTTTTTAAGCAGCAAGTAAAGACTTTTAATAGCAGCTTGGTGTGTATATTTGAATTGTCTATCGCGTCTGTGTGAAAACTACGATTATTGTCGGCATCGCGAAGTTAAAGCTGTCATCTATCTTGCCACGCCAATGACAAGACTCATTGCCTCACAGAGGACCGTAGCAATCATGCCATGTGACATTCGTATTATTATTGATGAAACCAAAATATCCACAGCATTCAATAAAACTTGGTTATGAAACGATTTGTTTAAATAAAACCCAAACTCAAAAAAATTATCGATTTTATATGAGACTTAGGGATTAATGTTTCTTTGGAATTAACAAAGTTAGAGCCATTGCGATGTGAGGATCCTCTCGTGCTCGAGTATGCAAGAATATCAGCACTGGGCGGAGGGGTGTGAGATGGAGAAAAAAAATTATGTATTAAGGCGACGATTCATGTATATTAGTGTGCTCATATTTCTTCATCAGATTTTCTAAACTTCAACCCCTACGCCGATGCTGCTATAGTCGAAGATATCAAATATTAATTTAAATTGTTTGAGTCTTCATATCTAGCTTGATATCTTTGACAATGGTATTACCGATGATTGAGGGGGTGAGAATGAAAAAAAAACAATGTTTCTTTGATTTTAAGTACCACCCTAATGTAAATAAATGTTTTTCATATTTATAACTTCTATTCAAAAAGCAAAAAAAAAATACTGCAAGAGTGTACATAATACAGACCTCCTCCAACTATTAATCGTACTTACCACCAATTTATTTAGTATAAAGCATATCGGCCCTTTTTTGCTTGGAGAAGATTTTTTATTTTTTTATTTGACAATTGAAACTCTAAAAATAAATTAACAAAAATGTACATTATAAATGAAGTTGGTGCACCATCAATGCCTACTAAACCTTTCCAAGGGAAAAAAATAAAACATTCCAGAGTCACTGTGGCGAAATGCGACAGTATATGGTATGCTGAGTATAAATTCCGTCGCTTTTTTATCGGACATTCGTAAAGGGAAATCTTTTCCCATGCGGATTTTATATTCATCTGTATGAGGGAAATTAAGAAACCCCAAGATTTTTTTTTTTTTTAGAAACATATTTGGATTGTCCGAAAAGTAGTACATATGTATGTACATACATACCAGCAAATTGTTTGAAATTTATACTTGTTTCGGGCGTTGTGTGATCAGCCATGATATCTTTAATTTCCTCATCGATTTTGGGATATTCATTTCGAATTTTTTTAAAGTAAAATGGTGTTATTGCCGAATAGCTCATTTCTTTGAAATTATTTGTATATTAAATTGGTGTGTTATTATTTTTATTATTTTTATTGTACCTTTAATGACATTTAGGTTGTTTGTATAAATTGTAACGTTATATCAATGCATTCCCCTCATAATAAAGTTGATGCTCATTTTGATGTTATCTTAACTCAACGTTGTATTCTGGAAGTACGTAAAAGCAAAGAAAAGGAAATGTAGGCCATTTCTCTTTGGGAAGAAAGTGTTAGAAAAGTATCAACTTTAATGCTTTATTAGCAAAATATTCTTAATTTTAGTATAAACGTAATGCGATAAAATAATAAATAACAAAACGAATTTCTTTTTACTAAATTAAAAATTAAGTCCTACAAATTTGCATTTCATTAAAGTTTGTAATTTATAAATGTGAATAGATGGATTGTCACAAGAATTAAAAAAATTAGAAAAGATATCGTACGGATTTCCTAAGGCCGTCAACATAGCGGCAATAAAGCGAAAAGCTGTCTATGTACATCACCTTCATAATTAAGTACAATATGGTTTTATTATGACATTACCAGTTACATGCATCTTTAGTTCTGTTCCCGTACGCCATGAACTTCCACGAAATTATAGGAGACAGGCTGGTTAGCGAGCTATTTTTGGTGGAGAGTTGTGTAGAGAATAAAGTGCAAGTTTTTTCCCGAACTTCTGATGAAAACCTTGAAAAATATCAAGCGATCAGCTGTTGCATAAAACTAACAAAACAAAAAAAAATGTTACGTTCTCAAGTTGATAACGAAAAATATTAAAATAAATTTTAATAGTTTTGAGGCATTTGAATAAAATAAACATTTAATACATTGCTTGCCATTTTTTCGCATGCCTTTAATTCGAAAGGAAACTGTTTGAAGTTATTGTCTGTGTTCTTCCCGTACTTTTTGGTTGTCACTCTATTCCTACTCTCACTTCAGAGAGTAGCTTTGCTGTTTGACATTTTCAGAGCTAATCATAGAGGGGTGCTAATTTTTTTGAGTGTCTTCTCAGAGCAAAAATGAACACAACGCTCAAAGATTCGCATGTAATTTGAAGTATATATAGAAACTATTTGCAAAAATCAAATGATACCCACAAAGTAAATCTTCCGAATTTGATATAAGATAGACTTTTCTTCAGAAAATCGAACGTGTATTGTTCAGATTTCACAAATCCGTAACTATTCGCATACCAGTTTTGCCAGAAATTTGATTTTTCTGAACTAAGTCAAAAGGGGGTTTAAAGGATCGAAGCGAATTCGTAAAAAATCAAGTGTAATTGTTTGGTAGAACAAAATCAGAAACAGTTACCGATTTCCTACTGAAATTTTCTAAGGAAATCGGAAAGTATAATGAGGATATTTGCACGGATTTCTTAAAATTCCGTTAACTCTGAAATCCGTTAACTATGAATTCGAATTTTTTCTGAACTGGTATGAAGTTCGTTCATTAAGAGTTGGTATTGAGCCTGCGCTATCTCCACGTCATATTTTTGATTGCCTACTCTCATTGGAAGTAGCTGTTGGCTCTCTCAGAAGAGCTTTAGTACCACTGTAAATATGTAGGTTCAATTTTGAACTGGTCACACGCAGAAGATTGATCAAAGGTTCGATTCCTTGGACAAATGTATGTATGTATGTAGTCAAGGCGAATTTAAAGCGAGACAAAAATGCCATGATAAAGGAAAATAGAAAGACGGTAGCCATTGTATGTTAGTAGATTATAAACAAAATAATTCGTCATTCGCTTTTGCCGACCTTCTCTAATGCTCCAGGCGAATCAAGATAAATAAATTAGCTACACTTCCAAGGTGTATCCATAGAAGGTGATAAAAAAAAACAAGAAAAAAGATAAACAAGGCGAATCCGCTGTGTATTTTGTTTGTGTAATTTTGCGAGTGAAATGTCAAAAACTGAATTCGCATACTATTGCTCATGTATTTTGTTTATGTAATTTTGCGTGTGAAATGTCAAAAACTGAATTCGCCCAGTTTGCTTATGTATTTTGTTTGTGTAAACAAAACAACCTAGCGAATTCAGAGAGAAGAACAAGCATTCAGCTCATAGGATGCTATCACCTTGTATGGATTCGCCTTGTACTCTACTAAAGCCAACTATTATGAATTCGCCCTATGTTAAGAGATTGAAATGTAATACCAAGAATGATAGAAAACAACTGATAGCAACGGAAAGTGACGTAATAAAAATAGAGAATGAGCGAGCAAAGAAAAAATTCTAAAGATGTGCAGATGGAAGAAGCAGACAAACGTCAGAACAATTGAAGTTTTGTTGGCATTGTTTTGCGAAAAATAAGAGAAAACATTTTTATTTCGTTAACGAATGGTGGGATGCTGTCAGTTAGACAAAGATAGTACTAGCGGCCGGGGGAAGGCACAACCTTGCAATCTATTGTTATTATTAGTGTAATACCCATAATACGACGAACGTTGTTTAGGAGATCCTTCTGCCCGCCAATTTTTACTGACTCGTAGACTCGTAGATGCAAACAAACTTAACTAATGCAAAAGGTCATCAGAGTGCCTAATAACACTGCTCCGTTACAAAAATAATTACTTTACCTTATCAGCTGTGGAACTACTCGAAGGTACATACATATTATTTTCATACGTACATGAGTACATAAATGCTGCTTAGTCTCGTCGTTCTCGTCGACGCTAATGCCCACAGTAGATACCGAAACGAAAGAGTGCACTGGTAATTGCGAGCTGTGCAGTGGACATAATCAATTTTGTTTGTTTGTTTTGTCTGTATGCTAATGTTGACTTTTTTTATTGATATTGTTGTTATAGTGATGATTACATAGTACATAGAATGTTACAATAGGGTGGTTCAAAAAAAGTTGAAATTTTAATGCTCTCACACACTAGGTCTATATCGAAGAAAACAATAGCCGTATTGTTTTGAAATAATAAAAAAAATATTTAGAGGTCGCTCAAAGCGTTCAAAGCTTTCTATTTATTTTATATGGGGAAAATCAAATTTTCCTAGCAATGCTAGAGAATCCTTCAAAATAAATATTTTTCAATCAGCAAACTCTGTTTATCTTCAAAAGACTTCAAAAAATCTTCGACGCGCTCATGGTATAGGTAAGTAAATAATTTATTTAATATAATATTAGGCTCCTAACCCACTGTGTTTTGTAATTTCAAAAACGTGAATTGAGTACGATATTTTGAAAATTGTAAAACAGATTTAAAGAATTTCAGTCAAGGTTTGAACAAGCTTATGATATACGGAAAATAAATCAATTAAGCTATCAGCCCACACGAATATTTATTGCGTTTTCGGAGCCTCTCGGACTGGCGGGCTTTGCACTGTCGACCTCTACTCTCACTACAGCGTTTACGATCATCCTAACCTCAAGGTAAGAGAGGGAATGAGAATGTTGTAAGAAAAGACGAGTCGTAGGGTTGGAGGAGGTGTATACTCTGAAAATCTCTCGTTACTTTCGTCTTACGAATCTCTATAGCGGTTTTCAGGCGATGTAGATGGCATTTGAAAGGTCCTCAAAATTGGTAACGTGTTGTAGGATACACAAAGTTTTTATCAATAAAATCCCTCACAAAAAAGTCCACAACTTCCATCCCTTAACGAGATGGCTGAGTCTTTTCACGCAAAAGTGGTATTGGGTCCAGTTTATAGAGGGAAACCGTTGAGCCGATGAACTCACTAGACTCGGCACTAAACTTCTTGGTGATAAACTAAGCGTTGAAGTATGGACGAAGAACAGGAGGAATCCCGTTTGAATCTTTTGTACCAAAGTCCCGCTCTATCCGATGTAGATTTTCCACTCTTGGTAGACATTTCTTCGATTATTTCAGGGATCGTCTAAAATATCTGGTAAGCATAGTTCATACCTAACCTGACCTTATGATTTAAGTTTTTTAAAATACAGTTATATCAAGTTTCCATACCATCACTCATTGGTCCCAACGGACCGCAGCTAACTACTTTTTCATTTGAAAAAAGTTATCACTGTTAAATTTTCGAATAAATATTTATTTATAGACTTCAGCGTCACCTATCGGAATTTTTAACCCTATGTGCTATAAAGACCATTCCTTTGAATTTGAGCCCGAATCAGTAGTTTTCGAGTCTACAAACTAAATATCAATAATAACACAGACGGGATTTTATAGATAAGAAGAATAAGGAGAAGAAGAAAATTGAATATAAAAATTGAGGAATATTTTGCAACTAAACTTTGAAGTTAAATTTGGCACATTTGAGCATTTAGTTTTTCATGCATTTAGTCGATACAAAGGTCCACCAAAAAGATTATAAGAATATCGAATAACACCCTAATGTAATTAAATACTAAATTAGTAATGAATTTCGTACAAAAATTTATTATTAATCTTTTAGTACATCTTTATTAATAACTCCTGGATAGGTTGTATATTCTTGTGACTTTCCGGTCAAAGCGACGAATTGCTCAGCTACCTCAACAGCTACACGCACCTGCGCCTCGGCAGTGCTAGCACCCAAATGCGGAGTGGCCACCACTTTCGGATGTGCTATCAACGCTTTGGTCACCTCCGATTTGGGCGGCTCTTCGGGGAACACATCAAAGGCAGCACCCGCGCAAATACCACTCTCCAGCGCATCGATAACAGCTTGCTCATCAATAATACCACCGCGTGCTACATTCACCACACGAACACCGCGTTTACACTTGGCCAGCGTTTGAGTAGAAATTAGATTCCTTGTTTGCGGAATGAGTGGCGTGTGCACAGTGATATAATCGGCCAAAGGCCAAATACTCTCTAAATCCATTTTTTCAATACCAGCCGCACGTGCCTCCGCTTCGGTTGTTATGGGATCGTAGCCGATTGTGCGCATACCCCATGTCTTCATGCGTAGCGCCACCTCGCGTCCAATACGTCCCAAGCCGATAATTGCCAACGTCTTGCCATACAACTCAAATCCGCTATACAGCTTGCGATCCCAACGTCCCGCCTTCAAACTCTGCGCTGCCGGCACAATTGGACGCGCCAATGCACCAATTAGCAGACAAGTCAATTCGCAAGCAGAAATGGAATTCCCGCCTGGTGTATTCAGCACAACAACACCATGATTTGTAGCTGCTGTCACGTCAATGTTGTCAACGCCAGCACCGGCGCGACCCACTACCTTTAGTTTGCCGCCTTCTGTGCCCGCCTTGATAACCTCGGCGGTTATCTTTGTGTCTGAGCGGACAATAACTGCATTGTAATCTTTGACTATGCGAATCAGTTCGTTGACTGGTAGCTTTAATTTTGTCTCTACATTAATGCCATTGCTTTGTAGGAGTTCGACACAGGCTTGGTCTACCGCATCACAGATTAATACATTTTTAATGTCAACAACAACAGGCATTTTGAATTGAATTCAATTAAATAGAACCCGTTTGGTTGTTTGTGCAAACACACGAATGATAACAGTACCGGTGCAAGTGGATCGAATGAAATACGCAAGTGTCCGTTTAGCTCAGAGCGCGGCTTACAACTAAAGCTTGCTGTTAAATTACATCGGGTTTTTATAAGCGGTCGTTAGGGAGAAGGAAAATACAAACATACCTACATTTATCTACATCACATGCGATTCCACTATACATTTTTTTATATTAAAACTAGTTGGTACTGGTACTGACGTTTTCTTATACTTACAGAAGATTTTTTTAAGCTAAAATTGCAGTTTCGGTGCATTTAAAAATAAGGGCCCTTAATTATGGCAAACATGGAGTTGACGCTAACGTTAGTAGCAATTTTTTTTTACATAATTTGTAATGTAACTTTAAGCGTACTTTTCTAATATCCGCAATACCGGACCAAAACAACGAAAATTCTATTCTAGCGCCATCTAGCGGATCTGAAATCGTCTCCTAGATATTTTACATATATGTAGTTTGATTGGCCCAGCAGCTTCCTTTCAAATATCAGGCTATACATATGGATTAAAAAAAAAAATAGTAGCATAAATTTAATAAAAATACTAAATACTAGCAATACCAAGCGTACACCCCATTACGCTTTAAAAAAAATATAAAAAAATATTTTGTTCGAAAGAAAATTGATTCTAAGCCATTTCTGAGAAGAACTGTTTCTTCTCCATTTAATATTTTGATAAAATATATCCTATATTTTGTTATAAGTCTATAATATACTAAATAAAATAAAATGAAATAATTAAATAAATATTTCTCAATTACAGTCCTCCAATAATAGTTACCGATAACTTTAAAATTTTTCCGCGCTCTATAATAAGTCTTAAAATAATAATAATCGAAAAGTCTTTTATAATATTTTTTCACTAATAATTATCGTATAATTTTATTAGATCAGCCTCCAAATGTAAGTACCGACAACTTTACAAAATTTCCTCACTCATAATTATTACGAAAGACTTTTATAATATAACTCTCAAAATAGAAGTCTTTGAAGACTTAAAAAAAATTTCAGTTTTATATTAATAGTCATCGATTACCGAAAAAAATTTTGTATCATTCATAATGAAAAATCTTTTTAAATAAAGGCCTCACGATAATAGTTATCGATGACTGAAGCAATTTTTCTCACCAATAATTATTATGACAAGATAATAGTTATCGATAACTTAAAAAACTCTTATCGATCATAATTATAATGAAAATACTTTTATAATTTAAGCATCGATCACTTGCTTAGTTATTGATGACTTAGACATTTTTTTCCCCTCATAATTATAATGAAAATACTTAAACAATATCAGACTCGATGTAAAAAAAAGATAATTCTTAAAAAAAAAAAAACCGTTATAATCTAACTATCAAAATAGTAGTTATCGATAGAATCATATAATTTTTCTCGGTCAAAATTGTTTTCAAACGACTTTTAAAATTCATACGAAATTTTGGATGACATTTATAACAATTTTATTACTGGTTTCTCCTTTTAACATTTTTTATTTTTAATATAAATATTCATTTTTCTTTTTAATGTAAACTGGCAAATTTAAAAAATTAGTTTTTTTGTTTGCAAAATATAAAATGATTTTATTTTATCTATTGTAATACGAGTGCTTGAAAATTTCTATACCTACAAAATATTAATGAAGCAAACAAAAATATACGAACAAACACTTTCAAGTACCTAAATGTATCACCCATTACTTAATTTGAATGAAATGTGTCTGAAGTATCTTGCGAAAGGGATACGCTCCAGCGCTAGATGGCGCTGTGGTATCGTTTACACCATATTCTTTGTACAAAAATGTGATGGCGCATTTTGGGAATGTAATTGATTTTAAGGAAAGAAAAAATCTCATTTCTTGAATTGCTTAAAATGCCGTAATCGTTTCTGCATATTCTGATATTTTCATCTGAAGCCGTAAAAACATAAATACTGAATCAAAATTATTAAGCCATAAAAAATTGCCCGTATGACCAAAATGGCTATACACGTGCGTAAATAAATATTTAAATACAATAAAAAAATATTGAGCACACATTACAGCTCTTTAATCCAAACTGGAAATTTGTATATCTCATCAATGAGCGCATAAAATTACGCTCACAAAAACTAGCGTTGTTGCAAGTAACAGGTTTTTGTGTCAGAGTTAGTTAGGTGCTCTCAGTCTGCAGAGTTCTATAAAGAGATGGCACACAAATATATAAATATTAATGCTAAGTAATCACAATTTAGCTATAAAATATGTATAGTATGTAAATTACAAAATTCTCTCTCGCAATCTTGCAAACAACTGCTCTGCGAAAATGGAAAAACAGGAAAGTGAGGTAAAAATAAAAAAAATTAAATACGTAAATTGATTCGAGCTGCTTGGTGAGGCAACTGCCGATGAAAGAGGAGAAATCTGCATATTCTTTGCTTGCAAAATGCACATAACGCTTTTATGCACAAACTATAACTATGCATATATTTTCATTCATTTTCTTCATGTGTGATTCGAGAACAGTGGTGGCCAAACACATAAAGACACATTTTAAGCACGTGTTAAAAGCTCATAAAGCTAATCTTTACTCAAAAAAATTAATAAGTATTTTAAATATATACTTTGAATATTGAAACCAACCAATCGAGTTATATACATAAAAATACTTAGTTTCAAAATGAGTAAAAATTTCTTAAGTGTCTCGACATTTTTTCGAAGATAGCGATTTTTTGTGAAATTCATTTTTTCTGACTCACAACGATAAAAAATCTATGTTTGATGATTTTTCGAAATTCGAAATATTTTCGAAGTTGGAGCTTTTCACAGTTTCGAAGTTTTTTGGATATTATTTATTTCCTCGCGAACGGTTGATACCGATTCTACTATTTTTTTGAACACTTAAACATTTTAATGCTTTCTTGTCATTTAAATTTTTATTTTTGATGCATAGGTTGATGCAAGCAAGTTTGAAAAACGTAATCACGAAAATGAGTTTAAAGCGTGTTACCATCTGTTTAAAAATAAATGAATTTAATTTAATTTCTAAGCTTAGTGAATTAAAAAAGTGTTCGTGTGAAACGAAAGCGCTAATATGAAGAAAATGTCTGCAAAGGGTTGCCACCTTTTAATGAATGTTGATTCAATTTAATTTATAAGGTAACTCAAATTCCACTACATTGGTGTGAAATGAAAAATGTTTAAGGGAGCTGTATTCGATTAAAAATATTTGGAGAGAGTTGCCACATGTTTCAATTTTTTTAAATCAACTAAATTCATATGATAAATGAAGCACTACAATAATGGTTTGAGCTCATAGAGTTTTAGAAAAACTAGGTTACGAAAAAATGTTGAGAGGTTGCCAACTGTTTAAAAATTAAATATAAATTTATTAATAGCGTATGTACGTAAGATAAATAGCCATATATAACATACATAAAGTTTTTGTGAGAGCAGAAAATAATTCGTAAAACAGTTGCCGCGCGAGCTAAGCCGCAGGTAATACAAAACATCTTTTAAAAAGGCATTTTCGGCGCACCCTAATATACATATCGTTTCAGAAAATAATTGAACTTCTGCACACTCTATAGCCATCAATCTTTGCACCTTTATTTAATCAAAATATACTGCAACAAAGTTCAAAGTCTTATCACTTTTTCTGACTCGTCTTAATAAATATTTCTATTTACTTTCGAGTAATCAATTTCAGACGCATCTATATATGGCCGAGTATAATATAAATCAATTTGTGCAATCCTTAAATGATACTCTCATCAAATGTAAATAAACATAAATTAATCTTAAAAATGGTTACAGGTGTGTGTGAACTGTGTGAACACTCCCTCACCCCCCTAAACAGCTACGAAATGCCAGCATGTTACGCTGAGATTTTCAGCCATTCACCTTTTCGGTTTTTCGTCCGCAGGTGAGAACTAAGTTTGGCGATAAACTCTAATCACAGTTGAAACCTGCCATAGATTTGCGTACAACACAAAAATACTCATGCCACATAAATTGGCTCCTGGAAAACCCTTTTCATCAAAATGCCTAAAAAGATACGCACAGCTTAGCTAGTGACAGGCTAGACAGCAGCATCATTCGTTTGCATTTGTTGTGGCCGAATACCCCAGCTAGCAAGATATTCGTAAAGGTCACCGAAAATGGAAAATGTAGCCGATGAAATATGGGCGTGTGATGCGTTTACTGATTCCATTTCGAATACAGTTGAAGATTCCACTGAAGGGCGCAACGAGAACTTGTGTCTGTGAGTTTGCTGGCGACGCACTGTGGGAAAATTTTGATAAAAAAAGTGATATTTTTCTTGGTAACAAAGGGCATATCTTAAAGATAGAAAACACGGCCGGTGAAAATGATTCTGATGATAGTTCAATAATTTTTGAAAAAATTATCCGACTTTTTAACATACATATGTTTATAAAGCAAATTTTTTTTTTATTCGGGCTTAGAGGATATTTTCCAATATCTCTTAAAAGAAATTATTAAAAATGGTAAAAAATTATTATACCTCTCACTTTTGAAGAAAATTTGTCGTAAATTTCACACTGTGCGAAGCTGCGGTTTTGCTGGCGTCGCAATCGTCATCTCCATAGCCAATGCAAGAGGGCAATGGTGTGCCAATCAGGAGGTTCTAGATCTGAATCTCATCGGTCAGGGTGTGAGAAATCGAATCGAAAAAAATACGTGTTAAATTTTTGTTTTCAATGGGCACGGCACCAGCATTTTTAACTACGAAACTACCTGACCAAACTCTATGAAATTTGGTACACACTTTACATTTCCCCTCAGCACCGTTTCGAAAATTATAGAAATCGAACAAAAATCATGCCTACCTCGCTTATAACGGTAATTTGCAAACATTAAATAAATTCGATATTTTAGTAACTATAAAATGCAATTTTTTCAAATTTCATATAAAAAATTAGAGAACTGGATATGTAAAGAAAACAAGAGGAATCAAAAACTTTAAATGGGCGTGGCATCTCCCACTTTATAGTAAATATCAAACCATACCGAATTTGATACAAACTTTATATTTCAACTCAGCAAGCACAATTTCGAAAACTATAGAAAATGGACAAAGATCACTCCCCATCAAGAGAGAAAAAATTCGAAATTTCAGTAGCTATTCAAAAACCAGGCGTGGTACCGCCCTCTTTGGAGCATATATGTTTACCTCCGAAACTGCATGGCCAAACATTACCAATAGATACTTTGCATTTCAACTCAATAAGTACAATACCCAAAATTGTAGAAATTGGACGAAAACGACGCCCTCTCTCTTATAACGGTAGTTTGCAAAAATTAAAAAAATAAACGATATTTTAGCAACGATCAAGTTTTATATACTGAGTAGAGAAGAAAATGAGTGAAGTCAAAGTTTTTGGGAAATGCATAGGTATATTTCCGCAACACATCTATCAAGCTCTTCCAAATCAGCCAAATTTCACTTTGGATTTCAACTCAATAAGCATAATTTCGAAAATTATCGATAAAATTATAGAAAAAAATCTAAATAGTCGATATTTACTAAATTATGTACGAAATTCGCTCAAATTTGATACGAAGTATTACATTTTTTCTTGTTTTTTTCATACATTTTTCTTTAATTATTGAGATCTTAACAATTCGAAACTTCCGAACTTCGAAAATTGGACGGCTTGCGTGTCTGTTTTGTATATGAAAAATTATCGGAAAACACACTGTACGCATAGTTCACGCTCTTGTTTACTGACTGGGTCGAAAACCGACAACACGCCTTTTTCGGATAAGAAAAACAACCACAGAAGACAATGCCCGACACGCAGACCTTGTTTTGGGCTAGATGGGATGTTTTAAATATCTAAATATGCTTGTATTTAAATGTAAATTACATATTCAAATATTCTAATACACAGGAGAGTGACCTAAAAGTATTTACAAACCTACATTCATATATTTTCATAAAATTTTTACATGTTTTGGAAAACCACACTTGTAGAGAAGTTCTTTTCTGGCCACCTGCAGAGTTGTGGTGAATTGTAATCAATTTTAAGTCACTTGAATTGCTAATTGGACTTTCAACTTTTGTGGGAGTAAAATATACATAACTTACAGTCATATGTGTGTAGTAAAGTTTATGCTCCTTTTGTTTGCTCGCAAAAACTAATTTTATTTTCAACTAGTTTCATCAAGTATTTTATAAATCTTGCCTTGCGATGAATGTATTAAAAGCAGATATGTATGTATTAAAAATACATACATGTGTAAAAAAAAAGCCTGCACATGTCGTCTACAAAGTTTTGGAAAAGTATTTTTCATGTGGAAACTAAACTAGCAAAATTGCCATACCTTTTCTGATATCAGGCAAGTCGGAAAAATAAAAATGAACAAAAAGTTGAGTATTTAGATTATTTTTCCTATTATTTTGCAGAGTGCAGAACTTCAAGAAATTAATAAAGTAATATAAAAATAACATAAAAACAATTACAAAATAGTTATAAAATTTATAACAAATCGAAATCAAATTGAATTAATTGAATATGGCAATTTAAGTGAATGGTATCTGATTTCGATTAGATATCTGACAGATATTCGAAAGGCTCGTCGGGAAATAACTCAGAATTTGCCAACGAACTGTCGGCCAGATTTTACGGTGTAACCGCGAAAACTGTACGTGAATAAAACTGAATTCTACATAAAATAAAATAATAAATTGTTTTGCATAAAAATTTCCTTTTCTCCCTCTGTTAAATTGGAATGACAAAGGTAATGAATATTTGAAACAAAAACAAAAAAAAATGGACTTAGGTTCAAAAGTTCTTGTAGGTTAATGAAATAGGAATGTGACCTTTTTGTCTACGAAAACCCCTAGTGTATTCTATAGAACCTTTGAATCATCTAGCAAACTCTCTAATTTATTTCACGCAGACTTTCAAAAAAAGTGCAACAAAAAGACACTTTCGTGAGAGAGGGAATAGCTTAGAATATTCTACAAAATTATTCGTCGTGAAATTTTACTATTTTTACCCAAACTAGATATTTCGCTCACACATGACTTTCATTACTTGTTCCATTTAATCTATTAAATACTCAGAGAAAAAATTTCAAACTTAATATGGCCATGAAAAAAAACTTGTCCTGAGAAACCAAGAAGATTGGGAGGTATGAGCCTTGGTCTTTCACCCAAATCTGGATTTTTATTTAATTAATTTGTATTTCACTTATTAAAACTTCAGATTTCCTAAATCTTTTTCGTTTCACAGCCATATTGTTGCATTTTCTTAAAATTATTAGTTTAATTTCATTTAACTTAACATGTGGCAACTCTCTACAAAAATATTTTCAAAATTAAGCTTTCTCAAATCTCTTGCGTTTAGCACTAATATAGTAGCATTTCAGTTAATGTGATAATTAAATTTAGTTGACCATTTTAAACAGGTGGCAACTCTCGTCAAAAATATTTTCTTGGGTTTCACACCCATATTGTAATATTTCATATAAATAGTTAATGAATTTGTGTTTAACTTTTTAAAAATTTCAAACTTAACGGCAACACTGTCCAAAAATATATGTTTTTCAAATAAAGCTTTCTCCTTTTTCCTTTCATGTCCATATTTTAACGTTCCAATAAAATTATATTGAAAAAACGTATTCGAATTAAATTTTTTTTTAAAACTCTTACACTTGATCCCAAAGATTTGTCTATGAAAATGTATGCAAATATTTTTCGAAAAACACTCAGGAAAAAAATTTCAAACTTGGTTAAAAAAAAGTTGTCCTGAGAATGCAAAACAATTTGGAGGTTTTACTAGTTGGAATCATTACGCTGCGAGACAGTTTTGGTTTTTTTTTTTAATTTTTTTATAAATATATTTGCCACTTAAAACAGTTTGTATTATTTGTGAACACGTTTTCTGTTTTAGACAGGATTGATAATTTTTTTTTCAAAGGAACCCGAATTGGTTCAACAGTACTTTTCGATTATCTAAAATATCCCTCACATCTTCATCAGCAGTATGGCAAGGCCAAAATGAAAATCGTCCATTTTATTTAATTTTTTATAATCTTATATTTTAAGATTTAAGTAAACTCCTTTATTCTCGCCATTCAATCAAAAAAATTTCAATGAAATTAGTTAATGAAATATCCACACAACGGTTGATTTTTTTCATATATTCTCTCACTCTCTCAGAGCGAAGAAATAACTCAAGTCAATTGCACTCATTCGATGTTTTAACAGTAAATGTGGCGCTCCTTCTGCCGCGCTCTTTTGAGTTACATTTCATGTTACTTATACGCACTGCTGGCAAATATTTCCAAAATGTTTATGTTATGTTAAATAAAAACCTGTTAATTCCACACGTCTGCTAAGCAATTTTCCGTCTGTGGAGGTAATATTTTAACCTTTTCTGATTATCAATGAAATTAAATTGTTATGTAAAGCCAAACAGTTGACAAGTTGTGATGCGGTGTGTGGCACAACAGTGCTTTGGAGATAATAAAATTTTAAAGTCTCATTCATAAAAAACAAAAATGTTAATTAATTAATTAATTAATGTTTCCTTACAAACCAAACAATTCAACAATATGAGTATGATATCTTTTAAATTGATCGCACAAATATAAATTACACATTAAATTTCTTAAAATCCAATAAAAAAATCGAGCTTGATTTATTATCATCAACAATCATTTTTGAGCTTAAGGTCAGATTTTTTTTATTATTTGTAATTAACATTCATAATGGATGTGCACACCAAGTAAATAAAATCAGGGCAAAAAATTAATAGATGTGATTTATTTTCTTTAAACAAAGAAGAAGTTGTAAGTAAAAAAAATTATTATCAGTCTTCTAGTAAAAAAAAAAAATATCTACATAATTTCAATTTTATTTTTCAAACAGCTGACAGCCCTCTTCCCAAATATTTTCCGAACTAAGCTTTTCTGAACGTCTTCCGCTCTACCAGCGAATTGTAATATATTAAATAACTTATTCATGAATTTATATTTAACTCTTAAAACAGATGGCAACACAGTTCAAAAATATTTTTAAATTTAAGCTTTTTTAAACCTTTTTCGTTTCACATACGTATTGTAATGTGTTCTTAAAATTATTGATTTAATTAAATGTAATTTAGCAGGTGGCAACTCTCTCGAAAAATTTATTTGAAACTAACTTTCTTCTAACCTCTTCCGTTTAACTCCCATAAAGTAACGTTATCATAAATGATTTAAATTGAACTAACTTTTTTAAACAGGTGGCACCCCTCTTAAAAAGTATTTTCGTATAAAATTCTGTCGGTTCACACAATTATTGTAATACTTAGCATAGCTTATTAAATAACTAGTGTTTAACTTTTTAAACATGTGGCAACCCTGTCCAAAAGTATTTTTTCATCGTAAGTAAAAGTATTCTTAAAACTCTTTCTTTTGATGTAATGCTTTCTGAAAGTGAAAGCCGCCTAAACTTTTTCAAAGTCTAAGGCATTTTTCAATATTAAAATTAACATTTCCCATTATTTTTAAATGTCTTCTTTTCGTGCTGAAGAAGTTATAAAATTTATTCAGAATTTTTATAAAAAATAAAATAACATTATTAAAATATTTTAAATTCATTAAAGGAAATCTCATAAATATCAGCCAACAAAAAAATTGTCTAACCCCAATTTATTCTTTAAATAACTCTCTAATCTACTACATACAGTAATTGCATTAGTGGATAGATAGCAAATAACTCGCTATCTCCTGAATTCGTTACTACATGTCCTCGTATTAGTTTTTTTATACTTTTTTTTTGCTAGAAATGCATTCAAACACATCTTCATCAGCCGCGCATATATTTACATATATACAGGTATATATGTACATACAAACAACGATTTATGAGTATCCACATGGGCACATATATATGTATAGAGCTAACAAATATTTACACGCGCAATGCAAACTTGCTCCAAATCAATGCATTCCCAGCAGAATGCATTAGCATTTAAATCAATTCAGCGGCACTGTGACGCCCAGTGTTGACATTTTGGCAAAGGGGCGGTTAGATTGTGTTGACAGTATGGTCAGATGGAAATGGGTGGTTTCTAGTGTATTTCTAACGCTATTGGTATTGGAAGCGTGTAATAATTGTTGTGAAAGCTGAAATTTCATGCACTGATATAGAAACGAAAATAATACACATAAAGGTACAAAGTTATAATACACAGTTATTAAAATTATAACTTCATTTTTCTTTTCATTTTAGAAAAATAGTATTTTAATATTTGGGAATATATTTTGAAGCATGGACAACAAGTTTTCAAATATTTATTTACCAATCTCATTGATGCTTAGCTGTGAAACATATGACGGCTTAGATTCTCTCTATCTCTATCTCTATCTCTATCTCTATCTCTATCTCTATCTCTATCTCTATCTCTATCTCTATCTCTATCTCTATCTCTATCTCTATCTCTATCTCTATCTCTATCTCTATCTCTATCTCTATCTCTATCTCTATCTCTATCTCTATCTCTATCTCTATCTCTATCTCTATCTCTATCTCTATCTCTATCTCTATCTCTATCTCTATCTCTATCTCTATCTCTATCTCTATCTCTATCTCTATCTCTATCTCTATCTCTATCTCTATCTCTATCTCTATCTCTATCTCTATCTCTATCTCTATCTCTATCTCTATCTCTATCTCTATCTCTATCTCTATCTCTATCTCTATCTCTATCTCTATCTCTATCTCTATCTCTATCTCTATCTCTATCTCTATCTCTATCTCTATCTCTATCTCTATCTCTATCTCTATCTCTATCTCTATCTCTATCTCTATCTCTATCTCTATCTCTATCTCTATCTCTATCTCTATCTCTATCTCTATCTCTATCTCTATCTCTATCTCTATCTCTATCTCTATCTCTATCCCTATCTCTTCCTTGACATGTTAGCTATCGTTTTTTATTCGGTAATTTCCCTTTATTAAATCTCACCGTTTCAAAGCATGTATAATTAAAGCCTCAGTCTCTTCAGCCATTAATCCTGCGCGCTTCAACCACAGCTCAACTCATTTTAATTAAATTGAAGTAAAGCAAATCACCAAAGCTTTATCATATAAATGTATTACGTAAGTTTATGGAGCAGACTCCCAAAGTCTCAAATGGAAGTGATCAACTCAAGCGAGAAAAATGTCTAACAAATAACCGCACACACAACCACAGACCAACAGCCGCAACTTGGCGTTTAACTTAACAAAAGTGTAGAAAAAAAAGAATAAGAGTTGAAGAAAATTAAAAAGTAAAATAATTAAAATAAAATTACGTATACGCCACAGTCAACACCGCAAAGAGGCGGCAACGCCACTTCAACTTCAATTTGAAAGCAAACAAGAAGAAGAAGAAGAGAAGAAGGGGGATATAGGGAATGAGCGAGAGTGAGGGAAGGAAGAAAAGAAAACATAATAATGGTCTGCAAATGAAAATAACTGTAAAAGAGAAGAAGGAATCAAGTTGACCGAAAAAGTTAACACTCCAACGTCAGAGCCGCGAATGGCAGACAAAATCAGTTAGCAAAGAAGCTGTTGCTTTGTAAACTATGCGAGCAGAAAGTCTTGTGTATTTGCGACAAATGCGGGTACTTAACTACGCCCAGTGGAGAAATTTTCTAGTTCTAAACTAGATTGCTACGAGTTTGTTGAGCTAGCCAACTTCTTCATCTTCTATCCCGTTTCCATGTAGCTGGTATTTTTAACAAACTAGTCAGCCTCTATAGCAGCATCATGTCATTCGATGAACGAAATTCGAAGTTATATCTTAGCGAAACAAAAGCATAGTTCGCCGCAGTCACCATCGAAATAGCAGAGGATTGGCATGCCAAGCACGAGGACCAAAGTTCGACTCATTGGAAGGGGATGTGCTCATAAAAATATCTTCTCATTGTGCCTTTGAAATGTTCACTGTTCTCTCACAGATGGCGAACTGGTATAAATATCTTCAATAAATACCAATTCATGAACTGGTGTGTTTGTTTACTAGCTTCAGTTTTCTCTACAGGACTCTGCAGCTTATTTATACACACATACACGCACATACAGAGAGAAAGATGAAACAGAAAAAAAACTCAACTTACAGTAATTACTGCATCCAAGTCGAAAACAATAGTAGACTAGTGGAGGAGAGGGATTGTGATAGACAAGGTAAGTGCGCTGAGTTGACTAAAGAAATAATTTTGCTGACGATGTTGATGAGAGGGGGGAACTGTACTAATTCGAAGTTGTAAGTTGAAAAGTCAAGTCTATACAAAGGCAACAATGCGCACACTTAGACACAATTGAGTGGGCAATATTGACTAAAGATCTTTATTTACTACAACTGTTGACAATTTGTCTCTCTGCTGGTTAGGCACTGCGGGGCATTAAAACTTTTGAATAAGTGGTATTTAATTCGCAAAATGAAAAGGGTGCACATGAAATGAGTTGGCACATAAAAGTGGGTACATTAGGGTGGTACAAAAATATAAAAGTTTAAAGTTTAGTACACAGTAGTACAGTAAGTAGTTAGAAGTGTTTTTTAAATAATATTTTAAGTTAAATTTTTTCCCCTGATTTATTAAATAAAAATAATTAATTCCCGAAAACGGTGATGTAATTCATATATTAAATTTTATCTAATTAGAAATATTTGAAAACAATTTCGTATACGCCATTTTAGAATGCTTTTATTGTAATAAGTTTCATGTTTCACGTGCCAACTTTTTGATTTTCACGTTTGCAATTTTTCAAAAATTCAAAAAAAAAAAAAATTATGTACATATATAAATTTGATTTTAAGTAAGCAGAAATATTTGAAAAAAATTTTGGTGTGCGAAATTTTAGATCCAATTCATATTTACTACGATCAATTTTATGTTTAGTTGATTCATTGATTTTCCATGACATCAAAGTTTAAAATTTTCCTAAAACTTTCACAAACTTAAAAAAAATGTTTATAAATTAAAATTTATGTAATCAGAAATATTTGAAAAAAATTTGCTATACACAATTTTTGAGCCCATACACTTTTATTGTAATAAATTTTATGTTTCATGTTTTCTTAAAAAATTAAAAAAAAAAAGAATTTATATAAATTTAACTTTATGTAATAAAAAATATTAGAAACAAATTAAGTGTAGACAATTTTAGAGTCCATTGAATTTTTTTGTAATAAATTTCATGTTTTAGTTGACTTGTCGGTTTTTCATGGCTTCAAAGTTTAAAATTTTTCTAAAATTTTGATAAAAATCAAAAAAAATTTATAAGTATAAATTTAATTTTATTTAATTATGAATATTTAAAAAAAAATAGTGTACGCAATTTTAGAGCTCATTCACTATTATTGTAAAAAAATCTCATATTTTGGTTGATTCCATGAATTTTCATGAATTCAAAATATAAAATTTTGCTAAAAATTTCAAAAAGTAAAAAAAATCTGACTTCACTTCAGCATCAGTGTGAAGTTTTGTTCCTCGCAAGTCCTGAGAATGTCACATATTTTTGTTCACAACAAAAGCACACTTCCACAAAAAAAAATCCAAAAAATTTCAAAAAAAATTTGACGCGTCTTAATAGTAAGAATTATACAGTGAGTATCAGAGAAAATGGAGCACCAATTATTGTATAATAAAATTTTATTTTTATGAAATCGCAATTTATTCAATTCAGATTTCTTACAAATCCTACGAAAATTCAACAAACTTTTATAATTTTGATAACTTACATATTTTTGAAAAATTTGTGTTATTTTTTTGTACTTCATTTAATTTTAATGGAATGTACAAAATTACTGATTTTATTTTTTTTTTTTTAATTTTCTTCTATGATAAAATTAAAAGTCTGTGAGAAAAGCATTTATGCAGTTTTTTTTATAAAATAAAGTAAATTCTGTAAAAACAGTTGTTAAGAAATTTACTAACAAAGAAGTATAGCAAATAATTCGCACTCTAGCTTTCACTGATATTTACTGCATATTTTCAGTCACTACATATTTACGAACAAACATTGAAAAGCCATAAACTCTATACGAAATAGAACTTATTTCTCGTCGCTAAAACAATCGAAAAAATGGTTTCCTCATGAAAAAATATTTTCCAATTATAAAACAATAAAAATGCAATGAATGCTGAATGGGACGATAAAGTTTAAACGTTTGAGTGCTGATGGTGGAAAAGAATTTAATAGCTAATAAATGGTTATTGATATTTTAAGAGGTTTTCGAGCACAAATCGAAATAAGAAAAACAAACATTTTTTAATCCGTAGATATTCGTAAATAGCATAAATAACAGAGATATCAAAACTGTTATCGTTTTGTTATGCATACTTTCAGGCTGAATGCAATGGAATTAACAGTTTGGGCGATGTATGGTGCGTAGCAAGACGAATGGCTTTTATATGATAGATAAATTGGCGAACATTTATTTTGAAATTCGAATCATAGATTCTAGTTTAAAAAATTTAAATGCGTAAAAAATCATTGTGTATTATTTCACTATGATATAGCCAAATAAAGTGCGTCTCATAAGTTGCTGCCTGTTTGAAAAGAAATATTAAAATATGGGTGCCAAACAATTCAGCTCGACGATGATAAAGTTCATAGCTATATTTTGAAGGTGGTTGCCATATGTTTTAAAAATTTAATTTAATTAAACAACATATAAGTTTTATTTTGTTAACAAACTGGTGGGCATGATGAGGATGCGGCTTATAGCTACATATTTTATGAAAAGGTTGCCACCTGTTTAAAATGCCGAATTTAATTAAATTATCCTCAATTTATGTGAAATATTCAATTATTGGTGCCAAATAGTCCGACTCAGCGAGGAGAAGATTCATTGCTAAATTTACAAGAGGGCTGCCACCTGTTTGAAAAGTCGAATTTAATTAAATTATCTATAAGTTATATGAAATATTACAATAATGGTGTCTTGGCGTGGAAAATGTCCAGAGCTGTATTTGGCAGAGTGTTGCCACCTATTTAAAAAGGCATAACGTAATTAAATTATACCCAAGTTTTATGAAATATGAAAATATGATTGTCAAAAGGTTTTTCTCGGCGTGAAGGAGGTTCATAGGTATATTTTGAAGAGGGTTCATAGGTATATTTTGAGAGGGTCGAATCTAAGTAAATTATGCACAAATGAAATGAAATATTAAAAATTTGGTACAAAACCATTCGTAACGACGAGGATAAGTATAATAGTTATATTTTGAAAAGTGTTGCCACCTGTTTGGAAAGAAAAATTTAATTTAATTATTTCTAAGTTATATTAAATATGTCTGTCAATCTATATTTTGAAGAGAGTTGCCAGCTAGGTGATAATTAAATTAAATAAACTCTAATTGAAGCTTTTTCAGAATTTTTAGAAAATTTTTAGGTATGCACTTTATAGTCCATTCAATTCCAGAAAAAAAATAACTTGGAAGCAGAAGTTAAATCACAAAAATATCTTAAAGTTTAAGAACGAAAAATGATATGGTGTTTTCGTGTATTCCCTCAAGCTAAAAAATATACATAATAAACTACAAAGCTTATTGGAAATTAAGAAAAAAAATTAATAAACAACCTAAAGCAAAATAAACCCATAAAATTATGACATTAAAAAAATATATAAACCACAACACTCACTGACTGTGCAAAAATAACGCAGCGTCTTGCCACTTTAAGGCATAAATGTAATGCATGTAATAAAATGTGTTATTAATTGACAGTTTTATGACATGAAGCACCATAACATTATGACAATAACCGCCAACTACCAAGGACTTTAGTTCTACGAGTAATAACTCAAAGCAGCTAAAATCTTTGCCTAGAGGTTAAATCGAGTGCGTACAGTGCAAGGAGCATTACTTGAACTTTGACTAGCACATATTTTTGTGATGCAGTTCGAAAATGTTATAAAAATATTTTTATAGCTGAATGGTGTGGAAATGGTGTAGCAAAACTTCCGCCTTGAAATGCAATCTGTTGTTGTTGCACTACAGTGGGTGTGTTGTTGTCGGTGGGCGGCAATGCTTTGCTCGCTTTGTACACTCTATGTATTTATGGTGATAGTGCTCGGCTGCACATCTCTGTTTATTTTTGTATTGAACTCCAAGCAAATAGAGGCAACGATATCTGTGATTTTTTCTTTCTCTGCCACTAATTGCACTGTGGCTCAAGCCAGTTTGGGATCTCAATGGAACTAATTCAATGATTTTTAATAGTAGTTGAAAGGACTTTGCTCCACTTCGTCAACATTTTTAATTTTTACAGTGGGTAAAATTTTGAAATTTTTTAACAAAAAGTAAATTGATATATAAAATAAAATTCATTTGACTGCAAACACTATCTCCGTCATTAGTGAAATTTAGCATATATTTATTTTTTTTAAATATTTTAACCCTTTAACTTTCACTCTAAGGAGTGTTTTTTGACTTTTATCTAAATGAAATCGAAAAGTTTATTAGAATGGACGTTAGCGGGTTAAACTGCTCTAATTAAGTCACGCAATACATTTTTCAAAAGGGCAGAAAAATGCGGGTGCGCTTGCAAGCTTATCCAAATTTGGATCATTGTATAATTTTGCCAACAATTAAAGTGAAAGAAATAATTTTTTTTCGAATTCATCGGCCTAAAATACCCTACACAACTTTCCAGTTTTCGGGAAACTTACTATAGTGAAGTGTCGAAAATAGCCCTTGATGGCAGTTCATGGGTTAACATTATCTACAAAAAAAGATTGTCGTGAAATTTCAAGGACAGTTGTTGCGCTTAAAGTCAATTTATACGTCATATTTCCAAAAACTCTGTTGACTTTTTGACCAAATATTTGAAATTTTGACCAACTGTAAAATAACTTTATGTAGATTTGACCACCATGTAACGAAATTGGAAAAAAACTTGAAAAATTTTCAGTGCTATATACAAACTGAAACAAAGTTTCTCTAGCCGTTCTGGGTCCTTCGCTTATCGCTATCTGACTGCTGTAGAGAATTTGATATAGGTTCCTATATAGTTATTCACATCGATGGCTCCGATATGGAGTGGGAGGTTGGGATACGAGTTTTTTCACATTATTTGAGTGAACAAATATATTCCGGTATGCCTGAGTTGGGGGAAGGGTTTCCGATTGTTTCTAGATTGTAGCCAATTTCAAGGCTATGTTCTCGAAATTTAACCTGCGTGGGAATAGGGCCTTAATGTTGTGTTGATGGTATTTGCGTAGCCCTTATTATTATCGATAATTATCGAAACCATCTTCGTATAGCTTTACAGCGCTATATCAAAGGCATTATCTATAATATGCTGTGAAAAAGCTGACCCTTTTGCTCTATGGACACTTTAATTTGCCCAGTGAGATTTAGACAGGCACATCCAGGTACGAGTAATATTCCTCTATGGATGCCAGTGCCTTGTATTTGAATGGTAACAATGGTGGCACGAATATCCTTGACCAATGTTTAGTGAAGATCTTTAAATCTGTCCGCTCGATGCAGACGTACTTGAACAAAAATTATGTGTCCTAGAAACAACAAGACCTCTGGGGCTGAAGGCATGCCGGCTGAGCTGCTCAAAGCCGCTGGCGAAGAGTACAAACTAGGAGTATCTCTACTATTTGGGCCAATTATCGCGGTATAATTCTTTTTCCTATCGACGGGTGATACTGTACAAAAAACTGAAGTTCTTTATGAACAAACTGATTGGATCATATAATGTAGCTTCAGACCTGGCAAATCTACCATTGACCAGATATTCACACTATGTCAAATCCTGAACAAAAATTCGGGACACAGCAAAACTAATACGGCTGTGCCGAATAACTTTTTGAGGGTTTAGAGGTGTAGCATTCGCCAGTTTAGAGAAGGAGGTCAAATAGATTGGTCTAACCTTAAACGAGGACTGGCCTACAATGAAAGAGGACGACGTTGCAGCTTCCGTAATAGAAGCAAACGAAAGGGCAAATGCTGTAATATTGACAAATAGGTGTCTAGCGGCCCGAGAAAGGCGCAATCTTGTCCTCTATTATTCTTGACTTCTGCCAACACACAAAGAGTCTTCGCTCCGAGCAGTGATAACTTTGAAATAGTGTAGCACTTTGTATGCTTAGGATCCAGCAAAAATACCGCCAATAATGCTAAGTTTACAATTAAGCGGAGAAGAACTCTTGCCAATAGGTGCTATCTTCGGATCGGCAAGCAATTGTGAAACAGAGTCCTCTCTCGCCGATAAAAAAAAGTGGTATTCATTTTTGAATCCTATTCTTATAAATATAGGTGCTATTTTGTTGTCAGATGGATAAAATCGGATAGTGCTATGGTGCAAATATTCTGCCTAAGCAAGAATGAAATATGAGGCTAAACATGTCACAAAAAATATTTCTGATTTCCACCACAATGTGGAAATAAATGTGGTGCCTCGATCAAATATTAATCGGTCGGTAGTTCGAAGCGCTGGCAAATTTATTCGAAATAGGCTTTTGAAACACTTTAGCTGCGATGAACTTTAGGCGGTTTGGGATTTAATACATTTATGTGCAGTTCAGCAGCGCACACGATTCGTAGCCTTCACTCGAAACGTCAAAGGGCAGGCTATGGACTAATACAAATCTCACCTTGCGTCCTACCTCGCCATGTGTTGCCTTTAGCGGGCCATCACTGTCTCCTTCACAAGAATTGGTTTGCCTTCAGAATGAATGAGTAAATTTAATCCATCTCGCCTCGTCATTGTTCGTTCAGAAACTAAGTCTTCTGCTACAAACCCTCCACGTATTGTTAGCTCATTCCCCCAAACCTAAACAGTCGTTATTTGTTTACGCTGCTTTCATACCGCCAATACATTACTTTGCCTTCTGAATCATCAGAATGGTTCAGTGACCACCGTCGTCATTCTGCACATCCCTTCTTTGCATTGACCCAATCTTGTTTGTTTGCGAACTTTGTGGATATTCAGTGACATTATTGTGTGCATCTTTGCCTGACGCCTGTCTTTGCTTTTCCGTTGTGCTGCTTGCCCTTCGGCCACCCTTTAGTTAATTGCATTTATTATACGAAGTAAGCTTGTTGCAGAACAATGAATGCATTAGTACTCGTATCAGATGCCAGACAGTTGGCATTGTCACGATGTGGTCGAGCTCAGCAAGGGTAAAGGTATGAATGGCATGGTAAGCATAAATAATTTATGGATTTCGAAAAGTTTGCGTTGCCTGTACTAAACTGCCAGCATGGGTGTGGTGGTATATTCATTTGGTTTTTGTCAGGCTTCCTTTTCCGCATTCCTTGTTGTGTAGCTCCACATACTAGCAAAAATATCACCGACTATATTTACTTACTTAAAAAAGGCTAAAGATATTTCCCCTTGGAAATTTGATATGAAGAAGTCTACCCCATTTAAAGCACGTTCCGTAAAGTTCAGCTGACATAGAATATTTTTCATATCGTCGTTAGCTTTATCAAAGGTCCTTAATTATAATTTAATTTCTTTTCTACAGCGAAAGCAAATACTTTTGAAATTTTCATATGAACTGCTTTGGCAGCGCTGTGCCAAACTATAGCTAATTAAATTTTGGGAACAAACCAGAAAAGGCAAAAAATAAATTTGCAGCCTCTTCTCCTTATTTTTAAATAAATATACTCGTATAACAATTCAAAGAAAATTGAAATGCTTAAACCCACTTACCACTTCGAATTGCAAAAGAGCTATGCAATTAAATGTAAAGTAAGTTAAATAGGAATTCAATTTTTGTTATTCGCTTTTGACAAGGTGCAAAATAAGAAGAATTCGGAAAAGGTGAATGTGAAGAAAACTGTAATAAAGGAAATGAAGAAATTTTAAGCGAAAACTTAAACCAGCCGCTGAAAGCGTTCACATATGTAGGTATGTACAGTGCTAGGAAGAAATGTTGGCACAGTATTTTTTTTAATATTATGCACAACTTTTTATTGACATGAAAATTTTACACTTTTTAATTCGAATTTTCGGAAAAATTTCGGATCTGTTGTTTTGTAAACCATTCGATTTTGGTATAATAAAGTGAAAGTAGTTGTAAGTGGTTGAAACTAACCGTTGTATATGGAAGAAAAAGGGTAAACGCTAATGGTGAAAAAAATTGCCAAAAATCATCGGGAACTTTTAGCCACAGAAAACATTCTCCTTATTGAAATTTTGATACAATTTTTTTTTTTTAATTTGGAACATTTTTGTGAATTTTCACTTGTTTGTTTCTTGTTATAGAGTGAAAAAAAGATTTCAAATTTTTATAAAAAATTTCTTACTTTTTATTTAGAATTTGTTGAAAATTTTTAAATAAACAGTTTTATGGCCATTTCAATTTTAGACAATTTTGTAAAATTTTTTTGAAAATATAAATATTAATATTATTTGTATAAAATGCAAACGTTATATGGAAAAAGTGGGTACAACCAAAATTTTGAAAATTATACCAAAATTTAATGAACTACAATACTACATACCAAAAAAACAAATTCCCGGAAAATCTGATAAAAATATTTAAAATATTGAAAAATATTTGGCGAATTTTAATAAAACTTCCTGAAAATTGTGATTAAAAAATTTGAAATATTGATAAAAGTTTGTTGAGTTTTAATAAAATTTCCTGAAAATTCTGTTGTAAAAATTTGAAATATTGATAAAAATTTGTGGAAGTTTATTAGACTTTAGAATTAAGTTTAAAATTTTGATTTCTATGCTATATATATTTTTTTTTTCAAACTAGCGAAAAGAATTTATCATGAAAACCATTGCAAATATTTCAAAAAATTCACTATGTTCACACTTTTTCGCTCCACTGTGCATATAAGTGCATACAATTTATTTGACTTATTATTTTCTCAAGCATCTACTTACAAAATAAATTAAAATATGCAAACACTCGAACGACTTTGTTTGCTGTGGAGCTTAGCGAATATTTTTTTAATGTAAATATCATTGTTACCGGAGTCGGTATAAGTTTTTGCTTGCAATTGCCTCTACGTATGTATGTATGTGTTTACTCGGATTAGAGCACTTATATACTTAATTGGCGAAATATGCAAAAAAAAAATTCTTTTGATCCTAAAAGAAGAATAAAAAATAGAAAATGTTATAAAACAAAACACCAAAAAATCACAAAGCTACAGCTTAAGGATTGGTGAAAAAAGAATACTGGTGGTTATTTTCTAGACTTCTTAAAATAGTAGATTTTGATCATTTCCCTAATGAACCTTAAAGTCAATTTCGTTAATCAAAAGATGAGGATGAATTGAGGCAATTTTGGAAAGTGTGCACAAGAGAAAATCTCAAATAAATCACCTCCACATCAACACCTGCCCATTTAATTGCACTTTTGTTTGAATGGAAATGAAAGTAATTTTACAAATTAAGTTGTGGTTTATGCAGATACGAATATAAATTGTACACACTCACATCAGTAAATAATTTCGTTCTTGGTTAAATTTAAATTCAATTTCATTTCAACATTTTGCAAAACGTTTCGGATTTATTCACATACATACATCCATAAGTAGGGCTGTGTGCGCTGACACGATGAATCGAGTGGGTTGAGTTATCAGCTGTTTGGTTAATTAACTATATAATTGACAAGTGGATTCAGATTAATAAAAGTAATCAGTGGTGGAATAATTTAGATAATGAGCATTTGCAAATTCCTAAATTTTGCTCTTGTAGAAAGTTTGATTTCTGGCGAACATTTAAGTATTCGCTTTTTTCGAAATAATATTTTACTAATATGAAGAGGAAAGTTCGTAAATACTCTATGCGAAAGGACTTAGGACTAAAGGCCTAAACTTAGAGGAAAGAGCTGGGGCTGTACCCCGAAAATATTGAGATGGATCTATAAGGCTACCAACCTACAACCTTCGATTACCTACGGGCCCAACGTAAGGGTAGACGGTACCAAATAACAGGAAGCCATCACAGCACTCAGCAAGCTGCAAAGACTGGCCTACATTAGCATAACAGGAGCCATGAGGACCTATCCGACAACATCCATGGAAACTCTGTGGATCTCTTTACAGTCATATTCAGACTCAAGTGTGGAGGGCCATCTGAAAAATGATTAGTAGCAATATCGGACCAGAAAGTTATCTGAGTCGTAGGGTGATGAACACTCTTGGGGGAACAATACCCAGAATCTTTGCAATACTGAGAGATATTTACCGGAGTTAAGCTTTATAAAAAGGTATAAAATCGAACTTTGGATAGTCAGGCTATTGCAGTGTATTTTAGGTGGTGTTAGCCGCAATCAAAAAGGCAGCCTTGGCTGCTCAGCAGTGAAATACCTTTCACAGAGGCAAACGTCTATTCCGCAAGCTAGGCGGGAGTAAAAGCCTTAAAGTCTTTTATGGTTAGCTCGAAACTGGTTGGGGAATGCTTGAGCTCTCTCTCTCTCACCCGTCTCTGAATACTTGGGTATCAGACTGATAAACTGCATCGCTGGTGAGCTGGCTCGGTAGAAGACACTAGAAGTGATGGCTTCGGGAAGGCAGGGCGGGGGTTCCTTTGGCCGCGTGCGAACTTCTATTAGACAGGTGGGCTCTATAGCGGCTTTGTGAACGCTGGGTAAATAAACCCGACATGCCCGGCAGTGATTTCGAAATTACTTTTGATTCTAAATAGAAATAAAATAGAATTAAATTAGTGACATATCTGAAAAATATTTCAAAAGTTGGTCTCAAATGCAAAGGGTTTAAGAAATCGACATTTTAAAAAGTAGCTCCTCCTACAATTTGTGGTGTGTGCCTTGATGTTGGAACACAAATTGACGGACCTGCAGTTTTACGTTGACTCCGAACGGCGAATGTGTTTTGTGAGAAGTTTTTTACAAATTAAATGCAAAATTTAGAAAAGCTTAGTTTTGAAAATATTTTTTAACAGGACTTCCAACCTGGTTTGAAAAAATATTTATTAATGGATATGTTAAGTCGAAGTATCTCACGTAATTGCCTAATTTTTTTAAAGGCAGTTTATAAAAGTTGTCCCCGCTTTAAAATTAAACCAATTTTGCGAAACGGAAAAGGTAGATTTGCAAGCTACCATCTTCAATCAAATGGTCTCTGAAAGCATAACTTCAACCAAATGTTGTACATGAGAAACCCCGGTAAAAAGTCAATTATGCTAGTATTTTTATGCTTGATTAATGTAGAAATAAATTATTTAATCAATTTGACTTTCGATTCATCAGAATCTCCAAATAATTATGTGTAATTGACTGAATAAATGGGGGAAAGACAAATACAAAAATTATACTGCATTTTCAACATTTACATAACTGAATTTAATTGGTACCAATAAAGCTTGAAAAAAGGTGTATCCCTGCGTTGCATTTACAAAATCCAGGTAACTGCATCTGCAGATTGGCCTTTAATGAAATTGCAATTTAAACCGATAATCCGCTTTAAAGCCAATGCTTATGCCGGCAAATTGAACGGATATGAAAATCGTTAGCAATATTATAAACTAATGACTTGTTTTACGCAGCAATCTTCCACAACAGCAACAACAACAACAACAACAACAGCAACTGCAATATACGACAAGCCGAGCAATCTTAGTAGTTTACCAAGTAAGCTCATAAGTAAACTGTTGATGCTGGGGAGCAATATTGCAGTTTTTGTTGTTGCTGCTGTTGTCGCTATTTCCTTCGTTTGTATTATTGCGGCGTCAACTGGCAAGGATAAATGCGCGAAAAGCGGATAAGGATAATGTTATAGTGGCGCGCATTAATAGCAGACATCGCAAACTTGGGCCAGAGTTGTAGGAGCTGTTTGGGTTGTAGCTCTGTAGGGAATGGCATCGAATGCAGGCGGGTGTTGTTTTCTTTAAAAACGTAAACATAGTGCATATTACAACAAAACTGAAGTTTTTGAAAATCTAACCTTGCTTCTAGTTAGTCTATAGTTTATCCACAAATGAAGAGTCAACTTCTGTTAAAATTACAGTTTTCGAAATTATGATTATTGAGTTCAAATGCAAAGTGCTTACCAAATTTGGTAGAGTTTTCGGAAATATGTAGTTTGGAGGATATAAATATTGGCTATAAAGTGGGCGGTAGTACGCCCTAAACCTAGGTTTTGCGGTATCATTTTAGGCGCAGTGATTAAGACAATTGTCATGTGATGAGTCTTGTCATTGGCGTGGTAATAGGCCTGCCCCGCTTTCTTGCACGAGCGGGGCATTGGCTGCGATAGTAATTCGAGACTTTTCAGTTCTTTCCCATCTCTGCAGCTGCTGGCAAAAATAACTGGAAGAAAGAAGAATATTGGTACCGAGTAATTCCACCAGACCTTGCCCAATCATAATTCGGTCAATGAACTGATGAAATAACGGTCGATATTTAATAGTGATCTGATGTTTCTATTTCTAATGAAAGCCGATTTTATCCGGGTTTGTATAAAGTAGTTCACTCCTTTTTTGAGTCAGCTCAGCTGCAGCGGGTATCTGCCAGTAGGTAGAGATCCATACTACGCACCTGCTGCATTGGTAAGCCAGCTCGTTCATTGTAGACTTCCGAAGCCAAAGAGGGACTTCATTTATTGCGGTAATTTCAGCTTTAAAGCTCACCGAAGACCCACTACTTTCCTTCACATCTTGTTTGCTGCCATCCGTAAAAATGGCTGTGGATCCTGGGTTTAGATTTCCGACCTACAATACGTGTAGGATATAAAGATCATCTTATATTTGCATTCCGTTGCTCATTCTCTACATGGAATGTTTTTTTTCCCATATGCCATCTAGGTATACACCCACATTTCTTTGAATGCAAATGCGTGACAACGACCGAACGCAAGCCATCATGAAGGCGACTAAGCAGAGATAATAAAAAAAAATACGAATAAAATAATAAATATGTTTACACAAATCACAAGCCAATGCAAATGACTTTAATCTCTAGTAGATCAACTCAGTTTTTCCGCTCAATTAGCTGCTGGAGATGTTACCGACATATTTAGCAATGTTGTTATGCAAATTTAGATGTGGCTATATAGTTGAACTTGATGTTGTTTGGTTTTGTAGTGGGGAAAATAGTCAAAGGTTCCAATCGCTTATCAATCGTGTAAGTGAATATTGAATATTATATTTTTAAAGCGGTAACAAAAAGGGGAATAGAAAATTAAAATGCGGGTGCACAAGTTACTGACAGGAACAAGGGGTGTTTGGTTTTTTTAGAGTTGTAGTACCTTAAGTTGAAATAATAATAGAATAAAATGGGATTACCATAAATTCGAACCGAAAATTGATTTTATTAATAAGATAGTTTAGCGCTTTCATTGTTTGAAAATAATCAGGTATATTGCCACCGCGGCTGGTCTACTTGTCGTAAGCTACAGATCCAATTTTCGACTACTTCTTCAAGCCGCGAAGGCTGCATTTCGCCAATGTGTTCATCAAAGACCTTCACCGACTGCTTGGCGATTTTAAAGAAGGTTGAAAATTCATATTAGTGTATTTTACCAACCTTCCACTACTTGTTTACTTAAATTTTTAATACATGGCAACCCTGCAAAATAGAACAATTTTTTAAAACAATAAAACTTTGCTCATGTCAAACGGTCGTACAGCGACATCATTTATGTAGCGAATTAATATAATACAAATATAAATTTTTTTCAAGGTGGCAATTCGTTCAATAGTATATTGTGGCTAAAGAGCTCTCTGTAACTTTTCGTTTGATATCCATATTGCAGTGATTTACTTTAAAAATATATATTATTTGTTTGACTTTTTTATTAGGTGACACCCCTACCCCATAAAATAATTCCCTATAAGCTTTGTTGCAAAGCCCATAACACATTATTTTAATAATTTTACACCACTTATTTACTGAAACTTTAAATAGGTGGCAACCATGTAATTTTTAACCAACTTTTGAACTCAGCTCATTTACAGGAAAATACCTCTACAATGGAGCAACAAAATTTATGTTAGCGCATTAGTATATGTATAGTTAGTTTCTCTTTACTAAAAATAGCCTATTAGAAACTTCATCCATATTTTTTATTGATCAATGTCGCAATGTTGACGAATTTCGCCTTCTAGCTTCTAATTAAATTTTTAACTGCACTAACTGCCAAATATTTACTTACACTCGAATTTTAGCATCGATACGGACATACTACAATACTAAATAAATGAACATTCCCTTTCGCTATTATTACATTTTAGTTTTACAATAGATATTTGCTGAGTCGCGCCTGTTTACTTGGAGTAGTATGTAATTTATGAAATTTGATATTCACTTTAATTTTGGCAAAATTCCAGCGCATCCGCTACTGAAAAAATTATTCACCACCCTACTTGTTGTTATATTTATAGCTAAGTATTTGCGTTGGTTGGCGCCAGAAAGCAACGAAATCAACTCAAGCGAGTGAGTTGTGTGGAAAAAAATAAATAAATAATATCTAATAAGAAAATGTGTAATGCCAAATTTTTTAAGTGGAACTCGAGCGGTGATATCAATGAAATTTAAGTGCAAATAGTAGTTCCATTAAATATACGGCGAACAATAAGTAGTTAAATTTTTTTATAGGTAAAAAAGTTACAATAAAATTATGTGATTTTTTTTTTTAATTTTCTTACATTTTCTAACTCTAAAACCTCGATGGCCAACTTTTTTTTAAACTAATACACGCATATATTTGTCGCTTGCTTGTGTGAGAGGGCCGAACGCGTGTTCCGTATGTAGCATTCGTGCGCTACACGAAGCAGCGTATAGTGTACGTGTGACAGCATTGCGTGGGCAGCAAAAATTTGCCTATCTCATGAGATAGGAAAACAAAAAGTTGGGCATTGTTGCTCTAAAATCGCCAACAACCATTAGAATAAATTTTTATAGTAAAGTAAAATTCGATTTTCCGCATAAAAATTAGTTCCAACTTTTTAGAGGTAAAAAAGTTCTATTAAAATCATGTAATTTTTTTTTTTACAAATTTTCTTAAAATTTCCAACTCTAAAATCGCAAACAAAAAATAAAATGAATTTTAAACGTTAACTAAAATTCCAGTAAAAAAACTCCACATAAAAATTAGTTTAAATTTTTTTGGAGGTAAAAAAGTTACATTAAAATTATGTGATTTTTTTTGAATTTTCTCAAATTTTCTAACTCTAAATCGCCAACAAAAACTAAAGTCATCTTTAACATTAAACTAAAATTCGCTTTTCCTTTAAAAATAGTCCACATGAAAAGTAGTTTAAATTTTTTTGGTGGTAAAAAAGTTACATTTAAATTATGTGATTGGTTTTTTAACAAATTTTCTCAAATTTTCTAACCCTAAATCGCCAACAACAGTAAGAATAATTTTTTACAGTAAACTAAAATTCGCTTTTCCATTAAAAATACTCTGAATAAAAATTAGTTTAAATTTTTTAGAGCTAAAAAAGTTACAATATAATTATTTTCTAACTCCAAAATTGCCAACAACAATTACAATCATTTTCAACAGTTCACTAAAATGAGCTTTGACTAGTTTTGATATATGCAACAACTTAAATCAATTTAATGCACTTGCTGCAAACTTCCACTGCATGCCAACTTTTGATGTCAACTTCCGCTACTACAGCACTCCATTGGCTTAGTGAAGTTCGTCATCACTTTGAAATTAACTTGGTCGTCATCCACCACTTGCTTTACCTTTTCCTTCGTTGCACTGCTGCACTCGAGTGTCATTCAATAATTTATCGCAATTGCCTTGCAACTTTAACGGCATAGCTGCAGTTTTGCATACCATAAGGCGCGATCAACAACCAACTACATAGTACACTGCTGTACACTTCAAAAACTTTTCATTTGCTAACCGCCTTTGAGCCACTACATACTTACGAATTGTGGCAATTGTTTGCTTAGCCAAGGCTGGTTAGTTAGCTACAGTCGCCGCCGCAGCTGGCCGTTGTTGCAAGTTGTTGTTATACTGAGTTTTGAGTTGATATGCTGTAGAAGTTTGTTATGTGCGTTGGCTCATTTGCATGTTGTTTTTGTTTTTTTCTGTGTTCTACGAAACTATGTCACTGTCATAATATTCCCAATACAATATTTGTCGGTTGTTGGAAGTTTTATGAAAATTAACTTTTCACAACTCGACGTACATACAAAGCTCAGATAAAGTTTGAGCATTTAACGCCGGCGCGGTTCAGTCACATGTCTAATAAGTTTGTGCAAAATGCAGGTGCATTCTAGAGGTAATCAATTTCACTAACACTCCAACATACTACATAGTAGGTAGTAGAAAAAATGCTTACAACAATTATGAAAAGGGTGGTAATTAAATAAAAATAATTGGATAGCCACTAAGCCCCAACTTTGTACAGGCAGTGCATATTCAAAATGAAAGCCAGCAGGTGCAACTGAAATTGAAAAATTCTAGTTTGATGAAGAGCAGCTAATATTCGAAATTAAAACCAAACGATGCGTTATGACATCGGAAAATACTGGAGGAATAAAAAACAAGCTCATTATTTGAGACAATTGTCATGCTATGAGGCTTCACATTGACGTTGGGACGAAGGTGGTAAAAGTTATCCTTCATTTGAAACTATGGCGTGAAACTGTGGCGTCCAGTTTACTCAGAATGCCCGATCCAACATTTAACTTTTTATGCGATTAATTTTGGATCTTTTGTGCCCCCAATATTGCACATCAAACCTCAGCAAAGCTAACAGTACTAGATACCCCTCCACCTACAGATTGGAGAGGTGTTAGCTCACAGCAGACCTTGATGCGGACCTGATGTTCCTTCTTGCTTCTGTTTTTACAAAAAAAATTCAATCGTTCTGTCACCTGTTCTTAATAGTTATTAATAGATTCTTCTGAATTCTGTTGCATGTCGCCTGAAAGTATGCTTAATAAATTGTAACAGTTTTGATATCTTTGTAGTGTTCTATTTACGTGGATAAAAAAATGTGAGTATGCCGCCTTAACATAATTATAAGACATTTACTTGTTGACAAGTTTCGACGCATAGCTTATTTTTTATATTAATTTTGTTTAAAACCACTTTTCATTTTTTAATAAAACCGTACTTTTTGTGTATTTTATTTGGATTGCTGTATTATAACTCATTCAATTTTATTAGTATTAAAAAATGAGACAGAAAAACCTCGTTGATTTCTGATATTTTTTTATTGTATATTTCTGTTGTAATTCAACATACTTGAAAAAAAAACAAACAAAAATTAAAAAGAAAATAATTAAATCGGGTAAGAAACTTTTTTAAATCAACTAAAGCGGTTCGCACTATGTTTTTGAAATAATTTAAGGCGGTGTTCGGCAAATATTCTAGTCACAAAAAATCGTTTTTGATGTTATCTTCGATACGCCGAATTATTTTAGAGCAAAACTTTTACAATTAAAATTTGTTTAATATCTAATTTTCGAATACATTTGTATACTGAATTCTGTTGTAATCTTTCGTATCCTTCACAAAATCAACAACTAAAATTACCGTACATTGTAGCGACGCCTAAATAAAAAAAAAAAAAAAAACAACATTCTCACATACTATATACTTATTATTTTTATTTACAATAGTATATCTCATAAATCTGCGCACGAACTCTCAGCTGTCATTCAGCGCCACTGCCATTACTCTAACCGATTACAGCGCGGCAAATTTACACCAATTTACACTACACCATTAAAATGAAGCTTTAAATATCCATCTGGGAATTTCTTTTCGTTCGCGCGCATTTCCCGCGCCACGCCGCGCCGCATCTCCTACTGCCACAGAGTGTGTGGCACTTGTCAGCCGAAAGTAATTAAATCTCAACCGTTGGCGTCGCTGCAGTGCGGCGGAAAGCCAATTACTTTGCCGACAGGGCTTTATAGTTCTGGCGATGACAGTGCGGATATATGAAGGCAGAGAGATAGAGAGAGAAGCCAAAATTAAAATTTTGTGTTTAAAGATCAAGTTTAACTATCTTTTTAACGGCAATTTAATGCTTTTTTAAGACATTTTAACTATTTTAAATTGCTTTGATTGTAGTTTAAGCTCTTTCTGATGGTCAACAATGAAAGCAGAATACAGACAAAGTTTTTGCTGGAACAAGAACAATACCTTAAACGTCAACCAGCAATGGCAAAAATATTGCTGCCAGATTTAATCGAAATATCGGACTATTTTCTATTTTCTCCCTTAAGGTGGCAACGATCGATTCCAATGATCTGACAATATATTAAAATTTGTAAAGCTCACCTCTTGTGATGCCTGTCTGTGCCCCGTATTTAATTAATATTTGTCAAGAATTCACACTGTTCCATCGAAAATAAGGTGGCAACGCAACTCAAAAAAATTTTTCTAATTAAAATTGTCTAAATAGTTTTCGGTTAATAACCGTATTCTAAAGTATGGCGCTAGTTTGTTATAATTTTTTTTTTATGAAAAATTATGGCAACGCAACTAAAAAACTTTTGTTTGGCAGCTAAGTTTATTTAAATATTTAGTACACTGTTTCAGTTAATTTAATTTAATTCAACTTTTGGTGGCAACACCACTTCAAGAAATATTTGAAAAATTTGCTTCGAAACTAAGCTCTCCAGCAGTTTCATACCAGTATTGCAATATTTCGTTTCACTTACTAATTAATTTGTATTTAAGTTTTTAAACTGCTGGCAACCCTTTTAAAGTGATTTTTCACACAAATTCCCCGAACACGCTTTCTTTTCTCAACAGTATTATGGTATTTCATTTAAATTACCAATTCATTTGTTTTCAACATTTTTAAGCAAGTGGCAACCCTACAGAAAAAATATTGTTGACATTAAGATTTCTTAAATTTTTTTCCGTTTAACATCAATGTACTCATGGCATCATAACTTATTAATTAAACTAAATTGACCTTTTCAAACAGGTGGCAACCCTATTCAAAATCATTTTCAAAATGAAGCCTTCGTTTATTAGACACCCATGCTGTAATATTTGACAAAACTTATTAATTTAGCAGTACTTAATTTTTAAACAGGTGGCAACCTTGGTTTAAACAATCAGCTATATATAGGTCATGTTTATAGGAAACTTTTTATGAGTTAAATTGTATCCAAAGTAGTTTAGCCATTTTGGCGTAAAAAGGTAATAATCCTATAATACCTTAAGAAGTTTACGTTCAATATATATTACAAATATTTGGATTTTTTTTTATAGAAACCGTATAACAAATTGGTTGATTATTTAAATTAAATATACTACAATTTTAATCAACTTATCTAGCTTCGAAAATTAGCTTCCTATAATGCTCATTGTTCCCAAGCGTACTCAAGAATGCGAATAGGAAATACAGCTCAGTCGTAAATGAATAATTTATGAAATTTTTCTTTCGAATCCCCTCCATTGAGCGAATCCCACCATAATCTCCTTGGGCGCAGCTCAAGTGTTGACAAAGAGAATGTAGAATCTTTGTGAATAGCTAGTGAAGTATCATTTTCTGCAATGGCCAGGCTACGCAGGATATCCGGAAGGTTTCAATATCTCACACATACGTATACATTCTCCTTTATATGTGATCGCTGACCTCAGTGGCGCCACACAAATAACAATTTAAGTTTACCAAACCAACTAAGCGCGAATATTTCGTGTGAATTAGAGTGGCTGAAATTTGTGATAAATTAATGGATTTCATGGATTAACAACCTGCTGTGTGTGTGTGTGAGTGTGTCAAAATTACGCACACACTTTCACGCGTTTACATGAAATTGCCTGCAAATTAAAGTCCTTGACTGCAATGCAATTGACCTTGGTAGATTGATATCCGTGCACTGCCATAGCAGCAGCAAACAATTACACAAATATTACCAGCACATAATTAAGCTGACAATTATAATATTGCATCAATGCAAATGCTCACTGTGCACATCCGTACACTTTTCATAGAATATTTACATACTCACACCCACACAAACACACACACACACACACAAATAAACATACCAACATTAAACCGTTGTGTTAAGCCAAACCAATTGCGCCGCTGAAGTTGTGGCTCATTAGATGCAATCGTCAAGTTGTAAACTTACTTGCCAGTTACTTTGCTGTAGCAGGAATGGGCGTTAGCGGAAAATTGAATAATTCAATGACGACTAAATTTTCATTCGTTATTCAAAAAATTTTCAATGACGAATTGATTTTCATTCGCCGTTTAAGTAATTTTTAATAACGAATACTTTTTCATTCATTCATTTTTCATTTTTCATATAAGTAATTTTGAATTACAAGTAAAATTTTATTCGTCTCTGGAAAAAAATGAAATGTAAGTGGATTTCATTGATCAGGCAAATATTTTTTATAAACTAATAGACAAGGCGAATCCATACAAGGTGGTGTTATAAATACAACTACAAAATTCCTATGTATTTTGTTTTTGTTTCTGCGTAAGAGTTGTCAAAATTTAAATACATTTTGTTTTTGCTTTTACGGCTTTTGAAAGCTCACACGCAAAAGCAAAAACAAAATACATGTAGCTGAATAAAAAAATCAAATCAGCTGCTCTTATGCCATCACCTTCTATAAATTCGCCTTGCGAATAGATTTTCATTCATCATTAAAAACAGAATGAATTATGAGTAGATTTTCATTCATCATGCAAATTTATTTCAGTAAAGAATGAAAGTCTATTCGTTACTCAAAATTATTTGACTGATGAATGAAAATATATTTGTTATCCAAAAAAATGATGAATGAAAATCTACTCGTAATTCATTCTGTTTTTAATGATGAATGAAAATCTATTCGTAATGCAAAATAATTTGATTGAAGAATGAAAATCTATTCGTTATGTAAATTGACATAAATTATGATTGAAAATTTGAGCGTAATTCATTTTTTTTTAAGTGTGAAAGCAAATCTATTCGTTACTCAACATTATTGGATTTGAATGAGAACCTATTTGTTATCCATAAATACTTGAATGATGAATGAAAATCTACTCGCAATTCATTCCTTTTTTTTTAATGATGAATTATAACAAATTATTAATTAATTAAAATCTATTCGTTACTCAAAATTTTTTGAATGCAGAATGAAAATCTATTCGTTTTTGGTGAATGAAAATCCATTCGTTATTCAATTTGTTTTGAATGACGAATGAAAATCTATTCGTAATTAAACTTTTGAACGATGAAGGAAAATATGTTCGTTATTCAAAATTATTAGTACGAGTATGAGGAATGAAATTATGTTCGTCATTTAAAAGTATAAAATTTTTAAATACAATTTTTTTTATTTGCATAAAACCTCAATAAAAAATGCCCATCACTGCTTTGTGGTGGGAAGAGTGTACATCGAATATATGTAAGTCATTATTGGGTGCTGCGATGCGAATGTGTGGCTTGCATTTAACACCTATGCATATTTGTACACATATATGTATTTATATGTATATATTAGATATGTATTAGTATATATTGTTTTGGTAAGCAATAACGCCTGCAGCGGCATCTGGTTCTATGTGGTAGTGTTAGTTGCGGTTCAGCGCAGCGTGTCGTGTGCATTGCACATCACTAGTGTGAAATGCAATCGCGCGTTAATTTAATTATGTTTGCGTAAGTCAGTCTCACGATAGTAGTGCAATATTTCAACATTTGTGTGAATGTGATTTATGTACACTGTTGTGGGTAAATATGTAGATCACTTTCAGGCGCCATGCGCAAGAGTTTAAAGCAGTTTCAAATTAAATTTCATATATCACTACAAACATATAACATTAGTGGCGAGGTACTTAATTGTTTGGTGTACCATATATTGTAGAATTATTGAATTTGAAGCTCTTGTGCTAATTTTCGTGCAATTTCGCACAGATTTCAATTATGTTAACTTACAGCTATAAAGGAAATAAGTAAATACCAAGGGTAAGTGAACCCGCTTATTACTCGCTTTTTATCAACTTCATTTTCTTGTGTATTGGTTCTGTATAAATTTTCAAATCGAGATTTGAAAATTTAAATTTTTTAAAGCTATATAGATGCTATAGTTGCACTTAATTTACATTAAATTAATAAGTTAACTGAAATGCTGCAATAATGCTATCAAACGAAAGGCGTTCAAAAAACTAAAATTTGGAAAAAATTTCAAAAAAAACTGTTACCTCGAGTTTGAACAATTTTATTCAATTTAACTAATATTATTTATGAAAACGAAAAAGATCGAATAAAAGTTCCTGTAAAGAATATTATTTGGATAGGAAATGAAATGAAATGAAATGTTACAATATTTGTGTGAAATGAAAAAGTTTGAGGAAAGGTCCCTTTGAAAAATATTTTTTTGATAGAGTAACCACCTGATTTAAAAAGTGAAATTTAATTTAATTAATTAGCTAAATGAGATATTACATAGGATCTGCTTATTTGTTACTGAATAGCAAAAGAACGCTCTAAATCGAATAAAATTTAATTTTCCTTGTAAGAGCAAATCCTATTAGGAATTTATGGATTTATTTTTGCTTTTACTTTAATGTTTTTTATTAAAATCGGACCATAAATGAGAGCTTTTTGAATAAATCGACTACAGCGCCTTCTAAAGGATAAATTTTTAGTAAAATTATTTCTTACGACAACTACAGCATATCTTTCAAATTGTTTCCATATCGAATTTATAGACTAAGGTTTTCTGAATAACTCGACTATAGCGCAATCTAGCGGATAAATTTTAGGTTTATAATAATTGGAACGTAAACAGGAATTTAATGAATATATCGACCTAGGGCCATCTAGCGGATTTTTCATAAAAGTATTACTTGTCCCAATATACGTTTCCAATTTCATCAAAATCGGATCATAAGTATAGATGTTCTGAATATATCGACTCATGCGCCACCTATCGGATTTAAAATATAGCATATTTTAGGAAACATTTTTTATCTGAATTTTCTCTCTCTTCTTTTCTTTAGTATATATAAAAAAGACAAATTATGAACCCGTTGGAAAAAAGAAGGAACAATTACAGAAGCCCTTCTCTAGAATGTGGCTTAGATTCTGAAGGTGAAGAAATCGACAAATTTGTTCGCCGCTACGTCTTAGCGCCCTTGAACGATTAAAACCAAATTTTGTGCACCTACTGCAGACTTCCAATGGATGGTTAGGGGATAAAAATAATTTCGATATATAAGGGGGCGTGGTATCTCCCACACAAACTGATATTTTCAAACTGCATATTTCTGAAAGTATTTGTGGTAGAGTAAGAAAATGTAGGGACGAGGCTCGTTAATTGCTGATTTTTTACAATATTAGCAAAGTTTTTCATGATACAGATAAAAATTGATATGTTAATGTGTAAAACCTTGCACAAAATTTACAAAAAATCAAGAAATTAAAAATTTTTTTTTTTTAATTTTTTAAGATTTTAAAAAATTTTTGGAGTATGCAGTTTTATGGTACATTTAATTTTAGTACATTAAAGTGCAAGTTTAAAGTGACTTGAAACTACCGCTGATTTTTAAAAATTTTATGAAATTTCGGTTTTGGAAACTTTTCCCCCATAATTTATGTGGTATAAAATACATAAAACGTTGACATATAAAATCAATACAAATAAAAGGAATTTTTATAAAAAGCATGCGTTTTAAGAAAAAACTTCGCAAGCCCAAAATATCAAAAAATATTTTTAAAAAACAGCGGTAGTTTTTAGCAGCTTAAGACTTGCGCTTTATTATAATATAATAAAAAGGGTATAAAACTGTGTTTTTCGTGACATTATCATAAACAATTTTAAAATTTTGATAACATTTTTTTAAATGGTTTTTTTATATTTTGCTCTTCATTTTTATATATTCGGCCCTATCGCCGGCTTCACGGGAACAAATCATTCCCATAAATTAGCAAGCAAAACAAAAACGAAATGGGGAAAATTGTTTTTGTTTCACTTGTAAATTTGTGGAAATATTTGTTCCCGTGAAGTCGGCAAAGGGCCGATTGTAAAATTAACGAAAAAATTGGCCATGAAAACATGGCGAATATTATCAAAATGCGGCCGGTATCTTACTCGCCAGAGTATATAGCTCCATATAGTTCCATTTATCGTCGGGTTCTTTCAACATTTTTCGCCCATGCTGCCTACTCAAATGCACACGAATCGATTCAAAACTTCAGCAATTGTGCTGCTGACCCATCTAACATGCATGACTCGCCAAGCCAACTTGATGAATAAATTTAAAAGTTTGTACATTCAGATTTTATATTTATTGCTTTTTTGTGCATCTAATCGAGAAACTCAGCCAGCTCTTTTGCTCCACTTTTGTGCACAATTTTCAGAGAATACCTAGCTGATTTCGCATAAATTTTTTCAATATTCACTTTCTTCTCAAGAGTGATGTTGCTATTGTAAATTTCACTGTTTTTAATGTTCAGGCACTTATAAATTAGGGTGGGCCGAAAATCTTTGGTTTTTAGAATTTTTATCGCAGAAACTATTCGCAAATAATTTCGTGAAGGTTTGTCTTAAATACGCAACTTATCGATATTTTTTCACCCATAAATTTAATGCCAAAAGCCAATTTTCTTTTTAATAAAACTGCAATTATCTCCTAAACATGTGATCTTACATAATTTTGTATCTGATTCTTTTTTCTAAAGAATGAAATTTGCGATCGAAAAGAGCTAAGAAACAAATTTGTTAAACTTGGACGAGCCTATGATATTGGCCGAAAATTTTTATCTTATGGACAGATTTTTTTAGAGCATAATGAACCATTTTTTGTTTATTACGGATGGGCGAAGCAATCGTATCGTATCGATATTTTCAAACAATATTGGCAAGTATAGAGTGAAAAATATCGATATTTCGATATATCGATATATTTACCCCAATGCGCAATTCCCTAAAGTATATTTTTTTTGGTACCACACCAAAAAAAGTGGGGGGTTTTCAAACGTAATTACAAAATTTATTATGGTTTAAGACTTCCGTCAAAATATTTCGATAAACTATCAAGATTTACGTGAGCTCATATGTAGGTTCGCAAAAGACCTTAAAAAATGTCGTATTTGATACAAATTTTGTACTGGGAGGCAAATGTCGAATATCGATATTACGAGCATAAAAACACATTATTTTCTAAAAAAATATATCGATAATACTTTTTTCTATATATCGATATTTTATCGATACAAATAATTTTTTTTCTGCCCAACCACATTTTGCTATTAACAATAAAAACTAACGACCGTAAGCGGTATAAGAATAATCATGAATTAATCGCTATTTTGTGATTTTTTTTTCGATACCGTTGAATCGATATTTTGTGTTTAAAAAATACTCGCTGTTTTGGGATTCAAAGTTTTCCCGGTCATAATAAACGTAATAAAATTTATCAGCGATGACAATAATAGCAACAACACCAATAATAAAAAAAATATCGATCAAATTTGATGCATAAAATACAGCTTAAAAAATAACAATGAAAATTAATCGAAAAAAATTATTATTATTAATAATGTAATGATTTAAAACAAAAACTCTTCTAAATAAAAATAAAGTCAGATTTGCATAGCATACAACTTAAATTTTAGGTTGATAAAATCATCCCAGTTTTGTTTTGAAAGAATTATTGTCAATAGTTTTTTTATACAAAAAAAAAAAATAACGATTATTTTCGGTCACCGAAAAAAATTTTAAGTAGAAGCATTTTCAGCCCACCCTAATATACATACAGCGAGTACGAGGTCGCTGTAGCCAATATGGCTGCATGAGTTTTTTGTAGTAGGAGTAGTTATGTATGCACAATACTCCATACCTATTTTCGTTTGCACGATTTCCGTTATGTATTCTTCATCTTTCATTTAGTATATGTGTCTGTCTGTCTGTCTGTCTGTCTGTCTGTTATTGCCACCGCTGTGGCGTTGGTAATACTGACAATTATTTAACGCAATAAATATTGCAATTCTATTATCTTTTCATATGTATTCGAAAGTTATTTGTTGTTATGTGCTTTGTTGTGTGCTTTAAAGGTTGCTTGTCCTTGTGCCATTTTGGTTGACTGTACGAGTAATTGCTTGGCCACAATGGACCATTGTCTGTATTCACTTACACACAAATATACAAACATACGTGTGCAATACATAAGTAAATACTTGATTGCTAGACTGCATTTTGCTATCCATTCTGCTTGCATGATTGTGTTGAAATACAAAAACAAATACCCACTACACATATTTTACCAATATTTGTTCCATTTCTCGTTTATACTTTTATTGCTTTTCTGATTTTATCTTCCTAGATTTTATAAATGCTTGTGGCTGTATTTGCGCTGAAATTGGAATTGAAAACAAAAAATTGATAATCAGAAATTTTGCACATATTTGCAATTACACGAAAATATGAATCCACATTTCTCTGCAGTGCTTTGAGTTTCAAATTAAAATTAATATTAAAATGAGTTGGGGAGCATTATGCAGTGGTACATTTCCTTTGTGTTATTCAATCGTGATATGTAGTTTTAATTTGTCTTTACATTTTAAATTTTACAAATCGACTCTTTAAAATTTCAAAATTCGATCAATTTACAATAATAAAAAAAGTTTAAAACTTCGTGCAAAATTAAAAAAGGATTAATCGAATTTAAATCAAAATTTCAAAATTTTTTATTTTTTATTTTAGAATTTTTAGAACGATGTTTAATATGTATTTTGGTAGTCCATTAAGTTTTCGTGTAGGAAAAGTGTATTTTATGAGTGTCAAAAAATTTGAGTAGATTTTTGTTTTGCTGTCAATTTCCCCATATAACGCATGCACCAAATTTATTTTTAGTCAATTCAAACTTGCATTTTTATTATATACTGAAATTGAATACCTTACCAAACTGTATACCTGAACACTTTCTAAAAAATTAAAATAAACAAATTTTAGCTTATATGAAAAAGTGAAGAGAATACTTGGGAATACAAACAATATATTCAAAAACGTGTGAAATTTTTAAAATTGAATAAATCAGAAATTCAATTTTATTAGCGAACATTTTTTTAAATACCGCTTTAAGTAAGCCAAAATTTTTAGGGATCTGCGTTTTTTGTTAGAATTTAATTTTCGAATTGAAAAAACAAAAAAATCTTTCGCCTTAAACTTAATATTTCTTACCTAAAATTTGTGAAATTGAATACGAGCATATGCCAAAAAATTTCTTTTCAAAATTCAGAAATTCATATCCTCCATAAATAAAAAAAAACTCGTCCCTGAAAATTTTAGGATCTTTTAAGAGCATTCCTACAGTGGTATGCATCAATTCTTTTTTATAAAATATCTTTGTGTATGTTATTAAAATATTCTAAAATTTACAGGTAGGTTTTTTCATGTAAGATAATTTTAGTAAGAAAAAAAAAATCTTTCGCGTTAAATTTAATCCTTCCTGCTGAAAATTGTAAAATTGAATATAGATTTTATGATATTTAAGTAAGAAATTACTAAAAAAGTTTTTTTTTTAAATTCAAAAATTCATAACTCAAGAAATTCGTCTCTGTAAATTGTTGGATATTTGAAGAACATACCTACAGTGTTATTAAACAAAAAATTGCTAAAAAAATATTGAGAAATGTATTGAGAAACTAGAAAGGTTGTGAAAATTTGGATTTTGCAAAAAAAAAACTTAAAATTTATTTTTTGAAGGCGATCGTTTCATTTTCTATTGCTGAAATTTCACGAATCATTCTCTTATTTTGGGGTAAATATTGAGACTTTAAAGTGCAGTAGCAACTTAGAATTTGCATGTACGAAAAAACTGTCATTTACTGAATTTAAGTACAGAATATATTTTTTGGCATTTTTTGATCGAAGGTTTTAGGCACAAGTCTTTTTTTTTTAAATTTACAATTTTTTTTTACTACACAATTGTTATTCATGAAATAGAAAGTGGTCATAGTCAAATATTGGAAAATAATTGTATAATTTTATTTCGATTATCGCATGAAGGATGGCGCTGGGTAAATATAAATTCAGCTAAGAAACTAACCATGTGAGTGACAAGCGCCATCTGCTGGTTAGATATTGGCTCACAGATGTCGCTCTTCATGGGAAATATTGATTTGCTGTTACTCTAAAAAACTACTCGAAGTAAGTATCTAGTTTTTTCTATTTCTTATGATTTTTTAACATCAAATTGAATGAAAATTAAATTAATATGAAAATACGGAAAATTGCTATTTCGAATTAATGTAGAAACCTTCCTCTTCGTTGCATATGGAAACAAAACAGAAGGTTAGAATTGACATTGTTTCCACTGCATTTCTTAAGAAAAACTTGAGGAAGTTTATTGAGTACCTTTATGTTTTTTGTTTTCACAAATTTGTAAATCACATTGAATGTGAAACTTTAAAATTTTTATTTAAATTCTTCTCAATATTATTCATAAAGTGTTTAGTCCCTCAGTGGGAAGTCAAGGGCACAATTTATTAATCTATTACTTTAGTCACAAACAAACATAACATATATGAATCAAAATAGCATGCGAAATGACAAAAGAGATGATTTAGTTAGCATTCTAAATTTAGTTACGCAATTTACATTTTGATTTAGCACACACGCAAAGATTTTTCGAAAACTTATGGCAACTACAGAGCCACACGCAATCCCCCAACTCCTCCAAATCACTGCCAGTCACATTTCATACATTACGCGATGCCCGAGTGCTAGCCCTCAAAAGCAAAACAAGAAGACAAAAAAAAAACACTTAAAAGTTCAACGCATTGCAGCAAGTACTTTATGCATTTAATTGTAAAATATGTTATGAGTATTATCCTATGGGAATGGGCACCCGAGCGTTTTGTCAAATGCCCGAGGCAAAGGCAAAGACAAATACGCGTTGCACAACGCAAACGTAAAGGCAAAGGCAAATGCAAACTCAAATATTTGCATAGCCGGTCAAGCAGTATAGGATATACTGCGATATTCTTCGTACTGGAGTATAATTTTCATGTTTACTGTCGCTTGCCGCGAGCGCTGTGGTGTCATTCACTCTGCAGTCAGTTGCATTGGCGCATAGCAATCTCCAATATTCATAAGCGCTAGTTTTTTTTATTCACATTAGTTTTGTGGGTGTGTGTGTGTGTGTGTGTGTGTGTGTGTGGACATAACATGTGAACTTGTCTTGATTTGTGCTGCTATTCCATTTGATTTTATGTAAGTGAGCTGAATGTGGAAAAAACTACATTTCCATTTATCCAGAATTGTTGGTCAACAGCGACTAGGGATAATAAGTGAGCGCAGAGGAAGTGGAGTTGCACAACGAGGAAGTAAAGCAAATAATGTTTTGTGAAAAATTACAACTTGTCTGCTTACTTCATAACATAAATGCTGTTGGGTCTACGGCCGGAGGGGAATGCATTGTTGGTATGAGGTAAATATTGTTGCCATTGTACGCCGTGGCGTATACGCAATTTGATGTTTATCGTTCTATCGCTTTACGTAAGCAATTGTAGTTTAACGATGACCGCAGTTTTTGCAGATGGAAGTATTAAAAAATAAAAATTTAATATCAAAGATCATATATACAGTTGATTTTTGAATTCCTCAATTGCAGAGATTTTTTGTCGTGCTTGTATCTGGGACATTTATCGATATCCTTATAATTATCGTTTAGCTGAGAATAAAATCGTTATCGGCATTGTTCTGGTTTTCTATTTTTATATTGCTATCTCCTTTACTCTTATTAACCTTAGCATTATTATTAGTATTTTTGTAGTTATCGATAAAGATCGATATAATTATCGATATGGTTATGTGTTCATAACTTTGGAAGTGCAACCGACCAGTATTGTTATCTATATTTTGACTGTTATAGTTATCGATATACATATCTATATATACATTGATATCACTGTCGTGATCGTAATTGGTTTTTTATTATTATTTGTATTTATTGTTAAGTTATCGATTATTGAGATTGATTTCAATGCTTCCATTTTTTTTATTGTGGCGGTAACTTGGGTTCAAGTTAGTAAATTCATCAGGCATTGTAGACGATATCATCTAATGGTATTTTCCTAAGTAGGTGGAGACAACTCTGCCTGCCATTCACCTGGGAGTGGCCAGAAGTGAGCTATAGTGAGAAGACAAAGTGCTGGCGTTACTCTGACGTTTTCCGGTTTAAGAGTTCGCCGCGGTTTGCAGCGCTTTTTCATAAGCAGGTGTCGCTGTGAGCGCCCATTTGATTTGGAGCAAGCGGCTCGCTCTACAAATTTGGATTTGAATCAGGGTTTGGTTATGCGGCGGGCTTGAAATCCGCCACGTGAAAAATATTAACCGACGAAAATCTCCAACAAGCTTCGGCTGAGATGCCACTTTTTGACAAAATCGCCATCCAGCTAAATGGACGGGATAGGATAGAAAATCATAGGACCTTGCGACTCCTTCTACAGCTGTCATGTAAAGGAGCGCAGGTTCGATGTTTGATTCGAGGTGAGAGAGAGACTTAGTCGTGAGGTACTGTGGTTCATTTCAGTGGACGAGCGTTTCGCAATTTTTCGCATCAAAGTTGGATTCTTCAACACCTCACTGATTTCTATCCCTGCCCCCCATGGAAGAGAAGGACGACGGCATTAAAGATCACTTCTCCGAGCGCCTAGAACTCATGTCAGGATGGGTGACATAGGGATCTAAGGTCACATTGTCAGAAAATACTGTTTCCGTGACGAAACCTCCTTTAATAGATTGAGACTGATCGATATTGCCGGGATCCGAAACAGGGCTGTCTGTAGCACCAAGTCCATAGAAAAATTCATCAATGGTATTACACTGTTTCAGATTCCGAGTCGATGTTTGACTCGGATCCGTACCTTGTCGCAACCAAGATCCTCTTGTGTTTCTGTGCAGCAAAGAACGGGCGTCTAAATACTCCAGGAAAGCTTGGACAAAATACGTGAGGGGGGAAATCTTGAGATGCTAGCGGAAACTTAAAGGTTTAGGACCGGGATCAATTCTTGTAAGAATATAAATTGCGACCCGGATACTGAAGTCTATAGCGTTTAAAATGTTGAGGGAAGAATTGATCCACTTTGTTAAAAGCTCAGAGAAAAGGCGTCGAAGAGTTCAAAAAGATGATAATGCATTGAGTTTCTATTTAATAAATTACTGCGGGAAAACTATAGTGAATTGCCCAATGCATAAATAGCGGCTCACACAAACAGTCGATGAGTACAATTTAAGTAAATTTTTTTTTTAGCACAACCACAAATTGAACGCATTGCGCTTGAAATAATTTAATTTGTTTTATGACTATGACATTATGGAATATTACAATAATTACTGAAAATAAAAATTCGTTCATACATTCATTCATTTATATGAATATATATTCATAAAATATTTCGCAAAATTTCTGAATCCACTTAATACAGCATAGATTTTGTTGAACGCAAATTTTGTTAATAATTTATGGCATTCAATTGTCATTAATAAATTGTAAATATTCGCACTTAATTGCACTAAATAATTGCCAAAATATTAATGTAATAGTTTGATGTGACTTTTGATTTATTTGTTTTATTTAATGTTAATTAAGTTTGTTATTTATTTAACACTACTATTTGTGGTCATGCAACATTTACTAAGTATTTCCTAAATGCCAGCCAAAAGTCCATTCAATTGCAATCAACAATTTTTTTTGGAATCGTTACAAATTCACGCCAGCGATACAGCGATATATTTTGTATGGTAAATTATCTGAATTTTTAAATATGTTGTTGGCATTGGAAACATTCAAATAATTTGATTTTATAGCACACGGGAGTATTTATGTTGCAATGTTAGACTGAAGTAAGTAGATAGAGAATTTTGCTCTTTTCATGATTTCGCTATCAAATCAAATATGCTTGTTTATTCAATAATTTGATATTTTTGGAAATGTATCACTAAATCATTGCACAATGCGTTTAAATTTTTGACAAATTTTTCGCTTTAAGAGGAGCATACTGATTATAAAAACTATTTATATATAAATTCTCCGCTTAATTTGTTAGTTAATAATAAAAATAAAGTTCAAATTCCATAAATTTTCATTAAAATTTCAAACATTATTATTTAATCTTCATTTATAGAATATTTTTGGGTATGTTATTTAATAGGCCATACAATTTTAGTATAACACAGCATAAGCTGCAATACGCTAAAAAAATTGTACCGACTTAAAAAATTTTTTTTTTCTGATGGTGTTGGGAATTTTTTTTCATATAGAAATGGAGAATGAAATCTAAAAACAATGCTAATTTGGTGCCACTTTAAAATGCACTTTATTATACTAAAGTTAAATGGGCAATTTTACTAACACAATTCCTTAATTTTGATTAAAAAGCTAAAAATTTTGATGACATATTTTTTTTAATTTACCCGAAGTTTGATTTTTGTTGTAAAAAAACTGTATTTCAATAATAAATTTAACAAAAAATTATTAATAAATTAATTAGGTGTCGAAATTTGGCAATTAATCCCGGTCGTAGAGTTATGATATGCACTGTATATTGTCTAACTAAGCAACTAGCTATTAAAATCAGAAACCTAGCATAAAAATTAATTCATGGTTGAGTTTTATAAAAGTTTTTTGATAATAATGGAAAGTGAGAAAAAACTATTTCGGAATTATTTCGGAAAAAATCCGAATCATTTCGGCACTTAATCGGAATGATGTAGGAATCAACCCCGAAATAGTCCCGAACTTTCCCGAACTTTACCGAAATGATTCCGAAAGAGTTCCACTTATAAAATTTTTTTTGAAACAAAGTTTTCCTAAACCTCCCGTGCAAACCATATTGTTCAATTTTTTTTATAAATTTAGTTGCGTTTACATTTTTTAAACTTGTGGCAACCCTCTCCAAATGTATTTTCCGGCAAAAAATTGTTCTTCCTTAAATCTTTTTCGTTTGATATCACTTACGTAGAATTTCAATTACCTCACCAATTGAATAGAATCATCGTTCTTTAAAAGGTGGCAACCCTTTTCAAAAATGTTTTCAGATAAACGCGTTCATTTCTCACCAATACTGTTATAATACCTCAGTAAGCTTAGAATTTGTTTTAAATTAATGCTATTAAACAGGTGGCAACACGCTTTAAGCACATTTTCATTATTAAGTTTTCATAAGCCTGTTTCCTATGAATAAAGTACCGTAATGTTTCCTTTGATTTATTAATTTAATTTAATATAATTTATTTTTAAGCAGGTGGCAACTCTCCATAAAAGTTAAAAAAAATAAAGTTTTTTTTAAACCTCCTTCGTTTGAAATCCCTACTTCAATATGTGATTTAATTTATTATAATTTTAATTGATTTTTAGAACAGGTGGCAACCCTCTATAAAAATATTTCTAAAATTAAGTTCTCCTAAAACCTTTAATTGGCCACTCTACTGTAAGGTAGAGCACCTTAATTTACTCATTTAATTAAGGTAACTCTAAAAAGGTGGCAACGTTATTTCAAATCATTTTTATTTATTAAACCTTTTTTGTTTGATTCACATATTGCAATACTTGAATATATTTTTATTCAATTTAACCTTATAAAACGGTTAGTAACTCCCTTCAAAAAAATTGCTTTTATGGTAACCCATATAACGGAATATATACATACCTACATACATATACGCTTACCTTATCCAAATCCTTTCAGTCGTCATATTGCAATATGTGATTTAACTTATTTATTTATGTAATTTACTATAATTTTATTAGCAGGTGGCAAGTCTCTTCAAAGTATGCTGTATATGTTAATCCAAATTATATGCTCTATGTGTACCAAACTTTATACACAGCCGTCTAGCCGTGTGGTCGTACATATGTAACAAACATACTCACTCACTCACCCAGCTACAAAGTTTCACATTTATTATATTAAATATATATGTTAGTAGGATATATGGAACCCATGATCCAAATCGAATATCTTACTTGTACTATGTACATATATACTATTTTATACTAATAATCGCTTTTCTCTTGGCTATTCATTTCCTTGCCCTCTTTATTTGACTGATATGTCATTAACACACACACACACACATACTATATATATACTATATATGTATATTTACAAAATTTTGGTCATCTTCTCTTTTCCATTCACTGTTTTACATACTTAAGTATATACCCGTAGATATAGTATTACATAAATACAAGCTACTATTAATTCAGTTGCTCTTGCTGCTACTGACAGTTGATTTATGGCAAGCAATAGGAGTTTTCTTGAAACGGAGAACCTTTTGTGTGAAAATTCAATAATATGAGAAAAAATTACCAACAATGAAAACTCTTGAATTCATGTCATTTCACAGTCCACTGTGTATTTACGTAGGTACATACAAACTGGTGCATGTGTGTGAGTTATTGCTATCGCTTTTGGGTAGAAAAAGAGTTCGAGTGGATTGTCAACCAATTTACCTTTTTCGTTATCTTTTTTTTTTGTCATATCCCAATGATGTTTTCAAACTTGTTATACATGTCACTTGACACTTGTCTATATGGTAAGTCAGTGTATAAATTTGATACAAATACTTGAATAGGTTTTTGATTGAATGGTACAAGCAAGATGTATGGTAATATTGAATATTATTCCTCAATTTTTAGACATACATTTACTAAACAAGTTGTATGTACATCGGGGGCATAAACAAGAACGATAGAAGACAAGATTGCGGCGATTTTTAGTGAAATTCGGGAGAGTAGCTTGTAACGACTACTTTGCTGGCGGAGAGAATTGAGAATATGTAGTTAAATATTGGAAAAGGATACACACGATTGAGAGAATTCATGCATTTACGGTTTGTTATTTATGTAGGAATACATAGCTGATTCTGTCAAATTTTTCAAGAGAGGATTATCAGTACAACATCCTCCGTACCACCTTCTGTAATCTTTTCACTACGGGACAGACAAGTAATATGTCTTATTTTTCAAGGTTTATTTTATACTTTGCCCGATAACTGTTACGCAAGAGAAATATATATTCCGTTACCGACAAGAGTTATTTTACATCATTTATGCTTATGTCACCTGATAATTGTTATGTAGGAGAAATATTTTTTCCGTGGTCAATAAGAGTTACTTTCCAACATTTTATTTTTGCGTCGCCTGATAACTGTTATATGGGGGAAATTTATTTTCTGTTTCCAATAAGAGTTATTTTTTAAAATGTATTTTTTTACGTTGCTACATAACTGTTAAACAGAACCAATATTTTTTCCATTATCAATAAGAGTTATATGCAACATTTATCTTTTACGTTGTCTGATAACCGTTATGCGGGAGAAATATATTTTTTGCTGCAAAAAAGTTATTTTTCAAATGTATGTTTTAACATAGCCTTATAACTGTTATGCAGAATAAGAGTTATTTTTCTGCATTTATTTTTTACGTTGACAATAAGTGTTAGGCCGCAACGTTCGTATTTTACGTTGATTGATAAATGTTATGAAGAATAAATAGTTCTGCTGTTGGCATTAAAAGTTATTTTTAGACTTTTTTTTGTGTTGTCTGATAACTGTTATGCGAAAGTTGGAAGTTAGAGTTATTTTTCAACATTTATTCTTTTCACGTTGCCTCATAGCAGGAGAAACATTTTTCCCATTGACAATAAGTGTTATTTGCCAACGATTTTTAACAGTGTCTGATAACTGTTATACAAGACAATTATATTTTCCGTCACCAATGAGAGTTATTTTTCAACGTTTATTTTTTCCGTCTCCCGTTAACTTATTTAATTTATTATTTTTAATGTTTATTCTTTCTTACCTTTATGAAGAAGGCATATTTTTTCCGTTGACAATAGAAATGAATTTTTTTTCAAAGTGTGATAATTATTATACTCGTATAATAAAAAATTTCTATACGACAGCAAACAACACTTTTATGAACTATGTATATCGGTCATCTGTCCATTTGTGTAAAAATAAAAAAAAATAAATTTAAAAACTTTCTTCATTCACAATTTTAAAGTAACACACAATAATTTTTCATCATAAAATTTAGTAAATACTTTTAGTACACATAAATTCCATTTGCGAAAAACCCGGTTAGTTTCCCGCCAACAAACAACAATGCGGGTAGCCTAATTTCAAACTAAAATACCAACGTACTTATTTGTGCAAATTTAGCCGGATTCGCTCTATTTTTTCATAAAATTAATTCCATCCGTCGCTTTTTTGCGCGCGTAATTGATATAATTGCTGTAATTGAATTAAGAACAAAAAGCATATACATTTGATTTTATAACACTCTTAAATTCATGCTAGTCAATTGATCACAACTAGCATCTGAATATATAACGAATTTATTGCTTGGCAAATTAAAATTCGTGACTAGCAAGAAACACAGACAGAAAAATATAAAAATTAAAAAAAAAAAATGTTATTGCCAATCATACCAATCGAACGCAACATCCTCCAATACATAGGTATAGTGCGCGCCATAACTATAGCATCACAAAAATAAAATTCATTACATAAACTGTTTAAATTCCAGCTTTAAACTTTCTTCAAATGGGGTAAGAAATTCAACAAATTTTACGCAAGAGCTATAAATTTTTTTTAATTGTGGTACGCAGTTTTATAGCAGGTTCAATTTTAGGATAATAAAGTGCAAGTTTCAAGTAGCTGTGAATTACCTTTGATTTTTAACAATTTTTTCTCCTGAAGATCTGCCGCTCTGGTCGAAATTTTTTTCTATATGAAAAAATCGCGCAACACTGTCAGCGAAAAAAATTGTCAAAAATCAGCCGTAAGTTGTAGCCACTTGAAACTCCCACTTTGTTTTACTAAAATTAAATTGGCTATATAACTGCATACCAGATTTTTTTCTAAAGGTTTGAAATTCTATTTAAAGACGCTGTAATCTTGAGTAAAGTTTGTAGAATTTTTTCCACATTTGTTTGAAAAGTTTGAAGCTTGGATTTTTGTGTAAAAAAAATTATTAAAATTGAATTAAGAAAAATAAATTTCTGATTTTGTTGTAGAGTACCAGCAACATACAGCGAACTTATGAAAATTCCTGCAGGGTATTTATAGTTTTTGTAAAAAAGCAGTAAAATGAAAAATCGGCGAATTTACCACAAATTGCACCGCTTGTTGTCTTTTGTTTTTGTTGTTTTTTTTTACCATCCACACACGCTTCGGGCAATTTGTACATTTTGTATGCGCATATTTGACGCGTAAAAAATATATGTTTTCTTTTACAATAACAAAAAGGAAGCATATAACGAAGTATTGAAAACCAAAAAAAGAAACCACAAAAATTCAACAATCACACGCCGCACACAGCACTTGCAGTGTATATCGATTTTGACACTTAAAATAAGCCAAAAACAAAAATTAATATATTTATATTGCATTTACACGTATATCAATTTTTTTTTGTATTTGGCTGAAGCTCATGCGCCATTATTTATTTATCGCTGTGCCGCTGCTCCATTGCATTCTTGTATGTGTTAGCTTTTTGATGTGTTTACGTAGTGGAAGCAATTTAAATAAAGCACATTTTTTGAGTGCACCAAGCAATAGCGAAACATATTTTAAGGCGCTATGACAATGCGTCGAAATATTTTTGGCAAAGAGCGGTATGCAATAGGTTTGCTGATATGCAGTAAAAGGCGGTGATAATTTTAATTGAAATTTTTCTTTGTTGTTAAATAAACTCAATTGCTTGCCATTTTATGCTTCTGGTAGTTTTTAGTTCTTTAATATTACAAACAAGAATAAAAATTAGATTGCTAAATTCATAGTTTTCGATAGGCTAGGATTATCAATATTTTAAGACATACGCCAAATAAATTCCGACAAGGCCAAATAACTTCATGTAACGCTCAATAAGTGACTTAGTTAGAGTTCTCATATAGCTAAAATAAAACCCTAAGGGTAATGTTTTTTGGCCTGGCAAGGGACTTGAACTCAAAGGAACTTATTATTCCTCTGCTGAAAAAAAACCCTTAAAATTGCCTCCACACTTCATTTGAAGAAATTACAACGCCAGACTACCGCAATGGACTAGAATCTGAGACGTAACTGTAAATGCCTGCCAAAATTCTTTAACTAATTATTTCCGACTCAGTGACAGCCTTGGCAGAAAATTTGCAGAAAGAGCCGGCTGTAGTCTGAAATATTCTGCAGTTAAGGTTTGCTCGTGCATTCGAAAGCTGGGCACTCGCACAGCATGTATGCGACTATCCCCCTTGAGCCTGGGCTCTCGCAGCTGCGATAGAAACTAGCGCCAGTGCCGTGAGTTTGTTTAAACGTCCCTCCCACAACGAGATTCAACCATTTTTTATCCACGTAAATAATGGATTACAAAGCTATCAAAACTGTTATAATTTTTGAATGCATACTTTCAGGCTGAAGGTAATGGAACTAACAGTTTGAGCACTATGTGATGAGGAGCAGGACGATTTTATTTTTGCCAGAGACATGACTACATACATACTTACAGATAACAAGAGATAATATAAAAATCAAGCAATAATTAATATAGCGTAGCATATATTTTCTAAATCATCAATAACTATTATTTTGCATTTTTTGTATATTAAACTATTCTTTTAAAAATAATTACAAGTGAGAACAATTTTTTAAGTCATAAGTAACTATTATTTTGAGTTTAGTATCATACAAGTATTTGGAAAATAATTATGGGTGGGAACATTTTTTGTAGCCATCTTTTCCTAATGTTTTGAAAATTGTATTACAGACGTATAGCTTGTATATGAGAATTTTATTATACAATTCTTTCAATCATAATTATGAGTGAGATAAACTTTTTATGCATCATAAGTTCTTTTATCTCTGGGAGTTTTATTATAAAATTCTTTTAATTTTTTTAAGTATTCTGCAGACTTTTATCTTGAAGATTGTATTATTAAAATGGTTTCATAATAATTAAGAGTGAAATACATTTCTTAAGTGCTCCAAAGATTTTATCCTGAGAGTTATTTTATAAAAGTCTTTCCATAATAATTATGAACGAGACACATTTTTTAAGTATTTTTAAGTCTTTTATCTTTCGAACTATATTAGTTTAGAAGTCTCTTTATAATAATTCTGAGTGAGATAAATTTTTTAAGAACAGAATTTCTTTATAAAAGTTTTTTTTATTATGATTATAAGGGAGACATTTTTTTAAGTATTCAAAAGGTTTTTTCTTGAGAATTTTATCATGAAGTCTTTCCATAATAACTATGAATGAAAAAATAACAATTTAAGGCTTGAAATCCATTAAATCATTTAGGAACCATTTTGAGATTGCTTTTGGATCGTTTTGGGACTATTTCGGGAATAGCTCGATACCATTTTGTAACTCGGTCGGTGCCCTTTGGTGACTTATAAATTCCAAAGTTTAGTAATACTTGACCTAGAAGTATTGGAAAGGATATTTTTATATATTAAATGCAAACATGCGTGCTTTATTACACCGTTTTTGAATTAAACTTTTTCTTATAATTTTTCAATAGTTTTTTTCTATTAACTTTTTTCACAGCTGTCGCTGCACTTTAGTAACCAATGTGTGTACACTCCGTCACCGCAGCACGTAATTAGCCGTGGTAATCGACATTGGCCTACATGTTGCATAAATTAATGGCGATGTTTTTTTGATTACAACTTTGTTATTGGTATTGAGTTCGTTGCAGTTTTCAGACATGTTTGCCTCTGGCGTACATCTGCCAATTGTGGAGCTTTTTTTTACCAGTAAGTATACATTTGCCAGACGTCAACCAAAGCGAAGCGTACACTGAGTAAACTTTTTCTCATATCTACTATCGACCACGACGACATATAGATACATAGGTGTATGTAAGTATGTATTGTTGTACACATATACTATGCACATATATTTTTAGTAGATATATAATACACGTGCATGCAAAATGCATTAGCGCTGGTGTTTAATGTGGGCGAATCGGCCAACCAGCTGCTGTCAACACCCGTCAAAGTTGCCTCTCATGTCACGGCACACACGTGCACAACCTCATTCGCGTATATGCAAATTTGCGCAAGTGTTTGTTTGCTGTCATTGAATTCATGCCCTGCAATGCAACACACTCGATCTAAACTAACTTTGCCTACTATATGTCAAACTAGGTAGCCTCTGCAGTAGCTTCATACCATTCGATGAACCAGTTCGAAAGTCGAACTTATATCTAAAAGAAACCATTGCCATAACCGACAGGGTAGAGAGATTTCACACCAATCTTGAGGTCAAAAGTTAGACTTCAAGGCCAGTGGTCTAGCATGTTCAGAATCATAAACAGCAGTCACTACAAAACATCACAGTTGTCAGAGTGTTCCTATTTTCCTTTTGCACTTTGGCCTCCCACTTTTCAAAGACAGATGGCGCTGAGGCGCAGTAACTTTCGAACTGGTATGACTATCTCTCTAAAACAACAGTTCATAAACTACTTATAAAGTGTTTACTGACTATTTTCAGTTTTCATTGCTGACTTGTTTGAAATTTCACTGGTAGCTCTGCGTAGACCGAACTCAGTTGTAGGCATTGACGCATCTGCGTGTGTGTGAGGGCAGCCTCATCTAGAGGACGACGAAATCATTAATTTCGGTTTAAAATTAAATTTTATTGCTAGCCAGTGGTGTAGTTGTATGAGAAGAGGCTTACATTTTAAATTGATACATATCAATCGTTTCAACCCAGCAAACCCAGAGGTTAGTTATCGTTTAGAGATAGTCGGTCTTAAGTGGTCAGCAAGCACCAGCAGCCCAACATGCATACATTACCCGTCGATAAAAAGATAAAATTGTCTTCAATACAGTCGCAAGGCTGATAGAAAAATAACTTCATAATAAAAAGTTGCGACCTTTTCACTGAATGTCTTGAAATAGCAGTCCTATATGTGACAAGTGGATGGAAGCAATGCGCGGCAACAAAACTAAACATTCAGCCAGTAGTCCAGTAACATTAAAGCGATATGCGAATTGAAGGTCTTTACAAAAAGGAATACCACTCCCGCATTTTCCCGGTCGCTAGTGCCGAATAAAATTCTAATAGAACTCAACATATAAGGAGAAAATGTAGTTCGAGGTCTCTTCCACTCTACGATTAGTAAAATCTTCGTAAGGGTTGTAATCAGGTTGTAAGAAGCGAACGCGAGTAAATTAAGCTAGTGCTCGGCGCCAATAAAACCTCTCTACCGTAGGCCGACGACATTATAATCCGGCCACTTCGATGTCATATACGAAACTATTGGATGATACACTTTGAACGATGAAAGAGCATCTTCTACAAAAATTGGGGGCTAGAATTAAAACTGGTCATATGTAGGTCCGCCGCCATCTTAAGGCCGATTCTAAGATATGATGTCTTAATGTGAAGCTACATATATTATCAATACGTCGTCAAAAACGAAACAATATTCAAGGCGCAGCCAGTACAGGATTAATAGAAGCTGTTTGTAGAACTGGGCCATTGCAGCGTTGCAATCTGTGGCTATTTACTCGTCAGGCAAATAATAAATTACAAATTACATATTTGCAGCAAATCTTCTTCGTGAACAGTCGTCAGGTGTAACTGCAGATCTATAGATGAATTTGCAAGAGAATCTATATCCGTATCTGACATCAACACCTCTCAGAGTTCCGATATCGTATTGCAAATTCAGGCACAAAATGAACTGCTCAATAAGAGCACTTCAAAGCTAACCGGATTTCGAGAGTATTAGGAGCATATCTATCACTCTCGTCGCACCAGTACTGAAAATGTTTTTAGATTCCAGCGAAACCCAAAGAACGATTGGTGAGACGAGTAATGCCGCCTTTCCACTGAAGAGAAAGACGTTGTCCACAGAGCCACACTGCAATCGGCCGAAACGCGAGCTATTTGTGAGCGCTGCGGGAAGTTGAGAAAGAGAGGGAGAGAATAATATATCGCAGAAAAAAGAGAAAGGCTGAAATAATTCAGTGCGAAAATTTTGAAAGGCTAGTCGCCAAGAGGTGCGGCGGCTTACGGAAGTTTTTAAGACCAGAGCAAATTCCTATAAGAAACTAAACGGCGACCTAGTGACTGTTGTTCAAAGCACACTTGAATTGTAGAGGAAACAATTCTCCACTTTGTTAAATAACGACCACAAAAGCATTGCCGAAGATGATGAAGATCGCTAGCTCCTAATAGCTGCTGTTTGTATGGACATCCAGTTACCCTGCCACGAAATTTGAATAGCAACAACGTGGCTACGAACCAAGGAGAAAGCTCGGATGAGTGGAAAAATCTGGTGGAGAAGCATTTGGTCACATTTGGTGCCTGTAGCTGGCGAAGTTGTCTAGGTAAAGGTACGACTGGCGCGCTATGGTGGAATCGGGCAAAGAAGATCTGGCAACTCCTTTCGCTTTAAAGGGCTATCATTAGGCAGGTGACTGGGTAACCTAATGTTGAAAATCGGTTTTTTTCTTAGTTGGGATATTGTGCTTGCTAGAATGTGCGACCGTTTAGTGCATTGTGCGTGTGTGGGTAAAACTTCAATCACTTTTCGCGTGCACTTTCGCAGGCGTGCGATGTCAAAGCATTTTGTTGTAATTAAATTTCACATTTTCTCGCTTTTTCCACACGAACAAGTTCGCAATAAATGTTTTCCGTTAGTGAAATCGAACTCCGCTAAAGTAGCTTCAGATATTTCAATTTTAACCAAAAACGTTCACGGACAAGCGATGATTGTGGGCATTTAAAATGTATGAAAGTTGAGTAGTTAATTGTGGGAAGAATATGGCTAAAACAAGGAATTTTAATAAGTCTAGTGTATGATTTAAAATATAAAAGCGAAACCTTATTAGAAAATAATTTGTTCAATTTAATACAGATGTTGTGCTTTTCGTGTTTAGAATATGATTCCCCTTGTTTTGACTAGTCATCAGTCACAAAAGTTGTCTGCGATCTCATCTGCTCAATTAAAGCAAATACTCACCTAGACATTCAGAGATTGAGAGCAAAATGAACCAATCCCCCGATAGAAAAGGCTGAAGACTATCTCCAGTATTTTCGATATAAATTAAAGATCCTATCGCAGTGTCAGTTTTTGGGATATCAGGAAAGATTCGACAATGTGTAATACCGGGCATACTACTTTGATTTTGGCGTCGAAAGGTAGTTGCCACCTATTTAAAAATCTAAATTCTATGAAAACTTTGAGTGAAATCAATTATTGCAATATGGGTGTCAAAAGCAAAAGAAGGTTAATAAAGTTTATTTTCCAAAATGTTTTGAGAAAAGGTTGCCACCTGTTTAAAGGTAAATTAAATTTAGTTTAATGAAGTGAAAGACATTTTGCAGTATGAGTTTCTAACTAAAAGCTTATATAAATATTAATTTCAAAAATATTTGTTGGTAAGGTAGTAATAAATAATATGATAGTCAAAAAAGTTAAATATAAGAAACCAAATGGTGGTATTAAAGTTTCTCACCGTCCATTTAAGCTCCAGCAACTAGCGGTTATTACGGTCCAGTATTCATAAATATCAATCACTCACACACCATTACAGTTAAAAAAAAATTGTATGACATCAACAATTGCATGTACGCTTCAAAGTAAGCAAAATCAAACATACATATGAACATAGCAAATGCAGACTGATTGATGCGTGGGGAACGTGCCAGAAATAAAGAAAACGCTAAAAAATGACAAATGTCCTAGGGGATATTTGTCATAATTTGCGTCAGCTTGCTGCTATGAAGAAAGGCGCGGCAATAAAAGCATAGCAAAGCTGCACAGAACAATTACATAGAAATGTGCTGGAATGTTTTGCGCACTAAATACCAATGGGTAATAATCACTTTCACGCGTATGTAGAGTCAAAAAAAAAAGTACTCGTGTAATTTAGTAGTTGTTTTTTCCCCGCAAAACTTTGGCGCGAAAATTCCATAACATAAATGAAGTGCTATACACAGCTACGGCTGTGGTAAGCAATAAAGTGTGAATTCTGTCAGTGTCGATCTTATCGCTCACCTCGAGCGCCTAAAGGTATACTTCTTGCAGCTGAATTTAATGTTTTTCATTTCAACAAAGTGAAAGTGGCGCGTGCTGCCGCGTTCAGATAAGAATATTTTTACGCTAAAAGTTTTGTAAAAAAAGAGGCTGGCGTTTGGATGGAGCACGCGACGGTTTGTATATGGCACACGTTGTTTGAAAAGTTTCGAATTAAATTATTTAAAATATACGGCATAATTTCAGTGTTCAGTTACATATTTATCTAGAGATTTTCTGCCATATCCGCATTCGTTATCGTTGTCGATATGAATAAAGCTTCATTAACAATATCGTTAGGCTCAAATTACAAAGATTTAAATTTTTGAACTCAATTTTTTATTCATGTATTCTTTATATTAATCATATATGTATGCATCCCATTTCTTCTCACACAACCTCTCATATATAATAAACTTAAGATTTGGGCCGTCTGAAATGGGTATAGACTTTCTTGACATTACATTTATCATTATCAGTATCTTAACGCTTTTTTAGTAGTCAATATCGATGAATTTTTCGTTAACAATTTATATCATTATCGCTATTAATGTTATCATTATGGTTATAGCTATAGAATTCCATCTAAAAATATAGTTAACGATTTTATGCACTATCTATTATTGTCGTTATCGAAAATTATCGTTTTATGTATATATGGATATCGGACTTTTATTGTCTATCGTACACATTACTCATAATTATCGCTATCGACATCGATCTGGTAATCATTCCATTTATCGTTTATGATTTTCGCAGTTATCGATATAGCCTATATAAGATAATTATTATTATCGTTATTTTAACTTTTGGAGATCAGTATTTTGACTTTTGAATTAGTCGTTATTTGTATAGTTTTTAATATCAATATACTTATTGTTATTCCACAACTTATCGAAATCAATATATCAGGAAAAATGGTTGATAATTTTACGTGCTATTACTATTGTCATCGATAATTATCGGTATATGATTATTTTTAGAGCGATTATTATGGAAACTACGATCGTTTTATTTATTGCGATCATTATAAGGATGTTGTAATCATTGTATAACTGTATCAATATTGTGACCATTATTTGTAATTGGGGAATGTTATCGATATCACTATTAAAATCGCTACATACACTATTTATTTTTTATCTATGTCGATATTTATCGTTACCACGATTATCGTTATATCTGCCGTTTCGTTATCGTTACATTTTGCGTTTTAATAGAATTATCGATATCGATATCTCTAATATGGCATTTATGATAACAATTATTTTTATTGTTATCATCATTAGTTTGGTTGTGATTTTAACTATATTTATCGGAATCTATATTTTTATAAATGTTGTTACCGATATCGATAAATATCAATTACGATAAATACTCTAGTCGTTAACCACATAAATACTGGCATCGTCATCATTGACGTATTCATTATTGCTATTGTTTTCGAAATATTTGTTTTCTTAAGCTCTTATCGATAATTTTCGTAATTCTTAAACATCTGTTACGTCTATGATTCGTTTATTGTTATGTGTTTACTTATCGATATCATTATCATCACATTTATCGTTACTTAATATATTTGTTTGTGTAATATCTACTGACTCCATAGTTCGGATAAAGCTTATGGATGCGGTTATGGATGACTTGAGTTAATTTGCATTAAGTAACATAAATAAAAATTTAAATTCAACACTGACAGACGGCACCGATGTGCATTAAAACAGCTGATGTGGCCGTGAAGTAATTCAGCTTCCTTCTGTACTTTTCTAAATAGTATAAATTAGCTGATATAAAAATAGAGAATTTAGGAGAATTATGACCACAAAGAGCGAAATAAAGAGTAATTGATTAAATGAAGGGGGAATTAGCAAAAAATTAAATAAAAGTGTTTACGATGATTCGTTCGTAACTTTAATGAGAAGCAATTGCTATTTTTAGTATCTATTAACACAGAAAGAAACTTTTCATTAGCAGGAACCCGCAAGAACAGTCACAGCAATACATCACACAATAGCACAAAAAATTTTGGTTTAGCTAAATTGCATTGGGAAATTTCTTTTTATGGCAATAATTCAGGAGTTAATACAAATTAAGGTTGCTCTCTGTTAAGGCGTTACCAGCTAAACCTTTAGGGAAATTCACAAATGTCCATCCATAAAAGGTAGTACATAAATCAATTGAAAGAAAAAAAAGATAAAGAGAAAAAAAATATATAGAAGAACAGGGTGGTTGAGAATAGCAAAATAAATTGCCTGTGGCTGTTATTTGAATTTTATTTATTGCTGGTTAATAATGCGAAGAATTATATGAATATGTCATTTATAAATTGGGTAATATTTTTGCAGAGTATGTGGAGCTTTTTGATGTTCGCCGTCACAGTTTTTTTTTTCAAATAGATTTGTATCAGATGCAATTCGTTAAAACTTTTTCAATACTAATTCCTAAAATACACTCCAATGCACATAGTGTAAAAAAAGTTGGTTGAAAGCCTTAAAGTATGCTACTAATTTCGCTTTGCACCAAGCACTTAAGGCTTTACGCAAATCGCAATAGCTTCATACAGCCGATAACGTTGGTGGAAAAAGCGCTGAAAAAAATTAAACGAAACCAAATTGAAGGCGGGAAAATTGCGTGCACTGAAGCAAGGTAGAAAAAAATTACAAGTCTGTGATTATTGCGCAGCTTAGTACTAAAAAAACACACAGGCACACACAAAATAGCCGTGAAAAGGAAATGGCGAAATTGAGTTGAAAAAAATACAATCTGCCTACCAGCCGCCTATCACCGTTAACACAATCGGATTTGAAAAGCAGAAAAAAGGAAGAAACGCTAAGTGAAGGCTTAAATAGGCGTGACGCCGGCTATTGGCGAGTGAATGCTAAATGCGGCTCACATTTCTGCGGCTGGCGCTGTGTCAGACGAAAAAAAAACACCTTCAGAAGAACTCAATCAAAGCGCATTGTATTTTAGCGGGAATAACGAACGAGCAACTACCAGCGGAATATTTTTGCTTTTTCTGAATATTTGCGATAAGATTGAACATTTGAATGGAACTAGTGGGATATTGCTTAATTTTTCGCTACACAAGCTATGCTAAGCGAAAGCTATGTGACTAAAGGAGCAGCTTAATATTTAAATTGATATTTCAAACCTATTTGGCTAGAAGTTTAAAGATAACTAGCTAAATTGCCATTTATTTTTCATGCTTTAAAAAACAATAATGTTTTGAGTTGAGAGTTACAAAGAAACTTTAGTTCCGTTTATTATTTTAAATCAAATTCTATAGTATTGCACTAGAACAGAAATACTGAAAATAGTTTTTAAATTTCTCAAGTAAAGAAAATACAATCAGTGTTACTTCGCCAAACAAGAAAGATATAAATGGCTGTGTCAAATCTATCATATATTTAGCTACTTGGTAATTTCAAAAATTGAATGTAACAAAAAGTGAGAAAATTTCAAAGATTTGCATTAAAAAAGTCTTTACAAAACAATTATTATAATTTATAAATATTTTTTTTTATTACAAAACGCTATTCATATTTATTATGAGTAAGATAATTTTTTTCTCTGGTCTTTAAATAGTTTTATTTTGAGACTTATATTATGAAAAACTTTCCATATAAAAAATGCATGAAATATTGTTTTTTTTTATTTGTTCAAAAAATTTTATTTTGTGACTTATATTTTAAAAGTCTTTCAATCTAAAACAATGCTTAAGAAAAAATTGTGAAGTCTTCATAAAGTTGAGTTTTGGGATTTTTATTATAAAAGTCTTTTCATACTAATTAACATAATAATTACGCGAGAGAACCTTTTTTTAAGTCTGGGTTTTGGGACTTACATTATAAAAGTCCTTTTATAATTTTTTTAAGTGAAAAATATTTTTTTCCAAAAAAAAAAAATTTCTTCAAAAACTTTTATTTTTAGACTGATAGGTATTATAAATGTTGCTTCGTAATTTTTATGAGTGAGAAATATCTTAAACGACTTATATTTTGAAACTTATATTTCCAAAGTCATTTCATGATAAATCTTCAAAGAATTTTTTTTGAGGCTTATATTTTAAAAGTCTTATAATAATAAGAATTATGAGTAAAATATATTTTTAACACGTTTCATAACAATTACGAGAGAGAACTTGTTTTTAAGTCTACAATTACTTTTTTTTTGATACTAACATAAAATTAACATGTTTTTAAGTCTTTTTCGTGAGAGTTATAGTACAAAACCTTTCCATAATAATTATTAGAGTAGGATTTTTTTTTGATCTGCAAATTACATTTTTTTTTGTTTTGAAAATGACATAAAATTTTAATATAATAATAATATAATTAATAATAATTATAATTTAATATAATAATAATTTTGAGCGAGGAAATTTTTTTTTAATTTTATAAAACTTTTTTTTGATACTTATATTAAAAAGTCTTTTCATAATAATTATGTATGATCAATTTATCTTAAATTTTCAAACACTTTTATTTAGAGACTTATATCTCAAAAGACTGTTCATAATAAGTATTTAAAGGATTTATTTTTTTTTTTTTTAGAAAAGTATTTTATAATAATTATGAGTGAGACAAACTTTTTTAGATGCTACAAAACTTTAATATTGAGGCTTTTATACAAGTTTTTTAAAAAAATAAATGGGAGTGAGAAAGAGTTTAATTCTTAAACTGCGTACTTTTTCGGCTCAGAAGCCGAATTTAAAGTGGATGACTCTTTCCAGCCGCCACGTGTTACGTGGCTCTTTGCGGGAATTTTGTTAGAGACAACCCCTATGAGACTTTTTTTTTCGAAAATATCTTCTTTTTTTTTTGCCAACAATTGTCCAAAGTAGAAGGTGTGGAAGGTGATGTTCGACAGAAATAAAGATTTATAACGTTCTTTTAAATTATTTCTTTTAGAGCTCTAATGAATTGAAAAATTTCACTAGGCATTTTTCTCACTTTCTTCGGAAAACATTAGTTTCATAATGTTTTGTGAAAGGAATCTCTGCCATCCATTGCCTAACTTAGTTAGGCGAATATCAAAAATTTTTGCTCCCGAACCTTGATGAATGAAGAATGGGCTGATGGTCGCACATCGCCAGGCACGGTTTGGCCTCAAACCAAAACTTGCATTCCAAAAAAAAAAAATTAATAATTTTCCGCACTAACGGATAAAAGAATATTTAACTGTCTTATTTATTCTAAAAGTGGACCGGATAATTCGAAATATTTTAGAGGTGGTACTATACAAATCAAAGTAGTACATCCAGGTTGAACTCTCAGGCAATGAATCTGAAACTGTTAGACAGTTTAATACGAATATATTTCATAACCAAATATATAGCAAAAAGAAAAAGAAATTCAAAAACTTTTTCTACTACTGAAAATTGAGTCATTATATGACTGTAAACTTTTATTCCAATCCTCACTTTTTTATTTATATTGTGCACTTGTACTAAAGTCGATAATCCGCTGTTCAACTTACGCCTTTAGGCAAAACTTTAAACGGGTTTACTCAGCTTTACAAAACTGTCACACTGTCACAATTATTATTCCGCAGAAATGTAAAGATTCTGTAGACATTTTAATAATTCCACCCGCATTGAGTTTTGGTTTGTTAATGTTGTGTAAAACGAAATAATTGTGATTAAAATTCCCCACCCCATCGTTTTGATTCACTTCTTGCCTTTGCAACTTTGTACAACATTTATTTTGTGCTTCGAGTCGTACCATTATTTATTCATAGCAATCGTGTTGTGATTTTGCATTCCACAGTATTTCTTATTCCTTCTTGTAATATGTCACACTTTTAATTGTAAATGTTACAAATCAGTCAACTTTTCTAGGCGTAACCCCGTACACCCTGTTCGGTTAATTAATTACAAAGTTAGCATAACTTTTGATTGCTATTACTTTTGTGTGGCAGCAGCTGTGGTGAGTTAGGGCTTTTATATATATTTAGCAATCCCATAGTAATTTGTATAATTGTTTTGCTAGATTTTGGCTATTAATTTGAGAGTCGAAATTAATTTGGGGTAAACCAGTCGAAGGCTATAAATATTTAATTTTTGCCATAATATTTGCATGTAAATCGAAAATAAACGTTGTCCTGTTACATCGTAAGGTTAAACGTCGAATGAAACTACCAAAATTTTAGGTCGTATTATTTTCTCATATTTATTTTTAAACTACAAGGAAACCACAATAACACAACATGAAATAAAAAGTGGTTAAAGTAACACACTCGTACCATTGCGATTAACATTTTATTAATTTGTACAAAATTATTTTGCATATTGTAAAGCAGCTATAACAACCCTGTTGCTGTCTAGACAAATATCACATCTCTGTACTTAAAACATCATGTAAATGCAACCATGTAGAATAAGAAAAGGAATAAAAGAAAAGAAGATGGGGACTTCCTTTTTTTGGTGACTGACATACAAGATCGTGTCTTTAATTTACTCTCGATAAATCGAATAATTTACAGTGAACTACGCGACATCTAATTAAATTTACATCTCAGGTGTGATCAAAGAACCAAGAACTACAAATTGACGCAGTATCCTTCATAAAATAAAGATGACGGATAAACTCACAATTGCAGATTCGCTTAAGCAAATGGGGGTGGATTTTCCATCCACAGCCACAACTTCCCAATTGCGCCGTCTGTTGGAGAGCATCGTTGGAGCTGGGGAAAGTACCCAAATAGTAACTTTAAACGAAAACACCATGGATGATCCCATAGCTAACACTGCGGCCATTGAAAATCTGACCACCGACGTTGCCGCTGCTAATAAAAATTTTGCTACCGTTAGCGACGCTGCCACTGCCGTAGCAATGAATACTGCCGCCTTACCCAAAACCACCACTGTTCTACTAGACACTGCTGATATTGCCGTTTTTGCCACCTCCGCCGCAAATTCTGATTCTGCCGACTCTGCTGCTTCCACCTCTGCCGCCGCCACATCTGCCGCTGCCGCCTCTGCCACTGCCGCCTCTGCCACTGCTGCCTCTGCCACTGCCGACTGTGCTATTAGCCATTCTGCCGATACCGTCCACGCTATTAAAGCCGCCGTTGATGTAAGTAAACTACAACCAACTCAATTAGACGATGAGCTAGCAGCTTTACGCAAACGTGTAGAAATGCTAAAACTTATGAAAGAAATCGAGGAATTGCAACGTAGCACTCCCCCAACTCAACAACGCCGACTTGAATTTTCTGAAGTCGAACACGCTATTCAAAAATTCAGCGGTGACGATGTGACTATAACCGTCCAAAACTTCCTTCACGACTTCGAGGAAGTCATGGAATCATCTGGAGCCGACGAACGCTTTAAGCTACTAGCCCTCCGACGTTGCCTGACCGGCGCAGCACGCGTCTTTTTAACAACAACAACGGCACTGAGTTACAAGGAATTAAAAAAGGCGCTGGAATTTGAGTTTGGAATACACATCACCCGGCAGGAAATTTATAAGATGCTATCACAGCGCCGCTGGGAAAAGAAAACTGAGTCACTGCACAGTTACGTATTAAGTATGCAGGCATTGGCAAAGCGAGCAAACATAAGCGACCCTGAAGTTATCGACTTCATCATCGATGGCATTGGAAGTGCAGTACCAAACACGCAATTGCTGCTATCCGCCAAGACGCTGGATGAATTGAAGACATTAATTGCGCGTTTTCAACGGAAATATTTTGTCACCGACCAGACATCCGTAGGATCAAAACATCTTCAGCCGAAAACATCAAGTGAAAATTTAAAATGTTACAATTGTTCACGAAATGGACACATAAAGCCGAACTGCCCATTTCAACTGCGGCCAAATGGCTCTTGTTTCCGCTGTTGGCGTATGGGTCATGACCACCGCGCATGTCCCAATCCAGCCAAGGTATTAAAACCACGAAATGAAGTTGGAGCTGTGTCTGGCGATCTAGGCTACAACACAGATGACGTTAATGCATTCAACTTCGTGAGTATTACGTTTAAGACGAATAGGGAACCAATATCTGATAAAATTTTTTCTCTATTTGACACCGGCAGCCCGGTTAGCTTTATGCAGGAATCATTTGTCCCAAAAGAATTGATGCAGGAACAGGCCGTAGAAGATAACCTCAAATACAGAGGCATCGGAGGCAAAAATATTAATATTCTTTTTAAAATACAATGTATTATAAAATTTTCTGAAAACACTAATGAAATTGAAATAAATGTTCTACGAGATGAAGATATGATAATTCCAATTATTCTGGGACGTGATTTCCTTAAAATATTTAACATTAAATTAAAAAGTATTAAACACAAATATCCTAAGGAAAAATTGTTAGATATAAGAAATAATATTGAAACAGATATTATCAAGGTACAAAAATTTGTAACCGGTTCTGACGCATACGTTATTAATACAATACCGAACTCAACTAAGAATGAATACTCGCAGACAAATAATACTGCCGAAAACTGCCGAGTGCTCGAAAGTACCACCGCCGATTGCCTACCAGACATTTTTAATATCGATATTTCTTATGACAAAAACAACATTGACATTGACGATAAACTTACTAATATTCAGCAAAATCAGTTAAAGCAAATTTTTAATAACACTTACCTTAGTTCTAACTATAAAGCCAAAGCACTTAAATATGAAATGACAATTCGTTTAAAGAGTGACGTCCCCTTTCATTGCGCCCCCCGCCGACTGTCCTATTCAGAACGGAACGAGGTGCGGAACATTATAGACGAACTCCTCAAAGAAGGTATAATACGTAATAGTGACTCACCCTACGCTTCACCCATTGTATTAGTCAAGAAGAAGAATGGTAAAACCCGCATGTGTGTTGATTATCGAGCACTCAACAAGCTAACAATTAGGGACAATTATCCACTACCACTGATAGACGATTGTATTGAGTACCTACAGAATAAACATTTCTTCTCATTATTAGACTTAAAAAGTGGGTTCCACCAAGTACATATGGCACCCGAATCAGTACCCCTTACTTCTTTTGTGACCCCTAGCGGTCAATTTGAATATTTGAAAATGCCATTCGGATTGAAAAATGCACCGGCAGTTTTTCAACGATTTGTTAACCGCATCTTCCGAGATATGTTAGACGAAAGAAAAATTATAATTTATATGGACGACATAATTATTGCCTCAAATTGCTTTGACGAACATAAAAATTTACTGAAATCCGTTTTAGAGCGACTTACTCTGCATACACTAAAACTTAACTTAAGCAAATGTAAATTTGGCTACAATGAAATTGATTATCTAGGATATAAAGTTACCCAGTCAGGAATTCTACCAAATAACTCTCACATAAAAAGTATACAGAATTTTCCGATACCTACGAATGCAAAACAACTACAGTCCTGCCTAGGACTGTTCTCCTATTTCCGTAGATTTGTTCCGTCATTTTCCCAAATTGCTAAACCATTACAAAATCTATTAAAAAAAAATGCACCATATAAATTCGACGATAAATGTTCTGACGCTTTTTCTGAGTTAAAATCAAGATTAGTAGAAGGCCCTATTTTGGCAATTTATTGCCCAACAAAAGAAACGGAACTACATTGTGATGCCAGCAGCATAGGTTTCGGGGCAGTATTGCTGCAACGCCAAGATGATGGTAGATTTCACCCCATTTCATATTTCTCAAAAACTGCTTCAAGTGCTGAATCAAAATACCATAGTTTTGAATTAGAAACTTTATCAATCATATATGCATTGAGAAGATTCCGAACTTACTTAGAAGGTATACCGTTTACGATTATTACAGATTGCAATTCCCTAACCCTGACTCTCGATAGACGACAACTTAACCCTCGAATAGCCCGATGGGCACTTGAACTGGAAAACTATAATTATAAAATACAGCACAGGAGTGGGGTTTCTATGGGTCATGTTGACGCCCTAAGTAGGAGACAGATCGCGTCAATCATAAATGCCGATAACGTGGAGTTCCGGATTCAAGTGGCTCAGGAACGAGATCGAGACATCAAAGATCTACGATTACGTTTAGAAAATGAGGATCTCACAGACTATGGCTTAATAGACGGACTAGTTTACAAAAAGAAATCTAACGGCAAGAACGCACTTTACGTACCTCAGGAAATGGAACATAACGTGATACAGTTAATACATGAAAAAATAGGTCATCTCTCGGTAGATAAGACTCTCAACAAATTAAATCTATATTATTGGTTTCCAGGGATGCGAATGAAAATAGAAAAGTTCATAAAAAACTGCTTAAAATGTATTATGTATGCAAACCCGCCTCAATCAAGAGAGCGGATTCTATACCCTATTCCGAAGACGCCGCTACCTTTTGATACCATTCACATTGACCATTTTGGACCACTGCCGTCCTTACGGTCTAAAAGAAAACATATACTGGTAATTGTTGATGCCTTTACAAAATTTGTCAAGCTTTATCCTACTAATTCCACCAGCACCAGAGAGGTTATAGCAGCCCTCCAGAAATACTTCAATTACTACAGCCGACCAAGGCGTATAGTGAGCGATAGAGGGTCATGCTTCACCTCATTAGAATTCTCCGCCTTTTTACTAAAGGAAAACATAGGTCATGTTAAGGTTGCCGTTGCCTCACCCCAGGCCAACGGACAAGTTGAGAGGGTAAATAGAGTTTTAAAAATTATGTTAGGAAAATTGACGCATGAATTAGACCACAATGATTGGGTTACAAAGCTTCTTGAGGTTGAATATGCTATGAACAATTCTGTCCATAGCACCTGCCGGGATACCCCAAGCCGATTGCTGTTTGGAGTTGAACAAAGAGGTATAGTAGTAGATGAGTTCACTGAGTACTTCCAGGATAAATTGTGTCCAGATGCAGGGAGAGATTTGACCCACATACGAACTGACGCATCCGACCGAATCAGAACTAAACAAAATTATGACAACAGCCGTTCTTCTCAAAATAGAATTGAACCCAAGACGTATAATGTGGGTGATTACGTTGTCATAAGAAATGTTGATACTTCCACGGGAAGTAATAAAAAGTTTGTTTCCCCGTATAGAGGCCCGTATGTGGTGCACAAAGTACTCGGCAATGATAGATATGTCATACGTGATATTGACAATTGTCAACTTACCCAACTGCCTTATGATGGAGTGATAGAGGCGCATAGAATTAAAAGTTGGCAACAATGGCCAGATACCTATGCAGAAGAACCGGGGGAAGCAGGCACTAGAAATTAACTAATTAATTAAATATACTGTGATCGGGGTCGATCATAATGTCAGATTGGCCGAGTTGTAAAGCAGCTATAACAACCCTGTTGCTGTCTAGACAAATATCACATCTCTGTACTTAAAACATCATGTAAATGCAACCATGTAGAATAAGAAAAGGAATAAAAGAAAAGAAGATGGGGACTTCCTTTTTTTGGTGACTGACATACAAGATCGTGTCTTTAATTTACTCTCGATAAATCGAATAATTTACAGTGAACTACGCGACATCTAATTAAATTTACAATATATCTTGAAAAAAAAACATGAAATTTTTTAAAGAGTTGCCACCTGTTAAAAGTTAAATCGTTAAATTCCATTAAATAAACCAACTTAATTAAAATATTGAAATATGAGTGTCAAAGGAAAGTGATTAAGAAAAATGGCGTAACTTGAAAAATATCTTTAAAGAGAGTTGTCACCTGTTTAAAAAGTTAAAAAATAAGCTAATTTATAAAATAAATTAAATATTACAGTGCTGATATGAAATGAAAGAGGTTTTAAAAAACTATTTTTTGCAGAGGGTTGCCACCAGTTTGAAAGTGTTAATTCAATTTAATAACTAAGTTAACTGAAATGCTTTCAAATGATAAGAAACAAAAAATTGAAATAAAAGAATTTTCGAAAATATTTTTGTATAGGTTTGCCGCTTGTTGGAAAAGGTAAATTCAACTAACTTAATAATATTCGTGACATATTATAAAACGGGTGTCAAATGGAAAAAATTTAGGAAAACTTTATATGAAAAATATATTTGGTGAGAGTTGCCAACTGTTTAAAAATAAAAAAAATAAAAAATAATAATTGATAAGTTAACTGAAATGCTTTCGAATTGAAGTAAAACCAAAAAAAAATGGAAAAAACCTAATGTTATAAATATTTTATTGGGTGTGAAATGAAGAAGATTTAGAAAAGGTTTATTTTGAAAAAAAATTTCGGTGGGTGTTGCCACCTGTTTAAAATTTTATACATAGATTTTTTAATAAGTTAAACAAAAGATGCTTAGGGTAGCCTAGTTTCGAAAATAGTAAAAAGAGTTGCTTACTGTTTGTAAAATAAGATGCACAGAAATTGTAAGAAAATTACCAAATATATATTATAGCCCTTTTTTATGGAATTTTATTTAGCATCTTCATGCACCCAGTTTTTTTTTAAATAAAATTTGGAAATTATTCATCGTTTTTAGCTACTTTCGACGTTGCAACAATTTTAAAGCGCCATCTAGCGGTGATATCTACTATTTTCAACTGTATAAAAAACCAAGCCAACATTGGATTTTTCAAAAAGCGTAAGGTCATATTAATTGGTGAGTTACTTCCCTTACTTAAAATAGATTTTTCGCTCATGCCATGGATCAAGACTGCTTTAAACTATGAAATAATTTGATAGTCTTTTTTGATAATTTTTTGTAAACATACATATGTATATATACTGGCAACTATAACCCAAATATGTAGCCCAAAATTTTAACAACACCATTTGCGATCTGCGATCCTCTCAACACTACCTTAAAAAAAAAACTTTTTAACGCCATAGTAATATATAAAATGCTTTCACAATTTATGCAAATTTTGAAGATAGCAAACCAGACACCAGTGCGTATGATGAACATTTGCTTGTGCTGCTTCACTACCTTCTCCACCTTTTCTATGTTTTCTTGAATGAGTTTCAACATTTCAGCGTAGTGTTGCATAAACGAATAACGAAAAATATGCTAATACAGTTGACATGATATTGTGGAATTTCAGAATTACATTAGGTTGAAAAAAAAAATGCTGGAAAATTATTTTGCTCTTCGTGAAATTTGCGTTGGAATGCAACAACACTGAGATTGGCTAATGACATTTAAATAAACTTACGTATTTACGCATAGCATGTGACATTGCATTATTTTATTTGCACATAAATTTCGCTAGATAAATCGTCTTGCCAGTCGACTTGATACGAGTAGAAAGTCAACTTAGCGTAAATATATTGCTGGCTTTGGTAGATGAGTTTACAACTCATTTTCAATACACAACTTCATATGGGCGGTGTGTGGATATGGAAAGATGCTTATCATATATGCTATGAAGATATCATTGAACTTGAAAACTCCAGCGGTGCATGCAATTCTTAGTCTAAGGAATGATACACCAAATAAATAATTGATAAATAAACTGCAATATCATCTGATGGGGATAGGTAAGTGAAAGAAGAAATTCCATTCCAAAATTTTCATATTGTTTATTTATTCTCGTGGAGGGTTTAGGGAATTTAAATCTTTGTTTTTTTTTTTTTTTGTAGAAATACTCGTAAAAAAGAATTGACGCTGTTCTCGGTAGAATATTCACTTCGTTAATAGTTTCACACTACTTTATATTAACTTCAATGATAATCCTTTTATTTCATTTTGTGGAACCACTAAGTTAAACATTAACAGATCCAGCTTATGGCTATTTAACAAATCTCGACGATGAAGTGAAAACAGTGCAATTTTGAGTTTCGTTATTTCGATTTTTTCGAATAAAATTAACAAAACAAAACTCGAATATATCGATCTAATCCTTATGCCATATGCCATGTAAATCTGACCTTATTCTATTTAGAAGATATGGGTTTTTAATGATTTTCATTTGTTCGATAACATTTGCTCGATATTTTGTGATTTACTGTTATTTATTTATTTATTCTTGGAGAAAAAATAAAAGGCACAAAATATTGATCAAAAATGTTTGGAAAGGTTTTAAATCCAAGAAAAGCGGTTATGCTTCATCGAATGAATAAAAATCACAAAATTTCGATCAAATATGATCGGAAAAATTTAAATCCGAAAAACGATTATTTTTGATCGAAAAAATAAAAACTGCAAAGTTTCGATAAAATGTATTCGGAAATGCTCAAATCCAAAAACAACGATTTTTTTTCTATCTCAAAATATAAAACAAAAAATTTCGGTTAAATATAATAGGAAAAATTTAAATTCAAAAATAGCGATTATTTTTTTATCGAAAAAATGAGATTCCCAAAATATCGATTAAATACAATCGGGAACACTTAAATCCAAGAAAAGCGATTATTTCTTATCAAAAGATAAAAATCACAAAATTTCTATCATATACATATGAGAAAGATTTAAATCCATATATAATGATTATTTTTTATCGAAAACTAAAAATTACAAAATAACGATATCATGCTTTTCTTTCAAATAATAATCGTAACGGTCCTTGGTTTTAACATATAAATGTATATAAGAATATTTTTTAGCAGAATTTTTAGCAAATTTTCAAATGTCAATTGCCAAAAATTACTGTTGGCTTTTGTAATTTCTTTTCGCAGACAGTGCTTTTTTTTTACAATAAATTGCGAAAGAGCAGTGAAAATAGAGTTAAGAGATATCCCGATTCCAGTCCACCTGTAGGTCAAATTTTCAACCAAAAAATTTATATTTTTTTAATTTGAATCAAATCGGACGGCAAAAGGTATACATACACAGGGTCTTTTTATATATAAGATATAGAAAAACCGGCAGGCGATATTTTTTTTTTATTTATTACCGTTTTCAAATGTAAACAGAAAACGTATTTCGGGTTCCCTCACAAGTTATATGTGTATAATTGAATTTAATATAATTTTGCTAACAATTGGAAACCCTCATTAAAATTAGCTATGAAGGCGAACCGCTTGTCACTTCATATAAGAAAATATAGGTTTGAACCGTTTCCTCGCCGAGACATCCCGCTTGCCACCCATATTTTAATTTTTCATATAGATTGTGCATGTTTTTCTCATGCCTACTAAATATACATATATACAAAATTTCATAAAAATTCAAAGGAGTGACACGATAGTTATACGTTAATTTCCCATGATCAGTAAATATTTGTATTATTTTATTTCGTCTATTGAATGCCAGATGGCGCTGGTCATATATTAAGGAATAATTTTCTAGAGCAGTGTAAATTTGAAACGTGTTCTCAAGTCCTTTTTTACGAAAGGGGTTAACGGTTGATGTATGTATATTGGGAACATTTCCTGCCATTCCTTGCATATACTCCCGTCTATCTCTTACGAACGAGATATATGTACATAAAAAGAGAAAGCGTGGCATTGAATTGAAATTAAATAATTCTATTTAAATTAAAGATTCTATGAATTCACCTAGAAAACATTCTCAACCATTTTCATTTTTTTCAACAGCAAGCGGTCGTTACTACATACCAGTTATATTTATACTAAAAAATATTATGTCAACGTGCCAAGTTAACGAGCGTAACGATTGTAAATTTTCGCTTAACAAGCAGCACTAGATTTCACAACAACTACTCTGACAGATATTAAATACTTGTCCTCTTCATAGCACAAAGAAAGTGTAATGTTTACAATTTTCAAGAGCAAACCTTTTACCCTCCAACTTTACGCTACAGTAATCTTTCGGGTGCTGTTATAAGCACTCTGTTCGTTTACATTCGTTTGACTAGTTTATGGCGACTATTATTTTTTGGCAACATTTAAACGTTGTCAGCGCTTTTATGAGGCCACATGGACAAAGATAAATTTACTTGTATGGATTTGAGTGTGAATGTACAGCGACGTATGTACATATATTTATTTGGCAAGAAAAGCATTTGCAGTAGCTGGCTAGTTGGGGTAGCAAAATTAGATAAAACTCGTTACTAGAACCCAAAACTTTTTATTAGGAGTGAGACGAATTTGTTTAAGTTTTCAAAAGACTTTAATTTTGAGGCTTTTAATTTTAATTTTAATTTTAATTTTAATTTTAATTTTAATTTTAATTTTAATTTTAATTTTAATTTTAATTTTAATTTTAATTTTAATTTTAATTTTAATTTTAATTTTAATTTTAATTTTAATTTTAATTTTAATTTTAATTTTAATTTTAATTTTAATTTTAATTTTAATTTTAATTTTAATTTTAATTTTAATTTTAATTTTAATTTTAATTTTAATTTTAATTTTAATTTTAATTTTAATTTTAATTTTAATTTTAATTTTAATTTTAATTTTAATTTTAATTTTAATTTTAATTTTAATTTTAATTTAAATTTTAATTTTAATTTTAATTTTAATTTTAATTTTAATTTTAATTTTAATTTTAATTTTAATTTTAATTTTAATTTTAATTTTAATTTTAATTTTAATTTTAATTTTAATTTTAATTTTAATTTTAATTTTAATTTTAATTTTTATTTTTATTTTTATTTTAATTTTAATGTTAATTTTAATTTTAATTAGGGCCCGCAAAAAACGATTGTTTTCCATATTTCATCTCACGTTAACTATTAACTCCTCCCTGGCAATAATATCACATACATACATACATATACTTTGTTATCAATTACATGCAAATTTTCAGTAAATAGCTTAATTTCTAGCAACACTCTATCTGTTAGTCGTTTTCATTATGTTAATTCATAGAATTCCCATTAGCATCATTTGAATTTTCCCAACCGCGTTTTGCATAAAATTTGTTTCGGCAAATACTCAATTGTGACAGAAAATCACAGTAGGCCATTAAAATAGACAGCATGAAATTTTGTCTGCCACTTCCTTTGCTGTTTTGATTCATGGGGATTAAAGTGGGTCGATGACTATTCAAAAGCAAAAAAAAAAGGAGGAAAGTACATTATTACCTCTCTAATTCGAGAACTTATGGGTGGATCTGTCGTAGGGTACTTAGCGATGGTTCATCATCTGATTCCACACATGTTCGAAGTTTCACGGGAGGGTTGGAGGCGGAGTATACTGCCTAAAACTCTGTATGTTTGTTTCTGAGGTCACTGCCACGAATTTTAAGCATTATACTTGCTCTGTTAGCTAGGCGGCAATTGGAGAGCTTCAGATTACTGCTTCGTCAAGATAGTCTGGGTATCCAGGAACAGTGATATCCCAGGGTTATGGAGCCGATGAGGTGGCTTATTAGGGTACTCTTGAAGAGGATTCCTAAAGCAAGGAGCTTTTCGGATTTTGTCTGGCCTCATGTCTTAATAGAACATGTAGGATCATTAGGTCGTTATGGCCAAAAGTGGATCGGGGGAGCCATGGGAGCTTCTAGCCAAGCCTCAGCTCAGTGCTGACAGAGCACAGCCCAATGGAAATCCATGCGGTGTGCCTCGATATCAGCACTGACTCTCTTTGCGGCAACTGCTTAGAGAATGCGGAGTTGGAATCATCTCAACGCTTTCTGTTCAGTTATACGGCCTTCGCGAGACTAAGACTCAGGTATCTGCGATCGCACCTGATTGCCTCTGCAGCGGGAAAAGGAGATTAGCCAGCTTCTTAGTTCCATTGCAAGCCCCAGACGCTTTTCAATTAAGAAGTTGCCGTTCTATTGAAAGTACTGTGGTATCACAATGGATCCCAGAGGATCTAAGCGAGCTCCAAGGATCAGCCACTTTAAATCCAACCCAAACCTAACCTAGCCTTGGGGCGTGTATGTCTTCATGTACAATGGGCGTGAAACAAATTTGTGAGGATAGAGTAACGCGAGTGCTCACACCAATCGAAGTTCCGCCAAAGATCCTTGACTGCACCTAAACTCGGCAATATGGTCCGGAATTCAAGAAACAGTCGACCAAGTGAGTAAAAAAAAGGAGAAATACCACGAAAAAAACCCAAAGCAGAAAAGTCGGGGTCGAAGATTGTACTTATATGCAACATTAGCCGGGATAGCAAGATATTTTTTTCAAATTGATTACTTGCGAAAAAAGACTATAGAATGACCGTTCCTACACTAATGCACCGGGGCAGGCCCGAAAGACAGAAGTACAGAAGAAATGTTGTAAGTTAGCGAACGCCCCGCCAAATGAGTTGCGAGGGTAGCCTTGAAAGCTCCGGCCTTAAGAGAAATTGACAAACTACTCTACAGACCGGATCTTGCTCTTAGTGACCTTTTACTGTTACTTTCATGAATTAAGTTCATTAATTAAATATCGAACTTTTCAGCCGCCCCTCGTATTTCATTTCAATGGAAAATGTAGGTTATTGTATATGAATTGCAAAAATCGATTTGTTGTCAACGAGTTTGAAAATGAAAAGTGGCAGTGGATAGATTTTGCCATTAACAATAAAGTTTGTGGTATGCCTTAATTGGGCACGTGTGATTAATATAATCTGAAAGTCAGTTCAGCTGAATAAATTTTTGAATATATTTTTCATCGTAGATTGCATGTTAATATTCGTCTGCAGTGAGAAAAAGTAAAATTTGATCGTTCATTTGTAACTTTACAGATATTAAACGGTAATTGAGTTACTATGCAAAAGATTATCATTAGCCAACCTCAGAGCCGGCCAATGGATAAAAGAAGTCTGGAAATTATGTAGAGGTACTCAAAAAGCGTCAGAGGACAAGCAGGAAGCTGTGCGGACCAGGAGGTATATACTGAAAGTGAAGAAAACAATCGGCATCAGTACTTTTTCCTTATTCTCGAAACCACTTTTTCCCGATTAGGCCGATTTTTGTCCGTTTGGGTGGATTTAAATTTCCGTTGATTTTTAAAATCTTTTTTTACGAAGCTCTTCTAGAAATTTTAATGCAACACCTTTGTCAAAAAATAAAAAATCAACATTACAATTAAGTTACTTAAAGTTGCATACTCCTATTTTTTTTTAATTCTGATTAAGAATTTTGAAATTTTGAAACTTTGCATAAAATTTTTAGATTTTTATTAATCTTGCACAATTTAAAAAGTTTCTAGTTTTACACAAATTTAGCAAATATCAAAAATCTATTAAAAAATATTTTCAAATTTTTAATCTATATTTTTAAAAACTTCGGAGGGATGACCAAATTTTATTGTTATTGAGCACTACCGTCAGTAAAAACAATTGCCCATTTTAATTTTCTGCCTACTGGAAACATGCACATTTATTATACGCAAAGTGGTTCCTAAAAATTTTAAAAACTAAAATTAAATTAAAAAATCAACATTTTTTTAAATTCACTAAATGGTCGGGAATTTTGTATAAGGTTTGAAAATTTGATTGGTATGGTGTACGTATGCAAATTTAGAAAATTAGATGAAAAGCGTTTGAAATTTTTCCTAAATTATGCTGGATTTTAGTGTCATAGAGATTTCATAGAGAAATGGTCGTGAATTTTGTATAAGGTTTGAAAATTTGATTAGGATGGTGTACGTATGCAAATTTAGAAAATTAGATGAAAAGCGTTTGAAATTTTTCCTAAATTATGATGGATTTTAGTGTCATAGAGATTTCCAAAAAAAATTGAGAAAAGCCAACGGCCCTTTTTGAATTATGTTTCCAAATTTTGCAATAGAATTCGAAGAATTTTTAAGTTTTACAGAATTTGCGAAGTTTCCCACAAAAATTCTAAAACAAAAAAAAATTTAAACAACGATGAAAGGAAATTATTTTTAAGAAGCAGTGGCGCCAAAAATTAGCTATCATTAATATGGGTTAACAATCTGCATACCCGATTTTTTTTTTAAAATTCTGAACAATAATTTTGAATTTTTTGTACAATTTTTCAAATTTACTGAATTTTTAAATGCACATTTTTTATGTACTTTGAAACTTTGATTCATATTTCTTGGTTTGTTGTTGTTTCTACTTTAAATTGTATGGTTTATGTAAGTTTTCGAAATTTTGTGAATTTTTTTTATGTTTGTCGAACCTTTGTAAATTTTGTACAGAGTTTGAAACTTTTATTTTATTTGGTTTTTTTGTTAAATAAACTACTTAAAAAAAAAAATTTGAAAAAAATGCGAAAAAGCATTGTAAATATTCTAAAGAATTCACTGCATACTTATTGAGTAACTGTTCATTAGACCGAAATACCGCTACTTACAGAAGGATTTTTTGTTTCTCATATATATTTCCAACCAATCTGGCGGTAAAAACAAGAAGAGTTGATCGAAATCTGATTCATCACATATTCACAAAAATCTTAAATTTTATAGATCATAAATGGCAGAAATCGAGTTTATTATGTAAATATATAAGAAGTACTCCAAAATAGCTGAGGTTATATCAAGGCATTTTTCGAATTCATACAAATATATGTAGATTTAATTACACAAATGTGTGGCTTTTAAGTTAATTAGGGAAACCATAATTTTCTATTTTTTTTTACTAATATCAGCAAAAGAAAGAAATCTACTTTTATTAACTTAAACTACAATTTAAAAAAAAAACGAATTAAAGGTAAAATTAAAAATACCATAATACAATTACGCTTTAAAAGAGGGCCACATAAAAATTAGCTTACTATTCTTAAGTAAGTAAGCAAATTAAAAAAGTAAATACTTATATGCAAATAAAAAAGCGAAAAACCCAAAAACGGGAACAAAGAAAATTCTGAAAAATACCCACACACGCAGCATGCGAAGCACACAACGATTGCTTGGCAACGCCGCCATTCATTCGCTTGCACTTTTGCAGCCATTTGAATGAATTGTGGAGGCTGTGTGTGTGTGTGTGGGAGAAGCCACGGCGTATGAGCAATCGCGATTATAGAACTTGCGTCGTCTTTTGCTGTCAATGACAGCGAAACCACGAAAATAAATGCGTTAGCGGTTGTTGAGTGGGCGATTGTGATGATTGTGTCTTGTAATGATTTTCGATTATAAAAAGCATGTAAATATGTAAATACCGAAATATACATAATATGTACTACATATAACGGCGGTTGCTGGAGGTTTGTGAAGAAGTAGGGAATTGAAAAAATTGTTGACTCACAGGTTGCACTTTTTGTAGGGTCTTTAATCGATTAGTTATAAAGAAAAGAGGGGGATACAAATACTAATAAAAGCGGCAGTGTGGTGTAAAGTTACCAATTCTTTATATAGATTGTTTTTTTTTTTGCAAGAGAGCATTCATGTGGCATTTCTTGATATTTTATATCCTTTGATATCTCTGAAGAACTAATAACAATCAATAAACTTTTTTAGCATAAAATTTTGTAAAATATCGTAGGGAAAAGAAAATTTTGTATCACTATTAGCTTGAACGCTACGAACTAACAGCTGGCTTAAGATATTTTTGAACTACCAAATAAATTTCAAAGAAAGGCACGAAACTGAAAATTAGCAAGAAATATAATGAGCCCAACTCGGTGAAAACGGACATTTGACGAGGGTGGCTAATTGAAAACAAATATTTAAAAATGAAAATGGCTTTATTGGTTGAGGTGCTAATTCTGTTTAAAATCATTTAGTTAGTTAAATTTTTTTTTCGACGAAATTTGGTCGATATTTTATGATATTTAATTGATATTGTTTTATTTATACTTTTTCGATCATAAAACATACAAAATTTTCAAAAAATTTAACAAATTTCAAAAAACCGCTAGAAAATGTAACTTTCTCGATCATAAAACATACAAAATTTTCAAAAATTTAACACATTTCAAAAAAACCGCTAAAAAGTTTCCAATATTTTTGAAAATTACTTTTGAGTTATTATTAACGAAACAGAATAACGATTATTTTCGGTAAAAAAAAATAGCGATCAACTATGATCGGAAAATTTTAAACCAAGAATAACGATTATTTTTCATCGAAAAATAAAAATCACAGTATATCGATGGAATATGATCGGAAAAATTAAAAATTAAAAAAATTAATTTCTTCTATCGATAATATAAAATCAGAAAATATCGAGCAAAAGTGATTAAAAAAATAATATTTTTTAAATAAAGTATAAATTATGATTTTTTTAATAAAATTTATAACCTGTTGTAATTCAATATTCTCTAAAACTACTCAATGGGGTGTCATGGGACTTCAATTGATGAAAAAAATCGTTTTTTAATGGTTTAGAATTTTATTATTTTTTTAAGAAATAAATTTGTTTAGAAATGGCTTAGAACAATTTTTGTTAAAAAAAAGGTAATTATTTCGACGGTTAGCTTTTATCAAAATATTAAATGGAAAATTTTTAGAAATGGTTTAGAGTTTTTTTTTCATAATAAATAAATTTTCTTAAAAATGGTTAAGAACATTTTTTTTTTTAATTAATTATTTCATCGGTTATCTTTTATCAAAATATTATATAAAAAAAAATATTTTTGGTAGAAATGGTTGAGAACTAAATTTTTTCAGCGAGTATATTTTGTCAGAATTAAAAAAAAATCTTTTTTGGAAATGATTTAAAATATTTTTTGTTTTAAATTTAATCTTTTCAATGGAGATATTTTACTATTTTGCTAAAACGAAAAAATATATTATTTTGGTGAAATTGTTAAAAATGTAATTTTTTCAACGGGTATATTTTTTATCAAAATGAAAAATCTATTTTTGTTCAACGTCATCACCGTATGCTGGTGTTTGTTTCTTATTGTTGATGCTTTTATTTTTTTTTTATTTTAAACTGAATTAAAAATTGTATGCCAGTTTTTCGCATAAGAATGGTGAATCTATTTATGATTTTTGTGTAGGTTGAACGATAACGCACAAAAAATTCTAACAAGAAAAAAATGTAATATTAAGCGGCGCATGTTTACAGCTATTATTATAATAAAAATAAAAACTCCTGTTAAAAATGTTGCAAAAAGCAACGGCTCTTACGGTATTTTTTTAATTTGCCAAGAGAGCTTTTTCAAAACACGCAGCTGTACCTGTCCATTTGGTAAAAACCAATAAAAGTCAAATATTAAAGTTTAAAATCCGTTGACTGAAATATAGTAAGTAGAAAAAGATGAAAGATTTTGTCTAAGTTTATTCTATTTTGTGCTGAATTTGAATCACTTCGACTGCAGTCGATGATGATCCAAAAATGTGGCGCAGTGCAATTATTCAAAATTAAAACAAAATTTGGATGAATGCTCACTTGTTTTCCCTTTTGTTTATCTGCCTCACCCTTTTTGTCCCACTTACCCATATACCCAGGCTCCCACTTGAACTGCAGGCCAATTATGTGTAGTAATTTTATTATCTTTGAATATAGCCCATTACACTTTAAATCTCAAATGTTTGAAGTAGTTACTGCCCCTAACTGACTTTTGAGCTTAGTGCAAATTAAATAATTTACTCAATTAAAATGCCTACCCCTCCAGCTGAAATATCGATTACAACTTTATTGAAAGTAAAAATTGAAGTCATTAGCAAGTTAGCTCGTGTTATTATGAATACCAAAAAGAATTTTACGCTAATTGAGTTCAGCATCGGTGTGATAGACATTTGAAAAGGTGCGTACAGGTATGGCATAAATAGGATGTTAACATTTCTAGAGGGTTGTGTTAAAAAAATTAGGATAAAACGTGTTTAAAATGTTAATAATTCAAATACGCGTAATTTGGATGAGAAGTTTTGTCTGGCTGAGAAATCATATTGCCATAATGTACATTTTAATATGGATTTTCTTAGAACTTTATGGTTGTGTAAACTTTTTAATGCAAACTGCTTGCGGTCGGTTTGCCAATATTACCTTTTTTTCTATGCGATATTAACAACCTATTATTTCTTTGTAGAAAATGTATTTACGTCAATACTTTTGGGTTAACCGAAAAATTTAGTTGATTATTAATCTTCGTAGTGCTATATAAAATCATTCCTATTAGACTTTGAGCCTTGTGGTATACGCAATTCAATTACTTTTTCTTTTAAATAAATTTCTCAAACGTATACCTTTTACTAAGGCTTAGCCTTAAAAGAGTTACAATTATTTTCCGTATCATTTAAGTTTACTTAGCGGTTAGCATATTTTTTGGCATACACCTAAATAAATATACCGCAATCATTAAGAAAGGTCTACACTTAAATTTGATTGCATTAAATTGCTTGAAATTCATCGTTTGGCTTTTAAGTTAAATCGCCTATTTTGCCGGCAGTGCAACTAATTAATTGCTCGATTGAAAAATACCATTTGTTATGCAGGTGGGTAGCCTATGCCTGCGAGTTTTATATATGTGTGTATGTATGTATGTATGTATGCGTGTGTGGGTAAATGAGTTAACTACACCTGTGGTTGTCTAAATACATTTGCGTACAACACATAAATTGACGGGTCACTCTCGTTGGGTCGCTGTGACCTTGCTAGCTGCCAGTGTGCGTGCGCTGTTGCGGTTTGTGATTTCGGTTATGCCATTTGGTTGATTCACATAGTTGCGGTTGAATGCGGAAGTAATTTGTGTTTATATGTAGCACATAATACATATGTGACTGTGACAATATGTATATAGCATTTGACATATATCAAATAACTAGACCACATATGTAGGATATTTATTTTTGAGTTTAAACGCACAAATATCTACTTGGGAATTTTGCAAACAGCTGTCATCGTTGCCACTGATTTTCAAATAGGTGTATACAAAAGTAGTTAGTAGTTTCATTTCCTCACGATACAATAATAAACTGTGTAGTTTGCTGTGATATTTCAATTTGGTTCTCCCTTAGCTCAATGTTGCATTTTGGAGCTATGAATCGCCGAAAATAAATGGTATTCGATTCCATACAATTTCCTCACAAAATAGAATGTCGGCATCATCGGAAAAGAAATGATTTTTAATGAATCTAATAGTCACATCTCACTATCTCTCTCGCTCTGGTCTGACTCTGTCATAATTGGGTGTTGGCTTATACCAACGTATAAAAATTAAAAAAATTATTTCTAAGAGTTAAAAATTTCACATCTGGGATTCATTTCAAATTGGACACTTGAGGCAACAAAGAATGAGTATGGAAGAAAAATTGTAAAGTCAAAAATTAAAAAAAAAATTTCTGTTAATTTTTTTTTATAAAATACCTCATTATGTTCGTAAAAAATCTTACAAATTTCAAAGAGTTGTTTTTTCTTCTTATTTAAGAAATGCATGTTGGAATTTAAAAAAAAGAAATAAATGGTTTTCTTTCGCAATCTCTTAACAAAATAATATAAAATTAATACTAATTTTTACAATTTTGAATCGGAAAGTTTAACAATTTTTTTTCGTTTTCATTCTTTTCCATTTTTTATATTTTTTTTACTTAACATCAATTTCATTCTTTAAAATTTATTAAAAATGAAAACAAAAAAAATTAACAAATCAAAAAAAAAAAAAATGTAATCTAATTGTAAAAAAATTTTAATCTGAAATTTAAGAAACTATACGGTTAGGTAGTTTTGTAGCCCATTTAACTTCAGTATGTAAAATGAAAGTTTTCCAGTGGCTAAAAAATACCAAAATTTGAAACGTCGTTTTAAATTAAAAAAAGCTAAACAACAAATTAAAAAAAATTTAACGAATTTAAAAAAAAAATTAATCTGAAATCACCAAAGTTTCAAATTTATTCTAAATTAGAAACAAACAAAAAATCAACAAATTAAAAAAGGTTTTGATCCAATTGCAGCCCAATTAAATTTAGTAAATAAATACATTTTTTAATTTTTTGTTTGTTTTTAATTAAGAATAAGTTTGAAGCTTTGGTGATTTCAGATTGATTTTTTTTTAATTTGTTACATTTTTTTTAATTTTCAAACTTTGTTCTGATGTAAAAGCCAACATATTAAAGAAAATGTTAATAAATTTTTTAAAAAATTTTATCTGAAATTTTAGAAACTTCTGAGGTATGAAGTTTTTAGTCAAGTATATAAAATGAAAATTGCACGTAGCTAAAAATTACCGTTGGTTTTTGACAATTTTAAAATATAAATAAATTTTAAAATGGAATAAAATGTATGTGTACTATTTTGAAAAAGTATTGTCTATTTTTATAATCAATCATTTTTATTTAACTTTCAAAATGAATGAAGATTCACCAACTAGCGAATAACTTCATAGCTTTTCTTTTTCTTACCACGCAATTCCAGTTTTTGTAATTAATAGAAAAAACCAAAAAACCACTTGCAATAGAAAAAAATCTCTCGAAAGCTTTTTGAAACAGCAGGCGGGTTACTTCCATTGCAAGTCAATTTACGTGCGTGGTGAAAACCTTAAGAAAACCATTACTCTCAACATGTTAACAACTTAAATGAAACGCGCCCAGCATTTAATAAATAAAGCTATTTTCTATTAGGATTTTCTTTGTTCGCAATTAAGTTTATTACAACGCATTAAGGTTTTTTTTTTTGACGTCACAAACGCCTCCACGGTCGTCACACTCCCTTTACACACTGCACGTTTGTTGCACTTTTATTGTTCACTAAATCACTTTTGCTCTCAAATAATATCTGGTCGCCACATTTTTAATCACTCCCATTTTTTTTTCTGCGTTCTGGGTCATAAACAGCGTCATGCCACAAATACAAAATACGCGCGTCCTAGTGTTCCTTGGCTGTGGTAGACAAAATGGCAGGAGATTGAACTTGTAGCCAGCCATTGCTAACTAAACGCATATATCTTGTATGGAATGAATTTATAGCTACAGCTTCTTATAAAGCTACACATGCGCCAAAGTAGTGATTTTTGGTTTCTCCATTTTTATTGCAGCGACAATTTAGTTAAATGTCGCACGCTGTGACGCAGGCTAATATTACAAAAGGCAACCACCATTCTAGTGATTTTAGGAGTATCTGTCGAACAAGAAATTGCTTAACATTTCACTCCTGCCTCTACTTGAACTCTATAGTTGAAATATGATAAAATATTTATTGCAACTAAAAATATATTTATGTGCCACTTGCACATATTTTGTTATTTTCAAATTTCATCATTTATTTATTATTTATTTATAATTATTTTAATAATCAATTTTTATTGTAAATTTTATTTTATGTTAAGGTAAGATGCGGTTTGGCCCTTTGCGATGCCGCTGCAAGAGAAATATTTTACATATTCCCATCTTACCTTCCCCCAAATTAAACCACATTGTGATCTTAATCGAATCAAAGAGAATATACCAACTCTTTCAGGTTTCGAAAATAGGGTTTGCCGAGAAATCTCCTTCTAGATATGTAAAGACACCTTAGCAGCTACCGAGAAGATGTTTCAGCTATTCCTCCGAACCTGGTGAGTTGCAGTTGCGTTAGTAGGTGTTCCGTTCCGACTCCATTCAGATTAGCCTGAAACTGTCGGTTCGATTGATTCAAATGAGAGTAGAATTCCTTTCGGCATTGAAAGAGAGCCACAGGCTCTTGCATACCCTGCACGATTCTAGGTTCTTCTACTTACAGTTAGCCTTCTTTATCCAGTACTGGGAGACCCGCCCAAGATGAGATTTAGAGTCACAAGATCCCCTTCGGGTACTGAAGTATTTTGGGCAGAATCGCCAGCTCATTGGCCTTGTTGTTACTAGGAATGTCTTGGTTCCTCGACACCCATATCAGGGTGACACAATACCGATGAGCTAATTAAACATAAGATGGGCAAAGTCATGAAAGTGCATGCCTATAGAATAGACTTTCCATGTGTCGTAATGAGAAGGGAAGAGGCCGAGAGCATTGGGTATTACCTTTACGGCTGCCCTGATTTAGCGATGGACCAACCTTTTTGACAGTGCTTGCATAAAGATAGGGTATGTACACCGTCTGGGCCGGGTTTACCAGCAGTAAATTTCCAGGAATTTCTCTGTGACTAGGGACCTACGCTATGTATGTGCAGCATTTGTGAGCCAGATCGTTTAGGGCTCTCCTGCAATCGATGGCGACCTTGGAAATTACACTATTTGGCTGACTGAATAGGATAGAGCTTTGAAATGAAAAAAAGTTGCTTCGGCTATTGCTGTTAGTTCAGTCTGAAAGATCTGCAGCGGTCGCGTAGATGTAGACTATTCGGCAGCGTCTTTTGTGCCGGAGCTAATCTAGGTGCCTCAGTGCATCCAAATCCATGAAGATTCCTAGTTGTGGATAGAATTTGGAGTTGTGGCTCTTTTAGAAAGCACCCTCCGTAGTCGAGTAGCCGCCGAGTATCCTTCAATATTATTGCAAAAGTTCCGCCAAAATTCTCTTCGAGCTTTCTTGATGGCCTTCTTAAATATTTGACTTTTGATCTCGTTTGATTGTCGGCAATACGGTGGCTCAAAAAAATTGATATTGCTACAATATTCACCATGTTTTTCATGATACATTTTTTCTTAATTTTTTTTTCGAAAAATATATGTAGCTCATTATGAATTTTTTTTTGTATATTTAATTTTGGTATAATAAAGTAAAAGCCAGAAGTGGCTCAAAAAATGCGTAGATTTTGGATACTTTTTTTTTAAGTATGGTTTTGAAAATTTTATATTAAAAAAATGCATAAAACGAATATTTCAAATTATTGTCAAAAATTAATCGGCATTCATATTTTTCAAAAAAATAGCGAAAGAAATTTATCGTGAAAAATATTTCGCATACTGAAAGAGAAAATCTTGTGATTAATTGTTTGAGTAGTTCTATAATAAATTTTTTATTATAATATTTAAAAATCTCATTTTCAAAAAACAACAATAAAAAGAAATCTTAACTGCGATTGCATTACAGAAAAGAAGCTAAAAAATTTCTTTAAGGTTAGACTTAACCGTAAATATTCCCCAAAATTTTTTACTTGACGAGCCACTGGTTGCGAACAAATTGTTGCTAAGCCCAAAAAAAATGTACAAATTACAAAATATTAAATTTTAATCTCAAAAGCATTTTCAGAACTCACGAAAAAACAAATTTTCTGCCAATTTTTTTTTTCAAGCACAAAAAACTTGCAAACGAGAATAATTGCATTTAAAATTTTTCAAATTACTTTCAGAAAAAAAATTTTCGAAAAATTGTTCACCCTCAAAAAAAAAAATAAAAAAAAATTAAAAATAACTCAATAGATTTGCAATCTAAGCTAAGTTAAGATTATATGTGCCACACGCTCATTTGATCACCATTGTTATAGAGCTACACACTATCTCGCACCAATACCTTTTGTTTGAATAACAAATTGCTTTTTTTTGCCACACCAAATCAATTAACTAGATAGAAACATTGTTGTGTTCATTGCTAATTTGATAGCGGGCACTCTTAAAATGAACTGATAGTTAGAAACTAGCGTAGTGCGTAGAATTTCGCCATTTAATCAATTTGCGGAATGTGTGTGTGCGTGTGTTTACTTAATTCGATGACTGTGAACTGAACGAGCGAATAAACGAGCCCAAAGAAAATTGAGTAATTGTGTCACTGCTAATTAAAAGAAGTGCAAGTAATATAACCTTAGGACATATTTATGTTTGTGCATTGTACGTGTGATATAACTAAAGTACTACATACCCACACTTTGTATGGAAAATATACGCAGCTAGTTGTTTTTGTTGTTGAGGAAACAAAACATTTTAAGCTTTCAAGTGAAGGGAAATGAAAGTTGAATAGCAAAAAAACGAGCATTTGGACATGTTGTAATTGTGTGTTAAAATGGCAGGACATTTATGGCTATAAAGTACACGCGCATGCACACAAACACACACACACACACAAATACACTTGGGTTTTGTATACATTCAAGCTAGTGCATGTGTGTATTTTTATAGAACCTGCAGTGAAATTCCATCTAGCCAAAAAACCTAGCCTAGTTTATGAACTGGTCTTGTAAAGAAGGTAGTAGTACTAATTCGATAGTGTTTTGCTGCTTAGTTTGGAAGTTGCGTAGTCCAACTCAAACGCAAAAATTTGGATAATTTATTCTTATTGAAATTTGATTAATTTTTTAGAAAAATATAGTTCATTCTACAATAAGTACAATATAAACTCATGCTTCAAATTGTCAACGAAGTAGTAAAAAAAAAATTAAAAAATTTGCATCAAATTTAAAAATTTTCAAATCAGAATTTTTAGAAAATTTTAAGTTATGTAGTATTGAATTCTAGTAAGATAAAGTGTAAGTTTAAAGTGGTTGGAAATTCGTGCTGACTTATTATAATTTTTTTTTCTTATTGTGCTTGCAAATTTTTTTTCGTTTAACGCATGAATAAAATTTATTTTAAGCGAAAAAAATTATTAAAAATCTACGGAAATTTTTGGTGCTTTGAAGCTACACATCGTGCATACCCAAAAAGTTAAAAAAAAAATTGATTAAAAATTATTGAAAATTTAATGAATTTTGTTTTACAACTTTTGGAGTTTTCGGGAATTTTATAAAAAGTTGAAACTTTGATTTATTTGGTTCAAGTTACATAAAGAACAGTATTTAAAAAAAAATTAGGAAAAAAATTTAATATTCTGCAATAAAAACTATATAAATCCATTTGTGAAAATTTCAGCGAAATTGTAAAAAAATTTAAAAAATTTGCATACAATTTAAAATTTTTCAAATCACAATTTTTAGAAAATTTTAAGGTATGTATGTAGTATTAAAACTCATGGAATTTTTTGTAAAATGAAGTGTATGTTTACAGTTTAAAATTTCTGCTGATTTTGTATAATTTTTTTTTTCGTATAACGCATGAAGAAAATGTATTTTAAGCGAAAGAGATTGTCAAAAACCCACGGAAATATTCGTTGATTGAAATTTTCGTTGCGTGCATAACCAAAAAGTTAATACAAATTTGATTCAAAAATTTTAAAAATTTAATGATTTTTTTTTTTTACAATTTTTGGAATTTTCACGAATTTTATAAAAAGTTGAAACTGTGATTTATTTGGTTCAGGTTGTATAATGAACTGTATTAAAAAACAAAAAAAAAATTGGAAAAAAATTTGTCATGATAAACATTAGAAAACAGAAAAATTTTACAAAAACCACTTGGCTACGTACTACTCCCCGCATCGCTTTACTTCGCTCAATGTCACCAATTTCGAGTTGAGAACCTGGATCGCAGAAGGATTCTAAAATCCTTATAAAATCTGTGTACGCAGATGGCCAGAACCGATGACTGAAAAACACTCGTAGAATCTGAAAGTCATAGAGACGACGCGATTTGAGAGTCCGCGCAATAAATTCTAGCATCTACATACTTAATCCACTGCCCATTTTCGAGTCATCCGTGAAAACAGATAATCGTTAGCGCTCTGTAAATGAAATATATGTAGAAGGACCACTTTCTGTTTCTGTGGGTAATAAACTACTGAAGTTTCAGGATAATACATTTTTTAGTCGGTTTTTTTTTTCTTTGAGAATTTATGGGCGGACTGCAGTAGGAGGCCATAACCAATCGCATGTTCCCTACAAAGTCCCAGTTCCCTTAGCCTTAGAACAATTAGAGTAGCGGAATCATTGATGTTAGGAATTAACGGAGGCACATGACAAATCACGATCAAGGTCTACGTTGGGCCGACCACTGTACCCTGATTAATGTCGATGTGATATAGTAGGGTATAACTTGACTGGTAACCGCCTTATGAATCAAGAGCATAAGTTCCAGACGAATACCTGTTGTCTTACCCAGAATTTTTTTTTGCTAGAATAGAGAGCATCGTACGACTTTTTAATGCCAGAATATCAGAAGGAATCCAAAGAATCCTAACGCGTTTGGTCAGCCCGAAAGTTTTCAGCATATTAAGGCGCTCCATCACTAAGTTCGAAGTTAGGTTAAGGGGCCACGACCTTTCTTCTGCTCAGATATTGGTACCAGTTGTTCCGCCCTTCAGGCAGTCTTCTTCGCTTGTGTCTGTATGTGAATGTGAAGATATATTAAATTAAACAGAACTCTGCGACTAACTGATCGCTTTAACAGCCCAATAGTTTTATAAAAACAAAAAAAAAAATCAATTCACAATAAACAAAAGATCAATCAATTAATCAGAACTATCGCTGAATCGTTCGTATCTCGACTTTCGGAGATTTTGTGAAATTAGCATGGAACATATTCACGACGATGAATTCGATGTTTATTTTTTCGTAGATTTCACGAAATTTTAGACTACAATGGATTTAATAAAAGATGATAGAATAATCTGCCCTATCGGCTAGTGCGATGGCGATGAGACTACTAGTAAAACTATGCTTTTGTCTCGCTCAGATATAACTTTGAATTTTAAACTGGTTCATCAAATGGTTTGATGCTGATGCCGAAGCTGACTAGTTTCCTAAGTGATGTGATGCTGACGCAAATATAGCCGGAGAAAAGCTTTTTCGTAGGACAACGCCAAGTTATAAATGCAAGTTGCTTACACGAAACTGAATATAAAATAAAAGACGAAGTATAGTAGTTGAGTTGCTAAGCAAGCAATCTGGTGGCAAGCTAGTTTAAAACTACTACGTTTCGTTGCCGAGTAATTTCTTGCCTACTTTTGTATAAACAGCCATTGACTAACACGATAAGAGCTAGCAACAGGAAATTGCAAAATGTTTGCACTAGCAATTAGCAGCCACAATTTTCATTTGCGGAATGTGTGATGGAGGAGAGTTATAGCAGAGTATGGGAAATGCTATTTGAGTGAATGCAAGTGTAGGCGGATAGATATTTACTAAAACCTATATATATATATATATATATATTTATAAATAATACATTACTGTAGTGTGTGGAGAATGTGTTTGGTATTAGGTGTTGATTACGTCCACAAATGCCATGCTAAGAAAGAGATAATGAAAATATATTAAGTCTATGCCAATGAAGTAAACTATACTTAACGACCTTTACTATAACGACTATGCCATAAGTGATCTCTGAAGGATACGGCCTTTATTGTTTAGTCGAGTTGTAAGTGACACTCATTGTGCTTAGTATTTCTGATAGTGCGAATAAAGTATAATAAAAAGCACAAATTGCAGGTATGCATTTGTGTGTATTATGTTAAGTAAGTGCTAGGCCAGAGTATGTTGGTCGGTTGCTTTAAAATATTTACATTGAAAAAAAAAAATTTAAGTATGTAAATATACAGTTTGTTTTCAAAAGCTATATTCGAAAAAGTGGAGTAAATAAAAAAATCAATCCATAATTATTGTAGAATAATACGCATTTTTGAAGTAATCTATAACTTTTATTTTGAGTAACTTCATTCTTCAGTGTTTTGATAATAATAATATATGGATAATTTTCAGAGAGAAAAGTAATATTTGGATAACTGTTATTATAAGTTTTTTTGTAATAATTATCAGCATGTTAGATTTTTTAAGTCTTCGCAAATTTTTTAATTTGAAATTTATACTAACTATTATTTTGAGACTTATGTTATAAAAAAGATGGCACACATTTTTTACGTCATTAGTAATTGAGACTGATATTATAACAGTCTTTTGTTAATAATTATGAATGAGACATTTTTATCATCGCAACTCTTGTTTTGAATCTTATATTATAAAATCTTTGCATAGTAAGTGAGACAATTCTTCCATCGATATATATTATTTTGGGACTTTTATTATAAAAGTCTTATCGTAATAGTTAACAGCAAAATATATTTTTACACTCAAGGATAACTATTATTTTGAGACTTATCTTATAAAATACATTTTTAAAATAATTAAGAGTGAGATACATTCACATAACAAATACGAATGACATTTTTTTAAGTCATCGATAACTTTTGTTGCAAGACTTATATTATATAATCTTTGCATAATAGTTATGAGTGAGAATTTTTTTTTCAAGTCAGCGATAACTAATTTTGATACATATATTATAAAAGCGCTATCGTAGTAATTATCAGCGCTATACTTTTTTTTAACGCCAATAACTTTTATTTTGAACACGATAAATTTGCATGTCATCAATAACTATTATTTTGTGATTTATATTGCAAAACTAATCGATAACTATAATTTGACACTTATATTTCTAAAAAAAACCTTTTTATTTGGAACTCATATCATAAAAGTCTTTTCATAACAATTATCAGCAAAATAAATTTTTTAAATCATAGATAATTATTATTTTGAGACACATGAGATAAATGATTTAGATCATCGATAACTATTATTTTGAGGCTCATGAGATAAATGATTTAGACCATCGATAACTTTTATTTTGAGATTTATATAAAAAAAGTCTTTTGATAATAATTATCATCGATAACTGTTATTTGGAGACTGCTATCTTTAAAGTCTTTTGATAACAAATAATACAAAATTTTTGAAGTGTCAGCGATGTTAACTTTTTCAACAACGATAACTATTATTTGGAGACTTATATTATAAAAGTCTAATTGTAATAATTAGCAGCAAGATACATTTTTGAGACAGATAAATTTAAATGTCATCAGTAACAATTTTGAGACTTGAAAGTCCTTGCATAATAGTTAAAAGTAAGATAAAGTGTTTAAGACTACAAAAGACTTTTACATTGAGACTTATATTATAAAAGTCATTTCACGATAATTAGGAGTGAGAAAAAATTTGGGTGTCTTGAATTACATTGTGATTACGAGCAAATTATTTAAAAGCAGTAATCAATTTTTGCTTCCAATGAGCTATGAATTTCAAAAAGCCATTGAGTTTGGGCTTCGATATTACACCAAAACTCCTAAGCATCCTTTATCAAATTCTGTACGTACTTTGCTTTTTAACTCTGTAAGCATAATTTCGAAAATTATAGAAATCAAGAAAAAACCACACCCACATCTCCTATAAAAATAGCAATAAAAAATTTAAAACTCGATATTTATAATAAATAATGTAGAAGATTCGCTCAAATACGTAAAATTAAAATTTAGGATAATGTGCGTCATTTATGTTTGCAATTTGCAGAGTATTATGTTAACTGATTTTATTGCCTACAGCAACCCACACCCGCCGACACCAACTTACAATCTTCTCTAATATTTTTAATTTAAATTTAATTCAATTTCCCTCTACACTCTTTGTTACAAATTTCATTATTTTGTGGTGCTTCTGTTCCGCCACGGAACTTATTCCACAGAATGTATTTAAATGCAAACATATTTCAAACGTTTAACATTATTGCCAGAGAGCTTAGTAGATGCCGATATTACAACCATAAACATGAGATGACTGTCGCTTTCAGTAGAAGCCTAGCCTCTTAAGTGTATGGCCATTTGGCAGCTCATATTCTTCAATGCTAAGCGCAGCAGAACATCGAATATGAACAAAAAACAAAAAAACAAAAACAAAACAAGCAGGATCCTGCTGTGGTAGGATGTCAAGCATCAGGTGGCTGAAGTGCTGCGGCGGCATAGAAAAAGTAATAAAGGAAAGCAGCAGCAGCAACAGCAACAGTAACAGCCGCTAGGCATTGAGGTCACTCGGCAGGTGGTAGGCGGCTAAAGTGAGCGCGTGAAAGTAAAAATTACGACCCATGTATTTACATTTTGCGCATGTGTTAGGGTGTGTGTGTGTGTGTGTGCGAATGCAAGGCGTAGTAATAACTTTGCTTTTACCATTTTCGGCCATTATTACCGGCACATATTGCAACAATATGGCTAAATAGGTTTATGGTTTCCTCTAGCACCTCCAGCGCCTCTTCGACTTTTGCTAGGGTTTTATTATTTTTCTCCCCTCTTCCTTTACCTGTGTAGCAGATGTATTCCAATGTTGGTAGGCAATCTGCTCCATATGGCCGGCGGGTGTATAAACACATACACACACATACACGCGCACACCTGGAGGCGTGTTGATGATGGTTAGCCAAACGCTTAGTACTATGTTGGATGATATAACGGCTTGTTGCTGTTGACCTGCCGCCTGCTGGTATTAGCCATTTTTCTCATATCTGCTTGATTAACATCTACTCGGCGGTAGCTGTCATCCCTCATGCATTCGTTCGGTCAGCGTTCGACGCGATTTGCGGTGCGACGTTTGTAATGTGGCTTTTGGTCTTTAATGTTGGCTAGTTTGCTGTATTTACTGCTCACTCAGAATTGGGTAAAAAGTATTATTTTTGTACTACAAATAATGCCTGGTATTGAATCCTGGATTGTGTGATGTTTTCTCTGTGTTCACTTGGAAAGAATTTGCAAAATCGGCTTGCTACCACAAATATTTTTTTTTTCCGATCTGGTAATCTCTCTATGCTTACCTTATATTTTCTTTTATGATCCCTGAATCCGAATTCAAGTTCCGTTTCATCCATCGCTTCCAAGGCTTTCATAAAATTCTTCATCGGATTCGCTTAATACACGTTATTCGGTGGTTTTTGGGGTCACTGATTAGGAAGTTGAAATTAGTTTTCAATTACACAAAATGTCTACACCAAAATGGCGGGCACTTTCTTTTTGTAAACTCGTCGGTTTCGCTGAATTTATGCCCTATTGGATCGGCCATTTTAAATTTTGGAAAACTGAATTCAAGACAGTATTGCGCGATTCCAAAAATATGCCAGTTGCGAGTTTCGTGGTAATTCGATGATTTTTTTAATGCCCTTTTTTGAAAACCCTGATCTCATGGAGCTAAATGAACCTCAAATTCGGATCCATCGATTCAAAAAGCATAGAGTATGCATAGTGAGACCCCAGATAAGAAAACACTTCCTTTTTTTTTAGTTTTCGACACATTTTATATATTAATATTTCGTACAAAATTATACCCATTATCATAAAATATTTCCCAACCAACGGAAAAACAAAATTCTGACATTTTCTGGTTTAGTTGATGATTTAAATTGGTACTTGGAAAATATATTATTACAACAGAGTTCCCATTAGAGGCGAGTCCACTAGCTAAGCAAGTCTTCATACGTACTCTTTTCGGCCACTTAGCCCAATATATATAATATACGTCGTTGTCACGTACTAAGTATGGCTAACTACTAAAACGACTGTCATCATTAAAGAGATGAAAACCGTTTTTGTCGCATAGTTTTAGGCGCAATAAACCTGACAACTGTCAGGTTGATGAGTTTAGCCAGGTCATCAGCATAGGGGGCTAAGTGGCGGAAAAGAGTACGCTTGGCTTTTGAGAAAAGGTTTACATTGTGTTGAGTCACAGAGTCATTGCAGAGTTGGTCCTTAAGTCAAAGAGTTCAGCCTGAAAGACGCTACAGGGTCGGGTAGACGTTGCCTCAGGCTTAGTGCGAGCTCGTTGGAGTGAATTCGACTTCTTACGCTTTCACCTTGTTTGGAGCATCTGTAGAAGTGGCTATATATCCAGAGTTTAGTTTCCTGGTATCGTTCATTCATCCCTCTCTAGGATTAGTGTGGAGAGTTTGTCAGAATATCTGTACTGATCTCTTATATGTAGGCCAACTTTGGAGTTTCTGCCAAAGAATATCAAAGTCAAAAGTGCCACGCTTAAAGTCGGATACACTGAGTACTTGGAGGTCTAATTAAATATATTCGTATTCCCTGTTTTACCTGGTTATCTGCAGTGTACGAGCTTTTTTATGCTCACGTGCTTGCAGACCTTAATACATCGCATATCAAATTGTTATTCCATTGTGCTCAGCCTGAAAGTATGCCTAAATAAATTTCAACAGTTTTGTGGATACAAAATTGTTGTATCCCGTAGAGCGGCGGCCTTTTACACATAATAATATATATGTATATGTTATTCTCAATCTCGCTCTTTATTTTTACCTTTTCTTCGTAAACATTTAGTATAGCTTTCATTACACTTTAATGTAATTACATGCTCGTTAACGAGCTTACCACGAAAAATATACTAATTGCTCAAAAAATTTCAGACATGTCAAATTTACATAAAACACTGGCAAAGAAGGAATATTTAAGTAATTGCATTTTCGTGGTTTTCAAAGTACACAACTCTCTGCAAGTTAATATGTAAATGAAAAATTAAGTATAACGAAATTTTCAACAAAGTAAAGACGTAGATAATTGAATTGCCGGCAAAATTAATAAAACAAAATGAGTGTTGGAGAAAAATAATTGGTAAACGTTTTAATGAGCAAGCGTCGCGAAAGTAATGGCATGCCGTGAACAATGCCATCCAACACACACACACACACACACATAAATAGCAAATGTGGTGTCTAATAAATATGGCATTTTACATGTTTGTTTTACCAAGTCAAATATGTGTGCGTGTAAATACGTGTGTATTTGTGCGCTATACAAATATAATTTGATATGTTTTAATGGTTGGTGCAAAATTGCGTATGCGTTGCGTGTGAAATTATTATTTAGCTGTGTTTGCATTCCCACAATCTAATTGAATTGTATGCCAAGCAAACACATGAATACACACACGCACACATGCATATACATATATTATATGTAAATATTTACGCAACTGCATAAATAAAAATTCGTTCAAATGTTCGTGTATTTAGATGTAGTTTGAGTTTTAAGTTTCTCGAGTGTTTGGGGGATTATTAATTGAATACGAGGAAACATTTTTTTTTTGTTTTTTCTTTTTGAATGATAACAAAATTACCAGAATAATAATAAAAGTTTGCAGACAATATGAGCACACATTAATTTGATTAAAAGTGGCTTTCAAAAAAGAAAAGTAAAAAAAAAATAATTATAAATATCCCTCTAATTCTAAGCAGAGATGAATGTATCTACTCAAATGGCACTGGAACTATTGAAAGCTTTCTGTTTTATTTACAGTTGTTGAGTTTATTCATTCGTATATTAAATTACTTAAAAAATAAGAATCAATAAGAATTTAAAAAATTCAAATTAGGACAAACTTAAATAAATTATTTAAACAAAAAATAAAAAGTACACTCAAAAAAATTCAAATAAGAATAATCCATGTGCCGATTATTTAAAGGTTGAGGGGGTTCTTGCATTATTTAAGATATACAAAATAATAAAGTTAAAAAAAATTAAAAGTTAAAATAATCTAAATGCGAATGACACAGGCTGCACTGCAATGAATACAAAACTTTTGTATACTATTTAAGCTCTTTAGGTTTTTTATTATTTAAAAACAAAAAAAAATAAATAAATAAATGAAAAAGTAACAAAAAAAATAATATAATTACATCAATCTAATTGCCGATGCCTAAGGCTGTACTGATATTATTTTTTGTTTTTTTAAGTTGTTGAGTTTTTTCTGCCGTTAATTTAATTATTTCCAAAAAGGAAAAAATAAGAAAATAATAAAAAATTAAAAAATCTAATTGCCGATGACAAAGATTGCACTGGAATTATTGAGAGCATTCTGTTTTTGTTTGAACTTCTTGACTTTGTTTTTCCGTTAATTCCGTTAATTAATTTATTAAAAAAAGTTTAAAATAATGAAGTTGAAAAAGTAAAAAAAATAAAAATACAAATAATCTACTTGCCGATGGATTGCGCTGAAATTTTTGACATTCTTTGGTATTTTTAAAAGTTGTTGCGTTTTTTCTTCCGTTAATTAAATTATGAAGAAAATAAATATATAAAAATTAAAATTATAAAATGATAAAAATTAAAAAAAAATAAAGTTAAAAAAAAAATAAAAAAAAATTTTGCTCTTTTATTCAAGTAATCTCCTCGCCGTAGGTCTTGCTTACTGCAGAAGTGATAATTTGCAGGATAATAAAAGTTTTAGTTTTGAAAGAATTTCTTATAAACGTTATTGTAATTTTTTACAAACTTGGCAACTCTACTCCAACATATTTTTTTTTAAATCTATTCAAACGGGGGTTGTTTAACGTAAAACGTGAAGTTAGCTGCAGAGCTTTTGAATAATTATACATTGACATGAAATATCTGGCAACCCTGTTTGAAACTTTTCTCTCCAGAAACTTTCTGCAGAAAGTACCGAGGGGAATGGGCGACCAAAGAATATGACATAAAATTAATAGTCTTATTTGACAGATAGGTGGCAACCCTACTCGAAATTTATTAGTGTTAAAGTTTGTTCCAACACCTTCCATTTAATACCCATACAGTTACATATATTAAATGAGCTTACATTTTTTATTAAAAATAGTTGTAACTTTTCAGAAATATGGCAACTACAAGTCCAAATAGTTTTATTTAAATTTCTTCAAACGTCTTTTATGGTAAAATAGAAATTGAAGTATGCTGTAAAGCCTTTTAATAATTATACATTTTCAAATATCTGGCAACCTTGCTTTTAATTTTTTTCTTCAGAAAATTTCTACAAAAAATACCAAGTAGTATGCGAGAAGACGTAACAAGTTTTCTAAATTCTCCAACTCAAAGACTTTTCTAAGCCAATGATAAGTTAAATATAATGCTGATGAGAATGAGGATTAGGAAGCGCCAAAAATATGACAAATAACTTGGTTGATAAGAATATATGAGCGACCTCTGGGTTGCTGAAATAAAAAAATATATTCTCTAAAAATAATAAATATTATCAAGTTCAATACTTTTCTATTAGGGTCTAAAGTGGCACTTTTTTCCTCAAACTATTTCCATCACATCCAGTTGCCCAACAATACCGAACTGCTTGCATAAAACATTAAATAAACATTAACCAATTCTTTCATGCCTTCTTGTTAGTCACGTTTTTAGCAATACTACCTCTTACCAACTCAAAGCTTAGTCCATTCCCCACTTAAATTTCTAGCATACTTTACGGCGTTTAAGTGTGCAAATATCACACAATTTCTCTGACCCTCCAGCTGACTTGCACTATTCGGATTTTCCATCAACTATGTAGCAAAACGAAAAACTTTTTCTATTTAAGTATTTACTAATACTCCTACTCCCCGCTCATTTAGCCCCTCCCATCCTTCGCCCAGCCAAGCACCCAGCGTGCCGTTCTTGTATCGATAAACCAGAAGATGGTCATGATTATCATGCGTAAAGTAGCAAAATTCCAATTCTTGATTATTATTGTTGGCAATTCTTGCAAAACTTTGCAAAGTTTGTTAGCTAGCAGCGAGTAAAAGTTTGCCAAAGAGCAGAGTGTGTGCATTCTAGGAAGTAAGTTTCAGTGGCGGAAATATAAATATTGATTTTACTGATGCATAAAAAAAACAAAAGCAAAATGGATTGGAGTTAAGGGGGCGTGTGAAATGTGCGAGTATGCAAAAGTTGATAGCACAAAAGTTTGTGGAAAATAATAAACATTATTTGGCAGAAGGTTATGATTTGATTTTTCAATACGTTTGATTTTTTAAGTTTATATTAAATTTATTGCACTACGAGTATTAAAAAATTTATGCGCTCTTTCTGAAAGGAGTTGATTAAGTCCTACTTCTACTAATTTTAACTTTAATGAATTATTTGTACTCAGGAGAAAGCAAAACGATGTTTTTAGTTTTTTTTTTCTTAAATCGAAACATTTACTCGCTTATAGTAAATCACAAGATTTTAATTGATGAGCTCATAAGACTATAATTTAATTTTCTTAAACCTGCCTACCAAATAAAGTCGTTGAGTGAAAGTATTTTTTAAAATACTGCGAATTGCAAAATTAAATTAACTAATCTTAGCTAAACTGAACTAAACTAATGTTAACTAAACAAAACTAAACTAAACTAAATAAAACTAAACTTAACTAACCCAGACTAAATTGAACAAAACTAAACCGAACTAAACTGAACTAAACAAAAGTTAACTACTTAATACTAAACGAAACTGAACTTAACTAACACAGACTAACCAAGACTTAATTGAACTAAAGAAAATAGAACAAACTAAACTAAACTAAAATAAACTTACCTAAATTAGACCCATCTTAATTAAATTGAATTCAATTGCATTAAACTGGAAAAAATTTATTTATACTTAATTAATTCAGAGACCCAAAATTACATGCATTTGGTGGCTGATTTCTAAAAAAATCATTCAATACTAAATGAACTAAACTAAGCTAAACTAATTTTAATTAAGCTCAAGTTAGCTAAATTAAACTAAAATAAACTAACCTGAACTAAACACAACAAACTGAACTGGATTTAAACTAAATTAAACTAAACTAAAATAAACTAGACTAAATGAAACTAATCTTGATAAAATGTAATTAAATTCAATTGAACTAAAGTGAACCAAATTAAAATAAATTATATTTTAATAAATTATATTTAAATAAGTAGTTTATATAAATAAACTTAAGTCAACTAAACTAAACATAGCTAACTTGAACTAAACTGAACTAAACCAAAATAAACACTAAACTAAATTAAGTTAGTCTAAAATATTCCAGAAAAATGTATATAAAAATACATCGAAATTTTCATATGAATTATAAAAGTCTTCGGATTTTAACTATGGTACTTTTTTTAAAACATGCAGTTGGTTAATAGAAAATGTACAACAACATCAACACAATTTATATAAAATCTATTCGTCATAAGGAAAAAAGTACGCAAGACGGCATTTTCAAAAAATTGTTAATATATAACTGAATTTTTTAGTCACTTCAATTTGGCACCGCTAATTATGCTAAACGTAAAGTTTCTATAGAGCTGCAAATATAAAAGTTTTCTAAAAACTCGAGTGTAAAGGTTTGTAATTTCCATGAAAATTTGTAGAGTTAAAAAAAAAAAAATTAATGAAAAAAATTGTTAAGGAAAATATTGCAAATATTATAACAAAATCCGCAAGTGGCCAATTGTTTGAGTTACTGTACATCTTATATATAACGAATATAACGAAATTTCCGTATGGAGTTTTTCGAGTCACCGTATGTTTAAAACAAATAAACCTTTAGTCATTTATGGCTTCTGGTAGATGTGAAAATGTACAAGGTGTTAAATTAAGAAGTCAAAAATTACGAAAAAAAAGTTGCCTTAGAGCACAAACAACAAAGAAGTATAACTCAAACCTCCTAACAAGCGCAAGAAATAGAAAGAAATTAAACGGAAATATAAATTTTTATTTTTTTGCCAACTCCAGTGGCCAAATGTAATGTTAGCGAAAATAAATATGCCTTCAGGGTGTGATGTGTTACAATAAAACATTGTTCACAAAAAAAAATCAAAACAATAAGCGACGTTTAGCCTATTTAGAGTAAATTAAAGCTGTCGGTGTTGACAGTAATTCGGACAAAAGTACTTACAAAATGATTGCGCTATTTATCAAATTTTATTTTATTTTGTTACTAAGCCGCATTGCAGACGCTCTTTAGAACTGTCAGCATGGAGTTAAAGTAACATTTTTCATCTTTATCCAAGAAAGCTGAGATTGCAGAGATTGCTGAGATTGTTTTATTCTTTATTTTTGCTTACTGCTGTGTTCTGTTGATCCGAATTTTTTTTTAACTTAAAAAAATATAGAAATATATATATAAACTATATATAAAAAAATATATATATTTTTTTTAATTTATAACATAAAATAAACAAAAGAATAATAGCCAAACTGTTAAAAGTGGCATGCCCCTTTTTTACACACAACTGCATTTCATTTTTAATACGTTTATCTGAAAAGCACAAATAATTGGCACTTACCAATCGCAACTAACAACGAGGCGTGAAATATTACATTTAATGCTATTTTACTCACCAGCAAACATTTGCAAAGAAATTTCTTATTGCCGGAAACGGCGCTAAGTGCTATTACCCGCTTCCGGCGTGGGCGTGCTTTTGAGTTGAACTCAGTACGAGCATTGAAACAGTTAATAGGTTTCCAAAAGTTGAGAGTAAAAAATTAAAGTGAAATGAACGCTCTCGTTAACTGCTATTCCTGCTAAGCGAGCGTGAAATTATGGAAATTTTTCTTTTGTTACGTATACGCAACGGCTAACGAATTGAACGTGTCAAGTGAACGGAATTCGCATTAACAGGAGTAATACGGCTAAATATATATTTTTTAAATATGTAAAATGAATTGGAGCTTAGGTAAACACAGCAGCAAGCTCAAAAACAAATTGAGTCACAGTTTCCACCTGCAGTCTCAGTTTTCTTAGAGTTATTTTAATTCCAACAGTTCAAAAGACCTTCTGCAATTGGGCTTGGTATCAAAAGAAACTTTGATAAATATCGAAATTATCATAAATCACTTTAGCCGAATTACTGTAAGAACCGACCACTTGGAGTTTTTCTAGACCAACACCTTTTACTGCTTTTAGTTTTTTCGCAATCTTAATGATATTTCTTTTTTTCTAAAGATGAATTTGCCATATAAAGCGTGGAGAATTTAATATCCCCATTTCTAAGTAAAAAGATAGAGCTATACTGCTATATTGGTTGTTCTCTGGAATAATTTTTATTTCGCAGAAACTTGATCTTTGCCTACTTGACTTGCCATATTGTAAATTTTTTGCCAGTTTGTTCTACATACTTTTTTTTTACCACCTGGCGTTGTATTGCAATTCAAACCAGCCCGAACTTGGTTGAAATTTTCTTAAAATATTCCCATGCAGTAATAAAAAACTCGGTGGATTTGCAAAAATTAGCTCGAATTTTTTTTTTTGGCTTTCTAAAGTTTTCATGACCCAATCAAAGTGGTTTAGAAAAACAGTGGAAAAAATGGCTGATATGTAGCAAAATTTCACGGTAAATATTTTCGTAGCATATTTCAACTCATTAACTCTCACCTGAAAGTGTCGTTTTGACCTTCAAGAAACTTTTCAAAAAATCAATTTCGAAAGTCGCTAGAGCATTAAAAAGTGCTAAAAAATCATTCGGCGGAAAATTTCACTAGGGTTCTTCGCATACAAAATCCGTGTGCTATTAAGCCCGAATTCTACATAAAATAAAATTTAAAAAATTGTTTCACATAAAGTTTAGATAACAGCTCTGTTAACTTATATTGTTAATGTTAATGAAGGTGATAATAAATAAATGTTTGATATTTGAACGGCAAATAATTGGGTTTTTTCTGAGGGCTTTTACATTTTATCTATAAAGATTTTGTCTGAAGATGCCTAGTAGAATTTTCTGGCAAATAATTCACTAGAATATTTTAACCCTCTATCGACCTTGCAAGTGTATGTTTTCAGTGGTTTTTCGAAGCACCTTGATAATAAAAAGTTAAATCTCTCAAAATAATGTAACAAAGTAGATTTTATTCGCAGATTAGCACAGATAGGCTTTCGATAAACTTTGGTTCTTTCTTGAGGGAAACTAGTTAATGTTGAAAAAAATTAAGGTTTGAATTGCATCGATTTGGGGTTCAAATAAAATATTTTGTATTAGAAACTGGATTTTAAAATATTAAAGGTCTAATAAGGCAGTATAGAGCTGAGGGGATAATGAGTTAAAAGCAAAAATTGCAGTTTGATATCAAGTTGTGGTCTATTTTTGGTTAAGCTGAAGTAATTTGTAGTAAGAAATATGTTTTGTTTTTTATATTGCTTTCAAAAAAAAATTGTTTACCTCAACTTAAAAAATACTAGAAACTATTTTCGATTAAATTAAAATATTTGGTCATTTGACTGTAGAATTTTGGTTTTCAGACTTTTAAGTTATAATGTTTCGCAGAAATTTTTTATATTTTAATTAATTTTTACCAAGCTTTTAACCTACGGCTTTGTTTTACTAAACATTGAAATATTTCATAAGAAAATAGTTTTTTTTTTTGTTTTAACTGGAAAAAAGTGATAACTCGAGTTAGGTTGTTCTTTCAAATATCAACAGGACATAAATTTAATTAAAGCTCAAACTTATCAAAATTTCACTCAAGTTTCAGAAACATAGGAAACAACATATTAAAATTGCTCACGTCAATTTCCATTCTCTCCCTCTTTGACATTTCGCTTTCACTCTACCTTTACTTATTTAGATTCTCTGCGATGTTTTTTCTCCTGCCTACCCACTACCCACATTTGGCGAAGCTGTTAATATGTCTGCTGATTTCTTTTTTTTTGTATGTATCCTTATCACTACTGTCTGTCTTTCAACGCAAACACTTAACAGTTTCCCACACCTGAGTGTCTGTTAAAATTGATAACAGCTGTTTTCGGTTACGCCCTACTCATACTTGAGTGGGCATTCGCTTCGTTTGCATTTATTGTTTTTTTTTGTTTACAAGCAACCGGCACGTAATGTAATGAAAAATAACCTGTTGGTTTTTGTTTGTTTGTTTGTTTGTTGTTGTTGTTGTTGTTGTTGTAAATGTATATCACCACTGCGCATGTATGAGCATGTAGGACAAGCCCTCTGCTGAGAGTAAATGAAGAGAAGGTAGAAAAATGTTATCCGATAACATCTGCGGCAGAGAAAAGAATGTTAATAAAATAGTTGAGCTACTAACAGTGTGTGCCCTATGTAACTCTACTGTTAAGGCCTGCACTATGTACATTTGCAAGGATTGAGGTTGCGAGTTTTTGATTACTTAACACTATTGCTCTGATGCTGTGCTGATATACAAATATAATTTTTATTATCACTTTGATCAGAAGAAAATCTGTAGAGGAGCTGGTCAACTATTTTTCTGTAAACAGTTCAGAGGCTGTAGGGGTTTGGAAACCAAATTTATCTAGTACAAAATCTTAGGATATGAGCTGGATTGATAAAACTACGAATCCGTAAATTTTTAAACTTCTGCAATGACATTACAAAAATCTACTGCCGAAAATGAAAGATAGCTGGGATGGGCAATAGGTTTTTTATACAGAGATAGTATGGATCCTGGACAAATAAGGAAAGAGAATTCTTATGAATATTTCTACAAGCCGTCCGGATATTTCGCAGAAAAAGATCATAGAAAAGGGGTTTGCAGTGAAACTTCTTAGCGTTCATTGGGCTTTACTTCAAACGCCGATGAAATGAAAAAGTGTGAGTGAAAAATTGGGCAATTCGGGAAGAATAAGGCATGGGAGAGAAAAAGAATAAGAAGAGACTCGGTGTAGTATAAGAAACAAAAAGAGTGGGGCAACACTTGCGGCGGAGACCCAGCGCTGACGGTTTGAATGGGGAGTGGTGGGTTAATAAATGTGCAATATTGGTACGTATCCGTCCGTACTAAAAGTATAGAGTAGGCCGATTTGAAAATATCTCTAAAAATGGAGTTTTTTTTTATAAATGAAAATAGATTTTTTTTAAACATTTGTTCCAAAATTATTACCACATGAGATAGTAAAAAAGTGAAAGCTGAAAAGATCTGCATAAAAAAATATAAAAAAAAAATTATTTTTTAATAACGATATTTTTGATGCTGTTTCTTACTTTTTTTGGAGGACTGGTTTAAGGAAAACTTGAATAACCCTAGTTTACATGGAAAAGGGTACTTCATTAAAAAATGTTACTTATTGTGGGCCGCTGAACACGAAAATGAGTTTTACGAGCTTTTTCGAGATGTAAGCAAAACTACTGATTTCTAAGTCTTTTTATAGTTATTGCAAAAAAAAAACTCCAAAATAGCAAATAAAACTAAACTTTTTGAAGTGCAGGCTATTAAACTAAAAAAAAAAACAAGACGGATATTTTCGGGCTTTTTCGAAAATTGTTAACTTTTATACATTCTTTATAGTTGATAAAAATTAAAAAAAAAATCTGAACGAAACAAAATTTTTTTACGACAATGTGGAGCGTAAGACGGTCAAGTCGAACCGAAAATGTAAATGTGTTATTACAAACTAAATAAAAGCTATAAATTTAATTTTTTCCACATTCCGTTTTTCAGTTGACAATGTCACAATACTTATTATCTTCAATGCAATTGAATTATTATTTTTTAAATATTTTTATGCCGATCTGTTAAGCTTAAAACAGTTTATCACAACAGTTGGTTTATTGAAAATCTAATTTTAAAAACTATTCGGATTTATAAAAAATACATTTTTGGAAGAATTTTCAAATTGGTACTGCTCGCGTAAATCTTAATAGGTTTCTTAAATATTTTGGCAGAAAGCTTAAAAAATAATAACTTTTATTATTCCGGTGAAAAGAGGTAAAAAGTTGGGCTCAACTTTTCGAGTTGGCAGTATTGGTACAAATGCAAAAGTCTACACATTTTCTTACTGTTGTAATATAAGCTGTTAAACTTTTAATAAACGTATTAATGTTAGTGGTATGATGCCCTTAACATTGCAGTTCTTTAACAGTACCACCGCTAGCTTCGGCAAGCAGCTCTTTTAACTTACAAGTCGCTCTGTTAACAGCTTAACAACAGCTGCTAATCAGCACCACTGCTAACTACCACAAGCAGCCCTTTTATCTAGCTACTCTGCTCTGTTAACAGCCAGCATGCTGCTATTTTTACACTACGCTGTATCACGCACTGCCACCCACCCATATGGTAAATGAGACTTTGTTATTTAACAAATATGTTAGAACTTTTGCCGTGCGACGACATCAATTTAGTTGCCTTCGACACATTGACGCTGGCGGTCGGTGTTAACGGAATTTTAAAAACACAAATAAATTTTTGAATAAACCATTTACTAATGCATTACATATTTTGTGATTAAATAAAAGTGACGCAGTGCCATCAGTTACAAAAAAGAGCATACAAAAGTGTTGCATAGCAGTAGTATAACTTAAAGGAAATAAACTGTTAAAGTGCTAACGACTGCTAGGCGTACCATCGAACACGTATACGCCCCACACGACTTTATCCATAGGTGTGTGCATTCTTTTATGCAACACTTTAAAAAGCGCGTGCGTCTGTGCATTCTTCTTTGACAGTTGGAGGTGTGTGCGAATAAAAAAACTTTAATTTCCAAGTCTCTGCTGTAAAATTTGTAATAAATTCGCGCGGTGTGTGCAGCCTCAGCCTCGTTGGGGTCGACTTTATTTAATTTTGCGGCCATTGTTACAGTGCCGACTGTGAGATTTTTATGCAGCTGCTTTTGTTATGATTTTTATGTGCACACAAATTTCCCACACGCACGCACAGCAAATGTGGTGTGGTATTTTTACTTAAGTGTTGGAACGTGCTCGAGTGGTAAGAGCTGCTCTCACCAACCCCCACCACCACCACCATCACCAGCATCACCACCACCACCAACGGCTATAGGATTTGTGTGACAACGACGACTCCCCGCCGAAAGCGGCGTCTTAAGGCGTACGCGTGTGAGCATTAATTTCGCGAGCTAATGTAGCTGTGACGTCGTCTAAAGTCCATGCGCATTAAATTTTATTGTTTGCTTCGGCTATAAAATTCAAAATAGCCACATTTTTAATATTTAACATGCTAATAATAAAATTGTGGAAATGATGTTGTAGTGATAGCCAAATTGTAGGCATTAAGTGTGAAAATTTTGCGAAGTTGGTGACAAAAAATAAATAAATAATAAAGTAAAATAAAAATGAAGTGAACAATTTTGCAGCAAAAACAAAAATTATTTAAATTGCTTCAGCAAATTTGGCTTATCGAATATCTGAATAAACAACCGGCACTTAAATTTCTCGAAAAAGGTAGGCAACATTTATTTTACTTTATCTCCATTCACCTTTTGAGCTACGTGCAAAAGTTTTTACCAATATTTTTAATTTGACATAAAATTTTTTGCTGTTTGCGTGCGCGTTTATGTCACATACCTTTATCAAAAACTTTAACAAATTTACCGTTAGTTTCTTTGCTTACCGCAAACTCAATAACAAAGTTTCTTCGACACAGCAACTTTGTTGCCTGGCAAAGGCAAAATTTTCTTTAACCTTAATAACACAAATATAGAAATGGCAAATGTACATATGCACATTAGTGCGGGTCACTCCCCATATGAAAAAAATGAATAGCTTTTTACCAACGGTTTTATACAATTTTTATATATTTTTTATGAGTTCTGCCAAAATATTGGGGAAAAAATATTAAAGTTTACGAGAGCTGGACCAATTTGAAAATATCACCAAACATTTTTTTTGAATAAAACAAATGCTTAAAAATATTTTTTTTCAAAAAAATCGATCAAATAGAATCAATATCATTTATAAAATTTATTATTTTTTAAGACTTAGGAAAAATATTATGATTTAACTGGACCGAAATGGTTCTTTTTTAAAAAAGTTTTTTAAAAATATTTCTTAAAAAAAATTTGTGAGCACAATTCAAGCGCAAAGGGGGTATCAAAATATTTGAACTTTTGTTTTTCTAATTTAGCTGTTAAGAAAGAAAGAAAAATTATTATTTGCAAAGAAATAAAAATGCTGAGAAAATATTCTTCCAAAAAAGGTCAGAAATAGCGTAAAAATTTTCTTAAAATATTTTTTATATAGATTTTTTAAATTTAAACTGTATGAAGATCTGAGGTAATTGTTTTGAATAAAAAAATCTTTTAAAAAACTATAAAAAAAATTAAATTTATGGAAGTATTTTCAAATCGGTCCAGCGCACATAAATTTAAATTTATTTCCGAAATATCTTGGCGGCACTCCTAACACGTAATAAAATGTATAATATGGATGGAAAAGTTACCACTTTTTTTCGGTGACACCCTAATGTACATAAATCTATGGTATATGTATTATTTTCTTCGCGAACTAAGTAATTTGTTAAGCTCAACACAACCAACAAATAATTTCGGTTTCACGTTGGATTATGCGTTCGGTTATTAACGAGATATGTAGAAAATATATTTAAAAGCTTTATAAAGTGCGGATTTTTTTTAAGTCAATTTTTCAAAACTATGTACATAGCTATATAAAAAAAATTCACGACAACCTGCATACAAATCTATTTACTTAACTTTTTTCCATGCCACTTCGATACATATAAATATATTCTAAGCATTCCTGTTTTTGACGTGAAAGAAAAAGGTAAATATGTGGATGTTAAGCCGTCCGGCTGTTTACTTGAAAAATATTGCAGTGATCCGCCAGTTTATACGATCTACTTATTACTTAAGTAATATTGCACTAAAGTTATACATTTAATTAAATTTAATTTTTCAAACATGTGGCAACCTTCTTCAAAAATATTTTCGAAACGAAGCTATTCTATAAGTCTTTTGTTTACCACCAGTATTGTGGTAATTCAGTTAGCTTAATAATTAATTGCATTGAATGTATTTAGCTTGGTAAACAGGTGGCAACTCTCTGTAAAAAATATATATTTTATTAACCCCTGTATTTCATATTTAAGAAATTGTCATATTTTATTATTATTATTAATTAAATTCGATTTAGTTTTTCAAACATGTGGCAACCTTCTTCAAAAATATCTTCAAAACGAAGCTATTCTATAAGTATTTCATTTGTCACCAGTATTGTGGTAACACAGTTAGCTTAGTAATTAATTTGTATTTAGCTTTGTAAACGAGTGGCAACTCTTTTAAGAAAATATTAATAATAATAATAGTTTTCTGTATGGGGAGTTTAAACTATTCTTTTTTTAAAGTTTACGACTTATTTCTAACTTTGATGAAATACTAAAAGAAATCACCCTGCTGAGCTGAACAAACTCTCTACCTTTCCGGAAAGTTGCTAGAAATTGCTTATTTAGTAATTTGCTAAACTAATGCAAAAGTTTATTTGCTAATACTGCCAAAGACAGCTAACGAGATTTTTCAGCAAATTGAACGCCTTAAAATTTAATTGATATTACTTAAATGCTAAAAAGGAAATTTCCTGTCTACAGCAGCTGCGTGTTTAATTTTTAAAACCAACCACTTCACACTAAATAGAATGTTTGCACTGTAAACTTGCACGCACCGTAGCAGCACTAAACTTATAGACAAGAGATTTTCACGGAAAATAAAGTTTTAATGCGCTTCATGGCTGAAATAACGCAGCTAACCGCATTAGGCCATTACGAGCATAAAATGTGTAAAATAAATTAAATTTTACTTAAATGACGAAAATATTCAAGGGAAATTTCAAAGTATTCGTTGCAAGGGTGTTTATTTTAGTATATAAATGGCTGTTAGATTTTGAAGAGAGAGAGAGAGAGAGAGAGAGATAAAGTTTGGCACATACATATATAACTTATAGTCTAGATTAATATATGTATAAGATATTTACTGTTTACTAAGTTCAAATTAATTTAATTGAGTTAAATGAAATACTTAAATACTGCTATAAAAACAAAATAGGTATAAGAAAGCTTAGATTCGAAAATAATTTTGAAGAAGGTTGCCACCTGTTTGAAAAATTAAATTTAATTTAATTAAGAACATAAATGAAATATGACAATTCTTTTCATATGAATTACACGAGTTGAAATTAAAAATATTTTTTAAAGAGAGTTGCCACCCGTTTCCAAAGCTAAATAAAAATTATTTAACAAGCTAAATGAGTAACTACAATATTTGTGACAAACGAAAGTGGTACAAAAATGCGTATTTTGATAATATTTTTGAAAAGGGTTGCCAACTGTGTGAAAAATAAAATTAAATTAAATGTATAATATTAATGAAATATGACAATTATTTTAGTATGGATCACGTGGGTTAAACTAATAAACTTTCGGGTTATACTAAACTTTAAAAATTGTATTATTATTTAATTTTGTTTAAAGTTCATAAAATTTACTATCGAGCTGTGATGAATTTTTTGACAAAAGAGTATAAAGTATTGGCGGAAATCAAATAACGGTTGTCTGTTGTGTAAAATTATTCTTCCCCTATCGTAATCCAATTTAAAATAATGGGGTAGTTCGAGATCATCAATTGATGATAAACTCCACGCAGAATGACGAAAGTATCAAATTTTTGGAGGGCATAGTGCTGGAAGAAAGACAAGTGAAAACTAAAGATAGAGCAGTTCTGCTTGGACTTTCAAAAAACAAAATCTTGTATGAACGTTTTTGGTTGGACCTACAATTTTTTCGAATAGGTTATCAGCAATGATGGCTATTATTTTTTGGGATTCCGAAGAAATTTTATCGGAGGCACAATAGTGATCGGTATTTACTATGTCTTTGATATATTACTTCCGATATTCTATTAAATAAATTAACATTGATGATGACTTCGTAGATTTTTTGGGACATTTTGATAGCAAATATTTATACTATTTTTAAGCGTAAAAAAACTTTAGCAAAGTGATGTTAAAAGTGTATTGAAATAAAGTAAGATAAAATTGAAAATTTTATAATTTATATATTACATAGTTCAGGTAGGAAACTGTTGGACCTTACCACGCTTACCTTCATATATCTTTCACAAAGAGATATGAGTATTTTTTTAGATATCAATCGATTTGTTGTTGTGCCCATTATTATAATTCGAAGCAATTCTAACAAACAATAGATGGTATATGATATGAAAATTACACTTACCCCTTACATTTGAGCTCACTTGCAGTTGTATGTAATTTTATATGAATATATTTATGAAAATATACGACATTTGTTAAAACATTTGTAGGCGATTAGTTAGTGGCTTGAGTACCCAACTAATCTGTAGTGAAAATATGCAGGCTACTACGCTTTTGCGACACAATGCACATTTACTGTGAAAGGAAGTTATTTATTCATCCATAGATACGAGGGGATTTCCAAAAGTGCGTGGAATGGAGAGGATGAAGTGTGGGTAGGGACGCTGCCTTAGTGCCATACTAATTGGGGACTCCACATTAGTTCAACAGTTTAGTTTTAATCTTATTGCGTAACTCGTTTACGAATAGTCGTCTGTTAAACAAGTCAATCTTGAAGTAAACAGAAATTATGGAGAAAATCGAACAACGTGCCGTGATAAAATTCCTTACGGAGCAAGCTGAAAATGCGCAACAGTGGAATGATGAGCAGTGCCCTGGTAAATTAATGTTTTCATTATTATTAATGTTTGGAATCGTAGGCCATATCAGCTAGTACTCGTATCTTTCACAATTAGTTTTAGTATTGTATATTAAAGCTAATAAATAATAATAATAATAATAATAATGTTTTCAATATGGGATGGGATGTTTAAACAAGGTCAGGTGGCAATTGAAGACAACTCGCGCTCTGGACGGCCCGTCGAGGCAACCATTTGTGACTCGTGGTTGAAAGTTAAAAAACTTGTAGTAGAGGATGCATATCTGAAGAAAAAGGCTATTATTAGTGAGAGTGTCAGATAACACAATTTTACGAATCCGAATCGTACATGGTCATTTGGGTATGAGAAAACTTAGTGCAAATGCGTACCCAGATTGCTTACACCGTCTCAGAAAAACCGTGAACGCAGAGTTATAATGGCTGCTATGTACAGGCATGTCAATGAATCATTTTTTTTCACCCCAAAAAAAAAAAGTTACGGGTAGGAAATTTTCTGATGACAATGACGTCAAGAAGCCGATTCTGGCTCATTTGGGAGCGAAAAATAAAAAAATCCTTTTTCGGAGGTTTGAAAAAATGAATTAGCCGATTCAATGAGTATATTCATATTAAAGAAAATTATATTGAAAATTAAAGATAAATCTATTGTTCTACTTCACTTACACGAACTGTTGGACCTTCACTCGTATAAACAATGTACTATTATATATACAGTCATATCCCCTTCTAAATCCCCACTCATATATGCATGTGTGGGTGTGTTGATTTTCAGTTTTATTTGTCAGCTATCTGTGGGAACATGTGTTTGCTTCGAATTAATTATTCATACCGCAAATAACTATTTACGTACATACAATATGTAAATAGGAACATACATACGAATTTCAACATGTGCATGCGTGTCTATATACATACATATATACATTAGGATGTCCCAAAAAAGGGAAAGTCGGAATTTGAATGCTTTCACTCCCTAGGATTGTTCTCTAATGAAAAACCAATATCTCTACTTGTTTTTTTTTTCTCAAATAAAAAATGTGTATGGGTCGCTCAAAGTTGATATATTAAAAAACTTAGCGTGGAAATAGTATAAGCTAGATTGGGTTAAGTTGGCTGACCCAACGAGGGGCCGCACATAGACCAAGTAAGCCATTTATGTTACAAGAAAAGCGAACGACCGATGAAAAACATCGTCTTGGCTCTTTGGCTCTTTATGAGTTGCTCCCGTGCTTCGCACAGCATATTAAATCGTCTCCTGGACGTTCGCATATAATAGATTCACCGTTTCGCCCCGCATTTCCAGCATCTTTTATCCCTTACCAGACCCAATTTAGCGACGTGCGCCGCCAAGAGCCAATGACCGATTAGTAGGCCCACTTGAGTTTGGAGTTCTCTATTTTCAGAGAAAGTAAAAAAGAATCACGGCATCGGTTACAGCGAACCTGTCCAAGTTTTATTTTCAATATAATCTTGCTGTAGACGAGTTGGCTGGCTGACTTTTGATGTAGCTGTTAATCCGCCCGCTTGGGGGTTGAAAATCCGATATCAACTCAGCCACTTCCTTCACGGCCAGGATTTTTGCTTGAAAAATGTTGTAGTGCTCCGGTAAATTTTAAGATTTACAGATCTCTGGTTCTGTGCAATAGACCGCCATTTTCCATTTTAGACCCGTCCGGGTAAAAGTGTGTAGTTGTTCTTGTCATTCTCACACCCCCTGCGGCAGCCATCTACTTTAGTCGCAACGTAGCACCTCTTATATAGTATAGATTCTTTGAAAATCAAATCCTTTCAATCGACGAATCCTGTTTCTGCAACCTTGTTTTAATATAAGCTTATGGGCTGTTTTTTGAATTTTTTTTGGCATTTTTGGAGTATCCATAAAATATGTATTTTGTCATATAAAATACATGGAAACTTTCGGCGTTTTCGGCGACTCTTAAATAACTTTTTATTAAAACGAAAGGTTTTTTTTTGTTTTTAAATAGAATTATTGTTTTTTCCGATAGAAAACATCAAAATCCGACTTAATTTTTCCCTATGTATTTTCATACTACTCTAATGTACGGAATTTAGATATACATACATATATTGTATGTTTAGATTACAAGTACATGCAATTTGCGTGGTACAAATTCATGTCTTTTGAATTAGCGAAAACAGTCGAGACATCTTCAACGGTTCACAGCTAATATTGGCGCGCAGAAGTCAGTTGGATTTGATGAATGTTTGCCAAAGCAATAAATGTTCGCGTTGATCGATTACCAACTTGTGCATTTAAATTGTTTGATGAATCATGGGCGTGGGAGAACACTGCCGAACGATGGTTTTTGGTTTTTTTTTATGGTTTTTGATATCAAAATGCATACATTATGCAAAATTATACATAAGGTAAGAATATGCACTCAACAAAAAAAATTTTTTTTTTTTAATAAGAAGGAATCATTTCCCTACCACGCTTACTTTAAAAAAGATGAAAGGTGCGTATTCAGTTCATAAAAAGGAAGAGTTTTCTCTTATGTCCTTAGAAAAAGATTTGCTATTCGACTTCGTGTATTGCACCTTTTGGTGCCCTCTGCAGTTATAATTTTTTGAAGCACGAATTTCGAGTTTCGAGGTTTGCGTGGTATGAGCGGGATTTCAACGCTAAAAGCAAAGCAAATTTCTTCACCCATTCGCTCGTGTGGAAGGGAGAACAAAGCTTTTCATCAATATAGCATCGCCAACTGACTTTAACCCATACACGAACGCTGCTTCTTATAACCCACAACCATTTTTTCTCACAAAAACCACGCACGAATCAGATCGCAGCTAATTAAGGTTGCAAAAAAGTTACTTGGGGGTTTAGGGCATCAGATTTTCGAAATGAAAAAAAAAACCAAATGTAAACAATAATTTTTGAGCTCAAGGCCAATTTTTTATTTGGCAAGTAATTTCGGAGATCAGTATATGCGTTCACTGGGTTTCTTTCTAAGCTCCTCACAGGTTTCAATCCGCAGCCTCAGGCTTGCCATCCAGGAACGCGGCCGGTGATGGAAGCGGGCTTGTGTATTGTTGTTGGCTTTTCCTTTCCTCCTTTCTATATTCCAACACAATTGAAGTACCGCAGTTTTATTTAAATCAAATTAAGTGTTAAAAAGAAGCAACACAAAACTTATAATCCGTTAAAAAAAAGAATACATAAAAGCAAAACAAAAAATTTGTAAAAAAAAACAATTTTCTTCCCCCTCATGGGGGAATGAATTTATTTTTATTCAAATGAAAACTGGAAATGCATTCGCCAGTTATCTATTAAAAGAAAATCATTCATCATGCAATAAAATTTGAATAACGAATAAATTTTCATTCATTCCTCAAAAGATTTTTATTCATCATAGACAACAAAACATGTAAATAATTTTGAAATCTAAATCAAATTTTATTCATCATAAAAAAACAATTTAAAGGCGAATTGATTTTCGTTCCTCATTCAAATAATTTATGAAAACGAATATATTTTTATTCATCCCTGAATAAATAACAAATAGATTTTCATTCTTCATTCAAATACTTTTAAATAACGAATGGATGATAATCTTTTCATTATTTAAAATTATTTGCATTCCAGATTACTTGAATAACGAACGAAAATTAATTTTTGTTTTTCTATTGATCAATTGCGCGTTTGTCTGCTAAAAAAGATGCGTTATTACGATTTAAAAAAATATGTTGCTAGATTCATAATCACTTACTCAAAATTCCTTGAGTAATCAGTTTGAAGTCAATTCAATTAATTTGTAATAATGACATCCGCCATGTTGTAGCCGATATTTTAAATCTAAAAAAAAAAATTGTTTTGATTTAAGAAAAAAAGATTCAAGAGTTTCAAAGTAAATCCCAACAAGTTAAGTCGTCCTTTGAAACGGATTTGGAAAAAAATCTAACTAGAGAAAAGCAATTAATTCCATTGGAAATGGCACACCTTTTGCTGTAAGAATCAGCAAATCGAGCTTTTCGGATATAACGTCCTTTTAACTGCCCGTGTTATATATATTTTAATATTATATACGGACAAGATAGCTATATAGAGAGCTATATATAAACTGCACAAATTTAGTAGAAGTCGAAAAAAAATGAAAAATAAAGTTTTGCAGGCAAAATATGCTGTATAATTGCATGTCTGCCTAAATTACTTAATTGCTCTGCCACGTCCCAAATTCAATATCATCAAATATGGATTTCATACTCATTGCCAAGCTAATACTTTTATCACTGCGTTGAATATTTTGAATACTCATGCAAGTAAATTCACATCGTAGCTTGGCCACAGCATGTTATGTTTGTTTGTATGTGTATTTTTTGTTTAAGTTGGAATAGCTTTGCTTACATCCACAGTACCACTAAATAACATCTCGGCATTTCGTTGATTACAAGCAGCTGTTGTCAAGTACTCATATATCCTGTCCGTTTGCTCTCTTTTATTGCCGCCATTGCTAGTGTCAATGCCTGCATAGTCTCACCGCTTTACGATTGTTTTGTTTTATTTCAACTTTGCTACTCCACGCATCGCCAAGCATTCAATATTTATAGCTAACGCAGTGTGGATTTGACATTTCGCCAGCTATTGGCTTTTTCTGCATTTTGCATAAATTATGCAAAGTCGTAGAGGACACCACAAAACAAATGCGAGTACAACGAAGTATAAAAATTGCGTGCGTTGTAGTCGATTTCATGTGTTGGTAAATGTCTGTGTGTGTGTGTGTGTGTGTGTGTGTGTGTGTGTGTGGTTTGCATGTAATGTAGATGTTTTTCTGTGGCGGCAAAGGGCTTTGACAGGTGACAGTTTTATGCTACTACAATAATACAAATACTAAACGTACATCCATCCCCAGCTTATGGGTCTTTACGCCGTGAAGTATGCTATATATTTGCTTTGTGAAATAAAATCGCACTTGGCTTGCAATTGGTTTACCTGCCCTGTTTTCTTTCATGTCTCCCAATATATCTTCGTATATGTACAGTTATTTTGCTTTGCTTTACAGCTACGCGCATAAAAATCGAAAATCGCTCACGCAGTGATATCCCCAGCACGCAGTACCTACCTGCTTTTCTTACACCGCTGGCACTAGGACATTCAGATGCTGCCTTGCATTGCATTGGGAATCTAGTAATTTACTTGGCATTGTTTTTTTTTTTTTTGCTAAATTTACGAGTCTTACGTGTCCAATTGGCACTTTAGTATTTGCCTTGGCTTTACAGAAAATTAGTTTCCTTTTCCCCCATTGTAGATTCTCGGCAGGTAATGCAATCTTTCAATACAGCATAAAATTTGTTTTTACACATACTAAAAAGGGATTTACAGTTGGTAGCAATATTGGCATTTCTTTTTCGATTTTTTTTTATTTTCCCTAGAAATACAATTTTAATTGAAATAAATCTTGAATCATTTTAAGTTAGCTAAGCGAAAATGTTGGTATGCTGAATACAACTGACAGAGTATTTAATGTAGCTTTTGATAAAAAAATTTTATTTTATATACTATTACATGAAAAGTAATAATACAATTATCTATCCAAAAAACTACCGAATGGAAAAAGAGTAACAACAAATTTTGTAACGTAGTTACCAATTCTTCTCGCTTAATTTTTTAAATCAATGGCAACGCTCTTCCAAAATAGTTTCGAAAGTAAGTTTACGTAAACCTCTTTCGCTTCGCATCAGTATTTTAATATCTAAATTAGCGTAAGATATATTTTATATATAACTTTTTAAACAGGTGGCAACCCTGCCAAAAGTATTTTCAGATATAAAAATTTTTTCAACCTTTCCATGTTGTAATATTTGTTCAATGTTTTTAAAATAAATTGACTAAATTTTTTAAAACAGGTGGCAACTCTCTTAAAAATAGTTTCGAAGTCAAGCTTTCTTCAGTATTTTCTGTTTTACATCAGTATAGCAGCATTTCAGATAACTTATTAGTTAAACTTAATTCACGCTTTCATACAGGTGGCCACGCTCTTCAAATATATTTTCATGTAAACCCATTTGTTTCATACCAGTATTGCGGTATGTATTTGCTTAATTAATTTTATGAACAGATTTTTTATACATACATAGTATATAACTTTTTAATTGGCTGGCAGCCATTTTCTTAAATATTTTTTCAATTAAAACTTCCTCGACCCGTTTTTACGTGTGAACTCATATTGTAATGTTTCATTAATAACATTAGGTAAACTTAGTTTAATTTTTCAAACAGCTGGCAAGTCTCTAAAAAATTATTTTTGAAAATAAACTTTTTTCAACCACTTGACACTAATATTTTAGTATTTCAATTGACTTATTAGGTAAATTTAATTCACATTTTCAAACAGGTGGCAACACTCTCCAGCAATATTTTCATAGAAACCCCTTTTGTGCAACACCAGTATTATAATATGTATTTTCTTTTTTAATTTGATTAATAAATTTAAATTTAACATTTAAACAGGTGGCAACCCTCACAAATCATATTTTTTAAATAATTTTTTGTGAAATTTTTTCGTTTATATTACTAGCATTAAGATATTGTAATTGAACTTAATTTTAAAACTGGTGGCATTCCTTTCGAAGTTAGGCTTTCTCAGCCTCTGTATATATATGTACATATATGAATATTGCAATAAAGTTTTGCTTAATTTCATTAATAAATTTAAATTAAATTTTTTAAACATGTGGCAACGCTCTCTTAAAAAATCTGAAATTTTTCGTTTGATATTGAAATATTTTAATTAACTTATTTATTTAATTCAATTTAACTTTTTAAACAGGTGGCAACTCTTCTTTTTTTTTAATATTTTATGGATTAGGGTACGTGTGCAATTTTACTCTCATCCGATAAAAACGCGCTTCCTATGAAAAATACATTCCAGACATGTGTTAAATTTTATTATATCAAAATAAGTACTTTTAGTGAAACTTGCCGGCGAACAGTTCTCTAGAACCTGCTAACTCCCTAACGAACTCTCAAATTAGTTTTTAGAGACATTCGCAAAAGTGGTCGAAACGTTCATTTGGCGAGAGAGTTAATGGGTTAACATTTTCTACAAAATTGAAATTTTACTATACATATGTACCCAAAGTAAATACATCGCTCCAATATGAATTCTAAGTCTTATTTCTACTTATTTAAAAAATACTCTAGTAAAAAATTATGATCTTGAAAAAAGTTTAACCTAAGTATTTTATTGCAAAATTGAAGGTGATTTTCAAGGTTCATTATTTATTGTTTTCCATTCACTGCTCACTGTGCTACCACAAAAACAATATTTAATTACAAATTTGATGAAAATTTATGAATTTCATTATTGACAATAAAACGAAATTTACATTCTGATTGCCTGTTTAAGAAATTTTCTGCAATCAACCCAGATGTACACTTGAATTAATATCATGTTAAGTTGGTAATTTAAATGCAGTCAAGATACAGCTTCTGCAATCGCACGAAAGGGGTCAAAACTATGAAAGTCTATTGCCTGTCAATTTCATTTCAAATTAACTTCAATATCCTTGAATTTTTTGGACACACTACATAGAAATAAGAGAATCAATTCACGTGCAAATAGTTGGAAAGAAAAAAGGTGATATGAAAAGATATAGGAAGTAAATAAATACGCTTGGGCAAACATTGTATGTACTATATTGATATGAATAAATATGTGATAAATATTTATATGCTGTATTATTCGCACATTCATTTCCTAAAGTGACGTAGTGCTACGACTTTTTTGTGGAAATTCGAATTTCAATAGACATACATAGATATTTCCACAAAAAGAGTAACCGCTTCTTGGAAAATGTAATAAAATGATGATAATGTAGAATAAAAAGCAGGAAAATATAATGAAAAAAAGAAAAATATAAAATTTCGAGGAAATCGAACTTTCTATACCTGCGTAAAGTTAATTTTGTACTCAAAAGGGTCAATATAAATTTCTCTGATGACTACTTTCATTTTAGAATCGAGTAATAAATTAAACAGTTATGAGGAAAATTAGATTTTGACTGTTTTAAGTGCATGCTAAGAACGAAATTCCTGTCGAAATAAGCATTCGAAGAAAGTGAGGTAATTGCAAACTTTTTACTTTCATATGGGGACCGACCTGTTTTAGAGTTGACGTAGATGTTTCCTCAAACTTTTACAGAGAGTGAAAAATACAACAATTGGGGTCGCAACATGTCGCATAGTCATCAAATCATAACATTTTAAAGTAGCCCAGAATTTATCTTTCTGGTTATTGCTGGATTGCAGAGAAAAATGATTTAAGCTACCACAAATAAATTTGTATGATTTTTTGAAATTTTTGTTATGACAAGATGTGAATCCCCCTTTATTTATTTAATTACATAATTGTCATACCTTTGAATTTAATTTTACATACCGCTGGCAGCCCTCTACAAAAATATTTTTCATAAATTACTTATTACTTAATTTGCATTTTAAACATTTTTGAACAGCTGGCAGCCTTCACCTCAATTAATTGTGAAATAGAGCTTGCCACATTTTACTACTATTAAGTGTAAATATTTTTAATTAAATTAAGGCTACATAAACCACTTAAGTCTGGCGCCATTATATTAACATTGCGAATAACTTATTAGCTAAATTGAATTAACCCTTTTAAATAGGTGGCAACCATTTAAAAAAAAAAATTTCGTATACTTTTTTCAATTCTCACCAATATTGTAAAATATTAGTTAACTTATTAATTGAAATTGTCTTTTTTTATATAGGTAACAACCTTGTCAAAGTTATTTTTAACCAAAGCTTTCATACAACTTTTCTGCTTCACCATCATGTTCCAAAATTTTACTAATATACATATTAATTTAATTTAATTTGATTTTTCAAACAGGTGGCAACCCTCGTAAAATTTTTCAAAATAAGAGCTACTAATCATCATAATATACTAGTAAAATTTAATAAACCTTTTTAAATTGGTTGAAATTCACCAATATTGTATTATATCACTTAAATCATTGAATGAATAGAATCATCTTTTTCAAATCGGTGGCAACTCTATTCAAAAATATTTTTAAAACAAAGATTCTTGCAACTTCTTCATTTGATAGCCTAAGTTTAATACTTTATTAACATTATTAGTTTAATTTGGTTTAATTTTTCAAAAAGGTGGCAACTCTCTTCAAAACGATTTTCGAAAGTAAACCTCTTAAGTCTGGTAACAGTATAGTAACACTTCAAATAACTGATTAGTTAGACTGAATTAACATTTTTCACATGGGTGGCAACTCTTTTCAAATAGACATTTATTTCGTATAAGCCATTTGTATCTCAGACCAATATTGTATTTATTTCGCTTAACTCATTAATTGAATGGAATTTGCTTTTTCAAATGGGTGGCAACCCCTTCGAAAAATATTTCTCAAATAAAAAGTTTCCTACAAATTCAAATACTTCATTAAGATTTTAATTCAATTTAATTTTGCTACATATTTGTTAAATTTGAAACATATTTGTTTGCATATACCTTTTTAATTCCGCACTTACATTGCAATATTTCAGTTGACTTATTCATTTAATAGAATTATTATTATTATTTTTGAATAGGTGGTAACCCTATCAAAATATTTTTCAAATACAACTTTCCGACATATTATTATTATTGATTCAAAGTAATTTCAAAAATATGTATACTTAGAATCATCACTATTTTTTGTTTCAAAATATAATTTAAATTTTATCCATTGAGGCTTTTAATCAAAGGTTGTTTATAATAATTTCAATCAAGGCGAATTCATAGAAGGTGATATTATTTAAACAGCTGATTTCTTTTTCTTCCATTATTTTTGCCTGTATCGTTTTCTTATGGCATTCTGAGCACAAAAGCAAATTGATTCCAAAGGCCCCTTGACAGCTGCCATTCCTCTATTCTCTTCTATAATGACATCCTTAAATTGAAAATTTTTAATGTTGTCGCTATGCTACCACCCTTTATGAATTCGCTTTGGTTTCAATATATTTCTGATTTACTATAATACAAAAATTTTCGTGGAAATAGTTATTGATATAAATATGAATTTAATTGAATTTTTGTTAATTTAAAAAATGGTAACGTCTTTTTTTGTCAAAATGAAATTTTCCACATACTTAGCTGGAAATCCCTGACAATCGAGCAACTTATTGCGTATGCTTGCACAAAATACATACATACATACATACATATGTATATATTTACAAAATGTATTGACAACTCACCTATTTTTTACAAATACATACACATAAATAATTTCGTCTACGCCCCATTGACCTCACACACAAAGTTAACAAAGTCGCTGCTGTCATTTCTATTCAATTTTTGTTGTTTTGCTTCATCGTTTTTTTTTATGCAAATCGAGTTTCTGCTCACTTACACAAATACATATATTGCACAATTTGAAGTGGCAATATTTTTACAAAATTGTTTGTTGACATTTTTAATTTTGCACATACATTTGTATTTAGTATGTATATAGATTGTATGCATATGCCCTTTGTTTGCATAATTATGCAAAGCAATACACAAAATTGCAATATTTGTAGTAGTCTTTTGTGTTTTTGTTTTTTTGTGTGCTTTTTGAATTTTGAACCACACTTGACATTCTGCGACAAGCCATGATAATAACCGCACAGAAATTTGTAAACAATTTTGATTAAATTTGCTTTGCTCATAAATCTATGTACATATGTATGTATACATGTGTGTGGATTTTTGAATATTGATTTTGCGGCATATGCGGTGAAGAGCAAAATTTTGATAGAAATCTACCTATGATGCTGCAATAATTTAATTAAAACTTGAAAAGCGTTTGAAGAGTACGAAAAATTGCAACATTTTATTGCGAATATTTTTACTGTATACAAGTGGCTAGAGAACAAAATTAAAAACACAAAAATTTGTGAATAATCACGGATTGCAATTCAAATATTTATTGAAAATGCGAATAAATTGAATTAATTGTGATTTAATTAATAATATTCGACATTTGATTTCCAGAAAACTCATGGAGAGCATAATGACTTATTTTGAATAACTATTACTGGCGCAAACACTTTTGCTGGCTTCTTTATTATTTAATTTTCTTTATTATTTAATTAATTTTTATATTTTTTTATTTATTTTTTAAACGTAGTTCCCTTGTCCAGCTTGCGCTAGGTGTGAAATGGTAGAAATCGTCCTGTAAATAAAGAGCGCGTTATGCTGATTGGCTGAATTTAACTGCTTTGCTTTTTTGTTTTTGATTTTTATTTTGTCAGAATTTATTTTGTTCTTTTTTTTTTATCGGAAAACAATTTAAACAAAATAAATACCAAAAAAAAACAAGGCGAAACATTACATTACACTATATATTTGCTTTTTTTTTATTTTATTCCAATTTATATTATTAATTTTTTATTTATTTCTTTGTCAACTTTTTTAAATTTAAATTCGTTTACCTTATTATTTATTTATTTCTTGTTATTTTATGTTATTTTGTATTACTTTACTTACTTTAATTATATATGTTTTTTAAATATTGTTTATTTAGTTTTATTCTTATTAATTTAATTTTTTTTTGCATTATATTCTCTTTACTTTTTTATACTATTTTACGATTTTGATTGACTACGTTTTATTATAGTTATTTTTCATATTTTTTAATTATTCAAATTTAAACTTTATTTTACTTTATTTGATTTATTTTTATTTTTTATAATATATAAAACTTTACTTTGATTTATTTTATTTTATTTCTGCTTATTTTGTATTTATTTATTCATCTTTATATATATTTTTTTTTGTTATGTCATACATTTTAATTCTTGCTTGTCTAGTTTTATCTAATTATTAAATTTTTGAATTTTTAAATGTATTTCATTTATAATTTTTTTAGTTTACTTTATCTATTTTTTTTTGGTATACTTTTATTTTAACTTGTTCAACTAAATAAAATGTAATTTTATTTTATTTGGGGTTGCGTTTGTTTTTAATGTAAGTATTATTTTAATTTATTTATTTCTATTTTTCAGTTTAACTTTCTTGTTATCTTGTTTTAACATTTTCTGCTATTAAATTTTCGCTTATTTCGATTTATGTTATTTTATTTCAATTAACCTTTTTCTATTTTTAATTTTTAATTTAATTTTAGTTAATTTTTTCAGTTTTACTAGGTTTCACTTGTTATTATTATGTTGTTGGTTTTTGTTTGCGTTTCTGTTAATGCAATTTTATTTGACTTGGTTTTGTTTTATTTATTTGTTAATGTTTTTTTTTTAATTTAAATTATATTTGGATTCATTTTATTGATTTGATGTTTTTAATTTTTTTTAATTATTTCTGCTTTATTTTATTTTTTTTTTGCCTTTGTTTATTCAATTTTAATATTTATTTATTTCGCTCATTCTTTAAGTTTTACTTTGTTTAATTTATTATTAACTTTTAATTTTATTTGCCGTTAATTTATTTTGTTTTATTTTACTGTAACTAATAACTTGCTTTGTTGTATTTTCTTTATTTTGTTAATTTAATGAAATTTTAATTTGTTCAAATAAATTAAATTAAATTTGTTTTTTTTTTGTATTTTTTAGTGTATTATTTTATTATATTTATTTTAATCTTATTATTCATTTAAAATATTTTTTTTTATTTTTCATTATTTTGAATCTGTTTTTTCGCATTCTATTTGAAACTTGTTTAATTTTCTTCTCTCAGGAAAATGCGCTGGGGCCGGAAGGGAGAAAATTCTGAATATAACTCGATTTCTGTCCTTTTTTAAACTTTTCCTTTTCATCATACATATCTGCCGTCAAAGCCACACGTACGCATATTTTTTTTTTTTTGTGATACTTCTGTGGATGTGAAAAGGCTAGAAATGAGACTCAATTGCAATTCATTGCTAACGGTTGTCTATAACTTTCTAACGGCATTAATATAAACTAGTCATGAATTTCCGTTCGTTAATATTTTTAGCTGTCACAACGCATAAACAATAAACCAGTTTATATAAATAAATTTATCATTTTCCCAGCGCTGATAAGCTGCACTAAGTCTTTGCAATTCCATATATGGCTGCGCACTAACACAAACCCATATACACACGCATAGCTAGTATTAACGGTAAAATACGCGCGGCTACAGCCAGAGTTCACCTACATGTAAATAAATAATTGATAAGGCTGTCAAAGTAGAAAAAAGTAAATGAACGAATAAATGAATGAATAACAAATGGCAAAGTTTGGAAAATTTGGGGAAAATCCGTCAAAGACAATGAAATAATATTAATACTTAATATTGAGTGATATATTTATTATTTTCGATTTTTTGTCACCAGCTGGTGCTAGTGACCGGCCATACAGCAGGCTAGAACTAATTAGAGTATATCAAGCGAATGCGAGTTTCAAAGGTTAAATTTTGGGCTACATTCTTTTATAGACAGTTTTGTGACTTATCATAGTTACATTAATTTGAAAATGGGAGAAATTTCTTTCGCTCTAAATTAACCACGCTTTTTTAACTGGATTAAGGAGCAGAAACTAATATAATAAAGATATAGCATCTTAACGATTTTATGCATTACATTTAACTGGAAGATGAAGAAGCCTACAGGAGAGCATATGAAATCTGATAGTTGTTTTTCTTATTGCTGAAAAGCAAAGCTAAAAAAAATGAAGATCGAAAATATTTGCTATTATGAAGTATACTTATTTTAAAATCATAAATTAAATGTTCATTTTTTGGTTATATTTTTAAGGCCAGTTTTAAACGCTGCGTTATGATGGCTTATTTTTATTTTCGAAAATTTTTATTCGTTATTTTATGATTTTTATTTTTTGATAAAATCATTATTTTCTGTTTTTCTATGATCAGACAAAGTTAATTCTTAAAAAATGTTCAAAAAAATAAAAATCACAAAATAAAGATTAAATTATGATTTTTTAAGCAAAAAAAAAAACAAGTAATATTAAAAAATTATATGTTCCATGCAAAAAATAAAACCGTAAAAATAACTGTTATTTTCTCGGCAAAATGTAAAACCCAAGGAAAAATTATTTAAAAAAAAAAATACAACTAAAAAAATCATCTTATTTTCTAAGCGAAAAATGAGACCCAAAAATTTGTTTTTATTTTCTTAACAGAAACTGAAACTTAAAAATTAAACTCAAAAAATAACTTCTATTTCCAAAGCAAAAATTAAAAATCCAATAAATAGCTTTTATTTACTAAGCAAAAAAGGCTATTAAAAAAAAAAAATTAACTATAAAAATACTTTCATTTTTTCAGCAAAAAACTGAACCTTAAAAAAAATCATAACAATCAAGAAATTACTTTTACGTTCTGAGCAAAAAATTAAACCTAAAAAGCAACTTTTGTTTTCTAAACCAAAAATAAAACTCAAAAAAAAATTACATATTTTCAAAGCAAAAAGAACACTCAAAAAGTGACTTTTTAAAACAAAATAAAACTCGAAAGACATTTTTTGCTAAGAAAAATTAAACCTACAAAGTAACATTTATTTTATAAACAAAAAATAAAACTCAAAAAATTTATTTTATTTTCTAAGCAAAAAATTAAACTTAAAAAAGAACTTTTATTTTTAATGCAAAAATAACTTTTATTTCCTAAGTAAAATCTAAAACGCAAAAAATAACTCCTATTTGCTAAACATTTAAGAAATTTAATATGTTTATTTTAAATTCATCTTATTTTCTTCTATATTTACAAATAATAATACATAGCTCTTCTGTAAGTAGGGAAGAGAGGCTACATTCGTATTTGGGAACTGTAGATAGATAAATTTTCGTTTAATTCCTTTTTTATATTTTACCCAGCTATTATTTCACATAGTCCTGGTGATTCTTTTCATTCATTTAATATTTGAATGAAGTATCAAAAATCATATCTATCATATATTATCTATTTCCGTTGCGCCATTATCTCATTTTGCTTACTTTATTACTTCTGTTACTATATGTACATATATCGGGCAATTCAATTGGAGGCAGTTTTTTTTCAGTAGAAATTGTATGACATATCACGCGTTCCTCTGTCAAACTATTATGGTAATTTTCTTCAGTATTATATGACATTTGAGTGTGGAAAAACTTAGCCCAGCACCGCTTCAACCCATGGGCTCGTGAATAGCGTGAAGAATATTTATTTCTACAGCTTTTTTCTCTCTTCTTCACCAATAAGCCAAATTTCGCATTTGAGTTGAAGAACAATTCGAAAAAGTTCAAGAGCTTGCGTTCAAAATATTTGAAAGAAATAATAATAATAGTAAAATAAATGAAAGTTATCGTTTTTTTATGTATAATATTATAAATTTTGTATAACTTAAAAAAGTACCATTAAAACAATCACCCTTTATTTGCTACGGATCCGACCGGCCAACTTTCAATATCGCATTTCTCCCAATAAAATAACTCTAGCATTGGCGGATAACTTACACAATAAATTACTTAAGCGACTTTCGGGGTTTATGCAAATTTTATATATGTAAGTGCATATATATTTTTTTTTTTTTTGTAAATTTCTTTTATGCTCGCTCTTCGCCTTCCCAATGGGGTTTTCATGTTGACGTATTTATGGCAAAGTTGAGTTGATTATTGACTGTGCTTTTAATGTGTTGAAAGTGGCTTGCGTTGAGATTTGTATGGATCAATGTGGAAATTTTTATATGGCTTTTATCGACATGTGCTGACTTTTATTGCAGTGGTATTATGCTGTCTTTTTTTTTTTTGTTTTTATGAAAATCGTGCTGATAATAAATAACGTCATCGATAAAACCAATATTTTTTCTCTACCAGAATACAAATGTCAATATTTTGTTTTGTTCCTTTCGTTTGTGATAACGGCAAATAGTGGAATTGGAAAGTTTTAATGGCGCAATGATTTGAGTGCAGCAGGCAGATGGCGGTTATTTTCTTTTTCGCATGCTTCATATTTTCACAGGTATAGTACAGACAAAAGCTAACAGTAGGCATAGTATGTTGTAATGGTAAACAATTCGCGGTTTTTCCGGAACAAGTTATCTAATAGCAAGTATGCCAAGTAATTTACGAAAAACTACTTGACTTGAATGCCTTTGAAACTGAATTTCGCTTTTGTGTTTATAAGAATTACTATGGTTTTTAAATCGGCTTCCAACTTTTTTTCAATATTTTTTTTTTGAGAAATCAAAGTTAAATATTTGAATCATTTTTAGCTTTATTTATGTATTTTGTATTTTATTTTGTTTATTTATTTTGTTTCTACTGGCAAATAAAATAATAAAAATTTTACTGACAAAGCTTTTCCAAATATGTTTTTGTTTTGTAAATTTCTACACGGAATTGGATTATCTATCTTCAGAAATATTCAATAAGTAAAATTCTAATTTATTGTTACTTTTTAATTTATATTAAATTTTTTTTTTAAGTACACCTACATATCTAGCAAAAAAAAAACTCATTGAATTTGCAAAAGACATTTCGACAATTTTTTCGACGATTATTTAATTATTTTAAATTTTTTTATAAAACTACCGTTCATTCTACAACAAAGAGCGTATGAATTCAAATTTTGAATTTTGTGCAAATTTTTGCGAAACTTAACAAATTTTCAAAATTTGAAAAATAGATATCAGGATTTCTAGAAAATTTGTGAGAATGCAGCGCAAATATTAAGTTGCTAGCAATTTTCATTAATTTTTGAAATTTTTTTTTGCCGACGGTGTTTCACATTTTCCTCCATAAAATTCTATTTTTTTTATTAAACCACTTCACTTTATTTTAATTAAATGGGCTATGGAACTACATACGCAAAATTTGTTTCGGAAAAGTTTAAACTGTTGATTTATATTTTTTGAATTCTATTAAAATTTAAATTTTTATAAAAAAATAGCTAAAAATTAAAAAGAAATAAATTATGCGAGAGTTATGATAAGCACTATACTTAGCAGACAGCTTTTAATTTTTGAAATTTTTTTTTGCCGACGGAATTTCACTTTTTTTTAAATTTTTTTTTTTATTAAATCAGCGCAATTTTTGAGCCTATTGCACTTTATTTTAATAAAATTAAATGGGCTGTACATCTGCATGTGCAAAATTTGTTTGGAAAAAGTTTAAAACCTAGATGGAATTTCCTAGAATTTTATAAAAATTTACATTTTTATAAAAGAATAGCTAAAACTTAATTACAAATAAATTACGCGAAACTTGTCAATAAGTCTCTGTCCTTCAGTTATGATAAGTACTATATTTAGCAGACACTTTTAAATTAAAATTTTGTTTTGTGTCTGTCAAATATCTTAAATGTAAATTTCTCATTATACTGCCAAACATATAGCTGAACTTTTTTAATATATTGTAGTAGTATTAAATACTGCTACATTATATACATATATGTATTAAATAAATTTTATTTTTCTTTTCTAATTTTCGGTTTCCCATTGAAAAATTTTGGTATAAAATAAATCATATGTATGCTTGTGTGGCTCTTCGAATCGAGAGCGGCATTTCTTATGGGCAATAAAATTTATCGAATGAGTATCAGCGTCATTCTCAGCTATCTAGCTAAACATAAATTTTCCTAGCTATGAATTTTTATTTATTTTTATACGCTTAGCGTTGCTGCCAGTATTTAAAAAAATTTCGTTTTAATTAAATTACGTCAAGTAGTTTATTTTCATAACAAAAATTTAGTCACTTCACTTTTAATTAATTTTATGCTTATTTTTATGTTTAATTTTTTCTGTCCGCAATTAGCGCATCTTTCGCACATTACAATTAGTGCAGAAAACGAATGTTTTATTTCAATTATTGACATTTCGTAGCATTTAAGTTAAAAATAACACAGGCAGTCGCTTTCGCTTTCGCATTTTCCTGTTCTTTTTTTAGATTACTTTGTTGGCAAATTGAAAAGAAAAAAGAGTGAAAAACATTTGTGAATCGCAGCGTGCTTTTGTCGGCCAGTAATTCAAATAAAGCAACAAAAAATATATTTACTGAATGTTTTTTGTGACTCATTTTTTAATATTTCATTTCAACGCTGAGTGCTAATAAATTTGAATGCACTGGTAAATATTTCGAATATTTCAATTTTTGATTCCCATATCGCCGGCTGTGATTAAAATATAATTTTTTATTTTTCATTTCAGCTATTTTTCTGGCTTGGCATTTTCTTTTTGGCAATCGCTATTTTCATTATATCATTTTTCATATTTCTTAAATTTGGCAGCTTGCCTCTCTACCGCATCTGTTTTGGTTGAGTGCGTATGTGGGCTGTGTCTTTTTTTTCTTGTTTTGGCACTTTGGCAGATGTCAAGGTTGCGTATACGCCGTGTGGCGCACACTTTATTGATGGATTGTATGTAGATACCTAAATACATGTGTTATGTATCGTCTGATTTATTAAAATTTGTATTGAAAATGCTTACTCATTTTTGATGTGCAATTGATGAAAAATAGTGTTGTTGTCAAAATGTGATCTTCTGCTATGCTAGAGTGCTTGTGAATTCTTTTTTGGTGACGTGCAAAATAATTGAAATGTTTTCGATAGCTTAATATTACAAAGTTTTCGAAATGGAGTAAGAAATATTATCAATATTCTCATCGTATTTGTTTATATCCTATAAAGTGCGTATCATAACTATGCGGCACCGAATTATTGACAAGTTTCGGCACTTAATTCATTTCTAAATAATTTTTCTTCTAAAAATACCATTCTTTTTTGAAAAACAAAATAAATCCAAGCATTAAACTTTGTGCAAATTTAAAAAAAAAATTTTAAAAAAAAATCATAAAAAATTTCAAATTTTTTAATGAGATTTTTTTTTTAAATTTAAGTATAATAAAATACAGTTGAGATCCGAAAAAATTTCGTTATTTTTTTTTAAATTTTTTTTTTTGCCGACGGTGGTATTGATTCTCTCAATATAAAAATATAAAAAATCCGCAAAGAGTTCTATTGTGAGAAAGTGGCAAATACCGTCAACAAAAAAAAAAAAAAATTAACAAAAATCAATGGAAATTAGTAAGAGCTTAAAAATTGCACTTTATTATACTAAAGTTGAATGGACTTAAAAAATTCATTTAAATAAACGTCTGAGAACTTTAAGAAAAAATTTAAAATTTTTTTTTCAGGTTTTTTAAATTTATATCAAATTTTTACAAAATTAAAATGCTTGATTTTTATGGTTTTTATTATTAAATATACTGTATTACTAAAAATATAAGGTAGACCATCAACCTACAAGCAGCGCAGTGAAGACCGAAAAAATTGAAAAATTATCACTTAATTTTTTTTCCTCAAAGTTTTCATAAGTTTTTGGGTTTGTAGTATAAGTTTCAATTTGCTAAGTGACATCAGCAAAAATTAAAATCAAATTTAAAAAAAATAAAATTTTTTTATGAATTTCAAATTTGCAATATTTATTATACTGGAATTTAATGGACTATATAAAACTGCATACCGAAAAATATCTGAGAACTTTAGGAACAAAATTTAAATTTCGTTTAAGTTTATTAAGTTCTCGTAAAATGTTTATAAATTTAAAATTTAGTTTTTTATGGTTTGGGTTATTAAATGTACGATATTTTTTAATAAAAAATTATGAAAACATCCCCATAGCCCTTGAGTAACGCTGGAAGAATTTTTTTTTGTCTCCAGCTTTCAAATAAGTCCAACTCCTTTTCTCTATACATATTCTCTTCAAATGTCGAACCCGATTGGCTTTGAGACAGCAATCTATGATAAGAAAACATTTTCATGTTTGGCAGAATTTACTTATTTTCTGAGTCTATCCATAAAGCCTTTTATAATCTTAAGTCTGATAATAAGTTGCAAAAACCTTTTCTAGCAAATTTAGAGCTTCAAATTGAACAAATAACTGCACACTAAGGTTCAAGATGTTCTAAGTATTTGCTATTCTAAAATGTCATTTAACTCTACCCGCGTGCTATGGAGAGAAGTGAAAGAGAAGAGCGCATAAAATTCCTTACTCTGAAGTACAATTTCAAAATAACTATTTCACTACAAAACCAACTTAAGAATTTTATTTCGAACATCAACACTTTCACACACCTGCCAGTCACCGCTACAGGCGCATAAAAGCGCACACACACACACACACACACACACACAAGTGCCCTTAATGATCACCGCAAGTGCTAAAAGTAATTTTCACGTAATCACAGGCGCATTTTTCACAAAGCGCGCACACACCCCCACACCCCCACACCCCCACACACCCTCACACATGCATACATCTACCCATTATATTTATATACTGACGACAACTAGCGCCCCTACTCCATTTATTTCAAATGTCAAAACAAAATTTCACACCTTTTTCAACGCATTTTGATGCACCGCCAACCTTATACAAAATTACTTTTGACGGCTTCGCGTTACCACGATTGTCATTATACTAAGCGCGGTTACATTGACGGTGCTGGTGGTGACAGTACAGTTTTTTTTTTTCAATTTTCAGCTACCACAAAATGTGTGTGTGTTTTTTTGTTTTTGTTAGAATTTTAATATACCTGCCGCTTTTGCTGTTCAGCTGTGCTGCTGTTGGTGACCCATTCGCAATGGTAGTTTTTTCATAGCATATCCCATTAATTTTTTTCACATTTGCGCCTTTATTTAATGGTGGGGTCTTCTCTGCTGTATAGGCGGCTTGCGCTGGTTTTAGAAATGTTCAATTCTTTAGAATTTTGTATAACAAATGAGGCCATGGGGAAAACAATTTCCAACAGGCATACAGCAAGTGATGATTTTTAGCTTTTAATACACGGTCATTATTTTTCCACACTTGGCAGGCATGTCTGCCTGTTATACATAACTCAGTTTTTTAAGCTTTTCGCTTGACTAATGCTTGGTGTAAATGTTTGTTTTTTTTTTTGATTTCTACAAGCGTTGGTAGCAGCTTATGAAAAATTGAATAAAGAATGTGATAAATGCTTTGAAATAATAAAATATCGTTGTTGGTGTTGGGTACCAATTTTCTATGGAACTATTTTGATGGTTTTTTTTTACCAAGCTATTAATCTGGAAGTTTGTTAATGTGAACCACTTAAAAAATTTTAATTCGATTTCGAAAATTGATTTTTTATTGAGTATTATTTGTAAGTAGTATTATAGCAATTTCATTTTTTATCGCGTATGATTTTTGAACCTCTTATTTTAGCAGCGAAATTTCTTATGGGGCTTCGTAGACGGTTGCTAGACAGATTAGGATAAAATTAGACACATAGAAAGCTCATAATCTGGATTAAATTATGGGACATTTTTAGAAAGTCCTAGCACCTAAATTATTAGCATTCAATTTATTGATTAAATATGCCAGAGTTTGAAAGTTTAGTTTAATCTCAAAAATATTTTTGAAGAAAGTTGCCATCTTTTTGAAAAAAAAAATATTTTTTAAAATAAAATCAGTTATATTAATACTTTCATCAACATAACTGTCTAGGAAAAAATGAAAAAAAAAATTTGAAAATTTTATTTTTTTTGCAATTTAAAATGACACTACTAAGGTAATTTTGAAAATCCCTAACACAAAATCGTTTCATTCTGGAGATGTGCCCATATCTCTTGATTTATTAATCAGACACACTATTGGAAAAAATATTAAAAATGTTGAAAATTAAATTTTGTATGAAATTCAAAATGACACCATAAAGGTAATTTTGAAAATCACTAACACAAAATCTTTTCATTCTGGAGATTTAGCCATATCTCTTGATACATTAATCTGATACTTCTTAACGTATTGGGCAGGTTCGACAATTATTTTTAAAAATTAAATTTTAGTATTTTTTTTTTTTAAATATTGCTAATATTCTAAATATCAAAGTTTCATAACTAGCAAAGATTTGGGAAAAATTCAAAAAAAAGTGAAAAATTAGAATTAAATTTAAAAATTAAAATTTTTTTAAATAAAATATTTTTTTTTAATTTTTATTGGATATCCACCTTATATAAATATATTTTTCTGTGCGGATGATCTAACACAATTTTTGTGATATTGTTTAAAACTGTCAACAGAGAAAATATCACAAACTAACTGATATTTTTAATAATTACAAACTTAAATTTTACTACACATAAAATGGGTTATACAAATGCGGGCTTAAAAAATATCCAAAAATGCTGTAATTTAAAATCAAAATAAATAAGTTCTAAAAGTCGAAATTTATAATAAATTTCAAATTTGTAACACTATATTTTCGAATGCACTAAATTTTTATAAGAAAAAGAAAAAATTACAGTTAAATTTAAAAGATAATATTATTATCGAATCCCGCCAAATATTATTTTAAATTTAATTTAGCTTCCATCTCTAAACGAAAATTACAAAGCTAAATTTATTGTTTCAAGTTAGTTTTAAAATATTTTGCAGTGTTTTTTAAGAAGATTCATGCTAACTTTTATAAGGGCTGCCACATGTTTGAAAAGTCAAACCTAATTAAGTTATACACAAGAACGGCAGAACCGTTCGTTTCGCTGGTGCGAGCGTTTGCAGCAAGCCATATCTTTAAGAGGGTTGCCACCTGTTTAAAAATTCGAATTTAATTAAATTGTACCGAAGTACACAAAATACTAAAATTAGAGTGCCGGTCCATTTCGGGAAAAGAAAGTTTGTAGGTATATTTTTAAGAGTGTTGCCACCTGTTTGAAAAGCTAAATTTAATTCAATTATATAGAAGTTATATAAAGTACTAAATTATGGGTGGCAAATGGTTCATTTCGCTGAGGAGAAGGTTTATTCTTATTTATTCTTCAAGAGGGTTGCCACCTGTTTGAAAATGTAAATTTAATTAAATTATACACACGAATATAAAATAGTAAAATATGAGTGCCACACGGTTTGCTTGGGCAAGGGTAAGAGATGGTAGCCACCTGTTTGAAATGTCAGATTTAATAAAATTATACCCAAGTCATAAGTGAGAGAAACCGTAATAAGTTTTTTGGTTACACACGCAAAGAGCAACTGATAAATAAATATAGGCAGAACAACGTCTGCCGGGTTTTTCTAGTAATAATTAGTTTTCTTTCTTCATAAATTTAAATAAGCTTTTGAAATCTGCTTTAAATTTAATTCAATACCCAGAAATCTTGAAATTGTAAAATATCCCATAAATCGTTTTATATTTTCAGACTGCACAGAATTAAAACGCAGATACCGTCGAAATACATAGATGGAACTAAATTGAATTATCCAATTCATCAAAGCTGCTCTCGCCACCAACAAAACAATTAACGTCCCACACAAACATTCATAATGCGACCGAACATTGCAAATGTATAGTGAGTGATCCAAAAAGCAATTACGGAACCACTAATTAAATCCTCTCAACTCAACCGAGTGAAATCAACGCCCCATCATTTTGGGCGGTTTCATTGTGTCGCATTTAGGAATATCTGAATAGACTCCATAACGCAATGACAACGATAATGAAATTTGAACGAACAAACTTAAATAAAATGGCAACGACAGAAGCATCGAGCTGCTCAAATAATGGCACAACGTTAGCATGGCGACGCAAACAAACAACAGCAATGCCACTTTGCAATTCAGCGACGCTAACTATAATAATACTGTTGTTCAACATCACCTCAGCCGCATTGACCTTAGCCGCAGCGGTAACATTGAAAGCAACAGAAGCGGCTATGGCGAGCGCACCAATCGGCGCTAGCGCCAAGAGCGCCACCTTCATTAGTGATGCAACAATTAACACAACGACCATCAATTCCACTGCCATAGCCAGTGCTGTTGCAGATTCCATGCTTGTTGCAACAACAATGCCATTTGCGGAGGGTGGTAGCAACGGCGGTACGAGTACCAGTGCGAATGCGCGCATTAGTGGTGGTGGTAGTGGCGGTGGCGGCGGCGGTGATGTTACAGCTCTTGATGTGCGCGAGGAAGAGCAACGCTCCGATTTGATCAACAATAAATGGGTACAAATTATATTTTGTCTCATCTATGCGACGATATTCGTGCTGGGCATCTTCGGCAATGTGCTCGTGTGCTATGTGGTGTTGCGCAATCGCGCTATGCAAACTGTAACGAACATTTTTATTACAAACCTCGCACTCTCCGACATACTACTCTGCGTGTTGGCGGTGCCCTTTACGCCACTCTACACTTTCATGGGCCGCTGGGCATTCGGGCATACGCTATGTCATCTAGTCTCGTTCGCGCAAGGCTGCAGTATTTACATTTCGACTTTGACGCTCATGTCGATTGCTATCGATCGTGTTTTTGTGATCGTCTTTCCTTTTCGACCGCGCATGAAACTCTCCACCTGTATATTGATTATTGTGAGCATCTGGGTATTCTCGCTGCTATTCACCATGCCCTATGGGATTTTTATGAAAGTTGTGGTTTCGGAAGATGCCAACATAGACGAGTCGCTGACGAATAGCACCATTCAGCCGCTTGGCATCGTGAATGATAGCTATATAACATACAACGCTTATGCCGTGTCGTCGGCAGTTACAGCGGCTTCAGCGCGGGTGCTCGAGGTGACGACTAGCTTACCTGTGGTTGCCACTGAGTCGGTTGCCAGCAGCACTACCTACACGATCACTACCTACTGCGAGGAGAATTGGCCCTCGGAGTCAATACGTCAGGTATTCGGTTTTGTTACCAGCTCGCTGCAATTTATTTGCCCCTTTGCCGTTATCACCGTCTGCTACATTTGGGTGTCAGTAAAGTTAACTATGCGCGGTTCAAAACCTGGTTGTCGTTCGGTGCAGCGCGAGGAGGCCGATCGCGAGCGTAAAAAGCGCACAAATTATATGCTGATGTCGATGGTTGGCGTCTTTGCCATCTCCTGGATGCCCATAAATATGGTGAATATGATGGATGATTTCTATGAGAAATCGAATGAGTGGCCCTATTACACCTTCTTATTCTTTGTTTCACATTCGATTGCCATGTCTTCGACCTGCTATAATCCCTTTCTTTACGCCTGGTTGAACGAGAACTTTCGCAAAGAATTCAAGCATGTGCTGCCCTGTTTTAATCCATCGAATCGTAATGGTTTTAATTGGCGCGGCATACGAAATCGTTCGGATCGTAATACATGCGGGCCGAGGCTGTATCATGGTAATGGTTGTGGCGCGGGTAGCATGGATATCGATGATGCCGATGATAATGGCATAACACAGGAAACCTCACTGGCACGTCCAAGGGATAGGCTGACGATTGTACCACGAGAGGCCACTTACGGCAATGGTAGTGGTGTCTTGTCACCAAATCGTGGACTCAACTCAGCGCTGGTGCACAATTCCCATGTGGTGGATATTGTAATGAACGATAAGGCTGTGCACCGAGTGCGCAGAAATACGGCGGACGATGATTGTATTTCGGGTGATGAACAGACGGTGGAGATGCGTTTCTCGGAGACACCGTTTGTGAGTTCGGGCAATGAGACGGGCACCAGTGCGTTGGAGATGAACAGCAGCAATGAGGTGGGCGAGCGAGGGTGTAACTGAGGAAGGGTGAGTTTAGTGAGTAAGATGGGTGGGTGGGTGTTAAGAGGTGGAGTGAAAGACGAAACAATTAATAGGGTAAAAAGCGAAAAAAGATAGCGAAATTTTAAATTGGAAAGAGTGAAAAACGAGCAGATGAAAATTGAGTCAAATATTTTTGGAAACCAATAATAAATTAAGACAAAGAAACATTTTTTTGAATAAATAAGTACTTATATTATATTATTACAGTCAATCCTGTGGCAAAAACAGGCGAATCATTTTATTTCATTTTCAATATCTTTTCAAATAAGTATAACGGAATTTGAACCTACATGAAGGATTCCGCGCGAAAATGGGCCGTTTGAAAGCTACTCCTTTTTGATTTTCATTTACGACTCATTATTGAAATAAAAAATCGAAAAAAATATTGATAACATGTCGAATTTCCTGGGAATATGTTTTAAAAAACAATCATTCAATTTGCAACTTTTAAACCTGCTCAGATAAATGGATTCAAATTTTATGTTTTTTTCAAATTTTTCAATATAAAGATATTATATATATTGAAATTAAATATTTGAAAACACGATACTGTGTAACATGTTAGGAAAAATTTGAAACTTTTTATAAAAAAAATTAACAACAATATTAAAAACTAAACATTTTTTCCCCATTAATTTCAGAATTCGTGCTTAAATTTTCCAAAAAAAAAAATACTTTTATAAACTTTTAACTTTTCTTAAAATATAATGAAATTTTGAAAGAATTGTTGTTGCGATTTCTGATGTTGAAGGATGCTGGATATTTCAAGAATACAGTCGGTTTTTCTGTGAAATTTAAAGTGCTCTGTATAAAGATTTTTTGGAACACTATATATGTATATATAACGGCATTTCTCATTTATTTTTTGAGGGATTTTTCGAAACAAGACTTTTAGTTGACTTCTTTCATTTTGCTCAGATATAAATTTCCAGACCAGATAAAAATTTCCGACTTTCTATAAATTTTCATTGTATAATAAATGTTGGAGAATAATTTAGAATTTTTCAATTTAAATTTCTTCCGTTGAGCTGTCGTCTGTGAATTACCTTAGTGACACACACCATTTTAAGCATCCGGCGTTCGAAGCTGAGAATGTGAACTAGTCCGCCTTTAATTTTTGATATTTGCATTTAAAATATGCTTTTTGCTCACTTATCATCCATCAATTATTTTTGTTGCCCTCAATTCATTTACTTATAAAGATATTGTACGCGGAAAAAGAAGTAGTAAGCAAAATTGAATAAAATTTATATGAAGACAGCAAGTAAAGAGCAAACAGCTTCATCCCAGCCTAAAAGTCATTTTAATAGCTTACTTTATATATGTAGAATTAAATTTGCGACGTTTATTGTTATTACACAAACTCTTTAAATTCATTTACTTCATATCGCACCCATATTGTACTATATAAATGAAAAGCAAGTTCCTCAGAGTTGACGGATTGGGGGGTAGAAACGTATATCTTACTTGCAAACTAACGCCAATCTCAATTAAAGACTCATACCATTCTCTTTGTTATAAAATTCCCATTTCTACATATCTTTCAACGATATATGTGAGCTCATTCAAAAAAAAAATCATTTGTTCAGGATTTTATGAGCTACAACTGCGGAAGTAAGCGGATTAGCAGATTGCCTGCAGGCAAAAATCTTACAATGTAAAAAGAATGCGCGCATAACAAAAGATTTGCATATCATAGTGGCTTTTTCTCGACTCGTACGAGTTTACGCCCTATAGAAAAAATCTGAGTTAATGATAAAAATTGTTGGATAAGAACTAGTGCGATTTTGGCTATTTCCAAGCACGTTTATTAACTATTTATTGTTAACTTTTTTCGGAGCGTGGATTTGTCATAGGCGTACAGAAATGGCAAATATTTAGTTGACGAAAAGCTCCACATTTTTTTCCAACCGGAACACGGCAAAAACCCAAAAAGATCTTTACTACAAGCGGCCGGAGAATAATTAATGAAATAATTTTGGTTAGTTGTAATTTATGAGCTGGTTTTGAATCTTTAAAAATGGAGTGAATGGCGTAGCGCATCGAAGAAGCTTGAACTATGAACAATCGCTTTTTCTCAGCTTGTTAGAAAGTTATAGTTTTCGCTGGAAGTATTAGATAACCTGACATCTGCTTATTACTACCGCAAATTGTGGTATTGTTTTCTAATCGATTATTATCCAGTGAATTCTTACACAGTGCTCAAATTTGATACCAATCAAAGTTTATTCTCCAATAAATAACTGAATCCAAATAACGTATTACGATATTAAAATTATATAACGATATTTTGTTATGAACGCCATCAATCATTTTCTATACGAGCCAATCCATGTCAAGATGATCAATGGTCGGAATTGTCCATTTTGGATTTGGAAAAATTTGGTAAAATCTTTTCTTTATCATTTTGTGAACTCCTGACTAAAAAATTTGAATTTTGTTTTCGAAAGTTATGGAAAATGCCAAACTTGATAAATCTTTATAATTTTTTTAATATTTCGAAACTTAATATAGTTACAGAAGTGGTTCCAAATTGGTTATAGGTGATATTTGTGGCCAAAAACAATTTTATTGTTTTTGAATTTTGTGTCGCAATGTTTGAATTATGCAGTAATTCAAACCGACCTTAAAATATTCTGACATTTTCAAAAACTCATCTTTTTTTTTATTTTTTCGAAGTCATACATTTTCGAATTTCGAAAAAAAAATTTGCAAATTTTTCAAAATTTTACTGAATTTTAGAATTTCAAAATTCATAAAACAATTTTATTTTTTATTTTTCCTCAATGTTTTATTTATGAAATACCTCAAACAAACCTTAAAATATTCTGACATGATCAAGAAGTCAATATTTTATTTGTCAAAGATATAAATTTTTGAATTTCGAAAAAAAAAAATTTTTTAATTTTTAAATAATCCTATTTCATAATTTTTAATTTCAACTTTCGATCGATTTGACATGAATTGATTCCATGTTTGGTATTTTCTCAAAAGCAGTAAAAAAACTTCGAAACAAAATGTAGTATATTGTAAAATTTTGAGATTTTCTGCAGTTTTTTTTGTACGAAAAATTACCATTTTCATAATTGGTTTTTTCTCCTCAAAAAATACCGTACATTCTCCGGAATAATAAATGTACTCAGAATTTGGTGAGTTCAAATGTAAAGTATGGTAAATTTTCATTTCGGAGATAAGTCTATTTGCTCCACAGTGGGCGTTAGCATGCCCCTTTTTCAATAAAAATTAAATCGCATTTTAGAAAATAAGCGCTCTTTCGAAAGGTATTAATAGATTAGCATGCTCTTTATATGAGTGACCTACATATTATAATATTGATCACGAGTTTTACTTTATTAGTACTAATTAATTACAATTGTAGATTTCCGAAAATCCATCCATCTAAATTTTAACCTTTCATTATAACGGCCTTGTACTCTGAGCTAAATTATTCTGCCTTCGTGTAATAGCCGTAAAAATTTTGCACAGTAAGTTCTTCGTTATTATTGTTCACCTAGCTTTTTATTTGGGAATTGCCAAAGGACTGCAGCTGTTAAATTTAATTGGACATTTCAATGTTAATGTCCCAACAAAAATCTGCTCTACCAAATCTAGCGTACTTTTGGTTCATTAAAATTCACTCTAAATCAACAAGCAGCAGCGGAAAATGTAAAATAAATTGAATATGAATTTTGCTATCAAAGCCAGAGAACCGAGAATCAGACAAAGCCATTAATTTTGTCAACCAAAGCTTCCGTATTTTCGGTGAGTTCTCTGCACATATGCAGGTCCGCTTGTCGCCAAGTATTGTGAGAACAACACTGAAATGAAAACTCTCATAAACTAGCAAAAGTTTTGGCACACAACCACACACCCATACACACATTCACACTTGCCAAGCAAAGGAGCACCCACCTTGTACCGGGCGCCGCTATCGGGTCAGATGCCAACAACTGCACGTCAAACACAAAAGAGGCAGTCAAAACAAAGTTTATCGAGCACTTTAAATTTGTAATAGGGCAGCGTTGTTACAATGTTTATTTTGTTTCGCTTTGCTAGTTAACAATTTTTGTTTGTGTATTTGTTTTGCTATGCCAACTGTCTGCTTGTCAACATGTGCCGGTTGCGGTGCTTGGCTGCATGTCCTTTGAATTTGTGAAAAGTAAATGCCCGCTTTTTTTTTACATACTTCCTTTGACATGGCATTTGGTTATTGAATAAAAAATTAATACTGATATCATGTCGCTTTTTTTGGTTTGGCATTTAGTAAAGCGATCCCTTGTTGGTCCTTTCGCCTAAGCTGTGATTATTATGACATTTAGCGCACAATTATTATGTTTGTTGTTTTTACTATGAGCCAAATTAAATGTGCATTCCGTGGGCTTTCTATTCTTAATGTTCGCTCATTCAGGCTACGTAAAATAATGATAATGGTATATGTTGCTTATGCGAAATAATTGAGAAAGAAAGCAGATATGATGTCCCGGTTGTTTGGTCAGCATTTGTGCCAGCTTAAAATGACTAAAAAAAATTTAAAATTACGCTTACTTGTTCAATAATTTTTATTATGTTTGGCCGTAAATTTTTTTGTGAAACAGGCAAACTACAGTGTGAATATTTAAAAACCATCGGGTGCTATATGTGTGGGATTCAAGTGAAATATACAGCGTGGTACCAGCTATCTTTTGTTATATTTCTCTTTAATTAAAAAAATATGAGATTTACGCGGTGATGCTCCTGAAAGAGGCAGTTTTCTTGTTGCAAATATTTTCGAGTTCCGATTACCCATCCGTGAAATAGAGAATAAAAATTACTAATTGAACATATGCTTACTTTATGTATAAACACTGGGTGGTCCAAAATAAATTGGGCTATTGGAAAGTGGAATGATTTTTGCGAATGTCAGATAACTCATGACATTTGTAAAGTAAACAGAAATAGAATTTTCGCGAATAAACAATGGAGGTCTGTACTCCCCCATACCTCTTTTCAAGCCGTTTGATATCGCGTGTTGACGAGATTGCCAGATCTAATTGCCGCACGCTTCTCTCTGTGAGGTTCTTTGAAAACAGAGGTTATTACAAATAAGCCCCAGACTCTTGGAAGCCTTTCAAAATAACATCCGCCAAGCAATACAGATTTTATCGGCAGACGGGGGCCGCCGCATAACTAACAACAAATCCAAAATAAATCTAAAGGGCCAAATAAATAGTTTCAAAAAACCACACCTCCTTCTTTCCATTCACAAAAAAAATATAGCTAACTACATATGATGAATGGGTGCTATGAAGAAATTAAGTATGAAGCGGTTTTCAAAATTTTCGAAGGTTTTACGTAAAATGAGAAGTGCGCGAGTCCAATTTTATCATGTTGAGTTCAGTAACGGTGAGAGAAATGCTGTTGCAAAAAAGAAGCGACAGGTTGCGCTGAAGGCGAGATATCAATAAAAATTCGTATTTATTAACCGATTTGCTTCATATTCAAGATATGTATTGCTAACAGGAGAAGTAATACCATTCCAAAAAACCGCCGCCAAGTGGCGCTGTAATCGTTTTGATGTCCGGATATTCGAGATACGTATTGGTATCGGTAAAACAAATGTCATTGCAAAAAAATGCCGATAGGTGGCGCAGGAATTGAGTTATTACTAAAATCGTATTTATAGTCGTAATATATAACTACATATTGAAAACGGGAGGAAATATAACCCCAAAATTTTAACTAACTAAAGCTGGAATTCCTCTATGAATTTTTGGATATCTGGGTAATCGATTATAAAAATATCTGAATATAAGCCCGAAAGAAGAGATTATTTCGATTTTTTTGGTTAAAAAACAATAGGGATGATTTCGTTCAAAACAAAACTCAACCATACCGATTTAATCCTTTTTACACATGTAAAATAAAAATCTGACCATATTTTTGCTTAAAAGGTTTATAGTTCTAAAGCAATGCTTTATCATAATGAATCAACTTAGTTTTTGGTTAAGGTTAATTTTTGTTTGTACATTTAAAAAATGTTTTTTGTTTTATATCAAAAAAAAAGTTATAGCTTAGAAAAAATATCTACTCTACTAGGCTCATTTAAAAACATAAAAAGGTATTATAGAAAACAATTGAGAACAAAAAAATTAGTTGTTGGTTTATTTGCATTAAAAAATTTCGAAAACTTTGCGAATTTTTGGGGGAAAAAAATTTTATTATGTGATTTTTCAAGTATAAGAATAAGCTGCAAATTCTAAAAGTTCTTCACTTCGTCAGAAGTGGTATAAAATTGGCTTGAATATTTTAGAATATTTTAGGAAGATACAAAGATATTATATAAATATCATATAAACTACTATATTTTGGATTTTTTTATTTAAAAACAAATTTTTTTTTAGCCCAAAATATTTGAAATTGAAGATATGTTTTCCGTTCATGGAACTTTGTTCCATTTCCCAATAACAGACGCTCACATTTTTGCACATACATATGTATATCAGTTTTGGTTCCTTCCATTTCCTTGGATTTCCCCATACTTAGCACTTTCATTTACGTGCGAAAATTTTATCACACAAAAATTTTCTCAAACCTCCTTTGCTGTATGGAACGTTTTAAGGTACTACACCCGCCCACTTACGCCCAAAAATTGTGTAAATTTTAAAGGCATTCAAAACTCTTTGCATATTTTGACACTTCACGAAACTCTTCAAACCTTGCACGCAGCTGCTGAACGTTAAATGTCATAACCACTTTGCCGTAACGCATTTGAAGTGCTGAATTTTCTTAGCCACCAGCAGAGCAGGCGATGAAGAGTACTGCAAGCTGTTTCAAGCATGTTAGAAAGGAAGCTACAGCAAATGCAGAGAAAAATTTGCAAGCAAATATTATTCTTTCATAAAATTCCACCACACAGTCTACCATTGCCATTTGTGGCAAAATAAATGGACACAATAAATGAAACCAAAAAGAAAAAACCAAAAGACGCGATAGTAGGGTAACTCCAAATCAACTCGACCAATAGTGGGAATTCTTATGCTTTAACGAAGCTCTATCAATGGGAAAAAATTTAGAAATTGGTTTGCAAAAGTTAGGCCAAATTCAAAATTGTATTATTTTCCAATTTTACCACAAAAATATTTTGGATTTTAAAGAGGCTCTAGGGCAACAAAAAAATTAATTTAAAATTTTTTAAAAACAAAAAAATTTCTACCTCCAAACCCTTACCTCAAAGGCTTTAAAATTTTCAAGCGGCTGTTTTTATTTTTTTAAAACATGAGTTTGTGAATCTCGAAAAAAATTTGTTTTTCTCTCAATTTCTTAATAAAAATTAATATTAAATTTTATAATTTTGAGCAATAAGTGTAGAACTTAACATACTAAAATTTTATAAAAAATTTTAAAATTTATAAATTTTTGGTTTATTAAATAAATTTCGATAATTTCAAAAATTTGCACCTTTTTTTAATAAAAAAAATATGAAATTAATATTTAATTTTATAATTTTGAAAAAATAAGTATAGAATTTAACAGTTCGGGATCTTTTAAGAGGTATTTTATGAAAAAAAAAATATTTCAAAATTCATTAGTTTTTAATTTTTTGAGTTTCGAAAATTTCAAAATTTCAAAATTTTACACTTTTTTATTTTTAAAAAATTTTGTTTACAAGCGCATAATAGCCCCAACTACCCTCAATAAAATTAATTGAGGATGTTTTTATAGCTAGAAATATGGGGAGCTTTTGAATTTCGACTAACTTTGGAAACTCATTTTTTTTCATTGTTATTTTGATTAATTTTAATTTTAGTAAAAATAAATCGGATCTTTTGCAGTTTCTTAAAAAATAGAGTCAATTAAATATACGTTGGGCAATTATCAAAAAAAATTGTTTTTCAAAATGCATTTTTTTAATGAATTTTCATATATTAAAAAACTAAAAAGTACCTTTATCAATATTTTAGGACCATCTAAGATAATACAGAGGTATTTCATAAAAAAATTAAGTAAAAAAATATCAGTTTTTGATTTGTTGAATTTCAAAATTTTAAAAAATTTTTTTTTAGTATACATATATTTTTGGAAAGTGAATCCAAATTTTTATTATAGCTGGAAAAATAGTGAAATTATTTAATTTTGTATAATTTCTGGAAACATTTTTCTTTCGTTAGTAGAACTTTGTTATAAATTTCCATTTAAAAAATGCTCGACTCCCACCATTAGCCGATTTGATATGGAATCACCCCATAGTGAAAAAGTATACTTTCCCAACACGGACAAAAGATGAAAAATGAAAAGTGAAACGAGTTGGGGTGTGAGAAAATGAAAAGAGAAACCATATGAAATGAATACCGAAAAAGTAAAATAAAAGAACTGGGTCAAGTTTGTGCAGAGTAGTAGTGGATGCTTTGAATGTAGCAGCTTATCAGCTACAGTTATACTATGTAGAATGAAATGGCAGAGAAGAACAGGAAGGATGAAAGGAAGCAAAGCTGCTACACGAATGTTTTACTTGCTGCCAGTGGCGACAACTATAAAAGTCTAACGTTAATATTATACTCATGCTAACGCAATTATAGTGCCTTGCGTCTCTATTTAGATTTGTGGGGACTTCATATATATATATCTATATGTAGTATATCTATATATATACAGACGCATACCACGCTGATTACCCTCATAAGATTTAGTCAATCTGTTTTGCTTTGCCTTCGCCTTCGCCTTTGTGTTCTTCTTTTTGTGCATTTACAAAAAGCTCTTCCTCAGATTACTGGCATAGCATTTAGTGCTGCGATAAGAACAAGGACATTGATCCTTTTTGCATAAAATCGACCATATCGCTTTAGCTTAGTGCTCTAATCGGCAACATACTTTACATAGTTCGGTTGCTGGCGGCGAGCACATTTCTTACAAGATAACAAGACAAGCAGTTTTTGGCATATCTATACAAACTACATAAATACTAGATATAACAAATAGTAGCTACAGATTTATTAAGCATGCTGCTAGAAATATTTCTACCAATAAATTCTTACATTGATTTATACTTATCTTGTGAGAAATCTAAGTTTGTTTAATTTCTGTGCGTGTCCTTGCCATATGGCACATTTGGTTAAAATTAATGCTGTGCGTCCTTTTTAATGTGGCTAGTGGAAAATTGGCTTGTTAAGATGTATGAATGGGTACTTGAGAATAATTAATGAAGGAGCAATTTATTAAAAGTGGCTTAAAAAGTAGTAACCGATTATCTTACGAAATATTTCAAGTCCCCCTGGAGCATTATGGTTTAGTAAGTAAAATTTATGTAGTTTCTAAAGAAAAGAGTTACGGCGCGGGCTGTGGCGTCGCAAGTCGAGAGTTGGCTACTAGTATAATATAAGCGACTACAAGAAAAGCATCGCTTTGACCTCGATAAAGTTTGTATATCAATAGCGCGCCTAAGGAGAAACAAACCTATCCGATGGATTACCCGCTGAGATATTCAAGAATGGTTGCGACGAGCTGGTGAGTTACATGAAGCAGCTCATTGGTAGCATGATGTCGGTGAAATCCGTGTTCGATGATTGGAATTTAAGTACACTCTGCTCAATCTATAAGAAAGTTGATGCCGCAATACGCGCTGACTACCGCGATATCGGGCTTCTGAATATTTCATATCAGGTTTTGTCGAGCATGTTGTGTTGAAAACTGAAGCCAATCGTCAGCGAATTGCTTGGGCTCTAGAAGTATAGCTTTAGAACAGACAAGTCTACCATCGGTCAGATATTCACTATGTACCAAGTCGCCCCGGGACCCGTGAGAAGGGGATCAAGCTGCAGAATTAAACCGGTCGGACACTATCTTTTATAAGAGTGCGCGACTGCTGGCATATGCCAAAGACGTCGAAATCATTGGCATAAACAACCGCCCCTATTGTTCTGCTTTTTTTAAGCTACATAGATAAGGAAGCGAAGCGAATGGGTCGGGAAGTGAACGTGGTCAAAATGAGGTCAAGTACCTTCTTTCATCAAATAAATAGTCAGAGCATAATTCGCATCTTGGCGCCCACAGCACTGTTGACGGTTACAATTTGCAGAGAAATAGAAGACTCTGTTCATCTTCGAAATCCAATGGAGAATATATTTTGCCAATAAGACGAACTTTGGCTCGAGTTGGCAACTAAGCAATAAAGTCTGCTCTCGATGGAGTGTGAGTTCTATTCCATAAGTTGCTCGTCATGTCTATGCTATTGAATGACGCAGAGGCCTAGACGCTGTCCATGTAGAAGGGAATGGGCTTTGGAGTACTCGCTAAAAAGATTCTCTGAAAGATTTGTGAACCTTTACATCTTTGCGAAGGCGAATACCGCATCCGATGGAACGTAGAGCATGAGCTCTATGACGACTGGTAGAATTATGTTGTTCGAATAGAAGTAAATGCTCCTGCTCTGATCTGGTGATAGACGAAGTGGCGGGTCTTCTATCTGTTGGAAAGATCCGGTGAGGTAAAGAAGAACTTGACTTCACTTGGTAGCTCTGGGTGAATGCAGCGGTTTTACAAATGTACAGGTCAATAGTGATACAACTTTCGATAAATTTTGAAGATAAGTAGCTTTTTTCCGGATAAACTTTATCATAATATCTATACAGTCGATTTCAGTTCACGAAAAAGCATTCAAAATACGCAGATAAAGTAAGTAAGTAAGTACATTGAAGCGACTGCATCAGTTTCGTTTGAAAAGTAAATGACTCTATGAGACCTCTGACCGAAAAACAGCACCAAACTTGACTCCTTATTTATCTTCGAAATTTTTTTTTGCATTTTTGGAGCCTCAAAAAAGAGCAATATTGTTTGTTTAAATACTCAGACAAAACTCATGGGTTTGTTCTTATATTTCCAGCATCCAATCTGCGAATTAAATGTTGCTTTTCACTTACTGTATTTACAATTTAAAAAAATGGCGCGAAATTTAAAATGCGAATGTCTGTTGAAATTTCCTTTATATTTCTGTCTATCTATGCGGATGCAGCAAAATCTGTCTACACCCATTCTGTATGCCTTTATCAAACTTTGATTGAGATATATACATAATATGTTTATTCTCGTCCGAGCACATCAGCTTACCCAGCTACTTGATTTTTGTTTGTCTACCAATAACACGTGTGGCTCTATCATCTAACAGATAATCGGATTAATTATGGCTTATAGTAAAGTTGGAAGTGTGTCTCGGTCAATATGGGTGCAGTCAGTTGGCAACGGAACGAGATAAACAATGTGAGACCACCTGTGGTGTGTCTTTTATTTCCACATCAATTAACCAATTAAGCGCATCTGTCGACAGTGGCAGCAGGCGCAATAGGGGGAGTTGTGATTAATGAAAACAACGAAAGGATTTTCGCTTGTGTGAGTTAAACAAACAGAGGGTAGGTAAATGCAAATACTCGCTACTTAAATTTGCTACAATTGATTTTTTTTTTACTGAAGTTTTGCCATTTATAATTTTTTTAAATTTTTTTGCGACGCACAGTGGGTCATGAGCGCAAAATATTATGTTTGAAACACTGCAAATAAATTAATTGTAGTACACTATTAATAGGCGGGCAGCATCGCTTGAGCGGCTATGGTAATTTAAAATTGTAATATCTTAAGAGAAGATTCGTACTGAATGATCTAAAATTAAGTTTCCCTGTCGCGGCGTTTTGTTAATGTAATAATGTAATCCTAGAGGTCGCCAGCATCGATCTATACTAGTTCAGGATTAATACTTAATCTATTCCAGCTGCGTTTGCTAAACTTTTGTAGGAGCAACTTTTTAAAGAGAGTTGACATCTTCTGAAAAAAATAAATTCTATTAAAATAATAAATTAAATCAAATATCTCAATTTGGGCATCAAATCAAAGCTGGGTTGAAAGAAGGTTGCCATGTTTTTAAATATAAATTAATAAACCAAATTAAATTTTACAATATGAGTCTCATATTGAAAGCTGTAAGAAAGTTTAATTTCAAAAATATTTTTGGATAGGATTGCCTCCTGTTAAAAAAAAAATTGCAACCATAATAAGTTAAATCAAATATTGAAATGGGGTATCAAACGAGATGCAGAAAAGTTTAATTTTCATAATACTTTTGGACAGTATTGTCATGTGCTTAAAAAAGTAAATTAAAATAAATGATTAACTTAAAAGAAAGATCTCGGCTTATTTTTGAAAATATAATGATGCCATATTTTTTAAAATATTAATTTAATTCACATGCTAATGTAACTGAAATATCAAAATATTGTTGTGAAACAAAAACGTCCAATGGAATGGTTTAAGGCAACATTATTCGGCAAATATATATGTAAGGGTTGCCACGTGTTGAAAAAATTTAAATTCTACTCAATTTTTAAGTTAAATGAAGCATTATAATATTAGTAGAGGATAAGAAAAAATTTGTATCGAAACAATTTTGAGGGGTTGCCATGTGTTTTAAAATGAAATACAAATTTATCAATAACGCAAGTGAAGTCGGAATATCTCACGCATATTTATATATTTACACCAGAGTTTTAAGTTTGAGTTGAAAAATATAATAAAATTAATTTTTTTTTGGAAATAGTTTTAGTATAGTCATTTATCTTGCTATTTTCATAAAAATTTAAAAGAAATCTACATTTGAAAAGATAAATTTTTCCTCATACGAGCACAAATATTGTCAATATACTGACCGTTATAGTGGCGGGCATAGGCCAATTTAATTTAAAAAAAAGTAAATAATTTATCAGATAGTACTATAGTTTTAAAATTTTGGTAGAGGGGCAAACCCCATAACCCCATCTTATATGTATATATATGTATATATATGTATAAAATATACCGTTACTGAGTGATGAATGAAGGTTTAAATTTATTCGACAATTAAAAATTATTTTTATGATGGGTAACAATTTGTCATATATTCAAAATAATTTGAATAACGAATTTAAGCTTCTTCGTCATTTAAACCAACTTCAAGGATGAATTTAAATGCATTCTTATTTCGCTGTCATTCAATTATTCCGCTCTCTGATAACGCCCATCCCTATTACTATCTACCTACATACATTTTTCATATTCATAAATAATCCACACTCCCCATTTATTGCACATCGCAAGTTATCGCATTAAATTGCAATCGCGGAAATGAAAAATCATTGCTTTTATTCAATATTTTGCCTTCAAAATATCTATGTATGTGTGTAATACCTGTATGTAATTTATGAAGGTACTCACGCATTTACGGAAAAGGATAAATATAAAAATCCTTCCTGATGATTTATGTGTTTAAAGCTGATTAGAAAGCTGCTCTGCATTAACCGATGGCGGAAAGAGATTTCTATGGAATACGGTGCGCATTCCGCTGCGAATTAAATTGATGATTTGTTGCTCGCACTCTTAGCGTTGTATCTTTTAGTGTGTTAGTGCATTAAGCTTTTTTCTATCGAAATTTTAAGATAATATAAAAAAGTAGGCCTACTATATTGAAATATTTAATATGTACTATTTTGAGTCTTAATAAGGGAAAATATTTTCATTCTTCGCCATGACAATTTAAAAAAAAAAAAGCAACATAAAAAAAATCGATACCCTCTACACTTTTGATAATGACATAACTAAAACTCCAATTAAATATCACAATTAGTTTACGAAGAGGATCTGCAACAGCAGAGCGGAATCCTCTGACTGTCACGATGAGGTCGAGAGTTTCTTATATGCGACAAGGAAACGATGAATTCTGTGGGCCCAGAATAGCAGATTATCATTAGGTATTATACTTATCGACATATTATATTAAACTCAATCATTTTTGGGATGTCTCTACACGCGTATTACTTAAAAACCAAATTTTTCAATTGCTCAGAGATGTTTTTTTTTTGTTCAAGCTCAGGAGAATACATATAATTTGCTACTTTCACTCGAAAAAGCGGAATTTGAATATATAATCTATACATAATAAATTTTACAATATTTATATTACAATTTTAAAACACTCCTGACAACCTTCATTTGAGACACATGCAATAGGCGTGCCTTCTAACTTCGCTTGATTCCCTGTCTTACACGCTGGATATTTTTGAAACTGTTATTCAAATATATTTTATTTGTAGGAAAAAAGTATGCTTGCGATGGGGCGAGGAAGGTGTGAATGTATTTGTTTAAAAATTCCTTTTTAACATTTTTCTTCGCATAAAAATATTGCTTATACGCCCCACTGGCTATAAATCTACTTGAGTGAATAAAAAAACGTAAACTCTTAAACAAGATAAATTTATTTTGATAGTAAAAGTATGTTATATAAAATTATAATAAAAGCTCACTTCAAAATCTCTGCGACTATCTCAAAGCGAAATAGTTTCTGGATATGGGATTAGAATTTTTACTCTAGAAGACGAGTGTTGTGAACTAGCAAAATATTTTCATCTTATGAAGTAAACTTTGCACTGAACGCATTAAAATTAAACAAAGTTTTAAATAGCCCATTAAATTTCAGTAGGTATAATAAAGTGTAAAATTCAAGTAGCTGTCCTGTTGGAAAATATTAGACAGTCGCACGAAAAAATATATTTAAAAAGTTGTTTTTCATGCACTACTTTTAAATTAATATAATGAAAATGCAGCGTGAACCAGTTTTGTTTTTTATAAATTTAATTACAAATTAAGTTATTGAAAATATATGAAATATAGATTAATTGACATCACCATATTAAATAAGTCAGTTTCCTATTAGTTGTCATTGAAAAAAATAAGTTTTAAATTACTTTAAAATTAACTTAATTTTCCACAGTATATGAATTACCGTTGATTTTTGAGAATATTTGTCTGATTTCGGTTTTGTTTCAGCTATACCAATTATAAAAAAATGTATTATATGAAAAATCTTTGTAAAGTCTTGACTCCGATTTGTGAAAAGCAATAGAGTTGTAGAGTTATTTTTTTTTTTTTTTTTTTTTTTAATATGTAAATTAGGCTGCATCATTCCCCGTACACAACAAATGCGTATCTCTCTGCTGTAGGAATTATAAAATTCATTACATTCTAAAACATCGATCAAAATATTTCGCAAATATATTAAGATTTATAGTGGGGATTTTCTAGGAACTCTGATAAAAAAGTTCAAATTTGGTAAAACTATGTTGAATTTTAGAAACAGTTTTTACAAAAATTAAAACTCTGCTCTTTGCGAGAAAACAAACGATATTTTCATAAAAAATTAACAAAAAAATTGATCATAAAAAATTTTGAATTTTGTTTTATGTGCTTTTTGTTAGCGAAGGAAAGTAATTTAAAAAAAAAAATAACAAACAAAAAAATTATCAAAAAAATATTGCGAATATTGTAAAAAAAATTGCTGTGTGCTCATTTGTGCTCCCACTGTAGCTGAGCTGAGCCGATTTTAAATTACTTCTATTTTTGAGGGATTTTTTATAAAAAATTGTTTTTTTTTTTAATATCTTTCACGTCAGATCATAAAACGGTTTAAAATTAAAAGTTCTGAAAAAAAAAATTTACAAAATTTTTGATGATGTTTTTGAGCTTTTTTAAATGATTGGTTGAAGAAACATTCGAATAACTCAACCAAAACTTAAAGGATTTCGACATACAGCGTATTACGGAAAAGTTTCAATTTTTTATCAAATATCCTTACTATGGTTTTGTGGAACAAATTTTTAAATTTTTAATGCAGAGCTTTTAAGCTTAAACTGCTTTATCTCAAGTAACTTTTGTAGAAATACTTTAAAAAAAATTACTTTTATTTATAAGCAAAAATTTTCAAATCAGCGAAGTTCACGTAAATTTTGATATTTTTCATAAAATTTTGCCGCAAGTTTTAAAACTTGAAAACAAATTTAAAATTCCGGTAAAAACCGGACTTTTTTTTTTTTTAGTGAGGCACCCTAATAGATATATATACAATGTATGCATGTTTAATTAAGATGAGCCCAAGTTTTTTTCAATAAAATTTTTCAGCAAAGAAATACATAAAATTTAATTTGCTATGCTTTTTAAGGCGTAAAAAAATACGACGTATATTTGCTGGTATAAAAAAAAATTACTTCTGCTTCATTTTGGAAACAAATGAGAAAAAAAATTGAGAAAAGGTAACGACAATTTCTGTCCACTTCAAAGTTGAATGGGATACAAATCCGAAATATAAAAAAAAATTTGATTCAAAATTTTGATGAAAATTTTACGATGTCATACAATGTTAAATTCCACTTTAAAAAAAAGGTATTTAACGCATTTCCAATTTATTTGACATTGTCGCAGTATATAAAAATCCAAGTCGTTAGTGATTTTTATTTATGTTAACTTTTCCCCCTAATTAAAGTACAAATCAATTAACAGCAAACTAATTTAATCAAACTCAACACACAATATGTGCATTTATATAATAAACTGTGTGTGTGCGCTATATTCCATTTGCGTACACATTTGAAAAAAATCAATAGAAAAAATATGGCATCAATGTAGCTATAGTAATTTCACTCAAATTACTTTTGTATAAATTTCTGCCAAATTTGAGTTGAATTGATGCGACTGTGCCGCTACCTACAAAAGTCACGCAATTGTGTAAATTTATTCTTGCCGCTATTTGTGGCAACTAAAAGTAAGCCAAACGTGCGTTAAATACACAGAGCTGTTGACAAATTTACTTGACTAATTTTTTGTGGTATTTATTGGCTCACGTCTTACTGGCAATTTGGCTAATAAACGTGATACAGTTCACGCATCTACGCCATTCTAAGAAATTTGCCTTCATATATTGCACTCGAAATTGTCAATAAAGAAAATTAATTTTACATTTAGCTTTACGCCACCCAGTCCTAAGAAGGACTTAAGGTGCCATATCTTTGGCTTTTTATTGATGTATTCTGCAAAGAAATTAATTGCCTGATTTTATTTACATTCTTGTTTTTGTTTTGTTTTTTTCGTTTCTATTTGTGGAGCTTCAAAATTTATAAAGCCACATGCCCACAAACGTACGTGCTTTGTCAAGTGCACATGTTCTCTAAGTTACTTTGCTTTATTTGGTATCCAGTAAGTTATGTGTAAAGCTAAATTTATTGAACCAAAGGCAGAGAATAATCGTCCGAAGCCAATTGGTTTATTTCCTTCTAGTAAAAATGTATTGAAAAAAAGAGTGGGAAGGCAACTCAAGCGAGCGTAGATTTCTTTTATATTTTCTATAACTATAGCTACTCAATAAAACAAAAAAAAAAAAAACATACACCCAATGGATTAACAGAAGTTAACTCGAATTTATTTTAATGCCTTTTATAACTTGGGTCAGAATTTCTCAAACGGATCACCTGAATGCGGTGAAAAATTATTTTGGCTCGTTTTTTTAATTTTTTCTGTAGGCATTAATGATGCAAACAAAAACCCATTTGGATTTTCTAAAAAAAAAATTTTTTGTTTAAGATATTGTTAATAAACGTTTTTCGTAATTATTTTTTTTCAAAGATCAATTACGAACGATCCATCAGATCTAGATTTAGATGATTCGACCGTCATTTGAATCGTCATTTAGAAGAGATTACGTGTAATTTTTTTTAGAATAAAAAAATTGAAACTGAGTCAATTGTTTATATATTTGTTTATTATAAACGAAAACAAAAATCGAGCAAAAATAATTTTTCAACGCATTCAGGTGATCCCTTTGAGAAATTCTGACCCACTTTCAAGTCGCGACCTACATTGTTTTCAAAAATATTTTCAGAAGTACATAAGCTGTCTTAAAACTCTCTTGAGCTTAAATTCATAGGGTGTGTTTGCAATAGCGCCCATTGTGCATAAAACAAAAAATCCGATAGGTGGCGCTAGAAGCGGGATATTACTAAAAATCGTATTTATATTTTTTTTTGCTAAAATTTAATAGACTACAAAAATGCATACAAAAAATTTTCTAAAAATGTTGCTTTAATAGTTTGATACTATAATGTAACCGATTTTTGTTTTGCAGAATCAGCTATATTTTTTTTATTAAACTGCAATGAATTAAAAAAAAAATAACCAAAAGTTGTCAACATTTAGTGGTGTTATTATTATGAAAAAAGCTGTAAAGCCCCATTCCATTACAATACAATCTTTCAAAACAGTTACTTGAATACGCGCTTGAGTTTATTTCTTACAAATACTTGTACACTAATTTCTAAAAATTTATTACTTAGCTTGACTATTTCCTGCTCTTAGCATTGACCCACTTTTGCCATTTTGCATTTGCCTCTTTTGAACGCGTAAATTCTGCATTTTTCTTTCTTTATTTTTTTTTTGCCTTTCCACTTTCATGAAAAATTTCGCCTTTAATGCGTCTGTGCACATTTTCCTGTGCTTTATTACAATATTTTGCTGTTCTATGCTTTATGCTCTGCTCGTAATTACTGTGGCTTTTTGTGAATTTTTAATTTAAATATCTTTCACAGCAAGCGTCAATGCTTTTCACACTTTTTGAAATTCGAAAAAGCGCTAAATACCAACAAAGTCAGCCAACCAACCAACCAACCAACCAACCATCCATCCGTGCAACAGTTGCTCGGATACTTAAAATGCCAGTGCGATTAGCATTGTTGCTCGTTTGTTGGAATCGCTGTTGGCGCTGACTGTGAACTACAATGTTGCCGAACTATTCAAATGGCATGTCGACTATTTTGGCCGGCCAACACAATTTCCAGTTACGCCGTAGCGGACTTTATGAGTTATGAATGAGATAAAATTTAAGTACAAATATTTTGCTGGACTACCTGTGGCATTTTGGAGTTGGAAATATTACAGAAGAGAGAGGTTTCAAAAGAAAAACTAAGGAAAAAGTTTAAGATTTAAAAATTAGTGCCAATAAACACAACATTTGGAAATGAAATGAAGTGTCGTAAATCTGAATACTCTTTTCGTAAAGCCGATATTATTATTTTTTTTTTTAATTTTGTGAAAGACAACTTTTAGACTACATAAGCTATGCGTACGAAATCCGGTGCTGCTTTCCCTTATTATGTGCAAAAAAATACAATGACAATTACACAGCTGATTGTTCAGATATGAGGCTTTAGCTATTTGATTATCAGTCATTCAAATTTTACTGCGGAAATGTCAAAAATCGATGCTCTAAAATATTTATTTAGCACCCATAAAACACTGATTGTTGAGATATTGAATTTTATTTTACTTGAGAAAAATACTGAATATTCTTAAAATTTTTATAATAAGAATAGTTGGGCGCTTACACCATAGCTTGATGTTTGGCCGAACTTCCCCTATAATTTATGGTGTGCGTCTTGATATTGCAACACAAATTGAGTGACCTGCAGTTTACACGGAATATGATTTTTGTTACTTGCTGGGAGGCGACCGCTTTTTAGCAAAAAAAAAAGTTTTATAATTTGCTGATGTCCAGGATTTGAAATTGGGTATTGCAGAAAAAATCGAACAAGGATTTGAAATACAGCAAAATGTTTAGTTCATATTAAACAGTTGATTTTCAAAAGAAATATTTCCATACATATTTTCGAGTAAACGGCCCCAGAGCCGTTTAATTTCCACACTTCTCTGAGGGGTCTACCAAATGCTTGAATTTGTAGGTCGCTAGAGAGTCAAAGAGTTTCTGTAATTTATTCTCTGGTTAAAAACACTGGACATATACTAAGGGTGGGAAAACTACTCTACAGAAAATAAAAGATAAATATAATGTAACATTTTTATTTTTTTTTATTTTTTACAGAATTCTGCTTAATCGCACACAAGTTTTGCCTTAGATGATCCCCGGGCAAATTTCTCTGAGAGCAAAATTCTAGAAAACTTTAGCACTGTCGCAACCTTTGGAATGTTTTTTTCTCTGACTCCTCAAAAGAAGAGCTCAAATCACGGTGTAGTGAATGCAGAAGGTGACGTCTTTAGAGGTACCGCTACTTTGGTTTTGTCGTGTTTGACAATTCTCAACATCAACGCAAAGCTTTTTCCACAAATTAAGAAAAACCTACTATAAATCCATATTTTTACACTTTATCTACAGAAATTTACGTAGTTATTCTTTATTCTCTATCTCGTATTCTTATTTACTAAAGGCGAGATCTGTCACTTTGTCGCGGGAAGGCGCAACTTTTATTCTATCATTCTAGAGCTCAAATGTCATTTTCATGGGGCTAAGATATTTTGCCAACATATTCTTCAAGATATTTTTTAGTTAATTAAAAACAAAAAAATTAATCATAAATCTGCATGAGTGTAGCTAGTGAAACATATGAGGAATTTTAAAAATATTAATTTTTAAATTTGCTTTCTTAACAGTTGGTTGAAAAAAGGAATAATGAGAAAGCAAACAATTTCCATACGGTGCGCGTGGGACAGCCATTGACCTAGCAATGACTATGGTTCGAGTCCTGGTGAAGTCTCGAAAGAAAGAAGTCTTATGAGGAAGATAATGAGAGATGATCTCCGAAATAGCAGCTATCACTTCTACTGATACTTAGAAGGATTGTTGCTTTTTCATAATATTTTCTATTAAAAACTGGGCACGAGCTCAATCACATTACACAAATTTTCAAAAAATACAAGGCCGGAAATAATATAGTGCGAATAAAATGAAAATGTGGTGTAAAATTTAAGTGAAAATATTGAAAAAAAGGCACATGTACTGAAGCTCAAAAATGCTCACAACTCCATTTCTGATAGCGCAGAAATTTTTCGCTCATATTTTTCTACGCCATGGGAAGCATTTCGCTCAATTTTTTGCCTCAAAGAAGCTAGAAACCAAAAAGTTGTGTACTTCTGATGCAGGTAAATAGTTGTTCTTGGGCATACACAATTCAATATTTATTGAACTTTTTTTTTCTTTCTTTTTTTAATTTTCCTTATTCAAAGAGATTCAAAGTATATTTTAAGCCAGTTATAAAATCCATATTTTGATCGATCTACACTCAAAAATATTGTAAGTCGGAAGTGGGTGGAGAGTTGCTTTTTTTTATTTGGAAATCATACATTTACCCGCCATTTACACTTTCCTTTGCTTCATATCCATTCGTATATTTTTGGCTTATCCATCTGCAGAACAAGAAATAATAAACGTAGAGCAAAAGTGGTTTGCCCTGTTACCATTAAATAATAATTTATAATATAGAAAATTTACTGCTTTCGCCAACCCTACCACAATTGCTTCCTTTGCAACTGGCATTAGCTAAAAATAAAAAGTTGAATTTGCCACATTTTATACCAACATTCAGCAAACAATACAATAAGTTTAGTAATTGAAAGTAACTACGTAACTTCTCTATTTTATCACTTGCAATTTGATTTTATAAAGTTGTTCTACACATTTTTGTTATTGTTTTTCAATTAATTTGTTTTTTCTGTTTTAAGTGAAAATTTACTTGTGTAGTTAGTTAGCTAGCTGTTAAGTGGATGTGATTATTTTAGTTACATTTTACATTTTCCAACACAAAATATACTCACCACATACCCAGGTATATACTTTACAAAGTGTGCGAATTCGAATAAAAATTATTTCAAACAACGTTCGCAATTTTCATAACTTTATAAAACTAATTAGTGTTGAATATTGCAATGCATATGTATGTGTGTGAGTGTGTGTGTGTGTTAGAGTAAGATTTATTTTAAAACAAAAGTTAGATTGCACAATTTCAGTAGTAGGAGGAGAGTGAGCAGCCAATTCAAAAGTTTGGATGTGAAGTTAACAAAAATATTTCAGATGAAAAGGGCATTGAATTATTTTTTGTTCCAAGGATTTTGAGACTGCATGGTATTCTTAATTGAAACGTGACTTAGTTCGAACGGTTAAGCTCTGCCGCAAGAAAAAAATGTTTGCCAGAAAATGAAATTTGCTTTTATACTATTACTACTATAGGAAAGTTTGCACAGTGGAGGTGGAGTAATCCTAAACCTCAAAAAATTAAAATTTTGCAAATATTAAATGAGTTGCTTTATAATAAATTGAAAAAAGTTTAAACTGCTATCTTTTGGGAAACCCTCAGAGTGGATATAATTAGTAAAAAAGTTAAAGTCTTCTAGAAAATGATTCCCACAAATGAAAAGTGGAATTAATACTTCATGTAGGACTTATCATAAATATATGACAGGGACTTTGTGACGATTTTTAGCAAATTTTGTTTTAAAGGACAGTTTATTCTACATTAGAAAACGAATGGTCGGATATTTTTTTATATGGAAAAAAATGGTAACTTCAACTGCTTACTTTGAAATTGTACTTTCTTATATTAAAATTGAAAAGATTATAAAACTATGAACCTTTCTGAAAACTTGGATTAAAAAGTTTGAAATATTGATGAAAATTTGTACAAAGTTTGAAAATTGAATTTATATACTAATGTAGTACAACGAACTGTAGTTTTAGCAAAAATTTATAAAGTAAGTTTAGTAAGTAAGAAATAAAGGGTCGAAGCATGTCAAAAAGTATCTGTCTTATAGCTATGATAAGCACTTTATTTCGAATTAAAATTTTTTTATTGCCAACAAATAAGTGGACGTTGAAGACTATTTTAAAAAACTTATTTCACAGAAGTAAAAGTTAAAATGAGATTTGAAATTCCAAAGGGGTAGCAATTTTCCCATTTTTACTATATTAGATAAATTAGGAAACTGAGAAGTAATGCCAAATTCCTACAAATTGTTGTTATAATTCTATTCTATTGCTTACATTTTTATAAGCATTTTGAAATTCGAAGTTCTGTGTATCAGACGCGCTCGAGGTTTTCGCCCAGTCAGAATACTTAAGTAATTTTTTTGCAAAAAGCGAATTGCCTATGAGAATTTATAGGATCGCTAGTTGTTTAAAATGCTGAATAAAAATTAGTCTCTATGGGATCCTTCAGACCAAGTCTAAATAAAATTATAGTGGAAATAAAATATCAAAACTCAAAATTTATTTAGATTTTGTCAAAGAAGACATTTAGTTAAATTTTCCAGAGAAAAACTTTCTAGACTCTTTTAACGGAAATTATTTATAAAGATCACTTCGTATTTTTAAGCCTATTGTTAGTTGGTTTTAACGCTATTGTTAGTCAAAATATTACGTACGTTTTTTAATTTCAGCAGTATTTAAGTTCCGAATTTTTAGAGATACAATTGTACGGGGAAAAATAAAACTCAAAGTCTTTTTTTATATAAAATGCATATTACAATAAATTAAATGCGTCTTTATTCAATAAAAGTGTAATGGCAACTCCTGTGCGTCGTGTTTGCAGTCAGCGTCCCGTCTCCTTCGTCAAGTCGGATGTACTTGCGTCAAGTCAGTAGGGTTGCATTTCTTAGCAGTTAGTAAGTTTGCCCACTTCGTGTTACCGTCCATGAGTTACTCCAACACAATTAATTAAGTTGTTTGTCATTTTAGGGGTAAAATATAAATTGAATATATTTTATTAAAAATTGCACTCCTTTATTAATAAAATATTTGTAGTGTGAATATAACACCGACATCACATTGCTAGTTTTTAAGGAAAAAATGTAAATTTCTCCTCCAAAATGTAGTAAACGAGCTAAAAATTTGAAATTTAAGGTATGATCAACTTGTTCCTATATTTTTTGCTGAGAATTGTATTATGTTTAAAATTAAAAGGAATAACTAAATAGATCAATAAAAATTTTGATAATTTGATAGCTCATGCTTAAATTTTTTTTTTTTTTTTTTGGTAGAAAATGTAAAACAATGTCTGGAAAAAAAAATTATCAAAAACCAAGAGCAATTTTAAGCACCTCATACTTATGTAAATTTAATGGGCAATAAATCGGTATACCTCAAATTTCTTTAAAATTATTTTAAGATTTTTTTTATTTGAATAAAATTTTTTGCGAATTTCGTAAAAAGCTCAAAACTCAAATCAAACTTATATATGAAAATTACGTGTCAGGGTGTTAGCGGACATGTGAATGTGTCGTAAAGTATAATATATGCTTGAGAGAGGGTTGCCACCTGTTCATTATACACAAATTGTATGAAATATTAAAATATGGTTGTCAAACGGTTCGAATGCGCGAGCGGAAGGTTCAGACATATATTTTGGAGGGGGATGCCCCCTGTTTGGAACGACAAATTTATACACTAGTTATTATACACTAGTTATATAATTCCAGATTGTGAAATCCAAGTTAATAACGGAGTTGCGAAAAAATCTAAAGTACCGCTTAAACGTCGGACGGATAAAACTTGTTGTACATAATAGAGAAAAAAGGAGGCTTATTATGTGAGAAAAAAAATACTAAATAGGCTTAAAAAATATTAATTTTCCTGCCTGAGGTCATGTAGGTTGGTGACCGACGAAAAGCTGTATTTTTGTGTGGGTGTATGTAATATGTGTTTGTATGTGTGCAACAATCTTAACTTTCCAACTGTGATTGCCCAGCCACACAAACAGCAAAGCGAAGAAGTTGAAAAATCGAAAGAAAAAAAATGAAACAAAGCAGAACACAAAAAAAGAAATCGCCATCACGTGCCAGAATCTCCATCACAGGCGATTTTGATGCCACACCAGCTGAATGAGTTGGCCATCAAGGGCAGCGGCTTGGAACTCATCTACGTCGCGTTAAACCAAAACGAAGGCATTGAAGCAAAAAGAATACCATACCACTCTAAAGATGTGAATAAAATATCGAATGTGTGACACAACACTTTCATCCTATCCACCCCCCGGTCCTCTCCTTAAATAGCGGGCGCATGGAACGAGTGCGCTTGGAATGCGCGCTATGACTGAAATCGGAGGAGATGACGATGATGTTGTGATTTGTTTTGTATGCGCTTCACTGGTACTCGTAGATGATTGGTGTTGGGTTAATGACTTGTTTTTTTTATTTACTTTTTTTGTTTTGTTATATTTTTCCCGTCTTATTTTTTGTTTTCTGGCTCTCACTATTTGTATCTTTTTTTTTGTTTTTCTCGCTGTGCTTTGTCAGAGGTCGTGACTGATGATTATAGTGATTACACTTTCGACGGGCGCAAGCAAGTAGTATTATATGCACATGCATTGTTCATACACGTGAAAATTCTCGTAGTCAATGGCAGCGGATCTTCTCAATTTACAGGTATTTTGCCGAACAAAAGGAGGCGGTGAGGCAAAATGCTGTCAGCGACAGCTGATTGATGAAGCATAACAACGAGAAAATGGAGTGAATTTTAATTACTGATATAAAAGTTAATAATGTCTTGTCTTGTATAAGAAATATGTTTTTCAATATTCACGCGCAAGATTGATATTTAAACAGAAAATTACACTTTTTTAATAAATTATTAATTTGCTTTGTCTGTTGGTCTTTGTGTGTACTATTAAATATTCTTTCGGCCACAAAATTACGACAAAATTACAAATTTAATTTCGCATTGGGTAATGAACTCACAACTTTAGAAATGAACCCTTATTGGCAAGGAAAAATAAATATTATATATGAAAAACCCTGTGGTAAATAAATGTTATTCATAACGAAAATAACTTTGAGGAATAACTATTACTGGCAACGGAAAAACTACGTTATCTGCATAATAGTTATCAAGCTACGTAAAACATAATAATGTGAAATAACTTTTATTGGTAGCAAAAAAAACCTTGGCAAACATCATTTATTGCTTAGGGCAAAATATATCTCCTAAATAACAGTTATCAGGCAACGTAAAAAATAAAACTTGGGAAATGACTTTTATTGGTAGCAAAAAAAACAAAAAAAAAATTTGATAAACAGCACTTATTTCTAACAGAAAAATAGATCTCCTAAATAACACTTGTCACACAACGTAAAAGTAAAAGTTGGGAAATAACTTTTATTGGTAACAAAAAAAAACTTTGGGCAACTTGCTAACGGCAAAAATATATCTCCTGATAACAGTTATCGGGCAACGTAAAAAATAAAACTTGGGAAATGACTTTAATTGGTAACGAGAAAAATGTCGGGAAAAAACTCTTATTGCTAACGGGAAAAATATATCTCCAGTATAACAGTTATCAGGCAACGTAAAAATTAAATTTTGGAAAATAATTTGTATTGGTAACGAAGTAAAAACATGGGGAAACAACAGTTATCAGGCATTTTAGAAAGCAAAAAAACTTAGGGAAATAAATCTTATTGGCAACGCAAAATATATTTATCTTACATAACACTTATCTGGCAACTGAAAAATAAAAGTTAGGAAATAACTTTCATTGTCAACGAAAAAAAAAACACTTTGCGAAATAACTCTTATCGTGAAAAGATAAGAAAAAAAGATTTATCTTGCATAACAGTTATGAAGCACAATTGAATTTGTGAAAAAATATGACTCCCAGAAAACATATATCAATTCACATATGAAACAAATATTGGGAAATAAATCATATTGGCAACAAAAACTATTTCGCCTGCATAACAGTTATCACACAACATAAAAATTAAACGCTAGGGCATAACTCTTATCGGTGAAATACAACAAAATTTCTCATCTAAAAACTGTTATCAAAAAACGTGATTGCGATAAAAGTTTTCCCTTTTATATTCCTGATTTTAAGACTGCATTGGTTTATCTGCATACGTTACATATTTCAAATATTGCCATTAAAAGTAATCCAAGCGATATATGTATATTAAAAAGATATTTTTAGTGGCAATTCTTTCAAACTTTACTCTTTATAACATAAAGATTGCTCTTACTAATTAAAGTATAACTAAAAGCACCAGTCAGCTTTTAAAAGTATCTGTAAATATTTTTTCTATAAACTTTTGCTTCCAGTTATTCACTTTATAAGTTTGGGCAAATTGTTTTACTTTAACACACATCAAAGTTATATAAAATTTTGGGAAAGCATTTTAGCTACAAAACAAAAGCTTCACTTAATTCCATACAACTTGCGATAAAATAAAACTTCTACTCTTATCAAGATGTCAATCTATTAAAGTAGGTGATAAGCTTATTTTATAGTACATTAATTTAACTGTATATATTTGGCTTTATTTAAAGCTTTAAATCTTTAGAAGCTATGGGAATCTACATACTTGAGTTTCATGTTTTATTGATGATAATAATCTAAACCATTTGTCACCATAATATATATAATAATTATTACTTTTTAATATATATACATATATATGAAATTAAGTAGTTTATGGTTTGGTGGAAATGGGGAAATATTTGTACTTAATTAAAAAATGAGTGACAGAATAAGGCTAATTGATATAATTAATAGTTTTTTTGAGAGCATTGAAATATTCGACAAAATGGATATGTAAATATAATTTGATGTAAACGTTAATGTAAATAATTAAACTACATTAAATATTAATTATTTGTGTAAACACGTGTATGCATTTTGTACGTAAATTCATATCTATGAAAATATGAACACATTAAAATAATAAACTCAATAATTTCAGCAAATAATAAATCAATAAATGATGGCGATAAATGTCTGCCTGAGAGGAAATTTTAATGGATTTGTTTTTTTTTTTTTGCATACATAAAAGCTTGCATACATACCTAGGTATACACATCTGCGTAAACATTTCAGTACATATGCTCTCATTCAAATGTGACATAAGGCCACTTGAATATTGTTTGGTAAATTTATTATTTTCGTTTTTTTCGGTATTTATTGCAACTCTCATAATTGACATTCTTTCTTTCTAAAGAATATACACTATGTTTTTTATAAAAAATGTTAAGTCAATTTTTTTTTTTTTTTTAAATGGGCATTCAAAATTTCTAGAAATCCAAAAAGTTGCAATAAAAAAGTTCAGCAAAATTTTGAATTTTTTATTTTAAATTTTTATAAATTTTTTCTAGCTACGCAATTTTATAACTCGTTAAATTTTATTACAATAAAGTACACATTTCAAGTGGCTAAAAATTCGCGTTGATTTCTGATAATTTTTTTTTGCCGAAAGTGTTTCGCTTTTCTTTCGCATAAGGCTCACCATTATTAGTTAAAGCTTTTCGTAATTTTTCGCGTGAAATTATTATTATTATTCATAATTCCAAATAAATTTCCACAACGAAAACGCGTGAACAAAAGTTGGTCGGTGCGTCCCATTAAGGCTCTCTCATCGTAAGTCGCATACAAATTTTTCATGGCTTTGCAACGATCTTGGTTGCTGTTTTTTTTTTTTTAACAAAAAGGCATCACAAAGTATTTCTTCCGAAATTTCACACATTTTTAAACCAATGCTAGTATTACTTAGTGAATGAGGAGCTATTTTTATATAAATCGATTTGTGTTACTAAAATTGTGATCACTAAAATCATCTACTGTTAACCAGCTCCCGACAAATATAATAGATATATCAGCTTATCTAGTTTTAATTAAAAAATATTATTATTATTATAATAATAATAATAATAATAATAATAATAATTAAAAAATATATTTTTAGATATTTCATTTTGGTAAAAAAAAACAAAGCGTTTAGTTTTGCATGTTCAAAGTTCTACTCGTACGCGAGTCCCAAATATTTTTTTTTATTAAATTAATCGTTCGTATTTTTAATCAACTCCATCAATTAGAATATTTTGTTTTAATGTTCTCTTCACTTAAATGTAGTAGCAGCCTTTTGAACGGTTTTTCTAATGAAAAATTTACAAAGCTTTTCAAACTGTCTTCCCAGCTCGCTTATATGTAGCTGTTTTGCAAAAGACCTTGAACCGTATTTTTCTTGTTCAAATGTTCTAGTTAAAGTAGTGAAATTTGAGTGGAACTTAAAATGTAAAAAAAAAAGCCAGAGTCATCAAATATTCATTGTTAATTAAACATAATACATACATAAAATACTTGCACAATCATTTGTTACTTTTTGAAGAATTTTGTAGTGAACACAGCTAAAAGTAGAAAGTGAAAAATTAATCCTACCCATCAACGTGGTTTTCGATTAATTTCGCCTGCCAGCATAAAATTTCAAAGGAAAGTGAAATTATTACATAAGCTGTGGGATGTAAAGGAATTGTGAGTGATTATTATGAGAATAAATGAATACAATGGAACATAAGTAAATGTAATAAGTAAATATAGCAGGGGAGCGGGAGCAGCAGCAGCAGCAGCTAAAATACGGCAGTAGCTGGAAAACGAACTTGCAGGAACTTTCCTAATCAATTTGCGAAGATACTGACAGCAAACGTTTAAATGTTTCGGAGTAGCGGGCATTTAAGTAGGCTTTGGGACGTTAGATGCTAGGGGATCGTGCAGCCCAGGTACTCTACGTGGGCATTTGGAGTAAAAACTATATATTTATGACAATGGCTGGGCTAAATTTTTTAGTTCCGATGATGGATGTTTGCACAAAAAAAACCCGAGCCTTTCCACCCTGTTGAAACTATGCTTGAAAAACTTTACAAAATAGTTTTCGCAAATACCCAAAGCGAATGGTAGCCAGCATGTGGTTTATGAACACACTGACAACTAATTCGAAGAAATAGCCAAATAATTCTCGCTACACACAGCTAGCCTGCAATCAGCATGAAATTCAGCGACTTGTGGAAGGACAACAAATGCCACACTCCTCATATTCGTCAACAGAACCACAGTATTTGTTTTTTTTGTATTTGAACCTCATCACCTCCCCACGCTCAACGCTACTTCGCTTTCATCTTGGCGCTGTTATTCCGAAAGCAAGAAAACTGGTTGTAAAGTTTGTTTATTACGTACTTACAAAAATAATATTATACAATTGTGTATGCGAGTAAATGTGGGTAAATGCATAAAGAAAAACATATACATATATAATACTTATATATATACATATATAGAATGTGTGGTTATGGAAGAACTTGCGCCTGTAGGTAGACTGTCGAGGAGGTAGACATAAGTAATAAGATCCAAAAGATTTTTACCAAACATGGTAGGCGCAGAAAGGGATGACAAGATATTAAAAATCAATATCTCTTAGAGGGCTCCGAGAACTGGGCTTGTGGAACGGAAGGGTTAAGGGGCTTAGTAAACTCCTTCGTCTCTTACGTGCCATAATCAAACAGGGAACGGGTTATAAGCAATCTGAAACCGTTGGGGCTCCAAGTTCCGTTGAGAGCTTACTAAAACAGAGAATCTAATATATAAAAGCGAAGCGTCCTGGTATTGTCCACATATCGCTCAAACTGTTAATTCAATTGCATTGAGCCTGAAAGTACGCCTAATAAAAATGTGACAGTTTTGAAAGCTTTGTAATACGTTATTTACGCTGATACAAATTTTTAGATACTGTAGTGCGACCGGCTTTTACTACTAGTTTGTTATAAACTACCAGCCGTTAACACATATACACTACCGGCTCTGGGATGCTAAGGAGAAAGATGTGATCGCAAAGGTATTTTCAAGCTCATTGGACTGTTATTTGAATTTGGCATATTTCATATTTCGCAAATCTAAGTTAGTTAAGCAATGCAGAAGTCTACTAAATAGCGCGCCATCAGTCCCCAGTAGATTTAATTGTGGCGGCTGATCATCGCAAGATCGCTGGAAATGAAGCAGCCGATCCGATATGGCCAGAGAGGGTTCAGTGATAGCCTCGAAAGAGCTGCCGTTTCCAGTTCCCATGAGATTAATCAACAGAAGTAGTTACTTCCACCATCTTCAGCATTCTAGTCAAAGTTGGCTCAGAGTAGCCGGATATTGAATTACAAAATGAGCATAGCTCAAATACAACGTACCAAAAATATCCATTCTACTGGCGAAGTCCAGTCCCAACGTGGCGAGATTCGTAGCAGTTCTCACAGCATTTTGGCTTATCGGAGTTCACATCAGAAAACTGGGTATCGCTTTAACCCAGAATACTGCAAAAATTGTAGGGTTAATAAGGAACATGAGACAGTTGAACAGCTTCTGTGCGGAAGGCCAGTTTTAATGAGAAAACAATAAGCCCCCTGGGGTGGATTTTTCTAAGCATAGCCTCAATAGTATTCTTATTTTTATAAATGGACGTTCAGTTCCATCGCCATTCTAACCTAATCTAATGTCTGAAAAGTCTATTCAAATAAGGGCAGACTTATTGAATGGTAGCAAAAGTTGTTTAAGATTTACCTTTCTTTTGACAGTTCAGACCAGAAACTTTTCGACCCCACTGCAGATCTATACTCGCTGCTGTTGCTGTTGCTATGATTGGCTCGGTTGGTTGGTTGGTTGGCTGTTGGCGCCTATGGGCGCGCTTTCTATTCACATGCTTGGCATGTAGCTGCCTTTAGGCTGCGTTTTGTTAATATTCTATCTCTCGCTATGTAAATTTGGTTGCAAGTGCGTGTTCCCATAAACGTTTTGAATGCTTTGTTGACTCCAACGCTGCGCGGATTAAGTGTACCCACATATGAGGGTACCTTTCGCTTGTTCGCTGCTTGCTTTACGAAATGATAAACAGTTGGTTTTATTTTGTGACATCTGCCATATATTTTTTTTGCATTTATATTGCTATTCTATATGCAATCCGTTGTGGCTTTATATTTGAGTGGCACAAATACATAACACAACAGACACACTCATTTACATACACATACAAAAAACAATTATAAATTTCTGCAACTCATAGGAGCTGCTTTCGTAACCACAAATGAGTTGGAATTGTGTCCTGGATCTGGTTTTTAACTTCTTTTACTCTTTGCTATGTCTTTTTGTTGTTTTTTTTTTTTTTTGGTGATATTTGTGTCAACGACATTTGGGGTCTTGCGGTGACAGCACTTGAGCGACATACTTATAACCGCGTAATATATTTCTTTTGCGTAAATTTCCTATACATAACAGACTGTTGTTTTATTTTTATTTTCAACTTTAAAGAGATATATTGTGTTGGATTTATCAATTTCTGGCTGTTATTAGAGTTACATATAAACTTCATTTATTTTACAATTACACAAATATTTTACAGAAAAGAGGAAGAGGAAGCTATTTTTACTGCGAAATCTAAATATCTAGTAAAACTAATTTATTAATAGTAAAAATAGAAAAAAATCTGAAAATCCTGAAAAACTACTACAGCTGGAGCAAAACTAATAAATTGTGCCAGTTAATCGATAATTTAAAATTTTCCATCAACAAATTTTTTTCAAAAGTTTTTTTTTTTTTGTATTTATAAATAAAGCTGTGTGTTTGCGAAGTCATAGTCGATTTCTTTCAATGTTGAATGAAAATAAGTCAGAAAATGATTTAAATAATTTTTTTATAAAAATATAATTCATTCTATAATAAAAATTGTTTAAATTGAAAATTTTAACGAAATGCGAAATACACAAGTATTAAAAAAAATATCTAAAAAATTTTTTTTTTTTTAAATTGAATTTAATAGAATTTAAAAAAAGCGTTGTATGCAATTCTATAGTTCATTTAGTTTTAGTGCAGTTAAGTGTAAGCTTTAAGTGACTACATATTTCTGCTAGTTTTGCATTTTTTTTATTTGTTTTGCTGATGCGTCCTGATAACTTTTTCCTTATAACACTCGCTCGCTTAGAAAACATTTCTCAAAAATCAAAGTTAATTGAATCAGCTCTAAAACTGCGTACCAAAACCACTTTTAAATTCTAATTAAAATTTTTGAAATTTTGAGTAAAATTCCTGAATTTTTGTTTCAAATATCGCATCAAGTTTGAAACTTGGATTCAAACGGCCTTTGTTATATAATTAACTATTATTTTATTTAAAACACAATAAATATGTATAATTAAATTTAAAAAAAATAAAATAAATAAAAAAGTAGCGCAACGTTGGCCACATGTGGTTATAATTTTGCGATAGGGTATACATGTCACACGTGAGTACCAAAGAATGCGACATACAAAATACTTGGCTTATCAAAAACGCAAAAAAATTGCCTTTAGACAGTAAATTACAAATAAATAAAATTGTGCCGAAAAGTAGATAATAAAATAAATAATTTTTGAATTATTGCATAAAAAAATGTCGATATAATGCTCGTACCGTCAGAAAGGAAATGATATAAATCAACGTGAATTGAATGCGTACAGAAATATTTTATTGACTTCGATAAATTTTTTTGAAATTTTGAGTAAAATTTCTGAACTTTTGATTCAAATATCGCATAAAATTTGAAACTTGAATACAAACTGTTTTTGTAAAAAATATCAACAATTTAATACGTTAAAAAAAAAACAATTGCCAAAAGCTGTCAATATGTGGTTATGATTTTGTGATGGAGTTTATCAAAAGCCAAAATATCTCACTTATCATAAAAAAGAAATAAAAAACTGCCAGTAAAGTCAAGCTCACATATCAAAATATTTTTGGGCCGTAAATTACAAAAAAAAATATGGCATCAACAAAGTGAACAGTACGTAATATCAAAATAAATAATTTTTGAGGTGTTACATGTAAAAAAAAAATGACACACCGTGTTTTAAAAATATATGGAAATTAAAAGTAACTTATAGCGAACATGAATAGCAAATCAAGATAAATCAACTGGAATAGGCCAAAAGCACCGGAATGGCGAAAAGTTCTCGAGCTAATAAGGAAATTGATATTAATTCACCGGTCGATCTCGAGGCCAAACTAGTAGTTTTCAAATAAGGCATTGGCGCACCAACAGGGGGTATTTTGGGGTTCAAACCCCTAGTAAAATGTTACAACTGTAGTACTATCGTGAAATTTTTTTCGGTGTGCGCCACTTTTGCAAGGTATGAAAGTTTAGAATTTGTATTACCCTATTCTGAGCTTATATCCCAGTTGAATGTCTTCTCTATGTTGAAATTTTGTTTGTTAAATTTTTTTTTTTTGGTTTCATGCGCGATTAAAGTAATTTGTTCGCTGTATTTGAGTACAGAATATTCTATCTGCGTATTTTCTTACTCGCGTCCAAATATAAATATCTAAGCCGCAATATATGCTCTCCTTCATTTTTCAACTTATACAGTACATATTTGTAAACAAAGATATACATATGTAAATACTTGAAACAATCGACCAAAATTACTTTTTCATATTCAACCCTCATTCAAGCCAAATACATATGTAAATATTAAGATATATGCGAAATACATTAATTTCCAAGCTTTTAGTTTTTATTTTTTTTATTTACCTAAATTCCGCTATATGAACGGTGGTGATAGGGAAAATATTTAAAAATAACAAATGGAAAATGTATGGCATATTTTGAGTGCGATTTCCGCCAAGTCAAGATTCTTTTGCCAAGCCAAGAAATCATTTTTCATCCATACCCGGCTAACTTCTGACAATGAACGCAAGACCATTTATAACACAAGCCAGTTTAAATTTCCAACCACTACTTACTCAAGCGTTTTGTATAAGTACTTACTACCATTTCTCCGCCTACTGTGCTAACATAATTCGAGTAAAAAAAAAACAAATAGAAGGTTATAAATTTTGCTGACATCAGCTGAACTTAAGAAATTTATTAAACAAGAAAGCGGAATTGGAGCTCGGCAGGCGAGAAGTGGTTATTTAAGTATTTTACATAATATTACTGATTTTAAACAAAATTTCAATAAAAATAGGTTTTTGTAATTCCAAAGCGGTTGAAAAGGTCTAAAGAGGTAAATGTTTCCTTTTATCGCTGTAAAAATTACGAAATTATTAAACATTGAATTTTTTATAAATATCTCAACTAAGAAAGCACTTTTGGTTTCTAACTCCATTTTCTCTGGCACACGCTTATAAAACATTTTAACATTTTGCACGTATTTCACATTTCGCTTTTTAAACCACAGCGATTTTGTACCAGAACGAATTCACTACTACAATTTTGTTTATTTTTTTTTTTAATGAGCTCATGATTGTACTCATATATAAAAAATACTAATTATTTCCGTTTAAGTAAGTAACGAATTCAAGTTTTTGTAGTTAATTTGTCTCATAACCAAATTTAAAAAAAAAATACGATTTTATTCGAAATTCAAAAAACTAATATCTAATAAAAACCACTACCTTGTAAATATTGTGATCTTCAAAGAACATACACAGGTATTTTGTGTAAAAAATCTAGGCACAGCAAATTTAAGTTTTTAATTAATTCAATTTTGAAAATTTCAAAATAGTAATTTTTCAATTTTTTTATATACATATTTATTTTTTGTAGCCCCAAAAATTTTCATAAATAGTTATTTCCAAAATTTTGATATTTTTTCTGGTTTTCTAAATTATTTTCTTATTGCCTCTAATGTTTTTTCTACATGCATACATTTTTTGTTTGGATTATATTTGTATCAAAAATATTTTTTTTACTGCGAACTTAAGACCATTTTTTTCGAAATTGAAATAATGGTAATATTTTTTGATTAAACCAATTTTGAGAATTTCGAAATTTTTTTTTAATTTTTAAAGGGTTTTTATTATTTTATATAAAATTTTACTATCACATTTCTGTTTCAATTTTTGTTGTTACTTACTAAATTTTTATTAATTTCTTATATAAAAATATTTCTTTTAACGATTAAAATCGTGTAAAAGTAAATCTTTAATATTAGTGCAAATTTTAAGAAAACCCAGCAAATATCTCTGGAGTTTTCATATTTTTAATTAAAATTTTTCGAAAATTTTCAGTTTAATAGTCCATTCAATTTGAGCCCAAGAAAGTGCAAGTTACAATTTTCAAAAAATTCGCATTGATTTTTGATAATCCATTTTGGCCGACGGTATATGGAGAAAACACGGCCAACAAAAAAACAAAAACAAAAACAGATCATCAAAAGCAACGCGATTTTTGAACTTCTTAAAATTTTCTCTTTATTACTACACTAAAATTGAATTTGACTGCATACCAAAATTTTTGCTTTAAATTCTGATTGAAAAGTTTGCAATTTTTTTGAGTTTTACTAAAACTTGCACAAAGTTTAAAGCTTGAATTTATATAGTTGGGTTTGTACAATGAAGTGGATTTTTTTTATCTAATTAAAAACTAATTGGTAGTTAAATTAAATTAAATTGTGTTGACAAAATTTGACTTTATATTTATGTACATAAATAGATATTTTATAAAAATCTAGTATGTTGTAAAATAAAAACCATTTCAGTTAAATTTTATTAATTCTTTTTGCTGTTCTGTTTTCGGCAAGGTGAAAAGTTGAATGAGTTTCCCTCATCATGGCATATACATCATTTTACCGCATTCTAAAAAATTCATCAAATTTTCATAAAAATGCGAATATTTTTTATTAGAACAAAACAAAATTGAAATGGCTAAAGTTTGCCTTTGATATTTGATCTTTTTTTGCTGACGGTGCTGCGCCATTTTTTCCATATAAAAAAATTGCGTTCTCTATTAAACGAGTACCAAAAAATTGCAGTGACGAATTCACTTCCTAAGTAAAATGGAATTAAAAACTCGCAATAAGTCTTCTACATAATTGCTCAAATTCCAAAACATGTTTCTTCGGTAGGCTTTTATTAAGCATAATCAGTAGAGCCGCCACTGTTTCACGTTGCGTATACGCCACGCTAGGCTGATTATGATGAAGTGGCTGAGTGCTCGAAGCAATATTGCTCATTATACTTTGGTAGCAGGCGCTGGTCATGCGACACATAACAAGCCATAATACTTGTACAATTTAATGTTAACTACACGCAGCACTTATTATTTCATTCAATTGTGTTGATGTTTGCCGGCGGCGTACTGTGTTCTGACTAAATTTATGTACATTTTTTTCTACATCTACATCGTGCTTATTTATTTATGTGTAGGTAGAAGCAAATGAACGTTAAAGCATAAGCTGTTACTTTGCTTCGCAGATTTTCGGTTAGTTGCTGAACTGTAAATTGTGTTGACTGAATTTAGGTGGAAATTCGCTATTACGACAATTTTCCAACGAAAAGTGTAATGTTCTTTGTTCACAAATTTATACTTGAAATTGTAAGCTCAATATTTTCACCTGGAAAGCAATGCACTCTCCGTTGGAAATTATAAAAGCACTGCATATTTACAAATTGTCTCTTATTGTTGTTCTTTTATTTAATTTCTGCTGCCTTTAAATCAAAATAAGGTTCATTCTCTAACAAAAGGCATAAAAACCAAAGTTATAAAAAAAAAGTCTTTAGAAAATTTTCGAGTATGCAGTTTTATAACCCATAAAATTTTAAACTTAAAGGCTAAGTTTCTAGTGGCTAGGAATTACCGTTGAGTTTTGAAAATTTTTCTTGCTTTTCTTTTGTTTAATCGCGATAAAAAAAAAACTGTCAAAAATCAACGGCAATTTGTAGGCACAAAATTGAACTTTCAATAATATACTGAAAGTTACTGAAAGATATCCGAATATCGCATAACGAAAAGAGCATCAGAATTGCTTTACTGACATCTACAACTATATTCACTAATTCCAACCACTATTGTTACTAATGTTGCTACTAACTGTTACCAATATTTTTTACTAATTTTTACCACTATTTTTACTATTGGTACTAATAATTTCTACCACTATTTTTAAAATGCTACTACTAATTCTTATCAATATTTTTACTAATTTCTACCACTATTTTTACTAATTTATACCACCATTTTTATCAATTCTACTACTAATTTCTACCACTAGTTTTACTAATTTCTACCTTTATTTTTACTATTGGTACTAATAATTTCTACCACTATTTTTACTTATTCTTATCAATATTTTTACTAATTTCTACAACTAATTTTACTAATTTCTCCCCCTATTGTTATTAATTCTGCAACTAATTTCTACCACTAGTTTTACTAATTTCTTCCACAACTTTTACTAATTTATACCACCATTTTTATCAATTCTACTACTAATTTCTACCATTAGTTTTACTAATTTCTACTAATATTTTTACCATTGGTACTAATAATTTCTACCACTATTTTTACTAATGCTACTACTAATTCTTATCAATATTTTTACTAATTTCTACCACTGTTTTTACTAATTTATACCACCATTTTTATCAATTCTACTACTAATTTCTACCACTAGTTTTACTAATTTCTACCTTTATTTTTACTATTGGTACTAATAATTTCTACCACTATTTTTACTTATTCTTATCAATATTTTTACTAATTTCTACCACTAATTTTACTAATTTCTCCCCCTATTGTTATTAATTCTGCAACTAATTTCTACCACATTTTTTACTAATTTCTTCCACAACTTTTACTAATTTATAGCACTATTTTTATCAATTCTACTACTAATTTCTACCACTAGTTTTACTAATTTCTACCTTTATTTTTACTATTGGTACTAATAATTTCTACTTAATTAACTAATTTCTTCCACTACTTTACTAATTTATATTACTATTTCTACTAATTTCTACCACTAATTTTACTAATTTCTACCCCTATTTTAATTAATTCTGCTACTAATTTCTACCACATTTTTTACTAATTTCTACCACATTTTTTACTAATTTCTTCCACAACTTTTACTAATTTATACCACTATTTATATCAATTCTACTACCACCAATTTCTACCACTATTTTTAGTAATTCTACTATTAACTACTACCACTACTTTTATTAACTTCTACTACTACAAAGAAGTTTTACTTCTGTCTCGCGCACTTAGGTGCCCGCGTTTTTTTTCATTACTATACATATATTTGGCATAAAGTTGAAAACTTAGGCCTATATCAAGCCTTAGCTGCGAAAAAATGTAAGCGAAAATTTTTTAAATTTTTTTTTTCATTCAGAAATTATTCTAGAACATCTAGAATGTATTTTTTTTATCAAAAATAAAATGTTGAAGAAAATGTCATTTATTTTTTTAGGCCGTTTGGCCTTGATATAGGTTTTGCTAGAGAATTAACTGCATTTTAATTAGAAAGTAGCGAAAATTTGATATTAGAAAATAACAATCCAGCGAAACTTATCAATATGCCGTACTTTTATAAATTAAAATATAAAATATAACTTTCCCGATTCTTAAGTAAATAAAGCAATCATTAAGCGCCTGGATGTGCCATCGTGAAAGCCCCGTGAGAGATTCACAATTCTCAGTAATCACGCCAAAAGCAATTCGTTTGATTTTACCAGCACCACAAGTAAATATTTACACAATTGATTGATGGCGTGCTATCAGCTTACTGATTGCTAATCAAACTCGTTCAATGACGGCAGCAAAACCGGCCTACGTATTTCGATTTGAGCATGAAGTTTGCGCAGAAATTTGGATTTCCCAAATTCAAAGCCAAATAGAGATCAGAGATAGAGGTGCTTGCATTTTGCTTAAGCATATACATAAGTCTATAAGTATTTACTTGTTTATGTACGATAAATACATATATGTGCCTTCTCATATACTTTAGACGGCAAAGTTCTCTTCACCGAAAACATGCTAATTCGTCAGAGCAAAGAAGCTGCCAAATCCGGCGGCCGCTTATCATGCGTAGCTTATATGTTTTATGCAAAAAAAAAAACAACAAAAAAACCACCGAAGATATGAACTTGAAAAATAAGAGTAAAAGTAGGTGATATTATGAAAATTGCTTTTGAATTAGCTGACTCACTCTAGATACTTTTAAAAACCATCTTTTCCACCAAATGCAATGCCATTTTTGCGGTGGTAGCGGTTTACGCAAAGTTTGTGTGTTTTAAAATTCATAACAAAAAAAAAGTTGTGCTAAGTGAGCTTGACAGGAAGCATTATATTTTTTGGCAGCTAGTCGATAATGCTTTCTCTTTGGTTTCTAGCGAAATCAGCTTCGGCAAAAATTTAACTAAATTCAAGAAAGAAACACAACTGGTATTGTATCCGCTTCTACGGGTCGTGGCTGCAGACAAGCTGCTGTGGGCTGTTGAGGCAGAGGGAGGCTGTAAAGTCATAAGATATGTTGACGACCTTGCGGTAGCCGTATGCGGAAAGTTTCCAAAAACATTCGTGACAAAATGCAGGGAAAACTAAGTATGATCGAAAAAGAGACCACAGAAAACGGGCTTGTGGTCAACCCAAATAAAACTGATCTTGGGTTATTCACAGAATGATATAAGATTGCAGCATTAAAGCTAACCATGTAAGGAAACATTAGCGTAGTACTGGGCAAGTCTACTAAGTAGTTAGTGGTAATAATTGATTGTTAAAATGGCCACTGTACATGCACGAGCCTACGAAAAATTGCACAGTCTTCTCTCCAGCTGTAAAGGAGGAACTGGTTATAGCTGTAGGATGACCCCGCAACTATGGCACTTACTAGTAGTTAAATCTGTATAGCTTGACGGTATGGTGGTCTAATTTTCGCGACTAAATGAATGAAGCAACAACCCTTACCTTAAGCTAAGTAAATAAAACGACGCTGCTATGCTTTCTTGGAGCTCTCCACACAACGCCAATAGAAGCGATGAGTGTGATATTAACTTGCTACCCATAGGTGTTAGAGGGTTGTAATTATAAGACTACAGGGGCTATCACACCACTATATTAAAAAGATAAGACTACCGCGACCCCTAGCTTTATCAACAAGTATTGGGTAATAGTTCCAGAATAGGAATCGTGGGCCAGTGGGGTTCCCGAACTCAATGATTCTCTGCAGCTCTAGATGGACAGTTCAAGGCTCGAAACCAAAATTTGAGCGGTCGCTTATTCCGAGCGACTAGCAATAAATAAAGCATTCCACCTACCTGACCACTGTGATGGCTTCCAAGCCGAACTAGTGACAATGAATAAGGTCACGAACGAAATAAACTACATTTAGCAATACTTTAATCTATTCAGATAGCTTCGCAGCTCTGAATGTGTTGGACTCTGCCACAATCACATCCAAGACACTAGCTGACAGCAGCAGATCTCTCATCGAGGTGGCTGAGTACTTCGTTTTATATCTGTTGTGGGTACCTGGACATCGTAATAATAACAGTCAACGAAAAAGTGAAAACGCATGCTAGATAGAGAACTTCCGCTCCACTTTCGCCATCCTGGAAAGGCTCACTATCTGCAATCTCATTATAAGGGAAAGTTCTCTTAAAAAATACGTTACAGATGGAAACGTCCTCAATGACGAACACGAAGTGGTCACAAAAACCCAAAATGCTAAGTAGAAGGGGCCTTTCTATGACCATGGGTCTACTGAGAGCTGTCGGGAACTATGCGTCTAGTACGGGGGCTCCCCCCAGTGACATCTGTAGAAGTTACCGATGCGAGGAGAAGCCGAAGGCTTTAAAATATTAACTGAGCGAGTGTTCGGCGCTGTGGAGAAGGAGAAGAATTATTCAAGGATTTAAGAACTCTCGCTGGGTTGAAGACGCAACAATAGCTTAGAACCGTAAACTCTAACCGTTGGTTTAAACAATCAGAAGGCAATGGAGATCCAAGCGGTAGCACAACGGACCCACTTACGTATAGGCCAAGGTGTGCTGGTTAATACTCTGACAGCCACTTCAATCTACCCTAACCCAATTTATTATAGAACGAAAGCCTCGCAAATCTATAAATGGGCGGTTAATCGATATATGCAAAATAGAAAACGAATAGAAATAAATATAAAAATGAGGAGGTGAAAGTGGAGGTAACAATAAATGTACTTACATAAGGTGCATGTCATAACTGTAGTACTATCACAAGATTACAAGTTTTTATAATTTTTATTTTTTTCATTATTTCATAAAATTTTTTTATAAAAATATAGTTCATTCTACAGTTGTTTTTTAAACTATGTACAAATGGGACACAATTTAACAAACTTTGCATAAAATTAAATTAATTTTTTAGAAAAAATGTTAGTACGAGTACTTACATATAAAATTTTATAGCTTATTTTATTTTGGTATAATAAAGAGAAAATTTGAAGTATCTACAAATTTCTACTGATTTTTCATGTTTTTTTTTTTTTGTTAACACTCTTCCCTAAATTTGTACATAACCTTTGCTCAGATTTTTTTCCGTTGTAAGCTGTAGCTGCTTAAACCCAGTTTGATAAATAAAATTAAATGGCGTAAAGAACTAAAAGAAATTCCAAAATCTTCTGCCATATTTGTTGATTTTTCACCAGCATTTGAACGAAACTTGATTAATCGGTGTTTGTTGTTGAATGAATGATATTTTTACTAAAAAATAATTAGAATTAAATAAAGAAAAATAAATCGTCAAAATTTAACAATATACTGTGTTGCTATTTTTATGGCATGTACTGTATAATGTTAAATGAGAGTAAACTGCTGACACAAACGCCATAATATTTTTTATAATAGAATTTCATTTTACCACAGCAAAAACTTCCGCCCCGAATTGTGGAGTAGCCAAACCAAACTACTATCGAATTGACAACAAAAATTCGTTATACTTTTTCAGTTATTTCTATTCAACTGCGAGTCTCTGGCTGTATATGACAGTTTTACCAAATACATAATTTCGCCGAAATAATTGGCATTAAATAAAAAAGACCTGCAAAACTTTTATTAAACCCTTTGAATAAATCAACATCACTCAATTTTCTTCACTTTCAGACTTTTCTTTACATACCTAATTTTTTCACGCTGTCTATTTCAATTTAAATTCTTTGTTATACAAATCAAAACAAAAAAAAAAGTGATAGCTTTTTCATTTACATACAAACTCGTTTAATTTTCCCTGCATTTGGCGTAACTCTCTTCACTAATTTAATGACGGCCGATGGCTTTGGGTTAGCAGGCTGGCAGGCAGACTACCAGTGTTCCGCCTGACTGTAGCTTTTTCTTTTATATTTAGTTTCTTTGTTATCTGAAACCGCACTGGAAAGCTCGAGAAAAAGGACGCCGTAATTAATAATGTCATTACTGTCAAACAGCGCAAGAAAGAACCTTTTGACAATAAATTTAGGTAACTGTAAAAGGGTTTAAAATTTCCTGGATTTTAATGGCTTTTCATCGCACGATATGCTACAAAATGGAGTGCAATTAAAGTGGCAATTTCAGGCACAGCGTCTACCTGCCGCATTTTAAGATTCAATTGAATATTATTTTTTATGCTTGTAAAAATAATGACAGCATAATGTAAATGGGTTTTCTATCTGGCAACTGACAGTAATACGCCATTTGACGAGTAAAATGTAGGAGGTTTTCGGAAATAGTTTGACAAGCATTTGCATGAACGTACTTCTAATATTTCAAAAAAAAAAAAAAAAAAATTTTGTCAGCAGCGACCATATTCTTAATGAGTTCTATCAAAAAAAGAATATATATTTAATCAATATGTTAAGATTTTAAATTTTGACATCAAGTAATAATAATAAATTGCCAAGTTTTATTTTTTGTTTATAAATCAAAATTATGTATCGAGTTATGCATTTTTAACAAAAATAAAACTCGTTTTAAAATACTGATTTTTTGGTGAATTGCAAATTTTTTGATTAAAAATAATCACTTTTTATGCGTTGATTTTTTTTGGTCACAAATGAACAGAATTTTTTGCCTCTCATATTTTGCATCAGAAGTAATCATTAGTTTTTGAGTTATATTTTTTTAAAAAAAGGAAAACTCAGTTGTTGGCTATTATTTTATTCTTCAGGACATATGCAAAAAAAATTAATGCCAAACAGTTATTTTAACATTCTGCAAAAAAAAAAAAAATTAACTCAAAAATTAATTTTTAATTCTGAAATAAAGCACAAGAACTAACTTTTCATGAAAAAAAAATTAAACTCGTTTTTTTTTTGCAAGTGTAAATTTTTCGTTTGAAAATTTGAAAAAATACTATATTTTGATTAAAAAAAATTTTTTTTTTGACTAAAAAAAATATTTTTATGGGGTTAATTTTTTTATGCCCAATGAACAGAATTGTTTGAGTGTTTTTTTTTTTATAAAAAGTAATCATTACTTTTTGAGTTATATTTTTTTGGCGTAAGTAAAGCTCATTTATTTTTTCTCTCAGAAATGAAAATCAATTTAGGAGCTCTAATTTGCTTGACAGATAGAAAATCAAAACGTCACGTAGTTTTTCAAGTAATTGTTTCGTGTTACATTGCGTTACATATATTTTTTTAAATAAAATATATCGCACAAAATTAAAGTTTTAAAAAATATTGCTTAAAAAGTAATGACTGCTTTTGATGAAAAAAATAAAAAGCAAAAATTATGAATATTTTTGAAAAAGAAGTCCTTAAAGTAAATATTAATTTTATTAACAAGTGAGTGAAAAAATGAAACTTAAAAAAAAAATTTTTTTTTTTTTGGTCAAAAAATATATCTCGATATAGAGTTATTTTTTCTGAGCGATTAATGAAAATCTAAAAATATATAACAGATTCGTAACAGAATCTTACAGGACGTGAAAAAATATATGGATATATGTGCAAAAATATTTTTCTGATTTTCTCAAATATGAATAACCGCTGGTTTTTTTTTTGGTACGAGGTTTCCTTTATTCCTGCTTTAGTTTTCTTCACCTTACATTGAATTCATAACAGTACTTTTCTTATAGAACTGTTAGCACTGAACGGGACAACAGATTGTTATTTCCATAGAAAATAGATATATGTGCAAAATGCTTTATTTGTTTTCTGACTGCTGTAGTGTTAACATCTCCGCGATCGAAGTAATAATTATAGCTAAGCAGTGCGTAAGTAATAGTACAAAAATATATTGCAACAAAAATATAATAAAAAATTAACAACAAAAATCCATTTTAGCTGAAAATGCCGCGTGGTACTGAACTTTCATTTGAAGAGCAGATCACAATTAAAACCATGAATGAAGATGGAAAAAAAATAAGTGTAATTGCTGCAGCAACAAATCGTCATCGCAACACTATAAGACATTTTTTAAAAAGTCCTGATAGTTACAACATAAATAACCGTAGCGGACCAAAACCTACCATAGATGAGCGCACCAAAAGGCATATGTGGCAACTGGCAACACATGATATGATGAGTTGTTCCAAAATCAAAGCAGAATTTGGTCTTACAGTATCACGACAGCGTGTACAGCAAATTTTGAGACAGGATTTGGACCTCAAATATGAGTGTTAAGTGCCTAAACCCCGATTAACCGACCGGCATAAGAAAGCACGCATGGCGTTCTATGAAAAATACAAATTCTGGAACGACGACAAATTCGAAAATGTTATATTTAGCGATGAAAAGAAATTTAATTTAGATGGCCCAGATGGGCATCATAAGTATTGGAGAGATCCACGATTTCCTCGGCAGACTTGCTACAAACGAAACCACGGCGGTGGATCCCTCATGGTGTGGACTGCTTTCAGTGCTAAAGGAAAGTCTCCAATTTGCTTTATATCAAGCCGTATGAACGCGCAAATGTATATCCAAATGCTGGATAGTGAGCTTGTTGCATTTGCAGAAGAGTTTCATGGCGATAATTGGATATTCCAACAAGATAATGCACCGATACATGTGGCGAATTCTACAATGGAATTTTTTAAAATGCACAATATTCCGTTGTTACAGTGGCCGGCTTTAAGTCCAGATCTAAATCCGATAGAGGATCTGTGGGGAATTCTCTCTGCAAAAATTTTTGGTTCTACAAAGCAGTACGAGACTTTAAATCACCTTAAGCACGCAATTGTAGAGGAATGGGGAAAAATAGACTTGTCCGTACTAAAAAAGTTGTCTAATTCAATGCCACGCAGACTGAAATTAGTTGGAGAGATACGAGGTTGTTCCATTTCGTATCAAAAAGAACAAAGAACTTTTTAAATGACTCATTTTGCCAAAAATAGGCATACTGCACATATATCTATTTTCTATGAAAAAAATTTAAGTTCATTAATTTTTGTTATGTAAAATATTAATATGAAATATTTTTGTGTTTTAAATAATGTCACTTATTAATACCTAATCAAAAAAATATATCACAAATAAAAGAAACAAGTATTTACAAAACAGGTCAACAAGAAGCAATGCACTTAAATCCATTTTACTGGGGTATGTTTTCTGGTATTTGGAAGGTTTTGAATCTTTTCAGTAAAAATTAAAAAAAAAATTATCATCCTTCGTGCCTTGAGGCCCATTTTTCGAAAAAAAAAATATTCTCAACCATTCTTTAAAGTAAAATTTTCGCGTGACAATAGCTAAATTGAAATATAAAATTTATGATATCAATTTCGTTACGAAACTTATATATACGCATTTTTTAACTGCATTCGAAACTGATGGAATATATGTCTGTTTTTTTGGGACCTTGCTAAAGGTCAGTGGTTTTATTTTGCGTTTCTAAAAGTAGACGTAGCGTTGCAGTGTTTCGAATATATAAAGATATTTTCCATGAATTTCAAATGCAATTAAAAAATGCCTTTAACTTTCGTTGCGAATCTAACCTTTTTATGCTTCTAGTTCGGCTTGCGTTGGTGCAAAATTTTACTTCAAAGAAATGGTTTTATTTGGTATCTTTTATACAATAATAATACATATTATTCCAATGTTTTTATTACCAATTTGCATAAAATTTACTACAACTTTTTTCTAAAACAATCTTTTTTATCACTTTTTTTATTTCAGGTGATTGAAACGCACTTCTAAAATTCAGACCACGCTTCGCCAGCCAAAAATTGAAGAGTCATCAACTACTTTTATTATAAACTCAGTTATGTGTAGAAACTTTAAGGCAAAATTAAGGTGAAAAAATAATATGAATTAATTAGTTAGAAACCTAAGTAGATATTTAATTAAAAAACTAAAAAAAATAATTTGTAAATTCAGACATAGTAAGAGTGATTGATAAATGGTTTGAAATGCAACACAGTTACCTTGCGGAAGTCAATTTTTATTCTATTGACTTGTGGCTGATAAAATTAAATCAAATAACGAGTGCTAGAAAAAAATTAACTCAACTGTCCATTTAAAGATTATTAATCGAAATCAACTGCATATATTAAATTTTGAAAATGTACTTCGCTCACAATTTCCATTGCACAAAACACTTCGACTACATGTGTACTAATTTGAATAGTGAAGAATTTCATGTATGTATTAGTAAGAAATTTTTCATATATTTTGAGCTACGATTTTTGTAAAAAAAATTAGAATAATCCGCACATTTTGGTTACATACGACACCCATACATATCCAAATGGCTATGTATTTTGTTTGATAATGAAAAAGATTTAAAAAGGCTTGATTACGAAAATATTTTAAAAATTACTTGCTACCTGTTTGAAATGCTAAATTAAATTAAATTAATATTTTTGCTACTTTACTGATATTTGATAATTAAATTAATATGTTAAATTAAATATTTCAGCATGAGGGTCAAACGAAAAAGTTTTAGGAAAGCTGAATTACGAAAACCCTTTTTTAACAAAGTTGCCACCTAAATTAAATTAAATTAATATGTTAAACTAAATATTTCAATATAGGTGTGGAAAAAAATGTGAAAAAGCTAAATACAAAAAAATATTTGAATAGCGTTGCCACCTATTTGAAAAGTCAAATTGAATTAAAGTAATTAATTTAAAAAACCTTAATTTTGTTGACAAATTTAGAAAGCCTAATTTCAAAAATATTTTTTTTATGCAAGTTCCAACAGTTTGAAAAATTAAATCAAATTAAAATAATAATATTAACCGAAAAAGGTGCAAGAAATCTTTAATTAAAATATATTTTTTACCAAGGGCTACCAGCTTTAAAAAGTTAAATAGAGTTCGTGCAAAGGAATAAGAACGGCATTAGGGAATATGTATTGTGCATACAGCTGTGTAGATAAAAATAGTAGCAAAATATATTAACAAATTTGAACAATTTTCTCCTTATTTTATTTTAATTATTATTTAAAAAAAATATAGAAAATTGTAAAACAAAAACGATATTAGTCGAAATTTCAAAGTTTCTAGAAATTAAAATTTAATAAAAATACCTAACTTTTTAATCTGAATTTTTACACAAGTGAAATTTGTTCATGTGTTATATGAATAAAGGACGCAAACTTGAAAATATCAAAAATCATTTTAGCCACTTGAAATGCTACATTTACATACATTACAATAAAATTGAATGTTATACAAAATTGAATTTTCAAACAATTTTTACACATTCGGGTTGAAATTTTAAAAATTTTAACGACAATATTTTCAAATTTACCGATTTTTTTTATAAATTTTATGAGTAGTTTGAAGCTTCGATTTACATAATTTTTGTAAAAAATTAATAAATTTAAATAATTTAAAAAAATTGTCAAAACTTGTTAATACGCTTTGATATTATTTATACGAATTCAGGTATATAGTGTAACCCTCGTATTTTTTCTATCCCGGAGGCTATAATAGACCTTTTAGTTTGAATTTGCTCTCCCGCCTGAGAATTCGTCGCATTTTTAGAACTTTCGGTCGATTGGTTACATGGTCTAAACGCCTAAAATTATGTTTGGTTTTCTACTGCGTGGCCGTTTGCAATTTCCATGATCACATTGCCACAAACAAATTTGCAATTATTTTACTGCTTTATTTTCCTACAAACTTGTACCGCACACGTAGTCTAATTGCCACAAAATTTTTGGTGCTTGCATTCGCTGTAACTCAACCACCTAAAATTATGCTTTAATTTTTTTGTAGACAGTTTTTCAAATATACACCACTCTCCACACAAAGAGCCGGCAGAGTCCTTCTGTACGCTTGAAAACCCATACATATTTCAATTGTGACAGGTTCAATTGCTTGCCACATGCACTCCTACTACCAGCTGCTATACCTGAAAATATGCAACAAATGTGACATGCGCACAATTTGAAGTGCTATACAAATAAACGTGCATTCATGTGTAGTATTTGTGCAGTAATTATGCTGAGAGGAAGCCGAACACAAAAACATACCAAACGTACAATTAAAAGCATATTTGTCGTTTGTACAGAAAGAAATACAATTCGTCAAGTGCTGTACACAATTGCGTTAAGTGCATGCACGCTTGCATACTTTAGGGGTTGTGCGCGTGGGGGTTTAAGTACGATGTAACAGCGTTTGCACATCAGCAGTGGTACAAATAACGATTTTTTTTTGCTTAATGCAACATAAATAAAATAATGTAGCTAACTGTGTTGCAAATGATTTCTAAAATGTAAATGTATAGTGAAATATTTAATGATATATAAAGCCTACCTTCAGGCGTACTATTAAGTAGCGTTAAGTGTTAAATGTGAGTTTATTAGAAAAGAGCGTATGTAAATTAGTGTAGTTGAAAATTGTTTTTGTTTATCAAAAATATAATGTATGTACATATGTATGTTGTTAGATTTTTAATGAAAACACTAAAATTTTTTGCGCGCAGCCTAAAAGTTACAAAATAGCGTACACGATGAGCCCCAACTTTGGTGGTTTAAAATAAATGCATAATACAAAATTAGCAACAACAAAAACAAAAACAATACTGAATTTGCACAGAAGCTACTGAATCCAACACTACACTTCCAACTACAAAATAAAAACGCCCAAAATATTTACGCACCACAATCCACACCACAAATGCATTCAATATTAAGCTGCCAAAACATAGACGTACACATATTTGCATACTTTTAGGCAGCGGCGCATAACATCATGTGCATACACTTGTAAATACATTAAGTGGAGTGGCGAAAGGTCTCTGTTATTAAATTTTAGCTAAAATAAGTTAATTAGTGTTTACGCTAAAATATATTTAAAAAAAAATATATATGTACATATATGCATACAAAATGATACGAGAAAGTGAATACTCATGAGACACACATAAATATTAAATATTAAAATAAATTCTGAAAGCTTTTAGACATATATTGTATAACGCTAATTTATAAGGGTTTCATATATCGATGAATAAATATTTAAAAATGGCTGTTATGAAAATAGATTTCGTGGAAGAGGCATCAGTTTTAAGCTATTAATATATTAATTGCAATTAGCAAGTAACAGGCCTGCAGGCGAGGCTAATGAATGCAGCATTTTAGGCGTTTCAACATTTTATACAAATAGCTGTGCATAGTTGATTTTAGTATAACTGTTGTAGTTGTATTGAGAAAAGTAGAAAAATGCTATCGATAATTAGAGTTACAACGTAAATGCAAGTAAAAAAATTACATAAATATAGCGCCTAAAAGTAGGTCATATACTTAGAAATTAAGAAACCAGCAAAAAGCTTCACAAATGACTGTAATTGTTATGTATGAAAATGTCAAAACTCAGCAACTGACTAACAGCCAAGCTACTGCGCCTAAAACTATGCCACAGAAATTTGATGTAAGCCCCTCTTATGCTGATAACTATCAAATTCCGTTGTTAAGCTCGGCACTTCGCGTTCGCTTCACGTGAAATAAGCTCTCGAAATTAATATAAATTGCATGCCGTGAAACACGGCATCTTTTACGGGCATATTTCCGAATGTTCTCGCCGCCGACATTTCATGACTAAGGACAGTGTAAATACAATAACGACGAAACAATATAGTTTGAGTCATAGTTTTCAGCGCAGTAGCGATGACAATAGTCATGTCTTGAGTATTGTCATTGGCAATAGAGCTGCTGATTACAAATTTTTGGAGCAATTTGCATGGAAATTGAGTTAAGAAAATGCGCACGCCGATAAGTAGGCTTTAACGCAAATGGCTTATGCACTCTATTGTTGTTTTTTTAGCAGTAGTATAATTAGATTGAAATTTGTTTTTTGCTAAAAATGTGTACTCTAATACTAGTTGTATCCACAGATGCTGCGGTGAGGATTATCATACTTTTAGGCGCACCTAATAAAACAATTAGAGTATATATGAATTAAAAAAACACATGGGCTCTATTATTCGCCATGTTATATTAATTATTTTAGTTAGACACTGCTGTTGTTGCATATTTTAGAGCTAAACATTTTGTATTGATGGTTACGTCTCAGCGCCTAGAAGTATACATTGTAGTAAACAACCTAATGGTAAGTAAAGCAAAGCACAACGTTGCGTATTTTAACTTTAAGGAGTTTATTAAGCGCTGCTTTTTATTAAAGCGTATACAAAATCTGTAGCAGGAAATATACTTAATAAATACGTATGTACATACATATTTCGTTTAAGTTACAGTTAAGCAAATTCATAAGTATGCGCTAAAACTGTTAGTTATTTCATAAGAGCTGTAAGTTACCGGTCAAGTGTTTAGGAAAAACTTAGGACAAACTAATTGATAAAAGTGCAAATAGCTGTGGCAGAAATATATTCCAAAAACTTACGTCTAATTTAGAATGTTAGTTTTTCATAAGTGCTCATATAATAAATCCTTGTATATATAAACAATAAATATGTATATTTATGCTAGAATAATATAATAAAGTATGGTATGTTGAATTATTTTTTATGTAAATGAAAAAAAAAACATTAGTATTACTAAACCAACTAAAGTGAACAAACAGTAAACGAAGTGCAGTAACGACTCTATGTCCTAAAATAATAGTGAGTGTTTCTAACTACAATTAAGTCTGAGTATTTTCATTGCGGTTTTAGATAAATACGTATGTATTGTGTATGATGATTACTTACCTACAAAAATGTTTGTATGTATTGTCCGTGTTATTTGGTAAAATATACAATGTTTGTTAATGCAAATTGTAAACACATTTATAAAAATCAATACGAGTAAATATTAGATTAGACATTTTTTTTGAAAAACTGACAAAGCCGAACAAAATGTAAAAATCAATTAAACAAAAAAAAAAAATAAATAAATGTTGATTTACAGAAATAGTTGTTTCAATACTGATGGCATTGGTATTAAAGCGCCTGGAGAACATTTGAGTTAAGTTTTCTGAGAGTGTGACCCGAAAAATCAGAAGAAGGTAGGAGATATGAAGAATGTTGTTAGACAAAATCCAGCAAGTTTTATATACATAGTTTTCACAACCAAATTATCTATTTTTTAAAGTGAATATCCAAACTAATTGCAATGAATTTTCAACTATTATTAAATCCAATTAGCTGAATGTTTCCTAGCAAACTGAATTGCAACTTACCAGTGGAATTCATTAACTTTTCCTATTATTATAATATTTCTTTGACAATTTTTTATGCCTATTACTTTTGAACGCTGAATTCATCTACTATATACATATATGTATATAAATTTTTTTTTATGTTTGAATTCCATGTTCATTTCATGTAAATAAATTGTCAGTTATGGAGCTTTAAAAATTCTTTTTATTTATTACATACACATAAGGCGTACCACGCCAAATCGGTCATCATTTTTTAAAAATATTTGTTTTTTTTAATATTTTTTATTCTATAGTAACAATTGAGAAACGCTTCCCTGACTTTTTACAATTTTTTTTTTGTTTTCCGTTTTCCAGATATCGATTTTTTAACTATTCGGAAAATTTACCGATGTTAACCATTTTTTTTTTTTGAAATTCTGGTTTTTTTAAAACTTTTGGAATATAAAATTTAAAAATATATTTAACCTGTATTTCCCCCGAAAAAAAAAACACTTACTAATCGATTTTCTAAAAAACTTTTGGGGCTAGTTTTATTTCGGAATAACATTGGGATCTATTTTTTTTCGAAATCTTAAAATTCGTTCGGAGTCGGCGTAAAACTATAGGTCCCTCAATGTGTAAAAACCGTTGTCTTTAAATAGGTTTAATATTTGTTGAGAGTGACGCCCGAGATTGAAAAAAAACATTGTTTACAGTGAAAATTGAAAATTAATAAATTTTTTAAGGATATTTGCAAGTCATGTCGCGCTAACGTCGCAAAATCTGGTAATCGATGCTGGCCGCAATTTGCATCTGAAATCAACAAGTCAAACGTCTCCCAAAAAAAAAAATTACGATTTTGAAAAAAAGCATTTTACTTGCTCTTTAAAATGACTGTTAGATGATGAAAATCGGTAATCGGTCTTCCCAATTTCTAGAATTACCTATTGAAACTGCTACACTATATTCTTAAATTAAAACAATTAAAAATCGTTTTTTTTTTTATTTCTAAAAGAAATTCCCCTCTTTAGCCTTTAGAGTTCATCATGAGTAGTTTTTAAATTGTTTTGTTCTATTTTTGGGTAAGTTTTCATAGAAAAAAATAATTTCGAGAATTTTTTTTTAGTTGACATAACTAATTTATCGATAATTTATCATTGCCATCCTCGACTGTTTGTCATTTTACGGGGATTCCAAGCCCACTATGCAGCGTATCCATAACGCAGACCAGGGTTTATTTTCTACTATTTTCCTATTCTCCGGCTAAATATTTTTTATACAAATATTTTTCTCTATGTAATTTTTCTTCGCAAATTCGAAACAATACTGTGATTTGTATTTTTTTTTATCAAAAATTATGATTATTCGAAAAATTTATAATCAAAAAAATTTGTCAGCAATGACAATAATAGCAAAAATACCAAAAATTGGATTAATGTTTTATGATCGAAATAAAAAAAATCACAAAATATCGATCAAAAATGGTGGGAAAATTGGAAATCAAAGATAAACGATTATTTTTCATCGAAAAAAGTCCCAAAATATCGACCAAAGTTGATAAAAAAAAAAATTAAATTAAAACATTACAATTACGCTTGATCGAAAAAAATAAAAAATTGGCAAATCAATTTTTGGTAAGAAAGACTTTGAACTTTTATTAAACAATATTGTGTGCCATCTTACCAGGAAAGTTGTTTTTCTCTTCTTTAAATATTTAAATTTAATTTATAATATTTTCAACATTTTAGCTTCAGATTTACAAGAAGTTACTTTGAACTGTAACCGGGAAATGGTAAGTCCCAGCGACCTTTGCCACTTGGCAATGTAACTAGAAATCGCCCAGCAGCAACCGCTTGGTTATTTACTACACTAAGTCACTTGAATTTAATACAAAACACAATAGTTGGTAATCCGACTACAGATTTTACAAAAGCCAGCAGCTCAGCCAAACAGAAATACAAAGGATTCAAAATGTTTACCAAACATTATTTTCTGCTTTGCTTGTAAACAAAAATAACTAGTTAAAATGCAGATATACTTTTAGCAGAGCATAAATTTGGGTCATCTCTTTGCACTACGTGTACTTACAAGCACGTGGGCTATTAAAATTGGTTTTTCATTTTATATGCGTATGTATGTACATTCGCATTAGGGTGCATCACTCCCTATACAAAAAAATCGGTACTACTGTTTTTATCGAAACTATAAAATGTATTATATTTTAGGAAGTCAGCTAAAGTATTTCGGAAAAATATTAAGATTTACGTGAGCTGCGCCGATTTGAAATTAAAAAAATAGCTCTAATAGGTTTTCAAAATTTTTAGCTACATTTTATGAAAAATAAAAATGTAAAAACAAAAATATTTTTTAACTTTATTTGGATTTGCTGATTTACGAGGACTGTGAATGTTGAAAAATCATTTTCGATGTTCAAAAGTTTACTGTGACAATAGACATGGATTTATGTTTGAAAATTTAGGAGAAATACATATTTATGAAATTGTTTTGCATTGAATAATTGAATTATTTTTCTATTTTGAAACTTCAAACAAAGAATTTATGTACTTTCCATTATATTCTTTTTATGTTTTAAGCATATGAATTAGAATAAAATGAAAATAAATTTTTTTAATTTTTTAGTGTCAATTTATTAATTTAATTTTTTTTGAAATGGTTTTTTTAACAAAATCATTTTTGTTATTATCTTTCAACCTACATAATTGGCGTAAACGGATTAACAGTTTTTGTACATACAACTGACATTAATTTCCATTTAAAGTTGAAAATTAAAAAAAAATTGCAAAATAAAAAAAAAAATCAACGTCTACTTCGTTGAACAAAAAAGTATTCGAAAGAAAATAATTCTAGAGCATTCTATTTGATTGCTTTTTTTCATTAAATATTTTGATAAAGGAACACTCATAATATTTTGATAAAATATAACCTATGTTTCGCCTGAGATCCCTGTCTAACCCTCAGATAAAGTCCCATGAAAATCCGTTCAGAAGTTTCCGAGATTACAACGTTCAAATAGGCAGATAGACAAACGAAAATTCTAAAAATGTTTCAAATGTTTTCAATTACATTCTCTGTATCACCATTGGTCAATCCCGGAAATAATTTTTGAATTCACAGACATGAATTTTCTAAAGTTTTATTATAACAATGCAATTTTTTATAGCAAATTTTTGTTTGCCTTATTTATAAGGTATCAAAGGAAAGGTATTTTCTCACATTTTATTTCTTTGCGAATAAATCCATTTACATCTCAATACCTTGTTTAAAATATAATTATTACACTGCGGAACAAAATTTTGCGGTCGGAGATTTTTAAGTCGATTTAGGGTAATTTGGGAGCGCTGATTACGAAAATAATATCAGTTTTGTCGAATTCGCTCTATGTTTTTAGATAAAGACTATTAAATATTTCACGAAAAACCCTAATTAAAAATACCAATATGGATTTAAATTGTATTTTTATTGCGCGTCTGTATAAAAATAATACAAAAATAAAAAATATATATTCTTTTCATTAATTAATTTAAAAAAAATTACAAAAAAACTTTTTCTGTAGGACCTCCTATGATGTCGTTGCTCAGGACAATCCCGTATTAAGTTCCAGCAGTAGTCTGCCATCATGTGGTCGTCCCATATCGGCCTTGGTATCTTTCTTTCATTATTTGTATGTCCTGGTGGAGCCGTTCACCTTGTTCCTCACTGTAATCGCCTAGGTTGTCCGAGAATAGGTCCAAATGACTATGTAAATAATGTAATTTAATGCTAATTTTAGCTCCTAATTTGCGAAAATTGAGAAGCATATCAGCAACTAGTTTTATATAGTCTGGTGATTTGTGATTTCCCAAAAAATTTTCGACTACATTAACAAAGCTTAGCCAGGCTTCAGATTCAATTTGTGACATATGGTTTAAGAATTCAGTGTATTTTAGAAGGGTACGAATTTGAGGACCATCGAAGACTCCTGCTTTTAATTTTTCCATACTACTGGACTGAAAATTTTTTGCACATATATTCGAAACGGTCACCTGTCTTATCAAGGGCTTTGATGAACTGTTTCATTAGCCCAAGCTTGATGTGAAGTGGTGGAAGAATGATTTTTTCTCGGATTATTAGTTGGTCATGAACCACATTTGCTGTTCCTACCTCCATATTTTCTCTCACCGCCCAGTCCTTTCTAATCCAATGTTCATTTCTTGCACGACTGTCCCATAAATATATAAAACAGGGGTTTTTAGTATACCCACTTTGTTGGTTCAATAAAAAATTCACCATCTTCAAGTTCACGCATACTGACCACTTATGTTGTGCATACAAAATCTTTGCTAAAACAATTTTTGCATTTTTCGATGTTCGGGATTATATTCGGAAATGGCCATAGCACTCAAGAGTCCAGAAATATTGTTGCAATATACAAGATTGTCTTCTTTGGTGAAGTAAGGCAAAAGGTGTTGCTCTCTGTTCCTAAAGGCTGTAATAGCAACACCAGGTTGTAGACAAGAATATAAAATATCTAAACCAACGAACTACTTGTTATAATAATTTATATAACAAAACTTATTGGGGAATAATTAAATTAATACAACTGCAACTGGGTCATATAATTTTTTTCTATTAATTTCTTAAGTTTCGTTTATCTCAAGAACTAGAGCCAATCCAAAAAAAGTAAAAACACTGTTCGTAAGCCAGCTACTAATGTTAATAAAAGCTATTAAAAAAATCATGACCGCAGGTTTTTTTTTTAATTTTTGTTACGCAGTATTATTATTGGTTTCAACAAATTTTTAAATATTTATATGCAGGCGGTCTAAGCTTAAACTGTTGAGTTGGTTTTGGGTAAAAAATTTTTAACAGCTACTTGGTTGTATGAAAAACTCTATTTTTGGCAGTATTTTCAAGTCGTTTCAGCTCACGTAAAATCTTAAAATTTTTTTATATTAAAACATAATAAGTTGTACACTTCCGGTGGAAAATTTGCAACTTTTTTTGTTGGGTCACCCTAATGCACATATGTACATATGATGATTGTATATTAATACTTGGATATATGTTTTCCAACAATACATATATAAAACTTCAGATACTGATAGGTAGGTCAAATGGTATTTCCACTCTATGTTTGCTCTTTACGCTACACTTTCACTACTATGTATTTCATTTCATTTCATTTCATTTCATTTCATTTCTTTTCACTTCAGCCAGCACAGCGGCTGCGAAGTAGAATGCCCGATTTTTCTCTACGCCTCTGCTTCTATCTTTTGCTTTTACAATTTAATGCTCATATGTACACTTTTGTGCCTGGAGTGTCTGTCTGTCTGTAAAAAAACAAAAAAAAACAAAAAAACACTATTGACATTGTTGCAAAATATAAGTGCAAATTTACAACCATTGTTGAGGGCCCACACTCATATGCTTGGGTCTTTTGTATGCTTGTATTTATTATGGTCCTTGGTATCCATATAAGATCAAGTGTCAATATGTGGGTTGTGGTCAAGTTATCGGTTTGCCAGTAGAGCAGTTGGACGAGGTGTAGCATATAAGAAGACTCAGCAACTAAAAAGAAGAAGGCGCTGAAACAAATAACAAACATAAAGGCAAAAAGTATAAAAATCCCAACAAATAACACAAATCGAGATACACTACGTGTTGCAAAGCGAGCTCAATATTTTTGCACAGAGTTTAAAATAAATCAGAAAACAATTGGTGAATGTTTGCTAAGAGGAGGAGCTGGAGTGGTGATATTTAGAAAATCATTACGTACGTGTAGTATATGGTGCGGTTTGGCTTAAACTCAAAATATGTGTTCTGATTATCAACAAATTTTGCACTCTCAATATCGTATTATTGCAAAATTACCGCGGTGGAATGTCGTTATATACTCATACTAAATATATGTATAAAATTCACACCACGCGATAGCACAATCACATCTTCACAACTTTTGACTATTTTTTTAATTTTTTTATTTAAAATTAGCTATTTCTACAACAAATACCGGCTAAATCTAAGTTTAAAACTTTGTTCAAATGCATTGAAAAGAATTCTATTTAATCCCCAAATTTTATTCAAATTTGAATAAAACTCAAGCAAAAAACTTATCAAAATTTCAAACTTTCTAATCAGAGCGTTTAGCTAATTTTTGGATGAGCAGTTTTTGATTTCAAATTCGTGAATTTGTTATATGGGGATAATGAATGACACCGTGTGTTAAAAAAATAATCAAAAATCAGCAAGAATCTTAAGCCTCTTTAAATTTGAATTTTGTTATACCAAAATTGAATACGCTATAAAACTGCTCAAAAAGAATTATCTAACTTTTCCGAAAAAAAAGTTTTAAATTAGGTTGCACAAATATTAAAAAAAAAGAAGGAACTATGTGCACTAACTTTGACTAAATTCGGCCAAGTGGGCCTGATTTTTTTCCTTATTGACCATGTTTCTTAAGTTCAAACTTTTTCCGTAAATTAAAAAATATGTAGTTCATTACGTTATATAAGAGAAAAAATCAAAAAACAAATAAATAAAAACAATTTTAAAAAAAATTAGAAATTAAAAAAAAATGGTAATATTAATTTTTGAGCTCTAGACCAGTATAAGGAAAGTACCACATATTCACTTAATAGCGACAGACTGTCGTACCTGAATTGTGTTGGTAGGACATAAGGAAAAGTGGTAAAAAGCAACAGCAGCTTACATGCCGACTGTGGTCCATTGGCTACGCCCTTGCCCAGCAAGTAGATGTGGTGATCTCCAAAATAGCTATAATAACTATAATAACTATAATAATGTTTTTGTCTTTTTTCTAATATACTTTTCCTTATACTGGCCTTGAGCTCAAAAATTAATACTAACGTTTAAAAAAAATCAGGCCTAAAAATAAGATACATATGAATAAATAAAAAAGTTCAACAAATTCTCAAAATTTTAACTCAGAGTTTTTATAACTTCAATTGGCTGAAAATTCCCGTTGATTTTTGGCAATAATTGGTAAAACATTATATTTTTAAATTTTTTCCTATTACATTTTACTATTTCATATAACCTGAGTGTAATTAAATTAAATTCAACTTTCCAATCAGGTGGCAACTCTCCATATACTATAAGTCTTCTCCTCAGCGAATCGAAACAGTTTGGCAGCCACAATTTCATATCTCATATAACTTGTGTTCAATCGGTGGCAAGCCTCATATAGTTAGTTATGAGAATACAACCGTTTGACACCCATTCTTGAATATTTCGTATAACTCGTGTATAATTTGATTAAATTTTCAAACAGGTGGCAACCTTTTACAAAATATAGATAAGAAACTTGTCCTGGCCGGGACGAACCGCTTAATAAACATATTTTAATATTTTATAACTATAACTTGTGTATATTTTAAAAAACTTGATCTCTCAAACAGGGGGCAATGCTCTGTCTGTTTCATACCTACCAAATATACAGAGAGCAAATTTCATAAAAATCAGTACAGCTGTTTGAAAGGGGTTGAACCCCAAATATTTTCGCCTGTATAACAAGAAAAAAATTCAACGCGAGAAAAATTACAGTGGAAAATTTTTTGTGGAATGCCCCATATACATAAATGAGTAAGTGGTATAGTGTCATCAGTGTAGTGCAAGTGATTAATGGTTTATATTTTTTTCCACTTATAAATGAGAAAGAAACTATACGAATTCTACTGGCGATGACAGGAAAAGTCATATAATTCTGAGACATTGTAAAACTTGTAACGAAATTAATACCCTTTTACAAAAAATGCATTAATTAAATTGGTTGCTTTCGGTCTATGAGCGGATGAGAGCACTATAAAGATTATTTATGAGCAAACGACTAAAGTGAAAGCCTGCAGATGCACAGAATCATATGTAGGTGCATATGTATATACATACGTACGAGTATGTGTGTGCAAATAATTGTTAGGATTTTATGCAAAATTAACAGAAAGAGGTCGTGCATCTTCGTTAATTTTTTTGTAATTTCAGAAACTTATTTTACAATATGAGCTTTTATAATAGCATTTTCATAAAAAAATGGCTATAAGACTATTTGTTATTGCCAAAAATTGGAAAGAAGTGATTAAATTGCAAAGTTTTTTTTCAACATTTTTTTTTCAAATTTTTTTTTCAAAATTATTTTTAAACATTTTTTTTCAAAATTTTTTTTCAACATTTTTTTCAAAATTTTTTTTCAAATTTTTTTTCAAAGTTTTTTTTCCAAATTTTTTTTCTCCTCTATATTAGCTCTTCTCATTGAAATTTTCAGCTGTTACAGCTCACACAAGCTCATTCAATTACAGCGGCCGCCTTGTATGTATTTTGCCTGTATTTTTGTAAATATTTACAAAGGCATATCAGTAAGTATTTATATACAAGTATAGTACATATATAACTACATCTGCACATACATACATCTGCAATAGTTATAACGTAATCGTTGGCTACTCGTACGCTCATTGCAGCGTCAAGTGTAGATTACTTACCGCATTCAGTAAAAATATGAAAATAAATTTGATTGCCTCGGTTTAAGTGGCTTAATGCAACCAGCAAAGCAAACGCTCGTGTGGATATACAGTTGCAATCATAAATACATGGACGAGGTCAATGAATAAACTGTGTACTGTGTATTTTAATATTTTTAATTATATCTTGATTTTTGTTGCATATTATAAACAAAAGTAATTGAATTATTTGAATTTTAAAATATTTTATTTTATAACTAGCGATTCACCGATTTGCTTCGCTACACCTGAACGATATTTTGCCAACAATCACAGACTATTGGCTCCCGGTGTTCGCGCTCTCTTTTTCTCGCTGGCAAAAAACACTATACCACAAAAACTCCCGCATTGTTAAGGTGTATAAAATACAGAAGTGCACCAGTTAATGGGGAATTCGGAAGTTTTGAGCATTTTTTTTTTATTTACTTAATATTTATAGCTTTTCATGACACAATAAAAAAATAAATAATTTAAGAAATACATTCGTAATTAAAACACATTTGGGTATCAATTCAATCCCAACTTTCTCCCAAGCTATTACCAGAAAAACAGTGAAAAAAATTGTTCAAATACATATGAGTGAAATGGAAAATTGGGGCATATTCACAAGTTTTGAGTATTTATTTTTTCAAATTTAATTTAAAGAATATTTTTAAACAAAATATATTTCATTGTATAACAATTTTTGTTCCAATGGTAAACAAAAATTAACGAAAAATTCAAATTTCAAAATTTTTAATTAGCACTTAAAAAAAATGGATATCCAGTTTCATGCCCCATTTAATTTTAGTATAGGAGAGTGTAAAGTGTAGGTTCCAAGAAACTACGAATTACCGTTGATTTGTGATATTTTTTTGCTTTCACTGTTCCGCGCTATAGTGTCAATAAAAAAATTATAAAAATTAATCGTAATTTGTAGGTACTTTCAATTTGCACTTTAACATAGTAAAATTGACTAGGCTAATAATAGACATATCCAATTAAAAATTTTTAAATCGTGCTTATAGTTTCTTGATTTTTTTCATAATTTGAAAGTTAAGTTAGAAACTTGGTTGTTGTATAATGAGCTATATTTTTATTAAAAAAGTAATAATTTGATTTAATTCACAATTTGAACAAAGTTTGAAACTTGGATTTAGCGCTGTTTCTAGTACAATTAACTATATTTTTATTAACAATATAATTTGAAAAAATTTTTTAAAAATCTTGAGTATAGTTTTGCAAAATTTTTTTTCGCAATTTTAACAAAATTTTTAACTTGAATTTAACAATATTCGTTGTATAGTAAGCTATATTTAAAAAAAAAAATAGTTAGAACAAAAATGGTCAACATTTTAAAATCTTGTTTATAGTTTGTAGATTATTTGTTCACAATTTGAAAATTTTTTTTGGATTGGGTTGTATAATGAACTATACTTTTATTAAAAAATAATAATTAGAAGAAAAATAAACCAGGTCAAAAATTGTAAAAATTTTAAAATTTTGAGTATAGTCTGCATAATTTTTTCATAATTTGAGCAAAGTTTGAAACTTAGATTTAACCAAAATAGTCAACATTTTTAAATAAATTGTTATATTTTTCTTAAAATTTTTTAAACTTAAATAACAAAAAAAAAATTGTCAAAACCCATAAATATTTGGTGGAGCTATAGTCATGACATGCGCTGTATATAGTAAAACTACACAGATATATTTTTGTAGAACATTCTAAACGAATAGCTCACACCGAAAAGTGCCGTTTTGACTTTTTCTCCAAAAAAACCCTGCGAATAAAACAAAGTTGAAAAGTCGCTAGAGGGTTAAAATGTTTAAGAGAGTTTTTGACCAGGTATCTTCTCAGACAAAACCTTTATACAAAGAATGCCAAAGTTCACAGAACATAAAAACAAATATAAATATTATTTCTCCCGTCCTTTATTAGATACCATTATCATAACAAGTTAAGGGAATTACTAATTAATTTTTATATGAAGCTTAAAGTTGTTTTATTCGAGGTAGAATTTGACTTTAATTTCAAGCAAACTAAGGAAATCGCTGACCTACATATAAGCCATAGCTGCTGTAATACTGAATTTACAAATATAAAGTTTATGCTTTAAAACTTTGTATTTACTTTGAGAAAAAATATTTACTTTCGAACGGAAATCTTTTTTATATTAATGAAAGGAATGAAAGCTTCGGAATGAAGACATCGACATCTAAATGTGACGATAAAACATACGATATTAACACAAGTAACAACAATAGCTTATGTTTCAGTTGAATAAATATCATCATTACGCAAAAGTAGAACAAGAATATAATAATAATAATAATAATAAGCCCAACGGTTACCCTCTTTCCCGCCCAACCGACACGAGGGGCACAGTCCGCATGACGTACGGATCTTCTTCTTCATCAGCTGAATCAAATATATATTATACCGCCGTTAATCATTTATTGAGAAAGGACAGTACAGCTCTTTTTATGGTGAAAAGTGAGTCCGAAATATCAAAAGTGCTGGAAAGACAGTTGAAATCTTGACATAAACATCGGAAAGGTTCATTTAATTCATAATTGGTTTTACACTGTTTTAAATAAAGAGGTTTAAAGTGTCTTGAAATCCGAGAAGGAACATTAAGTTTAACTTCGGCAATAAGAAATGTGCTTGCGATAGACCCTGTGAGTAGTTTAGTAATTAATATTATGCCTAGCATTTCTCTACGGCTGGAAAGAGCAGGAAGATTTATTAGCTTCAAACGATCAGTATAATGAGGAAGATTAAGCCGAGAATCCCATCTAAAGTCTCTTAGGGCAAAAAGTAAGAACTGTTTTTGAATTGATTCCAGCCGATCAATGTGAACTTGATAACGTGGGTTCCAAACTATCGAACCGTATTCTAGCATAGGTCTTATAGGTCCTATATAAAATCTTCAATTTCACATTTAAATAAAATTGCTATTTACTTTCAGAAATTTGTAAATTTCCACACGAATATCTTATGTGGTGACTAATGACTAATATTTTTCGTATGCCTTATTCTATTTGAAAGATTGTCACATTAACAAGAAACCAAATTTTATCGATGGCTCGGTGCACCTTGTCAACGTTAATCTGCCTGCAAGTAATCCACTTCACATGTTCTGCTTATTTTTGCTTACCACTGTATAAATGAATCAACATGAATATTTATTTAACTACATACTTTACCATATCTGAGTGCTTAACGGTTGATGAGCAAACGTTTCATTGTTTGCATTTAATTACATTTTAAAAATTCGTAAATACACGTAGTACATGTGGAAATACTGAACATTTCCACTTCATCTTATTTATTTTCGTAGCGTTAAGTAAAATGCATTGCATTGCTGGATTTTGTATATTTTTTTTTTATATTAAATAAATATGTTTTTATTAACATTGCATCTGCTAACAATTTCGATATGAAATCATTTAGTGCTGGTATTAACTTTTTTCATAATTTTAAAAGGTATTAAAGCTTTTCACTTCTAAGTTTAAGTTATTTTGTTTGCAAATTTGAATACGAATGAGAATACCGAGATTTTGACAAGTAAATTCTCGGAGGTTTAATGAATTAAAGGTTCACTAAAAATTAAAAAAGAAATTACGCGATTTTTTACGCTATTTAAAATATTTTTCACACATACATTTCATTCGTCAATTTTTTTTAAATTATAATTCTGTATAAAGTAAGGAGCATATAAAGCAAATTTTATACGAACTTTGTCAAAGTTCAACAAAATTCCATTTCAAACTTTGCCTGCGTAGATATGTAATTTTGTAGCTTATTCAGCATTAGCATAATAATGCGTCAGTTTGAAATATTTAAAAGTTTACATTTGATTTTTGACAATTTTTTTTTTTAATTTTGATCTTACTCACTTTTTCTATATAACGACAGGATTTTGTATAATTCGTCTTGATTTTCAGTTTTTTTTATGTTGTCGGTCCAAGATCAAAATTTCAAAAAAAAAAAAATCAACAGCAATTTTTTGCCTTTTTAAACTTGTCTACTATAATGCTAAAATACAAAATTGCATACTCAAAAGTTTTCTAAAAATTTGAATTAAAAAATTTGAAATTTTTGATTAATATTTTTGATGAAAATTTTTGAGTTTTTATAAATTTTGCACAAAGTTTTAAATTTTGATGCTTTTTGTTTCATCAGGAGCTTTATTTTCTTACGAAGTATCAAAATCAAAAAAAATGACCATGAAATTTTCTTTTTAATATTAAAATTGACCATGAAATTGGTTTAAATTTATGTTTATTTTTAATTTTTTTTTTCTGTGGTCACTCTTGAAAATTTTATAAATGACATACATTTTCTAAATAAAATAAAAAAAGTTTCCAAGATCAAAATTAAAAAAAAATATCAAAAATCAATAAAAGTTTTTTACTTCTTCAGACTTACATATTATGATGATAGAATAGAATGCGCTAAAAAGTTGCATACCAAGAAGCTTGCTAAAAATGTAAAATAAAAAATTTGAAATTTTTTTTAAAATTTTTATAAATTTTGTGCAAAGTTTTAAATTTTGTTACATGTGTATGATTTTTGTCCAAAATCGAATTATATTTTTTTAAGTAACAAAGAGTTTATCACCTCTTCAGTAACAGGCCGATTAGAGCGAGGTGAGTTGTTGGCATCGAAATTTCCGGAACGAAATCAAAAATTTAATTAAATACTTTGTATTTTTTTTTTCAAACATTAATCTAAAAAAAAATTTCAATCTCAGCAAGTATTTGCCATAATCCTGCACATGCACAAATATTTGCGCTAACTGACTTTTTGTCCATCACCCATAGTGAGTTGCATGACAAAAGACAGTAGGTATTGCATTATTGACAGGTATTAGTCACTGTCAGTATAATCTACGATCGTTGTGACTTCATTACACTACTAAAATACATGGGAATCTACTCTGTACTTTCTACATTGCAATAGACTCTGTAGTGGACAGCTATGCTCTACTTTTTACCGCGCATGTACCTTCAGCCCGCATGTCTACCTACTTAGTATGAGTACAAATCCAAACATTGGTGAAAAAAGCATGTGGGATAGCAGATTATGTGCGCAGATAATGCAGTGTCATCTGCAGCAATAACAACAACAACGACGCATACAGTGCAAATTACTATAAACAGTCAATGCTTAATTGACAGCAACAAATGCGTAGGATATGTTCAGAAAATATTGAGATGACTTTAATGATTGACGAGCGGTGAATGTCAATGCAACCACGCTACGTTATAGCTGACTTCCGTTTCCTGTAAGAACGAGGCTTGGTTGCGTTTCTTTGTATTTAAATTGCTCCTTTGGTGCGTTGTCATGTCAAAACATTTATAATGATTTGTGTGAGAAGTCAGACTCATCGTGATTGTGCTGATATTATCAGTTCATTTTTTTTTGTTTCTTAATTTTTATTTTTCTTACTTGTCATTGTTTGTGTCATTTGTGTCATTTAAGTTATAGTGGCATTTGTAGCAAGCTTCCAATCATGGCGTAAATAATGCGCTAATGTATTGCCCGATTTTCGCTGTTGGTTGTTGCTATCAATATTTGCATTTTTTAGTTAGCACAGAATAACCAATGAACGTAGAATGAGAAGAAGTTGCAACACAATATTTCACCGTTATTTTAGTAAAAAATTTCCGCTTTTTTCATCATAGCAGAAAAAAATGTTACGTTCGCTGTTTGTTATTAGAAAGTCAAATGATCCAACTGGTTATTTGTGTGATGAAATAAGCAAATATTTTGAATCGCATGAAATGAAACGCCGTTCAATTTTTTGTTTGTTTTTTAAACTCTTTGGTAAAACCACCAATGAACCAGTGGTGAACTTCTTCTGTAGGTTGTGGGTTAGCCTTCCAGGTGGGAAATGAAAAGCAGTATAATTCTCTAATGTTAGCTAAAGAGTAATAAAATTAACCTTAACATTCAAAAATATAAATCCAAAAAAATTTAAGTAAGTAATGTAAGAAGAAAATTTGTGCAGAGTGTTCGGTGAAAACATTTCTTGTAAAACTTGTTCTATCCCTATTTTCTTGCAAACTGAAATTTAGTCTTGTATTACTCGGAGCGTTGCTACTGGGCAAAAAATTTAACTTAAAGCCCTGTCATTATATGGCAACTCAAATCAGCCCGGAAAGCATATCTTCCCAGTAGAAAAATTGTCGATAGTTAACCGTTTCATATACCGGCCTAAGGTTTGTTGAAAAAAAGGGGAAAAATTTGTTAAAATATATTTCTGAGCGAAATAAAAGCTTAAGATATATAGAATAAAATTTCATAACCCATTACTTACCACCTAATAGTGTCGTTGTGACCCTTACTTCAAGCTGCTACTCGAAAACTTAGTTTGGAAAGTGGCTAGAGGGTTAAAATACTCTAGAGAATTATTCGCAGAAAATTTTACTGAGAGTCTTCTCAGACAAAACCTGTATGCGTTTAAAGCCGAATTCTACATAAAATTATAATATATATTCCATACATTAAATTTAGATAACAGCACTTTTAGCTGGCAATGTTAATGTTAATGAAGGAGAGCATAAATAAATGCTGAGCATTTTAAGCGGGTATATTTGTTTTTTTATTTTTGAGGGTTTTCACTTCCCGAACATTAAAATTTCGGCTGATAAATTTTGCGCTCAATAATTCTCTAATATCTTTTAACACTCTAGTGATTTTTCAAATTTTCTACTGTAGTCTAAAGTCGATGTTAATGACACTGATAACTGAAATGGTAACCGGAGACCCAGTGTAAGAATTATTTGTTGGTTGAGTTCTAAAAATGTCATACAAGTTTTTTGTACAAATTGTAAAAGTGTTATGAGTGAGACAGTTTTCTTTTTTTATTCTTCAAAACAGCTTTAATTTGTGACTTTAATATTTTAGTATTCAAAACAATCTGAGTTTGTGACTTAAATTGCAAAATTATTTCCATCATTATTTTGAGTAAGACACATTTTTTGAGTCCATAAATACGAAACTAATCCGAATGGTTTCAAGCCCAGTTAGGGACCATTTCTGGGACGGTTTGCAAATGATCCTGAACTAGTGCGGATCTAAGTAGTTTGGAATATTCCCGAACTAAACGGGCCAGAAATGGTATTGAAATTCGTCGCATTCATAATTATTATGAAATAATACAAGTCCTAAAATAATAGCTATACATAACTTAAAATCTATTTAGAAAATAACTAGGTAATAATAATCAGGAACAGTAACGGTTAATTTATATTAAAAAAAATTAAGGTTAATTTTCATTTTGTGATTTTTCTACGAAAAATAATCGTTAATCTTGGATTTAAAATATTTCGATTATACCAACCGCTAAAAAATATATCGGCGATGGAAACAATAGCAACAACAACAATAATAGGGTTTATGTTTCACAAGCGAAAAATCACAAAATAATGATCAAATGTGATCGAAAAAATAAGATTAAAGAATACCGATTATTTTCGACAGTAGTCTGGTTTTTATAGTTATGCTATAAGGCTAAGGCCAATATTATCAATTTTTCTTTTGTTTTGAACGAAAAAAATAAAACAACAATAATTTTCGATCCCTGCTTCTTTTCTCTTATAATACCGCTGCTCGTAATTTTTTGACTTTTGAAATTTGCCAAAAAAAAAAAAAGATATATAAAGTCGTGAAATTTATACCAAGGAAACCCCTTTTCCAAACAAAAAATTTTGTACAGAAACTGAAACTTTGTAACCATACATAACCATATATTAATTTTAATAGCGCTAGACTATCGTACCTGCAAGTCGTGGAATTAAATGTTAAAAAAACAAATTCAGAAATATGACAGTGAAATCAAAATTGAAAGGAATTAAATTTACTAAACCGCTGATTATAGAAATTTGTTTAAATCAAAGAGTTATTTTTAAATTTCATTTGATATGACATAAAATATTTACTAATTAAGTTGCTTATTCAATTTACAATTAAATATATACATCCATATATGAATGTGCTAAATGTGTGTGTGTGTGTGTGTTTAAGCACGTGTATAATTTAATTAATAATATATTAAATTTTTTATCAGTTAGTTATTCGCTCGATGGCAGTGTGTAATAGAAAATTCTTCAAATTAAATTTATAATTTGTAAAACAGCGGCGTGTATGGAATTATGCTGTGTGCCATTGTGCACTAAAGTCATTTCCATTGATGGTTTACAAACGTACACATTTGCATTTATGTATCTATGTATGTACATTAGGGTGGCACACCCAAGAACAGAGTGTCATGGTTTCCACCGGATATATAAAATTGATAATTTTTTAAGACTTCCGCCGAAATATTTCGGAAGAATATTAAAATTTACATAAGCTGACTAATTTTAAAACTCCTAAAAAAATGGAGTTTTTTTATTAACAAAAATAGTTTCTAAAAACATATTTTAAAAAAATCCAAATATTTTAAAAAATATCAAGGGAATCATATAATGAAATTTTTGTATGATGTTTTCAAATTAACCCTTAAATTAGAATTTTCAGTTTTGGTTTATTTCTGGCATTCAAGCTGAAGTTTGGCCTTCAAGGATTTATAATCAAATTTTGTATAAATAAAAAATTACAAAAATTTTATATAGCAATGCAAGTTCAAATCTTAAACTTTGTGCGAAATTCACAAAAATTAAATAAATGTAAATCAAAAATTTTTTTATATGTGTAACTCCAAATTTAAAAATCGTAAAAAATTTGGTATGTTGAAAAAATTGTGACAAAAATAATAAAAAAAAAACTTTTTAGAAAAATTTTGCTTATTCACATAAGTCAAAATTTCTAATTTTGTACACACTTCAGCAAATAAAACAAAATTATCACGGTAACTTCCAATTTTTTTTAGAAAAATTTTATATGACTATTTGTGTTCAAATTTGAAGTTTGGTACACAATTCACATATATTCTACAAAATTTAAAAAATGTTCTTCAAAATTTCAAAATTTTGTATCTCAGTTTTTTTTTGCGAAAAATTAGAAATATAACTTCAAATTTCAATCATCGTACAAAATTTTCAAAAATTAAAAATACAATTGTTATCAAGATTTTAAATCAGAATTTTGTAGAATATTTTCGAGTATGCAGCTTTTTAGCCCAATCAATGTATGAGAATCTTTAATAATTTTTTTCCGCGCTATATGGAAAAAACGCTCAACACTGGTAAAAAAAATTGTTAAAAATAGCGGGAATTTTTAGACACTTGGAACTTACTGGTTATCATACTAAAATTGAATAGGTTACGAAACTGCAAAACATAATTTCTCCAAAAAAAAAATGTATTAAAAATTTTTACATTTTTTTTTTTACTATGCTGAATTTTATATAAAGTTATAAAAACCATATTCAAGGTTTTTATTACAGAATGACCTATATTTCAGTTAAAAAAAAATCAACGAAAGAGGATTAACATGAAACCAAATGGAAGTGTCTCATTTTCCTAAAGGGTTACTTCTATTTATTATGTGGAGTAAGGTACCGTTATAGCAATCTATGCAATCGGGAAGTACGCTTTTTGCGCTTCCTCCACTGTAGCGAGTAATAGGAGATACTGGTGCACAGTTTTTCTAGTTTTTCTCTTTATATTTATTTTCATTTTTGGTTTTGCTATGGCTTTTTACAGATGGTTGCATTTGAATCGTTCACAATATTTTTGTCAACCAACATTTATTTCGATGTTTCGCTCGTTTGTTTACAAGTGCGATTTAACGAAGCGAAATGTTCTGTCGTGTGGGAGGAAAAACGAAAATTTAGAAAAGTAAAAATAATCAAATCGAAGTTATATCTAAATGCGAATTGTGGGTTTCACAAAAGTTTTTTTTTTTTTTTTAAATGTACACTAAAAGAAATGGAAATTGAAGTTTAAGTTAAATGAACAACCGACGTAAGGCCAAAATTTAAAAAAAAACAAATGTTAAAAATCAACTGAAATGTTTACTCTGTCTGTTTTCTAGAAATTAAATATAACAAGTGTATGGTTTCAATTAAAATTTGTTGAAATTTTTCTAATTTTTTAAAAAAAATTTTGAAATTATGATATATATGATGGTGTTTAATAAGGAAAAATGTCTTTATAAAAATTTGGAAATAGATATTGCCATGAAAAATATGTTAACTATTGTGAAAAAAATTTTTTGAGTCACTATTTGTAAAATTCTTAATACATAATATTTTTTAATACAAATAATTATCATAATTGCAATTAAAGTTAAAATTTTTTTTTTTAATATTTCAGTATGAATATAAACTATTTAAATAAAAATCAGAATTTTATGTAACAAATTTTTTGTAACAAAAACCGCTTGAATCGAAACGCCAAACGTTGTGCGAAATTTAAAAATATTCACCAAATTTTACACAAAATTTAAAAATTTGTAATAAGCATTTTAGAAAAAAATTCAAGTAAATTTAAGAGTAGTAAAGGGGAGAAAATATCTCACGTTGAAGAAAAAATTACATCGTAATAAGGAACACTTTTTATTGGTTCTTTTTTTTCAGTGTATATCACTGTTGTCATCTTATGATAATTAATTTAATTTTACTAATTTTTTTATAGAGGTACAGCTCTTTCTTTAACACAGGCCATATAAATATATGTTTAAAAACTTTTACGCGAAATGCACAAAAAATCATCAAATTTCAAAAAGGTTCAAAAAACTTTCTGGTATGTTACTTCAATTTTTTCCCCTCAAAAAAATTGCAAGCATTCGTTATATGGAGGAAATTGAATAAAATTTAATGAGCTGCAATACTGCATATTTTAACGTTTTTCTAAAATACAAATTGAAACTTACAAAAATTTTATGAAATTATTTTTAAATTTGTCGTTTTTATACATTTTCTAAAAAAAATTTGAATTTTAATATTTTGATCAATTTTTTTTAAATTGTAAAATTTTTATATACATATGTATATTCTGTAGATGATTTTTTTTTTAATTTGTCAAATTTTTATACATATTCTGTTAATGAAATTTTGTTTAAATTTGTAAAAATTTTCGTATTTGTAAAAAATTTTTTTCTGCTTTTTGAAATTTGTAAAACGTTGGTAAAATTGTTTATATTTGTCAAATTTGTATACTGCCTACATATTCTGTTGATGATTTTTTTTTCAATTTGTCAAATCTTTATACATATTCTTATTTTTCGTTTTTTTTTAATTTGTAAAATGTTTATACATATTCAAAAAATTTTAACAATTTAATCAAAAGTTTCACCAAAATTTTTAAATTTTCGATCTCTATTTAAAAATTATATTTAATTAAATTTTTAATATTAATGTTATTTAATTTTATTTATATATTTTATGCTACAAATTGAGCTGTACTTTTATAAAAAAAATATTGATAATAACTTAATAAACATACTAAGTGCCGAACTGTAGTACATAGAATTTCGTTTAACACTATGTATATACCATGTATGTATATAACGTCATTTCATTCACTAAATACCTCAAAATGCCCCTCGTATAGGTATATATGTATATCTATTTAGGTGTATAGTCAAACCAATAAATATGCCAAAAGATAAACTGAAGGCACACAAAACCTCGAATCATGTAGACGAGTTGGTTTTTCACGTATCTGAACAAAAAGCGAGCGCAAGCAGGTGAGTGGGCAAATATTTGTATTGTATATTCCAAGGTACTGCTGAGAGCGGATATATTAACAGAAACTACTAGTTTGTGCTAGTATGAATATATGGAACTTATATGAAAGAGTATAACCTTAGGCTAAATCCATTTTCGCAAAAAAAAAAAAACGAAAACAAACTCAAGCAATGAAATAAAATCGCTGGGGCAATTAAATGTGTTACTTTATAAACATTTTCTTTTTACTAAGTAGCATGTGTGTTTGTGTGCGTGCGTGTGTGTGTGTACTTTTGAATAGCTAGTAAGAGGTTTTCTGAAAATTCTACACATTCATCTTCGTTGCTGTGAAAAACAGCTGCCATGCAAAGCTACAAATTCTTTTAGAGAGTGTAGCTCAGTTTGCTTAAGTTGACTGGGGCTGAAAAATGGAGGGTGGAAATTTAAATTGAAAAATGTAGCATATGTAGACTAGGGATAGTAATTTTTTCTATTTTAAAGATCCCGAGATTATTGGGAGCTCATTGTGACAATCTAGGGATCCCGATATTAGTTCCGGCACTTGGAAAAATTCTTATTTTTAATTTTTAACTCGCAACAATTGTATCAATATTGCTTCAAAAGCTCTCCTACCATAAAAAAGAAACATAAATGGGCGTTAAATAATTTTTTTATTTTTTTATCAAATTAACAAATCAAACGACAAAAGTTAAATACTACGCATTGAGTTATAGCTAGGCGTATTCATATTGGATAAAAAAACTTAAGGTCTTACGAAAATCGCTCGAGGCATATTTAAAAGTAACCATTGTATTTTTAGTTTAAAATAAGTTCGCATATATCGTAATCGATAACTATATCGAAGAGTGTTATCGTTATCGATATCATAATAGATATTATTATCATCACCTATGTCGATTATACTATTTTCATTGTTATCGTTATCAATATAATCGTCAATAGCATTATCCCCATCGATATCGGTTTTGATATTGCGGAGTTTTGTTTATCGCAGTCTCGATTGCTATTGTTATGTATACAAATATATTTAACGTTATCGATTTTTATTTCCAATCAGCTCTTGAAAACATACGGATCTATCCAGTGAAATTTCAGGTATATTATACGCCATCTTTCGTTAAAACTCCATTGGCTCCCCATCTAGTTGAGTTACACGGAACTTGGCTGATCGGTACAGCTATATGGGGTTATGACGGAGGAAACCTCTTCGAGTAAGCAGCAGCAGTCCTTATCTTATACTAACAATAATTTGTGTATTATCTGGTTATTTTTACCATGCATTCCCATAACTCTCCCCTTTTATATAAATTTGATATCAGTAGTACTTAATTTACTAAAGTCCACTCTTATATCACCCTATGCTTTTCCCCACTTTAAAAACCGCAAACGAATACAATTTTAATTGCAAAACTTAAACGAAATTATGAAAAAAATGCACACGTGTGTGCTCGCATAGCTAGACTCTGATTGTTTTTTTAGATATGGAAGTGCAGCTGACAGATGAAGGAATTGCAAATCAAGGGTAACCACTGCAGAAGTAAGCAAGGAAAAAAGAAAAAAAATAAATAAATGAAAAGCAAAATTGACTGCTGCTATCAAGGGGTAAAAATGTAGGTATGTTTTAGGAAAGTATTCGCAAACGAAAAGCGAAAGCTGACCTTTTGAACAGTTGAAAGCAAAAGGAGATGTGAAATTCACATTGGAATGAGTTAAGTGGAAATAAGTGCTCGTTTTTAGTACTTAAATTAACAATCGGATCTGTAAGTTGTGCGAGTCGTGGTTATATTTATTATAATTTAATTTATGAAAGCAATATTTCATAAAATCTAATAAAAACGCAATATGTTATCAAGGATGTCATCAAACTAAAAAAAAAGTGTAAAGAGAAAATGGCGAATTTCATAAAAATAATTTTGAACGAGTTTTGTTAATCAAAATAATGATGAATAAAAATGTACAAGTTATTAAAACTATGTTGTTAAAAGTCTAATTGCTATTCAGTATTATTTGTATGATGAGGGAGAGGCTATTCGTTTTTTACATTATTTGAATGATGAATGTAAATCTATTCGTTATTTTTAAATTCCTTAAGTGCCGAATAAAAATGTATTCGTAAATCAGGATTACATTAAATATGACAAATTTGGTCTTATTTTTCCCTTTCTTTGGCATTAATGCGTGTTACAAAAATGTTTAATAAAAAAAACTCCCATAAATATAACGATTTGTTAAAAACGATTTTCAAAGCATTAATTAAGGACAGTATTAATAAGAATTTCAGATAAGCCATTAGCAATATGTAGAGATTTTAAATTTAAATATACCACTACTAATGTAGACAGAAGAAAGAGCTGAACATAAATGCACTGAAGAGCAAAACCGGTCGAATGGTGAACATTTTTACAATATTAGCGCAGTTTTTCTTGACACATTTTTTCTTTGTTAACTTTATATACAAATATAGTGCGTACAATAACGAAAATCATGTTAATTAGTGTTCAAAACTTTATATAAAATTTAGGAAAACTCAAAATAATTTCATCGAAATTAAAATTTTTTTTGAGAATTTTTAGAAATTTTTCGAGTATGCATTTTTATAGCATATTTCATTTTATAACTTTAATAATTTAATAAAGTGCAACTTTGAAATGGCTAAACACTGACGCTGAGTTTTTTTAATTATTCGAATTTTTGGTCTTGCAAACTTTTTTTCATAACACGAATGCATTTTATAAAAATTTACGTTGATTTGTAATAATTTTATTTGCCAACAGTATTGTGCAATTTTTATCACATACCAAATATGAAAACTATTCCGAATCCAAAATTTAAAAAAAAATTATAAAAAATCAACTTTAATTTCTAGTTACTTAAAAGTTGCAATTTTCAAACTAAAATTAAATAGGCTTTCAAAAAATATTTGTATATAAAATTTAAAAAAAAAATTTATTATGAAAAGTATAGCTAATATTTTACAAAAAATCACCGTTCGAGCAGTTTTACTCACCAGTGTATTATCAAAAAGTATCTCGAAAATGAATGTCGTTCCGCACATCATAAAACCACGTAGTCAATTTACTCATTTTTGAAACAACATCTTTGAATCCAAAATTACTTATCCCCTTTCTGCATTCATCTCTATAGCGCTCGTCTTTGAAAGAACTGGCTTCTCTGGCAAAACTTCTAGAAAAAAGGCCAAGAAATATCTGCGAATCCTATCTACATAAATTACCTGCTTTCTCAATTCCGAGGCCAGCTGCAGCTGCAGAGAATTGATAAGGAAGTGTAATGATTTTCGAACGAAAAAACACCCAATAAGTACTCATACAAATTAAAGTTTGCTAAATCAAATTATGAAACGCTCATTGAATTAAAGCCAACTCAATTAAAAGCCTCTACCGGCATTTACACAAAAAATTCGAAATGTACAACAACATATACATAAGTATACATATGTATATATAATAAATATGCTAGCCGCGTTTTTCGAATATCACAATTAACTGTATCAATTGAGTTGTATTGCCGCATTATCGGCCCCATTTGTCTCATCAATTATATTCATATTATTTATTAGTCGAATACTTATTACTATTGTAATTATTGCAGTTTTTGTTAAATTTTGAATATAGTGTAACAAAAGCAGCTACAACAACAGCAATAAACTCCGCTTGCATTGTACCACAAATGGCGATTTATTTCCGCAACTAAGCAAACAAGTAATTATACAAACAATTGCAATCGCGAGATTTATATACATATATATATATTTGTGAAGCGTAAACTACATAATATTGCCTACACATTAGATTTCACTAATCGGATACAAAAAAATAAAAATAAATTAATACTGATTAATAATGAAAATTTAGCAACTAACATCAGTGAAGAGTTGAGTGAGATTATTCGCAACACCAAAGCATCAAATCAATCAATTTAATTGTGCGATAGCAACTCAAACCGACACTAAATTTTTCAAAAATTTTTGCAAGCAACAACACACTTAATGAATTTCCTAAAGTTAGTTCAAAGTTTTTTCAGGCTACTAAATTTTCCATGTCCCAGCTTAAGTTATTCGCAAAAAAAGGAAAGAATTGTTAAAATATATTGTATTTCTGACCGGAATAAAAGGTTAAAACGTATGTGATAAAATTTCACGGCAAAATTTAAATATTTTAACATTTTAACTTCCCCCTAAAAAAGTCATTTTGTTACGTACTTTAAGGAACACTTCAAAAAAAAGAAATGAAACATCGTAGGAGAATTAAAATGTTCCAGATGTTCCAGAAAATTACTCTGCCCAAAATTTCACTAGGGATCTTCTCATTAATATTTATATTGCGACTTGGTATTTCAGAGATATTAAGTATTTTTTATTGTATTATCTACGTTAATCGCTTATTTGAATTTTTGGACAAATATTTTTTCAAAATATGTTTTTTACAGATTTCTTAAAATAGGACTCAAAATTATGCTTGGTTTGGGGTATTAAATGACTAAAATGCTCCATAAAGGTATTGCTCATGAAATTTTACTGTACATGTACAAGCGCTATATTCACTTGGATATTCATTTGGGCAGAGGTCCAAACGCCGCCCTTTTCAATCTCATACATATTCGCTTTCTCGTTCGTAATATAAGTTTTTGTAATATCGACTGTTTTGGGTTCTTCTAAAGATCAATTTTAAAATGTGTTTGAAATTTCCCGCCACTGAAAACTTGGCAACCTGGGCAACCGGCCCCCTTTGCCCCTATGGCAAATCCATCTATGTCTGCGGCATCCAGTGAGAGAGAGTTTATGTTGTCTTTATTCTCTTCTTGGAACTTTTGGTTAGATACGGAGTGACCTCCTGGATACCCAGCACCTCCGCTTGGTATAGAGTGGTCAGGGAGCCGGAAAGCTGCTAAAGAGGAATCATTCTGAAATTATTGCTTAGAATTATAAGTGGAGTATAAACCAACGTTGCCGCCTAGGATTTCAAATGTTTCAATTACTACTTTAAGAAGAATAAATAGTTCTCTTCACCTCCAAAAAAAAAAACGAAATTGACCTATAAAATAAGTAAATAAGTTCGTGACAGTTTTGAAAAATTTTAATTATTCGAATATTTCATGAATTTAAATCGTTCGCTTGTAATTAATTTCCGCATAACTTACTTCTAGATGTATTATTTAAATTAAAAGTGTAAAATTGTACACAGCTAGTGGCAACGAAAATTTCTCAAACCCACTGCCACAATCCACAATCAGCGAAATGCAAGAACAATCGGCTCAGTTAATTTTGAATTATAATCCATCATTGTGCAGCAAGTTGAACAGCCAACTGCGATTTTCACAAACCCACTCAGCGCTCGGCCACTTCTTATGCCCCATGCTGTACCTATCCCCCACCTCTAATCATTACCGTTATATGCCGGAGGAAGTGTTTTGGGTTTGTGTAATTTTGTGGTATTTCGTTGTAGCTTTTTGTATTGCTGCTTTGTTTGCGACTTTACGTTGAAATTTCAATTTCCTGCTTCTAGCATGACCTTATCATGGCTGTTGTTGCTTCAGCTTTGCAGCATAAAATATCAAATAAATACAGTTTATGGTTTCGGCTTGCCACTTAGTTGTGAGCTTTGGTTAATTTTGTTACATATCTGTGTATGTGTGTGTGTGCACCCTTATAATCGTTGGTATAGTAATTACGTGTTGTGGAATTTGTTAAAATTTTATAATAATTTTCGCACACCGAAAATAATATTTATGTATTCGAATTTGTGAAAGGTGAAAGTTTTGGCACTTAGCTGGAAAGCTTATGTACTTAACTGATGTAGAGAAATTTTGAGTATTCTCAAAATTGTATTTAAATTAATAATTAACTAAATTTTTAGTAGCACTCTCCAGTTATTGGGCAGCGGTGGAAGTTGAGTAAAAATTGGAGCAAAGCGCAGTGAACTTTGGCTAAAATAAAGTTATACTAACTTTATGCAAATTTCGCTGCTTAATGTGATGATTTTTAAAATTTTATTCAAACTACTAAAATGTGTTTTATTTATATTAAAAAAATGAGCTTAAAGTACTAAAATATGGCATGCAGAAACTACCCATTATTAAAAGTTATGACTAATCACTTTTCAGTAATAACTAATAGTTTATGCCTAACGAGTAGACACAAAAAATGAACGAATTAAAAAAAATTTACTCGGTAATAATGACTAACGACACTTCACTAATTACTAATTATAAATATAATACTAATTATAAATGAGGAACTTAAAATATATGTATATATAATGACTAACGACTTGTGACTTATGAAAAGTATTAAACGAATTGTGGCCAAAAATTTCAACAAGGACTGAAAACTAGATAAAAACTAAAGACTAGAGGCTAGAAACTAATGACTAAATTTAAAATATATTTACTTAAGACTAAAAAAAAAAATAAAAGTCAAGCACTAAGTACTAAACATCACACGTTAAATATTAAAAATCAAAGACTAAAGTCTGATGTCAAAAAACTAAATGCTAAATGGTGAAAACTAAATACTAAAGTATATGGGCTTATAGCTAAAAAATTAAGAATAAAGGTTAAATATGAAAGAAAAGTATCTCAGACTACAGATTTACGATTAAAGACTATAGATTATATACTTAAGACCAAAGACAATAGACTTAATATTAAATATTGCATATTAAATACTAAAGTCTTAAGACTAAAAACTAAATTATGGCCGATAGACAAAATTTTTAAGGATTATTTACTAAAGATTGAAGAATATGTACCAAATACTACAGATTAAATATTAAAGTCTAAAAACCAAACACTAAGACGAAAGACTAAATACTAACGACTAAAAGGTAGGAATTAAATTCTTCTGAATTCGAATGTTGACTAAATACTAAAGACTAAAAGTTAAAGATTAGAGACTAAAGTCAAAAGACAAAAGACTAAAGAGTTCCGATTAAAGACTATAGATTGCATACTAAAGACTAACGACAATATACTAAATACGAAAGCAGTCTAAAAATAGACTAAATACTAAAGACTAAAAAGTCTTAGGGCTAAATATTTAAGACTACACACTAAAGACCTAAGATAAAAGATTTAAAGTTACGTAATAAAGATTAAAAACTGTATACTTAATTATAATGGATAAAGAATGAGACCTAAGAGTACAAACTTATGACTAAAGACTATAATATAAGAACTGAAAGCAAAATACTGTAAACTGAAGACTAAAGTGTAAGACTAAGGACTATAAACTAAAGGTTAAAGACTATATAATAATGATTAAAGGGTAAACATTACATATCAAGAACTATAGATTAAAGACTAAAATCAAACGACTAAAGATGTGATACAAAATATGGAAAACTGAAGCCTAAAAAATAAAATCTTAGTATTATAGATTATAGACTAAAGACTATACCCAAAGACCAAGAATTGTTACAAGTAACTAAAGGTTGCTGACTAAAGTCATTTGAGTAATGACTAGTGACCAATGAATAATAAGAAATGAGGAATGATTTATGAGTATCTGCTGTGCCACATGTTGCAATTTTTTTAATGATCTCTAAAGACATTCGCTTTCGTTCATAAAAAATACATGTAATTGCCTGCAGGAATGGCTGAATTTTAGTAACCCCCAATGCTTTGGTTTATTGAGTATTGAGCGTCAACTAATAAAGAGTTTTTAATTTTTATTTTTTTTATTTTTTATGAAATAGAATATAATAGAAAAATAGTAAAAATAAAATAATTGCTTTATTTATTTTATTATTACTATTCTTTATTATGCAGAAAAGTCTAGTCACATTTTTATTCATAAAGTGTAGAATAGTGAAGCTGGTTTCATTTTAGCGTGCTTTTATGTTTTTGACTGAAAGCGAAATTCAGCAGTGGACTTGTGTTTTTTATATTATGGATCACCCTATTTATAGGCAGGTATTAATTTTCTAGCTTTTTTAATACAAGTATTTAAGAAAGTTTGATCATTTTAATACGAAAGACAATTTGTACATTATTTGCATAAATGCGGAGAATTTTAATGGCTTTCTGGAAAGGTAATAAAATAAAGAAAAGCCAGTTATTTTCAAAGGTTTTTCCTTCTACTGCTGTTGATTCGTAAGTAGCAGTGAATGTTAATTTACGACTCAAGTTTAGTTTTCAAAACACGTACCTGCCTGATTAGCAGAATATTTAAATTTATTAGAAAATTTTTTTGCTGAAATATCAGCATGAAACAACACTACAAATTAAGAAATAAATTCTTCATTTCTGCACATTCGCCTACCATCACTAGACAATCAGACACCTACGTATTTATATATCCTGTTTAACCTATTTCTGTTATTTCGTTGTCTGCCATTGACAATTCAATTCAACAACGCCAATGACACGCATCAAATATGTAGCTACCAGAGGCGTACGTGGCGTATGAGTAACTTCGAGTTTTTTTGTATTTATTTCACATGAATTTATTTATACGATTTACTTTTGTTTATTTGCGCAACATGCGTGTCTGTTTATTGACAGTACTGTTGCATTGTTTAGCATGTCTCTGACATCTGTCATGCATGGCAAGAAACGTTTACGAGTGGTTTTTGTTATCTCAGCTGTTTGGTTTTTGTTTTTTTTTTGTTTCTTTTTTTGTTTTTCAACGTTTTGCAACAAAATACAAAAGCAACTAAGCACATTTGCGTATGCACTGAAGTAGTTCAGTCAAATTTGCCGAGGTTTTCTTAGAATGAGGTGGCACGTTTCTTGGAATTTTGAATTGGTTGTGAGTGTTTTTTAGAATTTAAATCGTATTTTCTTATCTTATTTAGGTATTGATAATGAATTCTCTCACAGAGCGTCATCTTTAAAATCAAAATATTTCAAAATTTTGTTATTTTAATTATCATTCTTTGCAATCTGAAATAACCAGGGACCATAACAGCCATAACTTTTATAAAAAAAAATCTTGATTTAATCGTTATTTTGCGATTTTCATTTTTTTCGACCAAAACTAATCTTTATACTTGGATTTTAATTTTTTTTGCAATCAAGTTTGATCGATATTTTCTTATTTTAATTTTTTCAATCAAATTTGATATCTTTTTTTTCGACCAAAAATAGTCTATATTCTTGAATTTAAATTTTTCCGATTATATTAGATCAGAATTTTGTGATTCTCATTTTTTCAATAAAAAATAATCGTTATACGTGGATATACAATATTTCGATCATATTTCATTGATATTTTGTGACATGTTTTTCGATCATAAATCATAAATTTTTTTTTTCAAGTAAGTTTGTTTTCAGTTTTTTTTTTTCAATCTAATTTAGCGAAATTTTTTGTCTTGTTTTCGATCAAAAATAATCGTTTTTTTTTAAGTTAAATTTTTCCGATAATATTCGATCTGCGTCTGGTGTTTTTAATTTTTTTATCAAAAATAATAGTTATTTTTCTATATAAAATTTTTCGATCTTTATTTATCGATGTTTTGTGTTATGTTTTTCGATCATTAATCATGAATTTTTTTCCAATTTAGTTTGATGATTTTTTTTTATTGATTTCTTCAATCACATTTTATCGATATTTTAATCTTTTTTTGATCAAAAACAATCCTTACTCTTGGATTTAAAATTTTCCGATTATATTTGCTTAGAATTTAGTGATTTTCATTTTTTGAATAAAAATTAATCGTTATTTTGCGGTATAACATTTTTTGATCATATTTTATCGATATTTTGTGATATTTTTTCGATAACAAATCGACAAATTTTAACGATTATTTTTGATCGAAAAGAAAAATCAAAAATTATCGATGAAATATAATCAGAAAAATAAAAATCGTAGACTAACGATTATTTTTTATCGAAAAATAAAAATCAAAAGTTGTCGATCAAATATGATCGGGAAAATGAAAATCCAAGAACAACGATTATTTTTTATCGAAATAATAATAATCACAAACTCACTATTTAAACTCGTTGTCATTTATTCAACTTTAAAAAATAAATAAATAAATAAAAACTAAAAAAAAAATATTCTAGCTCGTGTGATTTTCTAAGAATTCAATTTAAATTATATTATTAGTAATTTACAAATTCTTAATTTGGATCCAACCCTATTATACTCATATACACAGTTCCCCGTGGTGCTCAATAAGCTTGGGTGTCCGAGAATTTGCAATAATTACAACATAGAGAGCATTCCTGAGCGAGGGATCAATAAATATCCCCATAATACTCTTGACTCTCCAGCAGTAAAATTTAGCCGAGTAATTTTGCATAAGAAATAAAATTAGGAATAGAAAATAACAGTTATTCTTTTTTATGTAATAAAAATTCGAGGCAAAATATTGCTGTAGGAGAAAATTATCAATGTCCCTATAATTCCATGCCCTGCTGGACAAAAATGCTGCAACTTTTTGGGAAAAATCCCAATGTTTACTTAAAAAACCGAACTTTTTTTGTTTTTTCAAGCTCAGTAATTGCAATTAAACTTATAAATATTTTTTAAATTCGAAATAACAGTATTTTCCTAATAATGATCAAAACGCTTATCCAAATTTAATAAATTTGGTATCAAATGAGAGCGGGCTGAAATATGTAAACAAGAAGTCTTACCTATTCAAAAATATTTCGATTAAAAATGTCATTAATTACCATGGAATAAATCTGAACTAAAAAAAATTAAATTTCGGATTTACCGATTAATTTATTTCAAATAACATAAAAGTACAAAAATAACTTTTTTCTAACGACTTTTATTTTAAGTCTGGGTCCTTGAATAAAATACAATAAAAAAATTGTAATTTACTGGATTTTAAAAGAATATATTTCCGGAATAAAATTGAATGTGTGAGCATATTTTTAGAATTTTTTTTTTTTTTGAAGTCTGTAGCAAATCGTTTTTTCTCCGCAAATCGAAGAAATCGGCTCGGGTGTAAAATAAAACTGAAAATTTTAGCAATCCACCAACTGTCAATTGCATCATCGCTGACAAACTGAATATCTCAGTGCACACCTCAGACTATAATGCACATCTACATAAACACACGTACGCACTATATATGTATGTGTGTATGCATGTATGGTCTAACAAAAATCGCACGTGTGTGTGTCTATATTGATGTCCGCGTATGTAAATGCACTACTTTCCAATGCAAATAACTTTCTTCATAAAAACTCACTGTATGAGTAGAATAAAAAGCAATCAATTCTTTATTGCAACTGTTTTTTAATGGCAAATGTATGTATGTATGTATGTTTCCAATGCTATTCGCCACTTTATTGCTGCCTCATCTGCATTTTTATAAAATAGAAATATTCTAAAACTTTTCCAATTTACATACATCCAAGATAAGTATGCGATTTTGTGCTCATGGGGAAAATACTCAATTTGTTGAAGCTAAAAGATATTAGTGCAGCACAGCAATCGAACCGATTGTGAGCCAAAGCATTTGAAATGGAATACGAGTATGTGTATAAATCGTATTCATTGAAATGTTGATTTTCTAAACGTGAATGAGTTGTATTTGTTATGTAAGTCTGCACTAATTGCAAATATTTGCATAGTTATTTTACTTTATAAGCTTTGCTTAGGAAATGATTAAAAAAAAAAACCCAAAAACATAAATATGTACGTACATCGACAGATAGCGACAGATGCTTGTTATGTGCAATTTTTGTTGCATAAATATTTTGAATTATAAGAATTTATTTTGCTTGCAAATGAGACTCAAACATCGCACACAAATTATATTTTTATTATTTTTATTGATATAGAGAAAATAAAGCTGTTAAATTCTGTATAGTATTCCAATAAAATTTAGTTAATAATTTTGAGAAAAAGTACTTAGTAAATTGTAATGAAATTTGGTGTTTTGGTTTTCAAACTTTTACTTAATAAACTAAGGAGTACTTGTATAAAGTTCTATGGCTTTTCTACAAGGTTGTCAGTTTTTGTGAGCATGCTGTTTTAAAATTCATTTAATTTTACAATCATCAAATACATATCTTAAGTCGCAGACAATTCTGGCTAATTTTTGATAATTTTTTTACAGGCGGTATTCAGCATTTATGTCAATGCAAAAGCAGATTTTTTCATGCGTTATACGAAGGAAAATGGCCATCGTTTTCAGCAAAAAAAATCATCAAAAATCAACGCGAATTTTTAAAAATTGTGAATAAAAGATTTGAAAATTGTGTAACAGTTTTATGTAATTTGATGAATTTTTGTGAATTTCGTTTTTAATTTATTTATTTTTAATTTTTTATAAAGACGCAGACCATTATATAACATAAAATTAAAAAAAATCCACTTTTTTGAAAGTCATCAAATTTTCAAACTTTTTAATACATTTTTTTATAAACTTTTTAATAAGCAGTTATGTAGGTAATTAAATTTATAATCAAGTGCAAGGTTCAAGTAGTTAGAAATTACCATAGATTTTTGAATTTTTTTTTTGTTTGGTTCTTTGCAATTTTCAACTACTTGGCGCTTTACTACTTTACTACACTAAAATTGAATGGACTCCAAAACTGCATACTTAAAAATTACTAATAAAAAAAATTCCAAAATTGTTGAATTTTTGTAAATTTTGCACAAATCATTTAACTTTGCTGAATTATATGTATAGTTTAAGTTATATAGAGGACTACACTTGAGAAAAAAAATAGTAAAAGTAACCCCGATAGATGGCGCTGGAGTCGAGATATTTCTAAAAGCCATATTTTCCATGAGACACTAAACAGTCTGTTCCCCAATGTAATCCGGCAGAACAAAACTATCAATATTTTTTCTAATTATTCATATGGCATGTGTGCTAATTAAAATATTTCGTCCTCATCTGCAACGGTTTTCAAATCGTTGCTCCTTAGCAGTTAATATAAGAGTTACGTTGTCTGATAACTGGTGTACAGGATAAATAGTTTTACCCTTGCCAATAAGAAGTTTTCCTGACATTACTTGATAACCGTTATATAAGATATGTATGTACATATTTTTTACGCTGCTTAATAACTGTTATACAGGAGCAACATTTATTTCGTTATAAAGAAGAAATATTTTTCAGTTGCCAATATGGTTATTTTCCAAAGTATATTTGTCGCTATGCCTAATAACTGTTATACTGGAGACAAATTTTATCTGTTGCCAATAAGAATTATTTCCCTAAGTTTATTTTTATCGTTGCCTGTTAACTGTTAGGGAGGTGAAATTTTTCCGTTGCCTGATAACTGTTATACAGTAGAAATATTTTAGTACGCATATGAGCTACGAATATGAGTTATTTATATGTATATATTTACTTTTCTTGGCGCCTGATAAATGTTATACGAAGCAAATATTTTTGGGTTTACGTTACTCGAAAACTGTTATACAGAAAAATATATTGCCCGTTATAAAGGAGAATAATTTTTTTTTTTAGTTAACAATAGGAAATAGTTTCCACAATTTAATTTTCTACGTTTGCTGATAACTGTTATACTGTTATAATATAAAAATATGTATGTGTTATATAACATTTTTTCTGTTAAATTTCAAACGTTTTCAATTTGGAATTCGTGATTACAGCTATTTTTGATATATATGTCAACAAAAGTAGTTACCACACAATTATTTATCACTCAACCGCAACAACTCGCTATTTACTTTAACTGCCAACTGTGTTATTTATAGCTACGACTGTATATAAATAAATCAGATTTAATTCGCATGATAAGAATTTGCAGTCACTTTTTATAACAACAGATTTAAGATAGTAAAATTTTCACACACTAAATATTTCTGGCGAAAACGAACGACCAAAGCACTTGCTGGAATAAAGCATGCCATAAATTCTTCAAATTCATAAACGAACAGGTTGGATGGAGCAATGGCGGTGGTGGCAACAAGCCGACTGAGTGAAGTAAGAAATTAGAGAATAGCAAATAAGTGTGCAAATTTATGTAAAGTATTTACTTATGTGGACTAGCAAACGGGAGTTAATTTGTAGTTGTAAAATATGTGCTTAGCGTAAGTGCAAACAGCTAAGCCATGTGACTGAAACGAGCACTATTTAAAAGGATACATTTCCGTATTTGGGGAAGTTTTGCGTTGGACTAAAGGAAATACCAGCAACTTATAATAAAAGCGCTAGTAAAATACTCAAATTACCTGTGCAAATCTGTCGCGCATAAATTACACAATTAGCTTAGTTGCGGCGTAAAAGTGAAAGATATTTATAGAGGAAGTACCGATAATAATAATAATATCGCAGCAATGAGCATTGTAGTAATTATGTCGTTAAACGAAGTTGGTTTCCGGCTACCATCACAGCCTTGATTTTGCCTCCTTGTCATTGGCACGTGCACGTAAAGTGCAAAGCCAAACAAATGCCTATACAGATTTACACGGATTTCTAGCATGACAAATGACATTTATTTAGTAGAAGTGCACGCGTGGATTGTTTTTGTGTTTATTGTTTGATTTTTGTTTGAATTTTTTTGTTTTCCCCTCTAGTTTGTGTGTGGGTGTGTGTTTTTGTTTTTGCTGGTAGGTAAAAAAAAACGAATACAAATCAAATCGCGCGTGCAGATTTTATTTGTATTCTTTTTTTGTTGTTTTTTTTTTAGTTGTGACTCGTGCTCAATGCCTATCGAAGAGGAATATATTTATAGTAATGCTCGTTGATTTATTCAGTGTTAACACATTTTTCTCGCTTTTTTTCTTTTCGTTCTTTTTTGTTGCTTAGTTTATGACTTATATTTTCCTCTTTCACTTTGCAATTCCATGTCCTTATGTAATCAAATGAGATTTGTAAATGTCATGCCCTTGGGAAGCCTTACAAATGCATGCTGAGTGGTTTTGTTTTTTTTTTTGTGTTGTTGTAAGCAATATGCTTGAGGTTTAAATTGGATGTTGAAAACTTTTTTGGTTTGAAAATTCGTTTTATCAAATTTCTATGACATTTGCATTCCGCATTAAATTTCAAAAAAAAAAAAAAATCGATATCATATGAAGCAATTGTTATGCAAATTAAGTGTTCTTTGGCATCCTAGCAAGATAAGTTTGTTAGTGCGTTTAAGGAAAAAGACTTCGAATTGCAAATAAAACTTAAATTGATACCAAAATATGGTATAAAAACGAAAACTGGTAAATTTCCATAGATATTTTGTGCCCTTGAGCACGTTTTAGATTTGCAGATTGTGGAGCATTTAATCAGATTTCTAGTGGAAACTAATCCACCAACCATTCGAAATCATGTAACCGAGGGCACTGTAGTGAGGGAAAAAGAATTTCGATTGTGATTTGATTCAGGGTGTTATTTTGTAAACTTAAAAAAATAGGTAGATTATTTTGATGGTTTTTAGAACAGGTAAGCGACAGCGTTCAATGACACTATGCGACAAATTTATGACAACCAAAACCAGCATGGACTTTGTTAATATTTTCTGAAAGTAACTATACCTAATCAGTAACAAAACGTTCACTGGATTTCCAAAAGTCCGCTAAATTTTGCATGTCCCGGCGTAAGTGGTTTAAAAAAAAATTGGCGAAAATATTTAAAATACATGCCTTAGCGACATGAAAGGTTAAATCACAGTAAATTTTCAGGGAAAATGTTTTCGAATTACATTTTAACTCATTACCTTCCCCCTAAAAGTGTCATTCTGAACCTTATTTCAGGGAACCCCTCAAACAAAAAATTTAAAAAATTGCTTGTGAGTTAAAATGTTTCTTTGCCGGAAAATTTCACTCGGGGACTGAAAAGTCAGTCAAGGACTAAACTAAAATCTAATAACCAAAACTAAATTAAGAACTAAACTGGATGACTGTATTAAACCTAACAACACCACGCTAATCTAAATAACACTAAATTAAACTAAATTCACTTGACTAAATTAAACTGAACAAAACTAAAATGGACTTTACTAATTTAAACGAAAGTGAACTTAACTAAATCAAATTAAATATAAATAACCTAAACTAAAATAAACTAAACTTATTTAATCCAAACTAAACTAAATTAATCTTAACTTAAGTAAACTGAAATAAATTAAACTGAACTGTACTACTAATTAAAATCAAACGGAGCAAAACTAAAATAAATAAATCAAACTAAATTATATTAAACTAAACTAAAATCGATTTTATTTAGTCAAAATAAAGAAATTAAATTTAACTTAACTAAACTACTATGTCTAACTGAGTTCCCTTAGGTGAACTACCACAGTAACCTAACCTAACTAAAATAAACTAAACGAAAGTGAGCTTAATTAAATTAAATTACACTTAAATAATCTAAATTAAAAAATTAAACTTGTTTAATCCAAATTAAACTAAATTAATCTTAGCTAAAGTAAACTGAACAAAACTAAACTAACTAAAGTAAGCCGAATAAACTGAAATAAATTGAAATGAACTAAGTAACTAACTAACGGAACAAAACTAGACTAAACTTAAATAAATTGATCTCCAAAAAATGTAACTAAACCAAAATCGATTTGATTGAATGAAAGTGAAGAAATTAATTTATAAACATAGCTACACTAAATAGACTTAACTTAACTGAATTAAATAAAACTTTACTAAACTGAACTGAAGTCAACTAAACTAAACTAAATGATAGTGATCTGAACCAAATTATACTAAACTAAAATAAACTGAACTTATTTAATCTAATCTATTAAGAACACTAAACAAAAGAAAACTTAATTAAATTGCAATAAACTTTTCAGTTTGGTTTATTTGTAAACAGTATTTATACTAAATTACACTAAACTAAAGTAAACTAATCTAATCTAAATAGAATTAACGTAACTTAACTCTACTTGACTAAATTAATTTAAATAAACTAAATTAAATTAAATTAAACTAAACTAAACTAGTATAGACTAACTAAACCGAATTAAACATAAATTTACTAAACTAAAGTCAGATAATTAGCACTTCTCAAGAACAACTAAATACGTGGCGGGAAATATCACATTTTATGCTACTTTATTATCTAGAAAAATTTTTTTTAAAAGTATTTTTTTATTACCAGAAAAGGCGCTAATTGAACGCCATTACCCGTTTTTTTGCCTTCGTTAAGCTCAGCATGAGAAGAGCATTAAAACAGTTAATAGCTTTCAAAAAGTTGGGAGTACAAAATTAAAGTGAAATTAACTCTCCTATTAACTGGAACTGCCGTTAAACGTGCGCGAAATTATGGAAACTTTTGTATATACACCGGCTAGCGAAATAATCGTTTCAAGTGAACAGATTACGTGTTAATAAAAATTTACGGCTTTTTTTGTTTTTTATTTTTCAAGCTAAAAAATTTGGTCTAAAAAGAAATAAAAAAAATAAAGAATTAATAGCACAATTTTCCACATGTGATCTTAGTATTTCTAGTGAAAAAGTAAAACTGTTACCTTTTTTTTAATTCCATGCATGGAGCAGCTGCAATGAGTTACAAAATAAAATTTGATTAATAGCAAAATTATCGTGAATATCTTTATTCAAATTCTTGTCAAGAGTGACCGCTTTCATTTGTTGTACGATACATGTCTATTATTGCGAGTAGGTTGAGAGTCCTCCTCAGTTCAGTTCAGTTCAGTTCTCTCGTCTTCTCTTGCTCGAAAAGCAAGAACGTTAGGGTATCCGTGTTCTGGTCTCCCTTCTCAGAGGAAAGATCTTCTAAGAGGTTCCCCATCTCTTTAGCTGGTGTTGTTATTTTAGTCTAAGATGGAAGAAATTAGTAGAAATTCTCAAGCGACTCCTATCATTCAGATGGAGGAAAACCACACGAACAGTGCTTTATATTTATGATTGGATCCCGACTAAGCCCCAGCACCAAGTTGGCTGCGCTAGCAGAGAATAATACGGTGATTATTTTCACGGATTTAGTTAAAATTTATTTGAGGTAATTAATTATTTTTACATACAAAAAAAATCTTAACTCCTAAATTTTTGAGTTTAAATCTTAGTTTTAAACTCCCAAGAAAACCAAAAAAGGAAAAAGAAATTTTCTTGTATCAATTTAAAAAAAATTTTTTTTTTAATAAAGGCTCTTTTACACCGTTTACCAACGATGGCGAATATATCGGCGATTAATTTCACAACTTTATTTGAAATTTATTTGGTGTAATAAAAAAAATAATAATTTTTAAACCTAAAAAAAACATAACTCCTTCATTTTTAAGTAAATAAGTTTCAAGCTCTCAAGAAAGCCAAAAAATTAAAAAGAAAGTTTGTTCTTTCAAAATTTTTAAAATATTTTAGAAAAATTATTTATTTTTAAATTAAGAAAAAAAGCATGACTCTTTAATTTTAGCGCTCACGCCTTAGTTTTCAGTTCTCAAGACAAACAAAAAATTAAAAATAAAAATTTTTTTTATCAAAAATTTTTGAAATACCTTTGCAGTTATCCAGAAATAAATGCTCTTATATTTATTTATTTAGGAAAATTTAAAGCAACGGCAACGTACTTTTTCAAGCAATTGTAGTAATAAAAAATATTTCTGACGATTTTTCTAAAAATTCAGAACTAGTTTTATAAAAACCCGTTATAAACACCAAATTCTAGTTTTTTTTTTAGTAACTCACAACTTTTTCTCAGACGCGCACACATAAATTCTTGTGTTTTTTAAATCACATTTCCTGGATACCATTTTTTTCTTATAATTGCAGCAACAAAATTAAGGAATCAAATATTTATTTACCTTCAACACCAACATCAACTCTTTTTCTTTTAATAGTATTCGGAAATTATAGCGTAATTTTAATAATGAAGCTGTTGCTGCTGTGAATTCTTAAGCCAACAAAAATAATCACAATGCAAACTATAATAAAAATATGTAACTACAAACTCATTATGCCATAACGCGTGTGGCGGGTTAAAATGGACAACAACATATAAATATTTTTTATTTTATGTCCATGTGTGCTGTATGTGTGTATGTCCTCGTATATGAAAGCATATGGTCATAGCAATTAAAGGAATGCAAATAAAAATGGAGGGTATTAAGTGATGAATATATTTAACATAACAGTTAATGATGTGTACTTTGCCTCCCCTTTTTGTTCTAGGAAAAAATAAAGCTTAAGCACACGAAGCAAAAACGCGATGGTGCAAGAGGGTAAAAAAGGCTTAAGTCGACTTAAGGCATATAAATAGTAAGCAGTGCATGATGAGTTGAGCTTATATTATTTTGCAAGATTTTTCTGATTTTAATATATTTGTGTACATAACTCAAAGCGCTATGCACTTTCAGGGGATAAAGATTGATGTGCACCTCTTAAGAAAAACAAAAAATGCTCAAGTAATGAAAAATAAATTTTCCTTTATCAATTTCCTACCTTTTTTTTTACTTAAATTGGGCCAATATTGAAAATTACTTATGTGTTTGTTTTTCGCTCTTCTCGGTCGGTTTGTTTAAGATAAAAACATTGTCTATTTCATCTCCTACGCGATTCGATGCATTTTCGCTTGGAGCGAAGGATGGTGGTGGGTCAAAGTGTAGTTAGGAACTGATTTTTTATAAGGAACAAAATTTGCTTAACGTCTGTAACTCGTCAAGTTTGTGTACTTCATACCCTATTGTGACCAGTTACCTTTAAATTTTAAATGCAAATAACAAAAGCTCTGGCGTGGTGGACTTTAAGCCAAAATGATTTGCACGTTATCCGCTTCCAAAAAAAATTGCATGGTTACTCTTTTACAAAATTGCTATGTAATTAACCATCCAACAAATAAGTCAAAAATATAGGAAATAGAGAGAAATTCAGTACTTTTAGATTTTGTAATTCTTTTCTATATAATTATATAAAATCCGGTTTATTGCGAAGCTTTGATTTGCATTTTTTTTTTCAACTTTATACAGGCACAAATATATTTCCACTGGCTTTTTTGGTAATATATAAAATATCTCAGATAACGGCTATTTTAGTTGTTTACAATTTTGTTGCTGCAAAAGCTTTTAATCCTTCAATATACAATTTAGAGCGCTTGTTTGTAAAAAAAATTTATTTGTTTTTTTTAAATAAAAGTATCCGCTAAGTGGAACAAAAAATTTGCAAAATTTTCTAAAATTATCCACTGTATCTAAATCACTAGTTCAAAATGCTCATTGTCTTTATTTAAACTCATTCGCTAAGTGGCAACAAATTTTTCCAAAATTTTTCAAAATTACCCACTGTATAGTCTTATTAAAAAAATCTTGTTCTTTTGTACGAATATAAAAAAAAAAATACTTGCAAAATTTTTTATATAACCATAAATGGAAACGTGTCCAATAAATCTTCGACTTATTAACCATGAGTATTTTTTTCACAGTGCAACCCCATGTTTTATGAGTAAATTTTAATAAAATTTAATTTAGGGTGGATCTTGTTTTCGGTAAATTATACGAAATTTTTCCGAGATATATTTGTTCGCAATGTTTTAAATATCTGACTCGCACCCAGGCCTAGGTCTTTTTCAAAAAATCTACTTAAAGAGAAGTGTTTCATATGATTTTATTGTTTTCTTTTTTTCATTCGAAAAATGCAGATACATTTTCCCACTGCGATATAGAATATTGATGTGCGCCAACAGCAACAACAAAATGTACGACATGGTTTTCGTTTCAATAATACTGCTATCTCTTTAATGTGCCTTGGTCAAGGGTTAAAAATGTCGATCGAAATTTCCTCCAGAAAATTTCAATAAGGGCCACCAAAAATAAATTCAATTAAAAGACATTTTCTTTAAAGCAACGACTGTAATTTTGTTTTCGTGCAATTTTCATATCATTATTATAATCACAATTCAGGCATGAAAAAACCTTTGTCTGAAAATATATCTGGTCCGAAGCATCTTGAAGGCAATGGAACTTGAGTGCTCGAAATACTTCGTTAAAAAAAAAATGTTTAAAAGAAAGTATTACTCGGGAAATTTTAGTATGGTTAGATTTTTGACCACAAAACTCAAATTTTTAACCACTGTAAAAAAAAATTGTGTTGTAGTGTACCAATAAGGGATTGCAACTTTTGTTACCGATAATAAATATTATCGTTTGAAAATTGATTGATAAACCCCCAAGACAATCACACTCAATTTGTTGCATAGAGCATTCAACACAAAACTGTGTACATAAATTTAGAATAAGTTCTTCACTTTAAAACCCAACTTTTTCAAAATAAGAAAATGTCAACTAATCCGTTTTTCCAGTCGCTGCATATAATTTGTTCTACGCTAAGTAGGAAATCACTTATCTACAATATGTCGGTATGTATGTACATTGCCTTATAAGTACACAGTCGTAGGTGGTAGATATGTAAATTTTTTCTGGTTAAGCTGAGTGAGCAGTTTATTTTACGATGAATATCAATAGGCGGGCAAATAAATATTCTACTTACATTTGTATATCTAGTAGATAAGCAAATGTGTATTATGTGACAATGAAAACAATAAAAACAAGTGCTGACATAAATTTAAGCTTCTATATAGATACTTGAATGCATGTACATTGAAATATTTATATATATTAGCATACACCAAAGTTCAAATGAGCAATACCAGTAAGCATTTTTCATCAAGATATAATCCTCAGTAATTTATTTCTTATGACGGAAATATCAATTGCATGGCAATTATTTCTGTTGCTTGAAAAAGTATATGGACTATATGAATTTTTGGTATTTCATGAAAGATGAATACTTAGCTTAACGCGCGACAAAAGGGCAGCGACAGAAGTCATTTGCCTGCACCTTCCTGAGGAGAGGGCACTCCAGGTGGATGGCATGGCAAAAACTGTTCTCATCGCACTTAGACTAAATCTGCTGCGATACCCAACACGTAGGCTCAGCGGCCTGTTCTGTAAAATTCGTTTTTAGGCCGAGTTTTCTGGACTATATCGGAACCACTGCGGTTAGAAAGATGCTGCCGATTCCTTTTCGAGTCATCAAAATAGTATATAGCTTTTAAGCTAGTCCCGAGGTTAAATACTAGTGCGTCTTCCCAATCAATACTGGAAGAGACCAGAAAATTTCCGAATGACCAAAATTCTTGTATCATCCCATTTTATTACTGAATTAAGTCTAATCCAAATTCAGCGAAGTTTCCCATACAAGCCAATATTATATTATCCGCTGTGGGCATTGCTTAGAGAGCTTAAATGTTATCTCATTCAGATATGGAAGTTGAAAATTGAGAATTTAAGTTTCGTCTTGAAGAGGATTGTCAGAGTCCGGTTTTGCATTTATACCACATTCTTCGCTTCAAGCCATTACTTTTTTCTAGATCGTACTCAGAATTTGGGTCAGTTTGCCCACAGCGACTAGGACAAGGTCATCAACGTAGGTGATAGACTGACACCATCTACTGTGCAACCTCTGAAGGACGCCGGGCAATCCATACCTGGCGTCGGAACTTCACGATCCCCTCTGGGAATAGATAATCGAATCGAATCGAATAGTATGTATCTAGAAAAACTGCTACTACCAGTTCCTTCGAAACTTGCACCTTCTCAATACTCTAAACAATATGGTGGAGTGCTTTTTGCACGAAATTATCCCTAGAGCACGTAAGTTTGCAGTCAGATAGCTCATTCGAAGCTTTCTTCGGACAAATGAGGAATTTCGGGGAAGAACATAGTAAGCCTTGTTGATCGAAAGTCGTTAGGCTTCTCATGAGAGGTTTTACCAACCTTGTATATTGGTACCAGCGTCATCCAAGATTTTTTTATGTAAATACATTCGTTTCAGACAGACCTTATATTTAAGACCCGAATAAAGCATGCCAGGAACTGTTTGAGCCACGGTGCAAAAGATCTCGTCAGCAGATTTGTAGTATAGAAAAGTGTGAATAGCCAATCCTACAGTTTTGAGATTTGTGATGTAATTCTCTGCGAGTGAGAGAGCAGTCATGCAGTGGACGTTGGTTGGTTCAGCGGTACAACCCGGAATTTGTTCGATCATAAGTATATCTAGTATCTCATTATTCGATGATTTCCGGTCACGAATTGGCTTCTGGATACAACTCGAAGAGAATGAACTATTTGCTAGTAAATTCCAAAGTTGGTAAAATTCAGAATGTTCATCAATGATGCCGCAGAGTTTCTTCCAAGAGTGTTTCTGATCTATTATAATTTCTAGTTTGAAAATTGTTAAAGCCTCTTTGTAGGTAGACGTGCGAAGTTCATTCTTGTCACGCCTTACTGAAAAGATATCTGTTTTCCTTCCGTATGATGGTTACCTCACTGGTGGTGCGGTTTTCTTTTTTCGTTTGAAAGGATTTCTGTGCAATTTAAGAAAAAACTGTGAGCTCATCGCTTTGAATATTCATAATTTGTTGGCTTCTCCATTTGGTTCGCGAATTCTTTGCTTTGGAATACGCTCTTTCAGTTATGTTAATTGGGATCGATTGAATACATATTATATGCTCGTATTTTCTTACATATCCTTTTTATGGTATGTAATGCCCACATTCTGATAGATCATAAAAAAAAGTGCGAGTATGGCCCAAAAAAATGGGGACAATGACGCCAACGAAGTTTATTCACTTTTACTTTTATTTTACTTACATATTTTAGGTATTCTATTTTATTTGCCTTTTTCCTCACTTTTTCTGGCAGGCCTCAAATGATGCTGTTAATGAGGCAATAAAGAAGCCATGCCCAGGCAACGTGCGGCAACATGTGGTGGTGTGGGTTGGCACGCAAGAATATGACTGGCGACACGCATTAGGAATTTCAAGTTGGCGCCAGTATTTTCTTCCAAACGATTATGTTTCTTTTATATTGTGTATAATTATTTTGGCTGAAAAACAAAAAATTACTTAGTATAGGAAATCGACATGCTCGTCATTGACCTCGTAATAAGGTCGCTATTATTAATACAATAAGATAATTTGTTTTGTAAACAACCACAAATAGGTCAATAAGCAACATCAAAAAGGTGTAATGATTTTTATTCCTTTCAAATATGTTTATTATTCTTACGCCTTATAAATAATGTTAGTATATTTGAATCGATTTCAATCCAATTTTAACAGCACATTAGACCAGTGACACTGACTTAATTTTTATTCGCCAGATGACAAATGTGTCGAGATGTTCAGAAAATCTGTACATATTCATAAAATTGTAAACGTATAATGCGTGTACGACGAAAAATACTTATTGGAAAAATGAAACCGCTAGATGGCGCTAGCGTTCAGGCATGAATAAAATCTGTATTTATATTCCAATTTGGATGAAAGTAAAAAAATATGCGATTAGAAATACTTTTTTGAAAAATTTATCCGGTAGATGGCGCTAGAGTGGAAATATTAATAAAATCCGCATTTAGAGTTCGATGTTGATGATATTCGAAGCAGGAATTAACGAAAAATGTTTCTGCCAAGTGGCGCTCTAATCGAGCTATATGTATATATTTATTATTTATTTCTAATTTTCTTTTATTAATCATTTAATTTTTATTAGCTTACTTTTGTTTAATTTAAATTGATTTTTTTTTTCAATTATTTATTTATTGTTGATTTATTTTTAATTTATTGTTTATTTATTATTTATGTTTAATTTATTTATTACTTATTTATTTAATTTTTTATTTAATATTTATTTATTATTTGTTATTTATTACAATTATTATTTCCTTATATTTTTTTTATTTTATTTATTTATTATTTTATTTAATATAAGTTTATTTTAATTTATTTTAAATTTACTATTTATTTTTCATTTATTTATTTATTATTTAGTTGTTACTTATTTATTAATTATTTGTTATTTAATTTTTATTGATTTTTTTATTTATTTATTATTTTTTTTATTTATTTTTTATTTAATATTTATTTATTATTTATCAATTATATATTTGTTATTTAATGTTAATTTATTGTTTGTTATTTATATAACATTCATTTATTTATTGTTTATTTGTTTTTTTTTTTAATAGTTATTGATTTATTATTAGAACAGATAAAGTTGTGCAGCTAAGTTTTAATTTAAAAATTTAACTTTTTATTTGATTATTGAAATTTTCTGAATATTTGCTGATTTTGTTAAAATTCGCAAAAATTGTAAAGTTGAATTTAAACTTTGTTTGTTATGGAATGAACTGATATTTTAAAATTTAATTTACAAAAAGGAAATAAATAGTAAAAAGTTGCGGTATAGTTAAGAAAAATACTACAGGAAAACTGCCAAAGTATTTTGTCCTTTTCGATCAAACTTTTTAAGCAGTTTTTAGCAATTTTTTTCGGGTTTTTGGTAAAATTGTGTTACAAAAAATGTTTAACTATCTGTCGCTTTTACTAAAAAAAAAATTATTTTTCCTTCATATTTTCAAAAAAAAAAACAAAAAAATTAATCAGGTACTCTACCAAAAAAAAATAAAAATGCAAAAAATAGTAAAACAGCTTTGTTAACTCCCGTTGTTAAAATTAATAAAAATATTAATTAGCGTTGCATATTTTAGACAATTTTTTAGTTATTTTAATTATTTATTATGGCCATGGCTTTTCTTTTTTTTAATTTTGAGTCGTAAAGCATTGCTGACTTCTGCATCAAAAAAAAAAAATGTTACAAAATTTAAATTTATAGATCTAATAATTTCGTATTGCCCCTACATGGTGTTCTTTCCTTTCTGCTGCTTTTAAATGGAATTTTTTTAATTTCCAGTGTACAAAACACACGCCATCATAAGAGAATTATAGATCCCTCTAGAAAAGAATTCTACAATAAAAAATATTAAAAAAAACACTCATAAACAATCCTAAACTCATGTACAAAATTTAATTTAAATAAAATCCAATTTCCAAAACCAATTCCATTCCTATACAAAAACCACAAATAGCATGAAATTTGGGCACAAAAAACGTGCAAATCCGGTCACCAGCCAGCCCAGTCAGCCAACCGGCCAGCCAACCCGCCAGCCATTAGCCATATGGGGGAAAAGGCCACATCGCAAATTGAAGTGTTCGCATGAAAAGTGTCGATAAAGAAAATTTTATTTTCACTTTCACTTCTGCTTTAATGCCCTTTTATTACATTTCCTTATAGCATCTACAATATGCCACTCACGCAGCTGGCCAACTAAGGAATTTGCTCGCACTTGTTGCTTTTCGTTGTCTATTCTCTATGTCACGTATACGACGACGAGCCGTACTCATTAGGCGCCACAAGATGATTGCGTATGTAGATATTTGTAGGTTTAATGAATTTTTTGCTGTTTTTTCTCAGAAATACATATATAGCATGTTTTTCATTTGACTCAGATTTTTACTGGTAAATTATAATGGTTTTTGCTTTCTTTCTTTTTTTGGCTCTCTTTGCTTTTTTCGTAGGAAAGCAAAAGTAATTAACTCGACTACCAATAAAAATGTTTGGTTGCAGGCACGCTTTTCGAACAACAAACTAATGAAGAAAAGCAAAAAGTTAATATATTTTCCATTAGTCAATAATAAGCTGAAGAATTTTTTACAAATGAAGGCAGAGACAGAACTTATTGTTCAAATATCATCTTTGAAGCAGCGTAGCCGTTTTCGTCACATTTAAGCAAAGCTGCGGTCGTGAACTAGGCCCGAAATGGTCCTGAAGTGGTTACGATATATGTAGTCCCTAAACAGTTTGGAAAAAGGTTTCGTAATAATTCTGAAATGCTCTCGAAATTATGCTGCAATAATCCTGAAATGGAACGTGCTGCTAGTTGTCAGATTCACTGTGCCTAAAACTAATCTACAAAAATAGCTTCTAATATGGCAGGTTTAGATGACAACAGTCGTTGTAGTTGTCCTGTCGTATTGAGTGCGTGAGAACGAGGTTATATTCTGCGACGTAGCATTAGGTGCAGTAAACCTGACAAGTTTTGTCAGGTAATATAGAGCAGTTTTTTTGGTTACAATATAGCACCAAGTCTCAAAATAAGTAATATATTTAAAAAAAAATTCCCACGGTCATTCGAGCAACGAAAATTTATTCAATTGAATTACTTATTACAAAAATTATAAAAACTCAAATAATTGTCATCAAAACTTTTAATTTTTTAGGGACAGTGTTTTGAAATTTTTCGGGCAAGCAGTTTTATTAAAGAAATATCAAGTTTGATTTGGTCAGAAGCGGTTTTTTTTTTATTTTCTGAAATTTTGGCCTTGGGAACTTTGTTCAAATGTGGGCTAAACAAAAGTATATTTTATGTGGTAGAAAAAAGAGAATACATTCGGCATATACAATAAAATTATTACAAATCAACGGTAATTTTTATAAAATTCATCAATTTTATGAAAAAGGTTCGCCTACCCCAAAATTTAAAAAATTTAAAAAATCAGCAGTCAATTCTAATCTCTTCAAATTTGAAATTTTTCTCCCTAAAATTAAAGAGTCTATTAAACCGCATACCCAAAAAATGTCTAAACATTCCTAAAATTTTTTTTATAATTTTTATGAAAATTTGTTGAATTTTTATAAATTTTGTACAAAGTTTGAAATGTTGGTTTTCAGAGTTTTTATTACAGTATGGACTACATTTTTCAATATGAAATTAATAAAAAAAAATTATTATGAAAATCTTGCAAATATATCATCATTTGTTCAGTTTTACTCACCACTGTACTTTAAATTAAATCTATCTTCAAAGGATAGTAAATATTTTCTTTGCGCTAATTCATTCATATGCCTCTTTTTTTGGATAGCTGTTTTTCTTCAATCCGGATAACTTTTTTTTTTTTAGTGTAGATGCAAATTTAATATTAAAATGAATTCACTATTTCTATTTTTTTTTTAACGAAAATGCGGTGGTCATTACTCTCTAACCGTACGAAAGTAAAAACAAATAATTTGAAAGTAGCTTAGAAATTATTTAACTTTTCTTAGAGTGCCCACTCATTTATTGCCTTACACGTTTAAAGAAGTCAGCAGATTTTAAAGTTATTGAAATACAAAAATTCCCATATGGCTTTTTTCTGTTCTCTGAATAATAAAATAATACTCTGATCTGATCTTGTTTAACGCAAATCAAACGAAAACAAAAAAAAAGGTTTCAATTTGCATGATTTCCCAATGTGGCGAATTAAGGAAATTGATGTGAATAAGGAAATGGATATTGATATGGCAATGGCAATGGCGATGGCGATGGTTGGATATGATTGCCGTTATGTGTAGCTGTGCAAGTTGAAAGTACAAGTACAATATGTGGAAATGTTACTCACAGTTAGCGTGTCAGTATCTGCGCTTTCTATGAGTTTTCCTTTCACATATCGTTTTCGTAGAATCAATAAGTTCAAAGGAGTTTTGTTTTTTTTTTGCACATTCGCTTTTACTGCGAGCACGTTTTACCCTAAATACAGTTACATTTAAACAAATAAAAATATATAACGAAGTAGGGTGGTCGTAAAATGTATGGAAAAATAGTTAAGTAAGAATTTCTCTGTATAAAAAAAAAAAATTATACATTTCTTTTGTCAAAAAGCTTTTCGGAACAGCTAAATATCAGTCTTATTTTCTTTAGTAGACGTCAAAAAAAAATACCCAATTATTAGTTAAAGTATTTTTAATATCATTTATTTTTTTAAATGTTTGGGTATTTTGGGGTCATAAAAATTAGGTGATATTTAAAAATAGGTGAAAAAGAAAAGTGTTTGGTTTTTTTAAAATTGTTTTCTTGGGAAAAAAAGGGTTTGTCGAATGAAAAATATTTATGCTCAAAGGTTTTATGCCACATTTTCGAAAAGCTGCAATATTTTCCCCTATTTAAAATACATGGGAAACTTTCGGTACTTTTGTACAAATAAAGGTATAAATCGAAGTACGGTGGTCGTAAAATCACCTGGAATTGTTTCGTATCAAAAAAAAAACCACCAATTTATAAATTTTTTTCTTTAAAAAAACTTTAGAAACAGCTCCAAGCACTCAATTCTTGAAAATCACTAGCAAACTCTGTTTTTCTTCAGGAAACTTCAAAGACTAACACTTAATTATTTATTTAACTATTTTTTATATTAATTTTTGTTTATCCGTCCACTCTTATACGTTAGGCATCTTTGGGTGGCTCATAAATATTAGGTAATTTAAAAAAATGGTTAAATAATGAACTGGGTATTATGTTTTAAATTTTTCTAAGGAAAAACAGAGACTAATGATTCAAAAATATTTTGGTTCAAAGATGCTATATCATTTGTACAATTGTACTATTTTTCCTCCACTTGAAATACATAGAAAGTTGCTTTGAGGGACCTCTAAACATTTTTTTATTAAGAAAAAATAGGAGTACTATTTTCATGGAACAACAAATTTTTGAGATGACAGCAGTAGAACGCGATTTCACTTTTTTCTAGACCACCCTAATATACACACAGTCTCTCATGTGTAATCCTACATTTTTTGGCGCCAAGGCATGTTTATACTCGTACTATACACTTGGGATACGTTTGTAGGCACTGCTTTCTGTGAAATGGTGGAATGAAAAACATAATCATTTGATAGATATCCACAAACCTTTGTAAAGTAAACTTCCTACAAAATTTCACTCAAATAAACTCATATCGAGCATTGAAGCAGAAGACTGATTAATAAGTTTGAATCAAATATACCTATAGTTGTTTATGGCAGTAAATTGAAAGTTTAGTTACAGCATAGTATTAGAAAAATAAAAAGCGATTTCTCAGCTACCAATGCGGCCTGAAGGAGAAGGCTATAATATTTTTTATTATACCATTATTGTCAGAAACAACCTTCAACAACTTTCTGATCAGACTCGTAAGCGACGCCCTTCACATGCCACTCTAGTTGCCGTATTCTCATTTTTATTTTGGCTTTCCAACTTCCAAAATTCCAACGTAGATGGCGCTAAGCAGCAATTATCATTGAACTGGTATTACAACCCCCATTAAATACCAATATATGAACTGCAATATTTGTTAACCAGATTGCCTTTTTACTGCAGCTAAATATTTCACGTGTATGGAGTAGAGCTGTATTGAATTCGAATATGCGTGCACATTGCAATAACAAGAATTCCCTTTCAAGTACTCTCAGCCTGTTTATTGATGAGCTTATGAAAATAGAGCGTAAACATAAATGAAAATAATTTTCTTGGGTTACTTTTTATGCTTACTGTTGGAAATTTTTATACCCGTATTATCGTTTGCCGTACAAAGCAAATGAACACTTAACATTCATTTCTACATTTCTAAAAAGAGGAAAATAATTCCAATTATTGTTGGAAATTCAATACATTATGGCATATAAATTGGAAAATATTGAAAGTGCTGCACAATTTAGCGATAAACAAATATAAAATACCTAGAACTCTAAATTGGACTGCTTTTTAAAGCCAGTCATTTGTAGCTGTTAAATAGCTGGTCTTCAAATCTGAAGCGCATTCCTCTTAGTGCGGGAAACTCGCGTCGAATGTACTGCACGAGTACGGGATGAATTTCCACAAGGTCATGGTAAATATGCAAAAACTTAGAGTGCTTTATGCGGTGATAAATTTCAACCCATATAATTTCCCTCTACAAATTCTGAAAAAATTTTATGAAAATTATCATTATCATTATCATTATCATTATCATTATCATTATCATTATCATTATCTTTATCATTATCATTATCATTATCATTATCATTATCATTATCATTATCATTATCACTATCATTATCATTATCATTATCATTATCATTATCATTATCATTATTATTATCATTATCATTATCATTATCATTATCACTATCATTATCATTATCATTATCATTATCATTATCATTATCATTATCATTATCATTATCATTATCATTATCTTTATCATTATCATTATCATTATCATTCTCATTCTCATTATCATTATCATTATCATTATCATTATCATTATCTTTATCATTATCATTATCATTATCATTATCATTATCATTATCATTATCATTATCATTATCATTATCTTTATCATTATCATTATCATTATCATTATCATTATCATTATCATTATCATTATCATTATCATTATCATTATCATTATTATTATCATTATCATTATCATTATCATTATCACTATCGTTATCATTATCATTATCATTATCATTATCATTATCATTATCTTTATCATTATCATTATCATTATCATTATCATTATTATTATCATTATCATTATCATTATCATTATCATTATCATTATCATTAGCATTATCATTATCATTATCATTATCATTATCATTATCATTATCATTATCATTATCTTTATCATTATCATTATCATTATCATTATCATTATCATTATCATTATCGTTATCATTATCATTATCATTATCATTATCATTATCATTATCATTATCATTATCATTATCGTTATCATTATCATTATCATTATCATTATCATTATCATTATCGTTATCATTATCATTATCATTATCATTATCATCATCATTATCATTATCATTATCATTATCATTATCATCATCATTAACATTATCATTATCATTATCATTATCATTATCATTTTCATTATCATTATCATTATCATTATCATCAACCTAATCCGTTTACAACCAATGAAGTTATGAAATAAATACAAAAATATTTCGAAATTCCTAACCAAGCCTAACGTTGCATGATATCTTTCGAAAAATGTCCTTCTATCTGTTTACTTTTCGCTTTTCCAAGGAAAACATGACATTAAAGCTGAAAATTGAAATTGTTCGATATGTACAAATTTTTATCATACACATAAACGGTGAACAGTTCGTTAAACGGTTATGTGAGTTTCCTTCATTAAATGTTGCTCAAGAATTGGCATATTGTACATATTTTTTTCTCTTGCTATCACTTTTATTACTATTGCTATTTGCAATTACTTGCACCATTATTTTCACTGCCGTTTACCAAAATTTCTTTCTACGAGTATTTGTTTTTCAATCATAATGTGACTGTAACACTATACGAGTATTTACGACAATTTTTTTTTAATTTACTACACGCATATAAAATAATTTCTCAAACAGCTTTCTGCTCCGCCAAAGCATTTAAAGCAAAATGCCAATAAAGCAATAAAATATTAAATGGAAGAGCTGTAAATAGAAAAAGCAACCTTTGCGCTGTCATCGAAGTTAAAAAGCATTTTATTTCATTTAATTCCATTGAACCTTAAAGTCCTTTGAGTGTCGACGATTTTTTTTATGTAGCGCACGTCTTCTTTGCTCGTCAGACAATTCCCTTGTTAATTTGTGTCATGCCCCGCCTTTGATTCGTACACTCTACCCCAACGCACGCCACCATAACATTTGCTCTATGAACTTGTGTTAAACTTTCGTCTTACAACATTTTTGATATTTTCGTTTTACTAGCTTTCAAAATATTATACAATTTTCCACTTGAGAAATTTAAAGCGAAATTGAACATTTCAACATTTCGCTTGAATAGCCGTCAAAAGCTTTTTGCCTAGCCGCTGCTTATTTTCATTGCTCGTTCATTGCTCTGCGGTTCATCGAAACGCTATCTTTATTTTCTTAGTATATGATTTTAGCTCCTCTTCCCTCTTTTGGCATTTCATTATTAATCGACCTATATACATAACTGATTTCATTTGTTACAGCTGCTGCTGATGTTCAAAAATATATACAAATTGATTTTCAATTGCTTTCATTTTTCATTGACTAACTCTGCTTCCCAATATTGGTAGTCGTCAATGCGAACGAACTTTTTATATGGCTAGCATCATTATTTCGTCTTGCTTGTCAGAAAGTCTGTTAAATTCATTTGTTACCCTTTTATTAGTACTCACTTGATTTGTATGTACTACACTAAATGAGTTGTATTTTCATTTACTTCGTCCTCTCAAATGAAATTCTCAAATTACGAAAAGAAAATGTGTAGAAGAAAACTAATGGAGTCCAAAGTTCACTGGTTAAAATTCAAAAGGCATACATTATGCTAGGTTTGCATTATGTCATTTTGTATGACCAACCAAACCTGAGATTTTCAGCTGACTAGTTGTTGACATTTCGTAATAAAAATTGGAAAAATTTAACTTATTTGAAGCGAAGACAATCCGCATAGTTGTACTCCGAAATATAACTATAACTTTTAGCGCTTCGAATGTTATTATTTCCCTTTTTTTCAAATAACAAAATGATACCATTACCATTACTGATGTAAATAACATTTTTTGAAAGTGGTCCATTTTTTATGGCCGTCTAAAATAATTGGTTAAAAAACGGGAAAAAGGTAAACATAGATGTTTGAGTAAACTGAATGGTGATATTTTCGTAGATACTTTTAACATATTAGATTATATCTATAAGAATCGTTTTGGACCTGATTTCAAAACCATTTTAAAAAACAAATTTAAAGGCCGTTACAGGGTTAAAATGTTTCAGAGAATTATTCTTCGGAAAATTTCCCTAAAAGTCTTCTCAGGTCATACATACAATAAAAATTTGAGCTAACTTTCCTATATAATGAAAACGCTTGCGGCTTATTTCAATGTCAGACCAAACAGCAATCCAGCTAATACCCCTAAGGTGTAGCTTTTTTTGCAGTACCCGCATTATATTAATTACTTCAACCCACGCCTTCAATGTGAGCGGAGATAGCCGCGTTATCGGACATCTCTGACAGCTTCTCCTTGTTAGGGATTTGATGAGATATAGCCCCCTACCAGATCGCTCATCGGTTCGCCCTGGTTGATTTACCCCGTTTTTAATAAACGTTGCTTTTGGCTGAAACGAAGCCGTATCAAATCACGATCTTTGTCTACTTCAGAGTCGCAATGGGTCACCGGTTTATAAGAAAACCAACTGTATTGTCGCTCTGTTGCTGCGTATTTTTTTAACCATCTTCCAGTTGCCGGTCGGCAACTTCGGGGCACCGTAATATTCATGATAACGAAAATTGTGATGAGCAAGCTCGAAACGGTTCCATCACAGATATCTTAGAGGCAGTAGAGGTTTTTGTGCCTCTGCGTTGCATCGCCGAATGGATCTTCCAACAGTGGATGAACAAGGCCAACAGTAAATGGAAGAACTTAGAATCGTGCAGAATATGGAAGAGCTTGTGGCTTTCTTTCAATGCCATTTAAATAAATCGGGTGGGCGCTTCCAGGCTAACCGCTAAATTTACATTGGAAAATCACGTCTACTGCCGCAGCTGAAACTCACCATGTGCAGAAATAATGGTGGAACGGCTTCTCTGCAGCTGTTCAGATGTTTGCAGAACAGAATGAGATTTCTGGGGAAATCCTGTTCTAGAAACCTGAAAGAGTTGGTTAAAGTGAAAGCAAATAATTTGCTTAAGCTCTTAAACTTCTTGCGCTGAATCTAAGGTATTGCATCCTCTCGTTTCTCTTTTCTTCATTTTTCCCCTATCTCTGGTTCGACGGCGAGTATTGGGTATTAAAACTGTGCTTTTAGTATTAATTGGAGTTTTTCTCACCACTGCAACCAACAACTCAGATTTCACTAATACTTTATTTACTTTATTGACACTTTTTTTAATAAAAAAATATTGCTGCATCCTTAAATTATTATTTCATCCTATCTTCAAATGGTGCAAAAATGTATTAAACTTTACTCAATTCAATAATGTTTTTATTTCATGACAAACTGTCAGCATGGTGACAAAATTCCTCTACTAATCGGCTTGTTTAATAAACAAATCACAAATCACTCAGTAGTTATCGATTATGTTCAAAACCAGTTTATAAGCTAATCGAAATATCTATAGAAAAAAGTGTTCGTTTTTAAACTAAAAAATTTTAATAAACCGTCACTAGCCCAGCCAAAATACCCACCGTGTATGGTCGCAAATGATCAGTACCGTGCACTTTCAGGGAACAAAGATAACCCTGCTCCAAAACACATGGCGTATACGTAACAAAAAGTTAAATAACGTGGGTAGGATCTACAAAAGGCTCGAACGAATTTGGCCCAAAAATCGTAAACGAAATGGAATTCCCACGAAATCCGCTACATAGTTATATAAAATTCACTAATGAAATCCCAAACTTTCGCACTTGTGAAATGTGTAACTCGATGTTTCCATTATTTTGTCAGTTTTTTTTTTTTTTGTGAATTCTGTTGAATGGCACTACGCTCGCGTGCAGAGCTAATAATCTCAGTGTTGCACAGTTGCATACATGCCGGATGAAATCTACAAAATTTGTTGAACTCAAAATTTTTTATTTTTCACCACTATGTACTGAAATTGCTTGCTGTGCCCTTGTTTAGCTTGAAACATGTTAGGTTTCTGTAAATTTCTAAAAAAAAAAAGTGCAGTTTTTTCTAACCCGACCAACCAGCAATATTAAAGTGCCACTGCTCTTTTGCATTTCCGATAAATTAAAAATTTTGACTTCACGCAATTTAGCGAAACGTATGCGCTATATTTCTGTTTACATTTTTTCGTATTGATATATTTTGAGCGTTTTTTTTTTGTTTGTTTGTTTGCTTGTAACTTATTTATTTTGCAACTTGCTATCTGACTTTTCCATGCAACAGCAATTCTGCAAAGTTTAAATACAAATATCGCTTATTTTGCTAGGTTTTTTTTATTGGTTTTTGTTTGTGTTTCTGTTTCTGTTGCTCTTTTTTTATTTTCATTTTGTTTTTTTTTGCGAAACATCAAAGCTGCGAAATGGCGCACAAAATACGCTCGAGTGAAAATAATATTTTTGCTTTATTTTGATTTTTGTGAGCCAATGATATTTTTGAAGTGGCACTTTGTATAGACAGAAAACAAATGTACTTGCAAAGTGAATGTTATATATTACAATTTTCAATTTTGTTATTGATAAGAAGCACTGAACTGTCAATTGTTTGAGTTAGCAAATAAATTGAATTCAATATTCTAACTACAAAATTTGGGGAGAGTGGTGGAAAGTAGTATTGAAAAACTTGATACAATTCCACTCAGCTAAATTTGACTGCAATAGATTTCGGTTAAAACATAAAATTTTCATTGGCAGTTGCAATTTTTTTTCAAATACTTACAAATCATCTAACTAATATTGCAGAAATTACGACACAGGTAAAGAGAGAGTTTTTGGTTTTACTAAAATTAAATTTGCAGATGTATTTAGTTCTTCGCTTTGAGCCACGATGAGAGCCACATAAATATCATGCTCCATGGTGTGAAAAATTAATGTACATTGAAAAGATTTTCTATCATCCCTTGTCATTCTAAATGAAAAATTTCAATAAAGCTGGCACAACGCCGAAACCGTTTTCGCTCCATACCAAACTTGACAAGGGATGACGGAAAATCATTCGAATATCCATCAACTGAGTTTCCTATTAATTTTGGGTTCTTGTTTTTATAGCATAAAACATTCTCCATAAAATATGTGTCGTTCCCGTGTCCAATCAAACTCAGTTTTCTTTTCACATTTGGACGTCTCTTTTTCACATTTATTTTTTTTTTTTGTTTAGTTAAAAAGGCAAACAGGTAACATATCCTACAAGCAATTAAATTCCTAAGTTGGTTACTCAAAAAGAGTGTGAAATAAGTTATATTATATTTCCACCTGTCGCCGTTACCCCACACATCGCCACAGGGCAAATGTTCATACTTTGTTTCTTATTCTAGTAAATCATCGGTTCATTGCCACTGCAGTACGCTCAGTACACATGGAGCGCCAATAAATGGCAGAGTTCATATCTTGGTAAGTATTGGCTGGCATTAACTGTCAGTTTCGTTTCATTTGACAGCCAATTTTTCATTTCGGTAAAATCTAATGTTGCTTTTCGCTTTTTTAATTTGATTGAAGCAAAATTGAAGTTGCATATTTTCTTTTTCGCTTTTACTTAGCAAAAATTTTGAATCTATCTTTTAGCGTTTTCCATTGCATCAAGCCGAATTGTATACTTCGATTTTAGTTGAATTTATTCCACAATTTGAGGTGAGCGTCTTCTTATTGTAAGTATTTGAAATTGATGGAACTGCAGTTATACGCCGACTCCCAATGGTAGATGATTTTTGTGAGAGGTTTCTTTTATGCCAAAAATACACTAAGAGTTTTGCCATTACCTGCCGAGGAGCCACTGCTGTCACTTATATCGATTGAGATTTGAGAAAAAAAACTATTTTATTCTACAACAAAGACCGTGTAAATTTAATTTTTAAACTTTGTGGAAATTGCAGAAACCTCAACAAATTTTCATAAAAATTACAAACTTTTTAAACACAATTTTAAAAATATTTTTTGGTATGCAGTTATGCAACGCGTTTCATTTTAGTATAATAACGTGCAAATTTGAATTTGGTACGTTATATAGAGCAAATGGACAAAATCGCTAGAAAAAAAATTGAATGGACTATAAACCAGCAAACAAAAAGGTATTTCTTATTAAAAAGTTTGAGATTTTAAAGGAAATTTGTCGATTTTTTCTAAACGTAAGCAAAGTTTAATTTATTCGGTTTTTTAATTTTTTTTTATTTTTTGTTTACCAAAAATAAACGTTATTCTTGGATTTTCATTGTTTCGATCAAGTTTGATCGATATTTTGTAATTTATTTTTTTGTTCTGTCAAATTTAATCGGTATTTTTTGTCTTTTTATTGGATCAATAATAAATAAATGTACTTCTTGGGTTTACAATTCTTGGACTTACAATTTTTCAGATCTTATTTGTTTGTCATTTCGGGATTTTCATTTTTTCGATCAAAAATAATCGCTATTCTTGTATTTACAATTTTTTTTTTTTGAAAATAATAACCGCCGAAAAATTTGTCGGTATTAGCCTATAGCCTTTGTTGCTATTTTATATTGTAATTTTAGCTTTCAAGTAAATAACTATAAATAAAAAAATTGTCGGCAATCACAAAAATTTGTTTTATGATCGAAAACCATATCACAAAAAAGGCGATAAAATATGACCGGAAAATTTTAAATAAAAAATAGCGATTATTTTTGCTCTTGACTTGACCGGAAAAATAAATAAATCCAAAAATGCGATCAAACTTGATCGAGAAAAATACAAGAATAACGATTTTTTTTTATCGAAAAAAACGAAAATGCAAGAATGACAATAATTTATTATCTAAAAAATATAAATACAAAAAGTTTCAAATTGCATAATTAATTTATAAAAAATAATAACATTTGCGTTGAAATTTCAAACTTTTTAATAACAAATTTTTTTTTTTTTTTTTTTGTAACGGATTTTTTAGTTCATTTCATTTTTTATAATAAAACAAAATTCTAAAGTAACTAAAAGTTACCGTAGATTTTTGACGACTTTTCTTTTTTGCTAACGATCTTACGCAGTTTTTTTCGAAACTTATAAATCCTATATGTAAATGTATTAGTATAAAGTAAAACTCATAAGAAATTGTAAGCATATGCTTGTCCATTTTATTACCACTGATTGTTTGCACACTACAACAAATCACCAAAAATATATAATAATTATGTAAATCAATGCCAACTCATCCACTCAATTTGGCATTAATTTTGATTAGCTGCATTTCAAGCAGAGCATTTTGCCGCAAGGCTTAGGCTCTTCTGCACCTGCAAACTGGGAATTCCTAAGCACGAACGATTTTATTTGTATGTATGTATGTATATCGATTTGTTAGCTAATATGAATTGTTTGCTGCAATAACATTATAAATATTTATGTATGTAAATTTTACTTACATGAATTTCGACCACCACCACTACATCAGCTGTGCAATATCTGCTCTGCTTATGGTCTCCCATAAGAATTTTATTGTTTTCAAAATCAAACAAAATTCGCAAGTAATGCGTCTTCCTCAAGCACTAAACAAACTTGTATTCACATATATGTATGTGCATAATATGTTTGTATGTATGTATGTATGTATGTATTTGAGGTGCATTCGAGCCTAGTAATTTTGCTTATATCTGATTGCCTGCAACTTGGCTGATTATTGCATCGCATTGTATTTGGATTAGTGACCACAAAACTCGCCTAAGTATATGATGTCCCTGTTTTGTTATTTATTAATTAAATCAATTTTAATACATATGTACATACTAGGTATGTAATCGTAATTGTAAAGGCCTTAGTTTTGCGACAGCTGTTTGAAATTCGTAGAAAATTCAGTTGGCATGTAGTTGATTTGCATTTTCGAGTTAACAAGGGCTTTTATTGGGTAAATTTGTTTCCAGTACGAAAATTATATTTTTATTTAAAACATTTCTGGAGAACACTAATTTACAAGAGCTTCTTTATGCTAGTCAACTTTCTAAGGAATAATAAATTATGAATAATTTTTTGTAAGCAAACCATAACATTAATCTTTAAATACTACGTTCTTTTAGTTGAACAATAAATCAAGGCGCATATTTGCCCCTTCAGAAAGCAAATAAATTCAATGCCTTGCAATTTATTTTTTTTTTTTAATATTTTTACGATTTAAGAAATCCATATATATTTTATATTAAATCTGACATTAACAAAAATTCTTTTTAAAATGAAGTAGTGTAAATCATTAATTTAAAAATCAACTCACACAAGAAATTTTTACGAATTAGGTTAATATGATTTTAAAGAGGCATTACACCTTCTTTGCTATTTTATTCAAAAATTCGTTCATTTCTTTGTTCAATTATTGCTTTGTCTCTGTGCTCAGAACTTCATTGTTACAATGAATCAAAAAAAATTCCATACTTCAACACCTGAACATGAATTGAACAATCATGACAATAAAAAATATTAGACGCGTAAAGATGCGCAAAATATAACAGAAAATCCAAAGTTGGTGGTTTATTAGATAGAACACAAAGAATTTTACGTCAAAAAAATAATGGACGAATAGCCCAGAAACCTCAGCATTAAATAAACAAAAAATTAGAAGACTTATTGGGTTTCATTTATTAAATAAAGATTTTTTTACTTGGATAACCGTACAGCAAAATAAAATAAACTAAGCTAAATTAAATAAAATGAAAAGCAATGATGAACATCAATTTAAATAACATAAACCATAATAAAATAACCTAAAGGAAACTATAGTAAAATAAAAAAAAATTTGAATTAAAAAAGTAATTCTAAAAGTAATGCAATGAAAAAATTTAATCAAATTAAATTCAATAATATAAAATAAAATAAAATAAACTAAAATAAAATGTATTTAAATTAAAATAATAAAAAATATTACATAAAATTTCACAAAAAAATAAAATAATTTAAAAAGGTTAAATAAATGGAAATTGAAAAAATAAACTAATAAATATAATTTAATTAAATTACACTAAATAATAAACTAAAATAAATAAATATGTAATAAAGCAATACAACAAAATTAATCAATGTAAAATGAGGTAAAATAAAATAAATTAAAACAAAATAAATAAAATAAAAAAATAAAATAAAATAAAATCAAATACAAAGAAAAATTCAATCAAGGTAAACTAATAAAATAGTATAAAATGAATTTAAATCATAAAAAAAATAATAAAGTAAAATAATCTAAATTAATTAAATAAATTTAAAAAAAAATTGCGAATATAACAAAACACAATTATAAAAAATAAACTAAAAATAAAATACCATTGATTAAATTTTAATTAAATTAAATAAAATAAAAGAAAATTATGGTAACAAATTATAAAATTAAACAAAATTAAATTTACTAAAATGAAATAAAAATTTAAGACAAGTTATAATAAATAATAATGTTATAAAATTCCATTAATTTAAAATAAAATTTAAAAAAGGGATAAAATGATAAAACAAAATAAAATTATATTTAATACAAAAAAAAAACCAAAAACACAATTAAATAAAAAACAAAATTTCTGAAAAAATAAAAAAAGCAGCAAAGTGAAAGAGTGAGCAGCAATTTCTACCAGTTAACTCCAGGTTAAGGAACTTCGTTAAAAAATCCAAGGCAATTAAGACGTTGGATAAATTATTATGAACAAATAGATGAGTGAAAGCAAAAATTAAAGAAAAGTTTTTTTCTAATAGCAGTTGACCTTTGGCAGGCAACGGCAAACCTCCACGTATATTTCTGCCATAAAAAAAAACCCCCTAAAATCGTCATCCGCTCTTTCTTTCTATACTTTTCCCGTTTTGAACACACAATCTCCAACTTGTCGGGCAAGTACGCAGTCGGTGCTCCAAACGGGCATGCGTACTTTTTACCTACTTACTATAAATATGCCGAAATTTAAGGTCCTGGTTTTGATATTTTCTGTTTCCCTTTTCCTCAATTCTACAAAGAACCCCCTTTTTTACCTCCACGAATAAGGGACAATACATTTCTTCAGCTAATTAATGTCAGTTATTTTTCGGCACGAAAATGAAACTTTTTTGTTAAATCACATTTTGTTTTGCGCTTTATTTGGCACAATAATGAAATTTTACGTTCAAAGTATAAAAAACTAATAGCTTATATTTTCTTGATATTCAATACAGGTCCTTCATTTCAATCATATTTGGAAACCATAATTATTTACGTGCACAGAAACCTTTTAGTTGACGGCATTCAACGGGTTCCAACTAAATCCAATCAAACAGCAAACAAATATTTATTGTATTGAAGTAAGATTGAAAATGAAATATCACTCTAACTAAGAGCAACCAATAAAACTCGCCGGAGTTCCTGCGCACACACAAACAAATACGACTATATGAAAAATAAAGAAGAAAACTGAAACTAATATGAAGAAAAATGATAATTGTGCAACAACAAATAAACTTTCTGCAACCTCATACTTTTCAAATAATAATACGTAGAATATTTACGGCAAACACAAACAAAGTTTACATTTACGACGCAAAAGGCGCAACCAAATCATGTAAAACTTAACAAACCAAAAAGCATAGTAAATAAAAGCAACAACAAAAGGAAAACAAAAACACTAACAAGCGAAGCATAAAATACAAAAAATATATGGTAATAGCAAATAAGCAAATTAAAGTGGAAAGCAAATAAAAAGTAGTTAGTGGTAAATAAAACACATTTTTAGCTCAGGCGAAAACCAATTGCAGACAGTTTGTGGAAAAACGAGAATACCAGCGTTCAATTTAGAATGTGGTACAAAATAAATGTATCAAAAGCCAAGAGGGCAGAGACAATAGGAATTATGAATATGAAAAGTACCTAACTCAATATTTACCAAAATTTTCACCAGAGGTAAAGAAGTGATAAGCCTCACAAGCCACTCACATGCCCTCTCAAACCCACTCATCTAACCCCCCTCTCCCTCTGGTCCAACCCTGTCGAAACTGCACGTTTCCTGGGCCTCCCCCTAGATGAGTTTGACGACAACGACCATGGGTGAATCCGCTCTTTACGGGGCACGACTAGCCGCTACAACAACAACAACAACAACAAGTGATAAAACAACTGAAATATATGAAAAACAAATAATGATGGGCAAATAGTCGGATGTGAAAGAACCTAACTCAACAAGTTGAAGTATTGGGGTGGATGAAATAATTTCGATTGATGGAACACTCTTTTGCTTCCATAAACAACGAAGAGGAAGGTTTCTATTCTTAATTTGAAATGCAAACTTTCCATATTTTTATACTCATTATATTTTTATTCATTTGATTAAAAAAAAATCATAAGAAGTGCAAAAAATATAAAATAACTGTCGCCCATACATCAGCCAATAAATCTTGCCATACCCATGTTTAGTGTCCTCGCTGAGTTTTCATTTGCCCAGCGCCATCTGTCAAGCGTCAATCAAAATAAGACAATTATTTACCAACATATGGCATATCGGGACATTATAACTGAGTGTGTAGCATTCGAATCCTGGCCGGGGCAAGTAACATCAAAATTAGAGAAAATTTGTAGTTAATAGCGGTAGCCCCTCGGCAGGCAATGGCAAATTTCCGAATGTATTTATGTCGGGAAAAAAAAATTCTTACAAAAATCATTTGCCATTCGGTTTATGTCACAACATCAGATGCTTTCAATTTCTGTCTGATTGTAAAAATGAGAATTTCTATAGACTTTAACAGTGAGCTTTCCATCCGTAATTGTAAGAAACTCGTTTCCGAAAAAGTTCAAGTTAAGGCCTTTTCATATTCCGATATGATGTGCATATGTATGTATGTATGTCTATTGTCCTATTATTTTGTAATTTAATGTACCTGCGTTCATTGCGAGCGAGGAGAAGACCAAATACTAAGTGCATATGTATATCGAAAATTAAATATTGAGTTCGTAGAAGAGTAGCATATTTTTACAACCACCAACTTCAGCAGGCAATACTTGTGAAGATTTGTTGGCGCAGATAATGTCAATTTTATTTGAAGTAGCAATTATTTCGTTGTAATTTACCAAATTTTTTTCTCTTGAAACCTTTCTTTATGTATGGCTAAAAGTGATTTCAATGTTACTGAAATTTTTGTTGTACCTTAGATAACTAATGTAATTTCCTAAGTGTCCCCATGTCAAAAACTATGGTTAGAGAAATACAGACATTAGAATTTTATTCAACCTTGATTAGAGGCTTAATGCGTAGTTGAGATAAGTTATGAAGTTATCTGAATTTTTAATTTTAATTTTATTGAATTCGATGCCGGTTAGCGTGGCCGGTTAGCAGACCTTTAATATTGACCTAGTAAAAAATACTTTTTTTACAGTCACGAATCATAAAAGTTGCATATCAAATCCATCTCATTACGATCATAAAAGCGAAGTTATTTGCAGTGTTCTTCCTTCTCCCTATGCTCATCCGATGCGGCACGAAAGTTGTAAGAGAAAAAAATCTAAGAGCGAGTCTAAAAAATCAATTCCAAGCTTTTGGAAAAATAATTCGTAAAACCTTCTTGTCTCTGCCGAAAATGTGTGGTTTTCATATTCAACAAATGCCACTATTTTATTCTTGATGCAAACAGCTTAGCATTGGATTTTGATAGTCGCGACCAAGGTCATGAAAATTCAATATGAAATGTGCGAAGATAAGGAAGTGTGTCCAGAAAGGAAACTCAATGGAGTACCAGAAATATCTTCATTATTCACCTTTCATTATTTTCTGCAGCTACTAGTCCAGTGATTACTCTTTTTTGTAGATGTTAATTTTGTTTTTTTTCGAGAATCCTTGTGTTGATGCCATGCAATAGTAGCAACGTTTTCAAGATTCTGAAGTTCACTCCAAATCTTTGGTTGGCATTTGGTATTTCTTCAAGCCAACCTCTCAATGTTCTTTAGCAACTTGTGCAGCATAATTTGGACCGCCAATTGTTATTCCTTTCATCGATAGGAAAGCCAAAATAAAGCTGATAAATTTTGTTCAACATATCTGCACTAAATATAATAATTGCGTTTTCAGAGTAGGTTAAAAAGTTCGTGTTATTATATTAAATACAATTTTTTTCAGAGCAATTTTTGAATTTCTATCATATATTTATTGAAGTTCTTAACTACTTCTGTAAATTCACTTAAGACTCTATTCCTCTACATTTTACTACTCGGATAATGTTCGCATAAATTATTGGAAATTAAAGTAGCTTTATATAAATAAAAATTTTAAATGTGTCAACTATTTACGGCGCTAATTGCAATGAACTACTAGACTTATCTGTTTTCAGATATCAAAAAATCTAAGTTCAGCTCATCTCAAAAACCGTTCTACTTTCTTATATTCTAGGTAAGAATTCAACTTCAGAACTAGCGCGTTTCTTGATTAGCAAAAACAGCCCATTTTTTCATTACAATGTCCTTTCTATTTTGAATATATAAATAAGGTAAAAAACAATAAAGCTTAACAAATATAATTAGAATTTTACATGGAGCAAATCTAGGAGTATTTCATAGAAAATCTTTTCTTTGAACTTAATCCACGTGAATATTTATTCAAAGCGACAGTTTATTATTTCTACTGTCGCAGCGGCCAGAAAGTGAATTGTATGGAGGGAGGAGGTAAAAGTTTAATAAAACTGAAATTAATAGGAATTTCTTGTACGCTGTATTTATGCAAATATCCGCTAGCAGTGCAAAGCTCTGCGAAGTTATGCGTTAAAAATAGATGCTGTCAATTGTTCTTTGTTGGTGTAGAATATTGTAATTATGTACCTAGAAAATTAGCATATTTTAAGTAAATGCTTTTGGAGTGAGCTGGATTTAATTTGCAAGAAAGAAAAATTGTTGGCGATGGAGTAGAAAAAGGCGCAGTTGTTTGAGTTGAAGTTTAATATTTAAATTTTAGCTTTTTATGTATCAAGGAAATTTAATATCGTATAAATTTGTGTACGTATTTGCGATGCAAGTATTCTGGGTAAGAATTTAATAAGGTGAAATTTGTTTAGTACTTTTTCCATACATACATACATAAGTATAGTCAGATACAAAACTTAAAATATATATTATATTTTTGATACATTTCTTATATTTGAGCTTTTGCTCACAGTATGGTATTAGTGGCAAAATTTCTAATAGCGACATTTCGGGCTACATTAGAAGTGACACTTTTTTGAAGATGGCTACCACCTGTTTGAAAAGTAAAATAGAAATTAATAATAAAACAATTGTACCGGTGTGAAAAGAAAGAGTTTATACGAAAACATTTTCGAACAGGGTTGCCACCTGCCTGAAAAGGTAAATTCAATTAAACTAGTGAGTCCTATAATTTACTATATCAATGTCAAACGCAGAGGTTTAATAAAGCTTTAGTTCTTTAAATTTTTTTGAAAAGGGTTGCCACTTCTTCACAAAACTTAATTAAATTAATTTCATAGTACTAATGAAACATCACAATTACACCCATTAAACAGCGTTTAGAAAGCGTTATTTCAAATACATAGTTGTACAGCGTTGCCACCTGTTCAAAAAGATAAATCGAAATTAATTAAAATAAGCAATTGCAACATTACAATGCCATTGTGAAATGGAAGAAGTTTATGCAAAACCATTTTTGAAGAGGGTTGCCACCTATTTTAAAAGTTAAATACAATTTGATTTGCCAATCAATTTCTGGCATACTGTAAGTGATTTAGAAAAGCTTAATTTCGAAAATACTTTTGGAGAGGATTTCCTGATATTGAATTTATTTTGCTTTGCTTTTCCTATGAAAGTTAATTATTCCGCGCCAAAGGACCACAGGCATCCTGTTTTTTTTTGCGATGTTAATTTTAATTTGTCATTCAACCTAAAAATTACATTAATTTGTAATGGAAAATCTGAAGAAATACGTTGGGTGTACGTTCCAAAAATTGTCAAATATGCAGCTTGCTCTGCTCGGCCAGTCACTGCGAGAGAAGCCGCAATTTGCCAACCACTGAAGCTGGACAAACATGCAAACTGCCAGGAGGCATTAAACATCAACAATAGGACAGTAAATGAAAGGATTGCCGAATTTCATTTTCTCAGCTGCTTTAGTGGAGGAGTTAAGAGGCAAAAAAGGCTCATATCTGAACGGTCAATTGGATTGCATCTAAAAAAGTGCAGGTTTCTGTTTGCATTTCAAAAGCAATTTCCATTTATGCAACTTCTACTTAAGTATAACTTCTTTATATCTCATTCTCTATGTTGCAAGAAATAGTAGTTATCACTGAAATTTCTCAGAATTTTTATTCAAGCCAATGAAAGCACAACATTCAAAGTGATTCAAAGCCGATGCAATTCGTTGGAAGGAGCTGATGATTAAAGCAGAACTGGTAAACAGCAAACAAATCGCCACAAAACCAAAGTCAACTGCAGAATGAAGGAATGAGGGTAGGAAGACCGCATTTATGACAAATCGTTTAGTTAGCGATGCAAAGGATATGAAACTAGCGGTACTTTAAGTGCTGCATGCCGCAAGGGAATAGAAATGCATTGAAATTGAAAAAAATTCGTATCTAGAAATATATTGGCACACAGATGATCTGCAATACTGAAGAATTACTTACTAGACATAGAGGTGCAGAAAGAAATTTTAAAGCGATTTTTTTCAACAGTAATTAAAACTTTCACAATTTCTTGGTTTAATTTCCCTTCAATATTGTTACCGCAAATCACTTTGCTGCCATGTTAACCTTTGGCTTTGCCTTTTTCCAAGGATAAACATATATTAAAATTAAAATTTTGAAATCACAAAAAAACTACCAATGTTCGGCTTTTTTTCAAACGGCTGGCAACCCTCGTCAAAAATGTATTCAAAACGGTGCTTTCTAAACCTTTTCCATTTCATACCAGAACGGTAAATTTATATTTAACATATAAATTAATTTTTATTTAGCTCCTTAAAAATAGATGGCAACCCTCAAAAAAAATATTTGCCAAATTAAGCTTTCTGAAACCTTCCTCATTTAACACTTCACAATATGTGTGTCAAATATAGCTATGTTAAACAAAAATTTAATAGTATTGTATTTGTTAAACTATTGGCAACACTTTTTAAAACTATTCCATATATATTAACCCATATTATAAAATATTTTCAAAACTACGGTTTTTGAAATCTCAGTAGTTTAATACCAATATTGTAGCATTGCAGTTAACTTATAAGTTAAGTTGTATTAACCCATTTCGATAGGTGGCAACGCTTATCAAAAATAATGCAATATAAATATCTTTCGTTATACGCTGATATTAGAATAAATTTTAGTTTACTTATTAGCGTAGTTGAATTAAATTTTTAGAAAATGTGGCAACCCCCCCAAAAAAATTTTTGTTTTGCGCAGCTTCTTCTGCTTGACACCCACTTTCCAAAATGGTTTCGAAATTAGGCTCCTCCCAACGTCTTTTGCCTCACACCAATATAGTGGCATTTGAATTAACTTATTAATTAGCGCTTTTAAACATGTGACAACCCTATTCGAAAATATTTTCAATAAACCTCTATCTTTTCATACCAGTACGGTAATATTTAATTTTTGTAGTGGATAATTTACTTTTGGCTGCTGTTAGAACAGGTAGAGTCGAATAAGATCTCGTAGGGCATCGCCAAATTAAAAATTATTGTTGCTTCTGCGTTAAAAAAAAAGGTAAAGATGAAGTAGTTAAGTTGCCAAGCTGGCTTCGAACCTGTAAATTTTACTGCAGGGAAAACGAAGTCGTTATATTGAATCGACTTGCCAACCAATGGTGAGTAAGGAATTAAGTGTATTTGAGCGTGAGTTGCATTTCCGCTACCCAAATGGCGATGGAAGCCTCAAGAGGCTAGCAGTGAGGGAGTGAGGGTAATTGGTTATTATTACAACTTTCACTGCTACATTGTTTGTATATTATTTTTTTTTGTAAACATTATTTGGTTTACATTTTTATCGCTCGAATTGCATTATCCACGTGAACGTTCACAGAGAGAGTTATCATAGTCTAAAGGCTTGCGGCCAATGTAGAGCAATGGCATCTTTAACGAATTATATCACTTCAAGATTTTAGATTTAAGCAGAGACATAACAAAAACTTTTATTGTGAGACTTTCTCTTAAAAAGTAAGAGTGAGAAAGAAAAAGAAGGGGGCTTTTTTTGAATCATTTCGGATTTGGTTCGGGAGTGATTCGAAATTATTACGGGATAACTTCTGGACTAGTTCGGTACTATTCGGGCCTCGTTCGTGACCATTTTGGAATCAGTTCAAGACTAGTCGTTTATTCTGGCTGCGCAAGGAACGAAACTCGTCCCGAAACGATTTCGAATTATTCTCGAATCAGTGCCGAACTAATCCCGAACTGGCATCGAATTAGCTTCGTCTTTCAACACTTAAAAACAAAAATGGCTTACTCATAATTATTATGCAAAGACTTTTATAATATAAGCCTGAAAATAAAAATCTTTGAAAGTCGTAAAAATTTACATCGAAGGAAGACTTTAAGGTCAAATAAATTTATATTCTAGATACCTGGTTTTAAGTTTCGTATATTTTTATAGAAATGGCTAATGTTAAAATTTTAAAATCAAAATTTATTAATACTTTCTACGTGCCTTGAAAAAACTACTTTCATACTTTTACTGCATTAACAAAAACGTCGTATATTAAAAAGTATTTTGAATTTTTTCCCAGATCGATGATTTACAGCTGCTTCTCATTTATCGAATTTTGTGTAGTAACCCAACCTTCTTCATATAAACCGAAAGCCAATTTATCTTACGATTAAACTCATATTGCTTTTTACAATAAATCAAACATCTACAGCCATAAGAGATAGCTTTTAACACCTTTACAATGATTTACACCGTTAAGTTTTGTTTTTGTCGCCGCCAAAAACCACATAGCTTGCCAACGTACAAAAATTTTGTGCCACCACCAAAGACTAAACTCAGATTTATGTATTGAAGTAAAAGTGCAAGAAACACTAAATAAATTCTAGCAGCTTTTATGCTGATACTACCTACTGACTGTGCGCACACACACACAAACACACACATCCATGCATGTATTTGTAGGCACTACTGCCTCTCAGTATAAGTAGTTCAAAAGTGAAGTGAATGCTGTTTACATGAATTTTTGTTATAAATTTCCCCCAAATCGACTGCTCAAACTTTACAAAATAACTACACGCTCATACATCCGAACTTTGGGAATTTACTGACCCACTTTGGCAAGTTTGTAAAGTTTTTTCCACGTAATTTTCTTTTACAAGTTTTGACACTATTTTGAATGCCGTTTAATTTCCTGTGCTTTTTCGAAAAGTTCGTAATAACTTTCGAATATTTCGTGCACCACTAATGAGTTTCGTAGCGAATTATGATAATGTTCATCAGATTATTATGAGGCAAATATTTTGCGCATAAATTATGAAAAGTTTGTAATACAAATTGTGAATAAATTTGCAATTGTATTTTGAAGGAAAGTGGACTGGGAGAGGAAGAACACCAAAGAATTTTTAGATTATATGTTACATAAATATGTTTTAAATATTTACATAACTGTTTTCTATGGTTTTCCGCAAAACCCGCCGGAAAATCCCAGCCAGAGACCATAAAAATATTTATTAGAAAAAATTTGTAAATAAGCAATTTGGTATTATCCCTTGAAGTCTCTTGAAGAGAAATTGTGTTTGTGAATTTAAAAATATTGCTTCCCAAGGATTCTATATCATCTCTATGAAACTTTGTGTTTCTTCATATGAATTATAAGGTGAAGTTTGAGCGCTTCGAATGACCAATAAATATTCTTCGATTGCAACAACAAAAATAAGGCTATTGTGTTTTTTGCTGTAAAGCAATTCTCGGGAGTGAGAACATAAATTGCGGTATACATGTTTTACACCACCTTAATAAACATATCTAGTACCATATAAATATATATTTTTTTTATAATATTCACAATACTTTTTTTGATAAATTTTTCATGTTAGTTTTCTTTAAAAAGTTGTTTCATAACAAAAAGCCTATCAATTAAAATTTCCGACCTTATAAAAATTTAGCAAATTTTCATCAAAATTTCAAATTTCTTAATTTAAATTTTTATAAAATTTTCGCGTAAGCACTTTTGCAGAAAATAAAGTTTTAATAATATAGTATGCAAGCCACAAGAAACTTAAAATTACCCTTGGTTTTTGAAAATTTGTTTTAAATATTGGTCTTGAAAACTTTTTTTTTTTGTATTTAACGCTTGCAATTTATATGGCAGAAGATGTTCAAGACCGCATAAGCACCTAAAATTAAACAAAATTAACGGGAGTTTTTATAAAAGTACGTAAGATTAACATTTCAAAGAAATTTTCAACTATCAACCAGAACGTTAAGCCACTTCCTTCCATTTATTATGCTAAATGTGCAAACCTTACAGACAATTCTAATTATAAGTTTCAGGTTCATCGATATTTTATATTTGTATGTATAATATCTTTGAGTGAATTCACTAATGCCTACTATTTGGAGTTTATTTTTCACATTTAATCCATATGCTAAAATCAAATCACTATCTTAAAAACATTTTTCACCCCAATAACAAAAAATTAATTTTTTTTTTGTTTAATTTTTTTTTTAACTTATTAAACTTCAATTTGGTTTATTTTATTAAAATTTATTTTAGTTTTGTTTCAGTCAAATTTAGTTTTTATTTAATTTCTTAATTCTATCTTAATTTTTAATTTTTTTATTTTTTTACTTTGATGTATTTCATGTTAAAATTTAGTAATTTATTTCATTTTATTCTTATTTGACCTAATTTGTTTTAATTTAAATAATTTTAAATAAAATTATAGTTTAATTAAATTTTATTAATTTTCAATTATTTTTATGTTGTTGTAGTTAACTTTACTTGTTTTAAATTTAGTTATTTTTCTTAATAAGTTTTATTTGTTTTAATTTATTTTATGTAAACTGAATTGTATGTAATTTTGTATTAATTAAATTTAACTCTTTTGTTTTATTTTTTTTAGTTTGTTTTACTATAGTTTATTTTAATATATTTTACTTTAATTGAATTTCATTTTATTTTGTTTCAGCTTAATTTAAGTTATTTTATTTTATTTTTTTTTTTATGTCTTTTTTAAACTTATTTTATTTGTAATGTTTAATTGTTTTTAATAAAATATTACTTTTATTTTATTTATTTATGTTTATTTTTGTTTTTATTTTATTTTATTTTTACTTGATTTTAATTTTAATTTTTACTTTATTTCATTTGTATTTCATTTCATATTTATTTTATTGTCATTATATTTTTATTTAAGTTTTATTTAAATTCATTTTTATTTTATTTTAATTTTATTCTTATTTTATTTTTACAATCTTTTCATTAAATATTTATTTTGCTTTTGTTTTGTTTTCCTTTTTATTTTTATTTTTCATCCAAACACACAAACATCATAAAACTGTCAAAGGCATTGCTGATTTACGAAAAGGCATAGCACTTTCCCACCACCTCCTTGCTCTTTATTCTAAATTACTAATTAGCGTTTGTGGCAATGCCAAGAGCTTATTAAATTTTAATGGCACAAAGTTACGTTTCTTAGAAAAACATTACATACATATGTATGTATTATATTTATACAACGTACTTACTTACGCAATTAAATCGCTCGTTCAAAGTATCTGTGTAAATGAGTGAAACCAGTTTACGTAAAATAAACAGTTAAAAGCTTTTATTGTAAAAGTTTGAATTTAAATCAAATGAGGAATGAAATTATGAAATTCTTCGAAGCGTCAACAGCAGCAAAAGTGGTGTGGAATTGGGCGGCGTATGAGTAGCACGCAAGGCAAGCAAAAAGGGGAATAACGTAAATTTGGGGTGGTTATACGACCTGCATGAAAGCAGCGCTCACTTGTTAATAAGATACTTAAGTGATATTTGTATATTTTGTATATAGTATATGAATACCCATAAAAGAAAGTATATACTTAATTTTACAAAAGCAGAGTTTAAGTGTAACGGTGCCCCGTGGCGTATGAGCAACAGCTGTGCCAACAATCGACTGTGCACTGTAGGCAGATATGGCAGCCAAAAACTAATGGCATTTACAGAATGTTGGCAATTTGTGAAACACAATTTGCACACCGTAAATTATATAATGTTTATCCAAAATACGTAGACTTGAATACAAATCGGTGTGTGTAAAAATTCAATCTGCGTATGGTGGTACTTCGAATACTCGAGAATTAGTGGGTTGGTTGGTTGCGCTGAAATTTTAGCGACGCGTTAACTAAAAAGTAAACAAAAAATATACGCTAAGATAAAATGTAGAACTATGGCTTCAATTTTAACAGTGTAAGAAAACTTTAAAGCAACCCCTTATTTAAATAAAGTCAATTAGTCAAAAGTAAATTAATGCAAAATAATATTCGGTCGTATTATATCTAGACCCGCTAAATTACAGCAAATAAAATATAAATGAGCGTTCCCAATTTTTTCCTGGCAGCAAAGTTTTACAGATAGCAGCATCTGCTGTTGAGTGTGGTGAAAATCAGAGGTTTCAGAACTTATATTCCTAATGCCAAAAATATTGTACATCGCGCCCCAAAAAAAAATCTGTGCGAAAAATGCAAACTTCGGTCAAATTTAAACCCTCCCAAGTCAATCAAAATTAGAATGTTCAAAGGCATTTCTACCAAATTATGTAGGACTACTAGTTTCAAAAATAACGGCAAATTTAGTAAAAAAAAACATTTTTATTTCAGACTATAATAAAACTAAAAAGTTCCTCATTTTACAAGAAATTTAATTTCTCACCAAAAGTTTTATTTAATTTAAATTTTATTTCTGTTAAATTTTCTTTTATTTTATTTTAATTTATGTTATTCTATTTTTCTTTTTTAATTTTTTCAATTTTTCAAGTTTGTATATATACATATATATATTTTTTTTTATAATTTAATTCAAATTAATTTATTTTATTTATTAATTTATTTTATTTATTATTTTTATTTTGTTTTGTTATAATTTATTTCATCTTATTTCTATTTTTCACCTTATGCTATTGTAATATATTTTATTTTAGCTCTATTTTATTTTATTTTAACGTATTTTACTTTTAATTTTATTTGCATTTTATGTTTATTTCATTTTTATATTATTTTTACTTAATTTTTATTTCACTTTTGTAATTTTTTTATTTTTATTTTATAGGAAATTAAATTTCTCACCAAAAAATTTTATTTAATTTTAATTTTAATTTCATTTCCGTTACATGTTTTTTTTTATTTTAATGAATTTTTCTTTATTTTTATTTTTTCTATTTTGTTTTTGTTTTTAATATATTTTCTGTTCGCCAGACTTTTTATTTTATATATTTTTATTTTGCTTTGGTATTTTTATTTTTTTTTTATTTCGTTTAACTTATATTGTTACAATATATTTTATTTTAGTTCCACTTGATTTTATTTTAGTATTTTAAATTTTTGTATTTTATTTTTTTATTTTTATTTTATATATTTTTAATTTTTATTTTTTAATTTTTCTTATTACATTTATGCATAAATGATCACGCGCTTTGTTTTTATACATAAACTAGCCCCCTTTCCCCCGCTATCTCTTCATTCGCCCTTCGGCACAACCACGCCCTCTCTGTGTACACGGACTCGCCATACTTGAACGTCATATAAAATAAAATCAAGGCACTAAGCCAATGAGTCTTTCATTGGTTTTGAAATTATTTATTTCACTTTATATAAATTATTTAAAATTTAATAATTTTCTTTTTTAAAGCATCCAAATACCTTTCGAATTTAATATTATAAATATTCTTTGAAGATTAGAAATATTGTTTATTCGCAATAGGTATGTATAATTGTTTGCCTGATAAAAAATATAGAGAAATATCTTATATGTATATTCTTCGCCTCCATAGACTGCAAGCACGATCTTCAAAAATATTAAAAATATTTGTGTTACCTAGTATGTAGGTGTGACCAATATTTAAAAAGCTCTGATATGTTATACTTCAATGCTCCTTATGGCATTTCCTTCAAATACAACAACCACAGGTATATTGTACATAGACCCATAAACAAACCTATCGACGCATTACAGTAAGCCGCAAACCACTTTAAATTGTCAACACGTTTTCCTCAAAGCGAATAGGAAATAAAGAAGAAAAAAAGAACCAAAAAGTCATCAAGCAAATCAAAGCTTGTATTGATTGAATTGCAAAGCCTGTGAAATTATTCAGCGCTAGACGACCGAGAGGCAGATTATGGATGTACATATGTAGAACGTGTTAAGCAAACGAAAACAAAAAAGAAACAAAAAGATGAAAACCACAAAAAAAACACGAAGAGAAGCGAACAAAAACCAAATGTCCACAGGTTTTGAATATGAAAGCTTGCTAGGCTTAAGAGCATCCAAGCATATGTAGATATACAAACATGTGAAAAAGAACCGTACCAAACAAGAGGCGTTAAAAAACAAACTCTAACAAAATAGCCTTAGGTCCGACGGCAAACGAACGCAAAGCGAAATTTGACAAAAGTTGGAAAATTTGCGTGAGTGTGTAAGTGTGCTTGTAAAAAGGGAAAGAAAATTGTAAAAACGTCAACGTAAGTTGGTCGACCACAAGTTTTTGTTTTGAACACGTCTTAGCTTCCTTGCTTTATCTCTAGCTTGGTTTTGCAATATTCTTTTTTTGAAAAATATAAAACAAACACAGCACCGCCTATAAAAGGGAAACTATCTGCCTACACTTTCTATAGTTTTTAAGCTGCTTTGACGCATACAGATTTACTAAATTTCGATTTGTCATATTTGTAGCAATGCATTTAAGATTAACTTAAACTTAGAACTATATTTGTGTTTATGAATTTGGTGACGTTGAATTTAAATCCCATACACGTATATTTTTGGCAAAATATTAATTTAAATTTGTTCACACTTAATAAAAACAGTGCTTCAAACTTCCTACAAAAGTCAAAAATGTCCAAAAAAAATTCATCAAAATTTTTAAATTTTTTATTATAATTTTTTCGCATTTTTTTTAGAAATTCTTCGAGTATGTAGTTTTATATTTAATGTTATTATAATGAAGTGTTGATGATTTTCGTAATTTTATATGCCGAGAGTCTTTTCCACCAATTAAAAATTCGATATAATTTGTTCAAACTTGCATTTTCTTGCGCTAAAACTAAATAAGCCACAACCAGAACTGCCTACAGTAATTTCAAAATATCTTTAAAAAAAACTGTCGAATTTTTATAAATTTTTTATAAAAATAATTACAAATTGCATTGCAAAAACCTTGCAAAAAAAAAAAAGACTTGCAAATATGTAAATTATTTTAAAGTTTAATTTTTAAAAACCTGAAAAATTTTAAAAAATTCAACCACTATTTTTGAAATTGAAAACTCAACCGCCATTTTGCATTTTGAAAACGGATTTCATTTTTGTCATCAGCGACTCACAGAATCATTGGATGACAAATTTTATGTACAAAATATCAAAAAAAATGTTTAAGTTTTAAAATATTTTAAGCAATTAAAAAAGGGGAATGCATTTAAAAAAATTTAAGATCTTTATGAAATTTTCTATCCTAAGATGAAAATAAACGTTCAAAATTAACAAAAAAAAAAAAAAATAAAGTGTTTTTATTTATTTGACTTCAGTTTTGTAATAACTGACCCAATGTACCTCTGCAAAAAAAATTTCAAGAGAATTTTTAAACAAAATTATAAAAATTCAAACGGGATTTTAATTTTGAAAACTTTTGTTATTAGTGACTCAAGAAGCCTCGAGTAATCAAATTTCATGAAAACCTGAAAATTAAAAAAAAAATCCAACCACTATTTTGAATTTTGAACACTGATTTCATGTTTGCAAGCAGCGACATAAAGAACTATAAGATATAAAATTAAAAAAAAAAAATCTGAAAGTTTTTCAAAAATTCATTCCCCATATTGTGCCCGCAAATTTTGATTTTTTAAAACTTGAGTAGAAGCAAAACAAACATTGAGCATTGAAATTGAAAGACAGAAGAACTGAGTGTTATTTTACTTATGCCAAATTTTCAAGTCTTGCCTTTGTAGAAGCGAATGAAGTATTAAATTTCGGAAAACATTAACGATTTGTTACTAAAAAAAATATTAGCGATATATTTCATTTTGATTTTATTTCTCAAGTTATTTATAGCGCTTCAAAATAACAACTGTATTTTGTTGTTGCCAAATGCTTGTATAACACATTTTTTACTTTGTCAGCTATACATCAATATTGCAGTAAATACCGAAAAATAAACAAAAATTTTAAGTAGGCAAGAAAACTCGAATCTTTGTACTTACTTCCCTCTGTGAATGCTTTCAGACATTTTATGTGTATTTCACTGAATTGCATGGAATTTAATTTTATTATTTCTCTTCATTTTTCCAATGAGGCAAATGTTACGAGTTTTGTAATTATATGTATGCTATGTAAAGCTTATTGAAATTTTCCTCGACCGAATTATTATGACTTATTAAATCTAAATACCTGTACAGTTGGTAAGATTTGAAGCTTGTTTTTTTTTGACACGGATTAGAAATACTTAAGAAATGCAAATTTTCGACACAGCCTTACATTTTATGGCAGTCACTTTTATTTTTTTCGGATTGTAAAAAATGATAATACAACTGTTATGCACATGCCTAACTCTACTTTACGTTTTTTTACACCTGCTACTCAAATAAAATTATTAAGATATTCATAACATTTTGTCGTCAAACATTTCATTGCACTTTTTCATTACACATAAATTTAAAAATTTATGTTCAGTAGAAAATTGTGAGTAACAAATTTAAAGAGACTCTGTTATTCGTATAAATAAATTTGACAAATAAATTATCTGCACACAGCAATGCAGAAAACAAATATTTAATATAGTGAATAGATGCGTTCCAAAAATTAAATCGAACAAGCCGAAGTTCGCTGCACGTATTTCAATTTTAATTAAATTTTAACACCAAATGCAAACTTAGTCCTCACCTTACTTTTGTAAATATTTATGTGCGTTCAGTAAATCTGATTTAGGCATAAAATAAATGAAAATGAAATCACAATTTTCTGCAAAATGTCGTCGTTGTCATTTTTTTTTTTTTTTTTTTTTTTTTGAGTTTTCTGCATACAACAAATATACAAAGCAAATAACTAAAATGCAAATTAAAACGAATAGGAACATAACTCATGTAAGAGCTGTGCTGGGATATTCAAATTTTTGTATATTTTCATTTGGAATATGGTAGCAATGATAAGAGAAGTGTTTGTTTTAGTTTATAGTGCAAAAAACACTTTTGCTAAAAAATTGCACTAGTTTCTTTTTGTTTACATTATACGTAATATCAAACGTGAATGGCCGCTTTTGGAATTTCAGCATTTTAAAATTTAATATTCAGTTTCAAATATAATTTAAATATAATTTTTATTTCTAAGAGATAAACTATCATTCACGAAAAGAGAAGAATATAAAATTAATAAAATTTTTATTACAACAGTTAAATTCAAACATTTTTTTTTTATTTTTTTCTAAAATAAAATATACATGTATGTTATTTTTTACCAAAAAAAAGTCTAAAAAAATTTTTAATAAATTTCCCTAAAAAAAACTTACATAAATTATTATATAAAAAATGTATTTAAGAAAATAACGATTCTCTTTTTATGAAAAAAATTAAACTCACAAAAATGTTTATTATTTTTCGCCAAAAAACTTGCCAAATATAAATTTTTTTATTCAAAGAATCTATATTATTTTCCACCAAATTTATTAAACTAACTTGTATGCAAAAAACTATATTCAAAATAAGATTTTCACCAGAAAAAATATAATTCAAAATTTTTTTTTATTATCTTTTACCAAAAATTAAACTTCATCAAAAATTAAAATTAAAATTCAAAAAATAAATAAATTTTCACCAAAAATATAAAACCTACCTATATAAAACTATAGTTAAAACATTTTAGGAAAATAAAAAAAAATATAAAAAAATTTTAATTTTTCTCACCATACGAGTATACCATAAAACTCACCAAAAATTATTTTTTCAGGAAAGACATTAAGTTAAAAAAATGTGTAGTATTTTTCACCAAAAAAACTAAAACTTCCAAAAAATATATTTTTTTTTTGCGAAAAAAAATATGCAACAAATTTTTAGTATTTTTCAGCAAAAAAACTACCAGAAAAAGTTATTATTTTTTTAGGAAAATAAAACTCAAAATGTTATTGTAATTTCTTGCCAAAAAAAAATAGCACTCACGAAATTATACTTATTACACTAATATTGTAATATTTTAGTTAATTTATTAGTTGAATTTAATTAAAATTTTTAAATAGTTGCCAACTTATTTAAAAATATTTTTTCACATTAATTTTTTTTTTAAACTTACTCTAATATTTCATTAATATTATTAACTTATTAAACCTTAACTTTTCAAACAGCGCGGCAACCCTCTGCAATCATATTTTCGTATAAACCTCTTTTGCTTCACACCATTATTTAAATATTACATTTCTTTTTAAATAGATGGCAACCCTATTAAGAACAAAATTGATCTATCTTAATTTCTTTCTTTTAGTATTTATTTTCGCTTCAATAGTTTATTTAATTTATTGATTTAATTCATTCAACTTTATAAACAGACGGCAACTCTCTTTGAAAAAATTCTTATTTTTATAAAGTTTTATATTAATTTTTGTTTAGCGCAACCATCTCTCAAGTCCAATCAGAAGTTGCAGTTCCAAAACGAATATCATTCGTGGTGATGATATAGCAACAGACTACGAATATAAATATTTAGTATGTCAAACTGCAGAGAAAAATTCACCTCCTTTCACTCCGCTTCCTTCATACTTCTTTACCAAGTGTTATGTGAGCGAGCTGCTAAAAGGAATATTTTCTTTTTTTATTCACAGAAACATATGTACATACAACATCACAAATGTGTATGGGCAATAACTAAACTAATTTCACGAATATTCAGCAAAGGTTAGCTGCCCAAAGGACATGGAAAAAATTCCTAATAACTACTCACATAAACCGGGTAGTACCTACATATATGAAATATTGAATTATTGAAATATTTAGTACCGCATACTCAACATCAACGAAAATCAAACCAATTTCTGCTTCAACGCGCCCCACAATACTGGCAAAATCAAGTCGATAAACCCAACAAATCCCAACTGGTAGCAACCGCACTTGTCGTTTCGTTCGCGGTGTGCCAACAGTGGTAGAATGTTATGGGAGATTTCCACTTTCTTTCATGCCGTTCATGCCGGTCATGACCTTCTCGCAACTGAATGCCAAATTGAATCCCACGAAATTCCTACAACAAATTTGCTCTTCTATAACTAAATTTGGCAACTGACAAACCGCAAACAATGCTATATAAGGAATAACAAAAATGCCCATAGAATTGGTGGCATGAAATCAAATTAAATAAAAATTGATTTCGGTAGAAAAAAATGTAACACAAATAAGGCAATAAAGAAAATAAGCAGATTTGGAATAAGAATTGGCATTCAATGAGGCAACAAATCGGAAACACAATAACACGTGGTAGATAGAAAACAAGAAAGGATTTCAATGGCGCGCAAAAATACATTTAGGAAAATATATACTATTTAGATGAATTATATATTTGTTACATAGTAATTTATTTATATATTTGTTACATAGTACTTACTTGTGGGGCAGAGTATCCATTTAAAATGACATTGGGCCCGTTTCTTTGTAACCGAGTTGCAAAAGAACACTAGCTCGGAAAAATATGCGAATTGAGCCAACTCGGTAAAATGATATCCGACCTGAGATGTAGTATTGGGAAGTGAGAAAACTGCACTATTGTGAATTAGCCCTAAGAAAATACATTGGAAATTTAGATTTAAGACCTTAATTCCTTTTTATTAGCATAGTATTTTTAAATTATACCTACGTCAACCTAAAATTTGTTTCCACAATTATTTTCCGTTCTTAAATGGCCAAGAACAATTCACTTCTTTCTGAAAGATGTGAACAGGGTTGCTTCTGCATCTAAAAGAAATTGTATCCGAGTTGGAGCGTTTTTTTGAAAGTCGGGTACGATAAAACGGGTCCATTATCAATTTGTATCCAAAAAAGTTTGAGGAAAAGTTGACTTTGTTTTTTAATGCAAGTGCGAATAAATGCCCTGTCTGAATAGGGAAATAGGAAAAGGCCATTGCTATAAGGATTTTACAGTTTTCGATACTTTTACGAATGAGCTAATGGAGAACAGTGGTTTAAATTCATAGCAGTTGCCAGTTACAGAAAACCCGCTATCACAGTCTTCTGGTTTCTTTCGATTTTCTTGTCAGTCAGATTTTGTTCCAGCTCACAAGGCTAGAATTATTCAGAGCTGGGGCAGAAATGAGCTTGTGTCTTTTACTTTGTCGGTTTAGTACTAAGTAGTAAAAGTACTTCAATAAAAATATATTTTTTTCAGACTAATTCTGGGTCGCTGGACACGGAAATGACTTTCATTTATTTTTCTAAAAAAAAGCGTTTTCGAGATATAAGCAAAAAACCGTGTTTGGAGTTATCGCATAAAAACTCCAAAAATGAAAGTAGCCCTATATGGATACCGTTAAAAAGTTATTGAGTGTAGAGAGGACCGATATATTTTCGTATGAATTGGGCAAAATAAAAACAATAAATTTTCTATTCAAAATCTCAAGCTGTCTTTTCTTTTCCAATAACAAAATTGTATTGCAACTGAAACTAAATCAAGTTTTATGCCGATTAAATTTTGAACGAAAATGAATGTCCTTATCAAGTAATTAAACTAAATATTTAAGCAATGCATTTTGTACACTTCAAAACAAAGTTACCTTACCTAAAAATAAATTAAAAGATTTTCTGTAGAAAAATCGTTTACATTTCAAAAGTATTAGTACAAGTTTTTAGGTGAAACACTTATTGAATTTTCAAATCTGCGCGCAATTAAAATCAAAATCTACTATTCAGTTTCCAGATTAGCAAGCAGTCGCTGTTTCTGAAATAATTTTTTAAATCCGGCGCGCATCTCGTGATTTGCACAGAAATGCCATCAGTTCAAACAAGAGCTACTTAAATTTTCCATAATGTGCTTTATTTTATATAAACCAATTTTGAACGCAAAATACTAAGCATAAAAATTTACGAATTTCCCATTCAGCATACAATTTTGCTTTTTCAAATTTCGTATTGGCTTATAGCAAATGTTATTCACTCAACCACAACTTTTTTGCCATACGTTTTCTAGATGGATAAAAAATAAAACGCGCACGCAGCCTTTGATGAAATTTTGGTTTATCAGACTAAGCACATCCTTAGTGTTTCGTGCACACTAAAAGTTTTTACGACATCGTTAAATTTAATAGTGACAGCTGTCAGACAAATCCTCAAATTGAAGTGATTGCATTTTGCCATGCGCTCCTCTAATAAGACTCACGCTGTTTGCGACTCAAACTATTTACTCTCTTCATGTGATTCTCAATTTATCTGTTTCGTTACCAATTATGTTTCTTGTCTAACTTCACACCCTATTTACGTTATTCCGAAATCAAGTTGGCGTTAAATAATTACAAATTGCTTGAGAACAACAGTGCGTATGAGCAATCAATCATTTTAATTATCAAGTTATATTGGTAATACACTTTTGTACAAAAACTAAGCATATCACATAAATATATATATATGCATAAATTCTTATAGCAATATTGGCCGATATTTTTGAATGTCTGAATAAAAATTTTTTAGTCTAATTTCCAAAAAAGAGAGTTGCCACCTATTTTAAAAGTTAAGTCCAATTAAATTAATAATTTAGATCAAGTATTGCAAAATGGGTCTCCAAAAAAGCTTAATTTCCAAAATATTCTCAAAAAGGGTTGCCACCTGTTTAAAAAGTTAAATTAAATTAAAAATTATAAGTTAGCTGAAATGTAACAGCGAGAGTGCCAAACAGAACAGATTTATGGAGGGTTCTCTACTAAAATATGTTGAAGAGTGTTGCCACCTGTTTAATAGAGTTAATTCAGTTTAATTAATAAGCCAACTGAAATGCTGCTAAAGGTTTGTAAAGCAAAATATTTTTAGAAGTCCTAATTACCGAATATATTTTGGAATAGAGTTGCCACATATTTGCAAAATGCCATTAAATAATTTAAAGTAACAAAAGTAATGAACTATTGCATTATGGGTGTCAAGCATATAAGGTTTAAGGAAGTTTGGGTTTTGAAAAATATTATCTGTTAGTGTTGCCACTTGTTTAAAAAAAATGTAAATGCATTTACACAAAAAAAAAACAATAAGTGCGGGAAAGGGGTTTACAGAGTTGCATTGTAGTAGATTATATTTTTTTAAAAATAAAAACTTTATTATCGAAATGAGCCGGCAACCGTAGGGTGGCCACCATTGATTCAGTTTTTGTTTGAAATATTCATGCAATGAAACTGAAATATTTCATATCTCACTTAAAAAAGAGTCAAATATATTAGCCTTACTACCTCAAAAAATCCGTGATGCCACACTTACTGTTTTAGTTTCCAAAAAGAAAACTTTTTTTTTAGCTTTGTTTCTTTTAGCACTTCACACTTAAGAGAACGGCAAGAAAATAAGTTTTAATCCCGAAATTTTCAAAGAAAACAATAATAAACACTTTATTCAAAGTTATAATTTTCTTTTTTTTTGAAATTGTTACCTTTATTACATCAAACCTAGGAAACCGACGAAAAACATTTTTTTTAGTACTGAAATTAAAAAAAAAATTATTAATATTTTTTTTTCAAATTATTAATTTTTTTCCAATTTCCAAAACAAAAAAAAATTATGCTTTACCAAACAACGTAATTTTTTTTAATCCCGAAAATAAAAAAAAAATACAACAGATTATTTTTTCAAGTATCCTAAAAAACTATTTTTATTTCTTTTACATTTATGAAAATAAATATTTTTTAATTCCGAAGTTTTAAAAGAAAAACTCAAATGGCCTTTTTTATTTCCGTTTACCATTTACAAAGAAAAAAAGTGGTAAGTAACTTTTTCTAAAAAATTATTTTTAGGTTAGTTTTTCTACATTTATTTCTTTTCATATAAAAGTACGACAATGAAAATTTAAAAAAAAAAATTATTTTTTAAACCCGAAATTATAAAATTAGCGAAAGCTTTTAAAAATCTTCCAAAACTACTATGCAATAAACTAGCAAATGAGAATGACTTTTTCCTAACATTTTCTAAATAATTTTTTACACAAGTAAAAGGTTTTAGAGAGCAAATTTATCAACCTTAAAAGCAAACACCACCTGTCATTTACATTTTGTTTGGGAAAAAACCATTCGAATTTACTTTCCATTTTTCTGATCCTCCTAAATAATGAACTCATAAATTAATCTAATAAAAATATTTGTTCATCCATAGTTTTTGCACTTAGCAACAAGTTGATTCAATTCTGTGGTTTAAAAATAATAATAAATTACATTATCCTACTCTACTTTACAATCTACTACTTGCAAGCAACACGAAATAAAAAAAAAGAACCTTAGTTGACGTTAATTGGCATAAAACACAAAACATTGAATTTGAAAATCGAATATAGTAGCTTACTTTACAGTACCTCGCCTTACACAAACATACAATAAATCTTCCACTCAAGCCAATGTCCTTCAAATTTATTGATCTAACAAAGACAAGTTGCCCTACGTTAAGCCTCACAAGGAGTCAAGTAAAAACCAAGTAACTCTGTGGTTATGCGAACACGCAGGTGTGTCCGTTTGTTGGTGTTAGAGTAGGAGTGAAACTTGGATAAATTAAAATTGAAATATTGCTAGAACATAAATTTCGATTTGATTGCCACAAGCTGTGCAACAGCAACAGCAACAGCAACAGCAGCAGCAGCACAAGCAGAAAGCGAGTAAGAAAAAGTAGCAAGATAAGGACAAATGAAACAGATTGTGTGTGGGTAAAGGTAAATCGAGCTTTGACACAGCAGGTAAGGCTAAGTTTATATTAATTCGAAAAGTAGCAAATCAAACGAAACTATGTAGGGGAATAAATATTTATAGGAACTATATATAAGGAGATGTAAGCGAATGAATGGGGGCTATTGAAATAAATATGCGCGAATTGCTAAGCAAATTTATACGCAACTGAAAGTGATAGTTCCGCGTATAGTTTTGTTGTAGAAACTTTACTTCAGTTGGCCTAATTAATTTGCATTTAGCTGCGCTGCAAAGATGTTGCATGCAAAAACTTCTGGCATTAATTAGTTATAACAAATGTGTTTACATACTAAATTTAGATTTGTTAAACTTCTTCTTTTTGTATTGCTATCTGTCAGGTTGCAAAATGAGGTCCACGTTCATAAGAAAAATATAATAAATAAATAAGGATTTCAGTTGACTTTACAGACACATTAAATGCAGTGCTCTTCATTGGTGCTTCTACATTTTCATCTACTTTTAACAGAGGAATTTTTTATGACGATGCCAATGAAAATACCGGTTCGCTTTCCTTTAGCTATAATTTAGTTATTTTAAGGTTGACATATAGTGGACTGTTTAATTAGAAAAGTTTCACAACAACATTTATTTGTATTCTGGTAGTCTTTGAAACAACTCAACAGATTTTGAAGAGAATTTTACAGAAATATTTTTAGTATATTCATGACGAAATTTACCAAAGCTGGCATCAAAAAATCATTTTTATTGATTAAATTATTTCAAGTACTGAATGATATTTGAGTTCAAATATTTTTAAAACGTCGTAATTATGGTCTGATTTGGTATATAATGAATTTTTAATATATGTAGATAAGTTAAGGTTGTTACAAAAGATCCCTCAAACCCATCTTTCCTAAAGAAAGCAGATGGGAAGATTCCATTGCGCATACATTTCCCTGGCTGCGACTCGAATCAACGCATGTTAACGTGGAACTTTGTGGATGCACCATCGACGTATTTCATTAACGATATTGTTCCGCGGAAGAAAATTGCATGAACAATAAATTCTTTCTCACCGTGCAGATATCCTGGTTCGGACGGAATTATTCCGGTTATGCTACAGGAGGCACAAATGCTGGTCATTCCTTGGTTGGATGACATTGAAAGTGAAAGTAGTTTAAGGTCATCAAGAGAGACCACTTCATTTATCTGAAACCCCCTCGAGAAGCTAGTGGGCATTCGCATTCACAAAAGGCTTGGTAGGTCGGGGTTATCTTAAGTCCAGCGTGCATATCTGAAGGGACCCTCTACTGAATGTAAACTTCACGAATCCTGAAGGCGTCACTGGAGAGTAAGAAATTTATGCTAGCTGCTTTCCTAGCCATAGAAGGGGCCTTTAACAATGTCAGCTCAAGAGCGATTGAGCAGTCGCTCATAAACCTTGGGGTTAAATTTTTCTTAGTAAAATGGATTTCGTCAGTTCTGCGTACACGGATTTTAAGTGCAAAGCGTGGTAGTAGCGAGGGTATTAGACGACGCAAGGATGTATTTTGTCTACTCTGCTATGCTCAAACTCAACAGGAATGGAGTTAAAGTTATTGCATATGCAAACGATGTCGTAGTTATTGTATCAGAGTTGTGCACTAACGTAACTAGCAAAATTTTGCAAAGAGTACGTAGGGAGTTTATGATTTAATGGTCAGACAGCAGTAGACTTAGTTCCTTCTATTCATCACTATTAAGAAAATGCCTTGCCTCAGCCTATGTTCCTTAAATGGACTCTTTCATTTAATTTGAAGTTCTTGGGAGTTATACTGACCCTTAGTTAAACTAGTGACTCAATACAGAACACCAGGTTAAAAGGCGCATAGTGCTCTCTACTCTTGCAAAAAAAAATTCTAATTCAGTATTTAAATTTTTCAGCACTGTATGAACAATTCGAACTGCAAGGGAAGAACTTAGAATCATGCAGGGTAGAGTCTGTGACTTTCTTTCATTGCCGATAAGTCGTATACTCCCATTAACATGAATCGGATGGACACCTCCAGACTAACCGCTGCTTTCACCGGGCACTGAACACTGGATGCTTATGCTGCCCGAATGGGATTGAAAGACAACGCCTACGGCGGCAGCTGTAGCCCCCTTAAAAAAACACTACTTACTTTTTGCAAAAAGCTCTAATTAAAGAGATAATTTAATCGTCTTTATTTTTATTTATTTTGTATGATGGTTTTATTTCAAATATAGGGCGTAACTGCCGCCAACAAAGTCCATTTGTGTGTTTAGTGAATGATGATATCAATTTTGAGATAGCATATGATGGGGTTCTTTCGATGAATCGTTGTTCTGAAATGCCCCTTGTGAGAAGAACTCCCCTGACGGAAAGTAATTCTCCAGAATACTTAAATCTTCTTAAGACTTTCCAAATTAGTGTTGTTTTTAAGTAAGGGTCAAAACGACACTTTAAGATGCGACATAATGGGTTAAAATGTTCAGCAAAAATATTTCCCATTTTACTTTTATTTAAATATATTTAATATAATAATTTCTCACAGTTATATATTTTAATTTTTCCACTTTTCTGAGAACAACTTCCGTGGAGACATTAAAACTTCAGTAGGTCAAAAAAAAAAGAAAGAATTTCTACCAATTTTTTTTGTACATATAATAGTTTTATTGCTGGATATTTAAAATTTTTTTTTAATATTTCCAAATACATGCTGGCTTGGGTTGCCATAAAATTGTCGCACAGTATTACCTACGTACTAGCAATTTGACTTGAGTGATATTTCTTGCTTCTCTCCGATTATTTTGCCTACCATCGGTGCATTCACTTCGCCAACGGTAGCTAAGCGGATCAGCAGCCCACATTTTATTACTGGAATACTTTTATAATTTTTTATGCTTCAATTTTACTGTTTCCATTTTTGCCTATAATCTGCTCTCATCTCTCATTGTATCTAGCCAAAATTTTTCACCTTCAGTTTTTCTACTTGATAATTTCCAAAGTTCATTATTCTTGCATTAACTGAGCGTTAATAATTCTTATAAATTTGTATATTATTCTTATATTTTTTTTACTTTTCTCGTGCTATTAAGTATTATTTGTATACTCGCCGATTTATACACCGTCTGCTCTAATCTATGTAACACCTTAAGTCTTAATACGAATTAAATAAATATTAACAAAATACAGACGAAAAGAAGAAAACGCAGAAAAATTAAGTCTAATCACATCAAAAAAAAAAAAACGAAAAAGCGGATTTATTTCTTTATATTCGCATTTGACAAATCTACCTAGCAGACATGCCCCTAATTGCCTCCATGATAAGTAATCACAAGTCACAAATGTCAAATAGTAAATATAACAAAAGCCGAAGGCAATGGCCTTAGCAAAAATTCATCCCCTTGGGAAAGTAAACAACAAAAAAAAAACAAGTTTAACAGTTGCATTACAAAAAAGCCATTCAAAATAACAAACACAAGCTGATGTAGTCGCCGTTGGCTATTTGATTGAGATGCAGGATAAGGAGCGTTCACCTCATTAAGATACGATTTGTATGATGATTTTTCTTTGCCCATTTATTTATCGTTCAATCAAGGTTGCTATCGAATTTTGTTTTTAAATTTTGAGGAATTCTATATGTAAAATTAAAACAGAATCATTGGCATCGCAGTGTGGAAAATTAAAAGTGGATGGAGCAAAAATTTTATGATAATTTTTAATTAATGCGAACCTATTATGCTTGTGTTTTTTTTTTATACACAACAGATTTATTTATGTGAGGCGCCGAAAAAACAGAACATTCGCGGGTTTCCAATTTCCTTTCCAGTTGAGCAGATTTAGGATCACTGAACTGCTGATTAGTTTTATGAATTAATCTTGAATTTCCTCACAAGAAAACTCGTGATGACGGAAAATTTTCATAATGCAAATCGATAAATAAAACTTAAGTTACTTAAGTTCCCGTAAGGAATTTAAGCTCCTTCAGATTTCAGATTCTTTAGCTCAGCCCTCGCGTAAATCGAGAGCGATACGTGGCTAAGGGTTGCCATACGTTCTTATATACAATTCATACATCTTTTTATGTAAAAATATAATTACCTTATACTTTTTAAACTTTATCGTTTGGCAAAAACGCAGTACCTACAGCTTCAGTTAACGTTTTTAAATAAATTGCACAAACCTTTGAAACAAGTGGCCACACTCTTCACAAAATTTTTTAAACCAAGCCTTCCAAAATCTTTTTCGCTTCACTACAGTATTGTAATGTTTTGTTCAACTTATATAAATAGTTTCTATTTCACTTATGTGGCAACTCCCACCAATAATATCTATATATTTTCGAAATGTCGTTTTCTTAAATATTTTTTATTTGCCGCCAATATAGTAGCATTCCAGTAATTAAAATTGAATTCAACTTTTTAAACAGGTGGCAACCTTATTCAAAAATATTTTTGAAACGAAATGTTCTTAAATCTGTATTGTAATACTTTGTTTAACTTAATATTAATTTGTATTTTATTCCTTGCAAATGTGGCAGCTCCAACCAAAAGTATTTTAGAAATTAAGCTTTTTTGATTATTACCAATATAGAAGCAACTCAGTTAATTTAAGCTTAAATTTCTTTATGCTTTTTAAACAGGTGTCAACACTCTGAAAAAATATTTACATATAAATACTTTTCATTTTACACCAATATTTGTATGGTTTATTTGACTTGTAAAAAAATTGTATTAACCATTTTGAAAAGGTGGCAACACCCGTTAAAAATATTTTTAAAATGAAGTTTATTAACTCGCTTTCATTTGGCAATATTTTCATTCCTCCATTAATTTTATTGAATTTCACATTTTTAAAAAGGAGGCAACACTGTAAAAAAAGCAAAATATATTTAGCCAAGCTTACTGTTAAGAGCTTAACATACATATGCACATACATACGAAAATTAATACCAATGCTAAACTGTATCTTCTCTAAAACAAATACAATTTTCATCCAAACTGTCACACAAGAGGTCATTATTTTTACCACTTCCATTTATTTGCAATTTTCGTCGTTTTTTTTTTGAAATATTTTTTTCTCTCAATAATGCCAATCATATTTTATTTGCTCACTGAAGTGCGAAACACCTGCACAGTGACAAATTCCACCCCAATGTTTTGTTTATAAAAATAATCGAATAATAATAACGCAGCCATAAATATTGTTGTGATTCCTTGGGGTACAGGGAAAATCACCTGCTGGAAAATTTGTGTTTCTTTGCATGCAATAAATCAATAAAAAAAGAAGTGGAAAATTTAATAAGCGGAGGCTTTGGACTACAGTTTTTAGAGTTTTCTTATTGCTTTAATAAAGAAATAAAGAAAAAAATGATGGCGATAATTTATTTATTTAATTTTCTACAGCTCGTGTAAAACACTACCAGTAAATGCCAATAAAAGCTAAATACCAGAATAAAATTAAGAATGTACTGCTAGCTACAGATAATATATGTAATTCAGATTACATTTGAATGCAGGGGAGGTCGTTTTTGAGTGACTTTTAATGAAGAAATTTCAAATTTATGACAAAAAATATTTATTTGTTATTTAAAATTGTTTGAATGATGAATGAAAATCTAATCATTATTCAAAATAATTTGTATATTGAATGGAAATATATTCGTCATTGAAAATTATTTGTCTGATGAATAAAAATTTATTCATCATTGAAAATTAATGAATCATGAATGCAAGTATATTTATCAGTCAAAATTACTGGAATGACGAATCGAAATATATTCGTAATTCAAAACTGCTTTAATAATGAATGAAAATGTATTCGATATTTAGAAATATGTCTGTGATAAATTAAAATGTATTCGTCAGTCAAAATTACTGGGATAACGAATGAAAATGTATTCGTTATACCAAATTATTTGTTAAGTCAATTAAAATATAATCCTTATAAAAATATTTGTATAACTAATCAAAATTTATCCACCATTCAAAATTACTGAAATAACGAAACAAAATATATTCGAAACAAAATATAATTGAATGAATTGATAAATGTAGATATTCGTTATTTAAAATTATTTGGATAACGAATGGCATTTATTCGTCACTCAAAATTACTGGAATAACGAATGAAAATTGGCCCGCCTTTCAAAATGACTGGAACGACGAATGAAAATGTATTTTAATTTTTCCGTCTTTCAATTGTTCAGTTTTCTAATAACTCCCCTGGTTGGATTAATGTTTATAAAAAATGATGTACTATACAATTTTGGATAATAAAAGTATTACTCATGCTTGAAGTAACTTTCGTTTTAAACGCGAGTAGCAAAACATGGCATGCGATTTTGTTGTTGATATGCTAAATAACTGCAAATAAAATTTATGTACATTTTTATTTATGCTGAAAGCTCCAATAACATAGTACTAAATATAATTGGTAGAGTTGAATAATATTTCAAAATTTTGTTTCAAAAAACTCACAAGGGATCCGATGACAAAAGCTAGGAATATTTAGTTGACAGGAAATGCGGTAACCGAAAACGCAACTAACTAAAAGTGTCACTCAAAATGTGAAATCCCCAAAGATAAAAGCGAAAATTTAGCTAAATAAGCTGTATGTATGTATGTACATCTGTGCATAGTACTTTGTTATATAATTTAACTCGCAAATGGTTATATAAAAATAAACTATACTTACCACTGGGGAGTAACAAAAAACTAGCGCATTTTGCCCACAATAAAAACTTTTCACCAAATTTTTGGAATACATAACTATTTTACACATACATACATACATACATACATACATATGTACATAGTATAAGTAGGTATATATATATAGTGAATATTTCAACATTTTCCCGAACTGATGATTTGATTTATTATTTGCAGTTGCCATTAAAAATGATGACCAACATAAAGTGTGTGCGAATGACAGCTGGTCATTCTTTCTCCAAATAATTCCCCCCCACTACGCAACTGAACAATCCGTTACACTCAATCCCACTGTGGTACTCATTGCCGAACATTTTGACTACTCCATTTTGCGCTTTCATTTAACCAGCAATTGGTAAGCAGGCAAACGAGCAGTATGCGAAGTCGAAGAATTGGAGCAGAGCTGCACGAAATTCCTTTTGGTTGCTAAGTGGCTAACTTTAAATGTCATTAATATGAAGTGACCAATGTGCTTGTGGCGATTTTCATATCAAATGAAATGAATATGCAGCTTGTGTTAAGGAAAAGTGAAAGTTTTGTTTTAGCAAACATATTTGCGCAAATAAACTTAAGTCAATTGTAGTAGAGTTGGACTGTAGATGGCCGTTGGTGGCATGATTAATGGAACTTCGGTTCGTGCATTGTTGTTGTTTGTGTGTGCTAACTGTCAGCACTCTTAGCTTTTATTTGAGTTTTCAATGAGATTGAATGTATTGACTATGGAAATATTTCATTTGAAATTCCAGTTGGAAATTATTTGCTTAACAAAAACATAGCGAAAAAATTAACTCACAAAGAACAACTGAACAACTGAGCACATGGTGATTTTTTTTTTGTTTTGTAGTATAGCAATCTCTTTCCCGCTAAGTCTTTATGTTACTTTTTTATCAAACTTGGCTCGCAATATAATAAAAAGGCGTATAAATCAAAATTTGAAACTTTTTAAAATATATCCAAAAATTTTTTAAATTTTCTAAAAAATTTAAAAATTTTAATTCTCAAAACCAAAACATAAAAAATTGTCAAAAAGCAATGCCAATTTGTTGGTCTCTTGAGACTCCAACTTTGCTCCTTCGTTCAAATGTGGAAAAAACTTCAAAAAGCTTTACTCAAAATTTCAAAGTTTTTAATCAGAATTTTTACAAAAGATTTAGATACATCATTTTTTAACCCATTCAAATTTTTTAAAGTGCAAGTTTCAAATCGCTTCAACTGTTCTTGGTTATTTGGCCATTCTTTTCTGACGCTCTTCCGGAAATTCGTCCACATAATGCATGTTCGAATTTTTTTTAATGTAAAAAACAGCGCAACATTTTCGCTAAAAAAAATGTCTAAAAATTAACGGCAGTATGCACTCGCTTGCAACTTGTACTTTTTTTATAATAAAACTAAATGGGCTATAAATTTGTGTACCTATATTTATTCGTAAAACTCTACACAAAATTTAAAAATTTGATTTAAAGTTGGTTTGAATATTTTCCCCCATTTGAGATAGATAATCAAAATTTGTGAATATTGGCTACGAAAATGCGTACCCACAAGTTTTATAGAAATAAATATAAAAAAGTGAATGAAAAACTTGCAGGAGATTTTTTAATGTTTTATAAACTTTGTGAAGTGGCTGAAATTTTGTAGCATAGATTTTATTATGAAATAAACCATATTTGTAATTTTTCCAATATTAAGATTGAAAATTGCTTTTACAAAATTTTTATAAAGTTTAGTTCTTTCTATGACCCTCGAAAATTATATAAATTTTTATTAAATTTTCCAACTTTATAATCAGAATTCAAAATCTAAGAAAACTCAATAAAAATTCAATAAAATTTCAAAATTTTCTATTCATTCATGGAAGCTCCATTCAAAATTTACGAAAATTTAGTCAATTTTCATTAATTTATCAAACTCTTTTATCGAAATTTTCGAAAACTCAAATTCAAAGTTTACGAAAAATTTTTATTCGGATTTCTTAGCAACTGAAATTCAAAATTGTTAGTGTAAACAGAGCAAATAAGTACATTAAACCGAACGGTCGTGTTATTTTACTTATTTGCTCTGTTTACACTAACAAAGGTTATGGGCCCAGACTCATAAGAAACGCGTGATTCGAAGTTTAATTTTATATTAAAAAATCGGTCGATAGTTATAATTATAATATCGTGTATTTTTTTTTGTCGAGTCGGAATAAAATAATTTAACAAAAATGAGTAACGGTTCCGTGTTAAATATTGAAAAACTAAATGGTGAAAACTATGAGAGCTGGTCTCTGCAGATGAAAAGTTTGTTAATTACAATGGACTATTGGGAAGTAATAACAACTCCTTGTCCTGAAAATGCTAGTGTGTCAGTCAAAACTAAGTGGGGTGTTAATGATCAAAAAGCATTGGCTACATTAACGCTGTGTGTAAAACCATCGGAGCTCCTGCATGTAAGACAATGCCAACATGCAGCTGAAGCTTGGAGAAATTTACAAGAAGTGTACCGTGCAAAAACGCCATCGAAAAAAGTTAGCTTATTTAAAAGTTTATTTCGATTTCAAATCAAAAATGACGAAAAAATGGCGGTTCAAATTAATAATTTTTGTACCATAGCTGAAAATCTACGAGAAATTGACATTGATGTACCAGAAGAGCTTCTGTGCATTTTATTGTTGTGCAGCTTACCAGATGACATGGAAAGTTTTGTAGTTGCAATGGAAAGCAGAGATAATTTGCCGACTTTAGGACAGCTGAAGGTTAAAATTTTGGAAGAAGAGCAGCGTCGTGGAAGTCGATATGATAATAACGGAGCGGAAAAGGTGTTTGCAGCGAAAACTGGCAGAAAGCAAATCGAAAAAAATGAGCAACGTATGGGTTCCAACGAAAACAACAACAGTAGCAGGGGAAATAGAAGGCGAAATATCCAATGTTATTCGTGTGGTAAACGTGGTCACGTTAGATCGGAATGCAATAATAAGACACAAGCAAAAGTCATGAGTGCGTATGAAAAAATGAGTAGTACCAACAAAACCCTTTGGATTTTGGATAGCGGTGCTTCCTCTCACTTATGTCGCGATATCGAATATTTTAATAAACTCGAATAAAGTACATTAAACCGAACGGTCGTGTTATTTTACTTATTTGCTCTGTTTACACTAACAAAAATTTATGAAAATCTAATAATTTTTTGTTAAATTTAGAAATTTTTTAATCAGAATTTCGGATTACTGAAATTGGTGCAAAACTGCATCCTCGAAAAATTTCTGAAAATTCTGACTAAAAAGTTTGAAAATATGACGCAAACTTTGTGGAATGTTCATGAATTTTGTATAAAGTTTGATACTATGATTTTTATAGTTTGCGTTATAAAATTAAATTTGTTTTTATAAAAAAATATTTTTAAAAAATTTTTAATTTTTTCAATTTTTTTGTTAAACAAAAAATCATAACTAGGACTTTTTTTCAATTACAAAAAGCAAAGATTACTTCCGGTACGAACAGAACTCTTTTTTCATAGTCAAATTAATTTTCCAGTTTTGTATTGAAAATTGTTTCAAAAAATTAGAAATGATATCAAAACTAAAAATCCGATTAGAAGCAATGTTAGCACGTATGAAATCAAATTTAGGGTGCAGTTTTTTCGATAAACATTTAAACCCATTATTGGATCGCACAGTGGGCTCTTTATTTGACCAAAACTTAAACTATGCTGCGAAAAATGGAGTTAGAGGGTTACAAGGTTCTGGAAATATATTTCTTGGACAATTTCACTATCGGCCTTCTCTCTCAAAAACTGCAAACGACTAAAGAGACTTTCCAAAAAGTTAAAAAAACAGAGAAAAAGAAGAAAGCACTCTGAACTTTAAATTTTCGAACGGTTTTATTTATTTAAAAATTTCAATGGCTAAAATATTAAATTCTTTTATTTTTATTTTTAATTAAAAATATTTTTTCAACTGGCATATTAATCAAAACAGTTATTCGAAAAAAAAACATTGTATTACCACAAGTCGCACAATATTTGTTTGGTCAATTAAAAAAATCGTTAAAAATTAAATATTTTCACCAAACAAAAAAACCAAATGCACAGAAAAAAATTGCACTTTTGCACTTTCTGCAGCTGTGTTTTTCCACTCCCAGCTGTTGCATAATAAATTTACACAAAGTGCATTAAATAAATTGTCAACGGCAACATTTCAACAATCCGCTTGACAAAATGCGCCAGTCATGCGAATGTCAGAAAAAGAGCAACAGCAGCTGCGAGAGCAACAACAACAACAAAAAAGTGGAATTGTACACATTAAAAAAAAAAACAAAATGGATGGTTACTTTTGCATACGCGTCTGTCCACTCATGAACGCTTTTCAATGTCCATCATGGTAAGCATCATAAGACCACAACAACAATAGCAACATTTTATTAAAAATGTATGTATGGGTCGTACAACAACACTAAAGCGGAATATTGTCATTCGGTCATGTCTTGCTGACAGTTGGCATTGGCAGGAGGGGGAGGATGGGAAATATGGAGAATATATTAAAAATATATACATAGCTGCATATGTGCAATGTGAATTGGGAATTGTAAGGTTATGTTGCAAATTGAATTAAACATAATCCAAGAAGTAGTGCAAAATGAGATAAAATAATGGAAAGAATAGCAAAGATTTTCCTCAAAAATATCTTTTATCCATATATAAGCAACCTGAGTTTTCATCCAGAACTCGCACTTTTTTCGCCTCATATACATTGTTCGATATTTTAATAATTTATTTAAAAAAAAATTGTGTTTTTTGCAAAATTTATTCCCAGATTTTTGTAATATATAAATTTTTTTTTATTTCAAATTTTTTATATTTTATTTTAAAACGGAACCGATTCATTTCATTTTTATAAAGCTGTTTGTGTTATGTAAATATTATACCCACTTATTATTAATTAATTGTTATATTTTTTTATGTTTTATCAATTTTAACAAATTTTCTGGCAACTTGATATATTTTATCTACATTCATATATAGCAAATATATATTGTGCACAAAATACAACACCTTTCCACCAAACTAGGCAATCTGAAATTTCATCCAGAAATCACACTTTTTTTCCTCATATACATATAATGTACATACATACATAGTTCGATCTCTGAACCACAAAAAGCTATAATTTCTTTAAAAAACAATTTTGTTGATTTTTTTTTTGCATAGTAAAATTTTTTTCCTAGATTTGTTTTAAGGTGGAACCTAATATATAAATTTTGTTTAAAATTTTTATATTTCATTTTTATATACCTATTTATGTATAATACTTTTTATTAATTATTTTACTTTTTTTTCAATTTTAATGAAACTTGGAAACTTGATTTAAGGAGGTAGCCGAATCTATTTTTATTTTTTGGTAAAAAATTTTCTGTAGATTTACTTTAAATTGCCCAATAACTTTTCCTGTTCTGATTAATTTTTTTTATTTCAATTCTTTTTAAAGAAGTAGCTAAATATATATGCATATATGTATAGCTATAATTTTTTTATTTGCTCATTTTAATAAATCAAAAAAAAAAAAACTAATATAAAATATACATAAAATAAAATTGTCTAAAAATTCAGCAAATATAAAAAGTTTGAGTTTTTGTTAAAAAAATGTTTGAATTTTTGAAATTTATCAAGCTTTGCCCAAATTTTAAAGCTTGGATTTATCTTGTTTTTATTATAATAAACTTGAATAAGTTACGTAAATACTTAACTGCATACCCAAATATTTCTGAAAAATTCTGAATAAAAAGCTTAAAATATTAATGACATTTTTTTTTTGGACTTTTTTGAATCTATGTGGTTTTTATTACAGTAAAATTTAATGAGATATATATAGCACTACGTATCCTAAATTTCCTAAAAATTCTGAATAACAAGCTCGAAATTTTGATGAAACTTTTTTAAAATTTATTAAAATTTGCACAAAGTTTGATGCTTCGATTTTTAAAGTTTTCGATAAAAACCCGTATAATTCTAGGGATTTTTGGATTATTTTTCACGGAAATTTTCATAGTTATAAACATTTGGCCATTTGTCCAATGTTCAATTTTCATATGCAAAAAAATAAAGAATTGCGGCCATTTAAAAAAGTACAACCTTCCTTATATTTCTACTAGCCACTTTTTTTGCCACTAACTTAAGGTTGAAAATCATAAATTTTGCATTTATAAATAATACCGAGCTGTAACTGCGAAGAAATTTACGCGAAATTTTTTGTTTCAAAATTTTATTTTTAATACAGAAAGGTTCCTAGTGCATCTAGATAGATTTCTGCATCAAAAATTAAATGTTGGAAAAAATTTCATTTACGTTCCTCCCGAAGTTAGGACTCGTTACACTCATAAAATGGAATGTGTCATCTCTAATTCAATTCAGCAAGTGCATTACTCGAAAGAAAGTACTCATGTCGAGATTTGAAGCAAAACTTACGAAATTTTAGTTTAGCAGTTCATAGTAAAAAAAATTTATTGAGCCAGAGAGGACATTTTTATAACGAAATATTTCGAAAATAGTAATAGTATGAAAAGATAATAGTATAAATTACTTATGTATGAAATATAAAGTTTTGGCTTTTTATTTTAGCCAAAGTAAAATATTTTGGGAATTTTTATTTACTTTTAAAATTAAATCTGGGAACCAGTACAAATTTTCTGCGGCAAAACTGACTACAATGTGAAAAATAATGTGCAGAGTATGAAGCTTAGCTGAAGGTATTTGAATTGGCAAATATTGGGTCATTGCTTTTTCAATATTCGGAGAAAATTAAAAAAAAAAAAACATTATAGAAAAAGTTTTACCTTAAAAAAAAATGTTTTGATTTTTGTGGATCGGAGATCGCAAAACATCAAATAGAAAAAAATAGTATGAGCTTGGAGTTAAATAATTTTTTTTTATTTTTTTTTTTGTTATCTAATGATGTTTAACAAAGTCTTCTTACAAATGGGAGTTGATATAAAAAATTAGGCAAAAAATAAAAATATATGGAACTTCGATAGGCTATAATTTTACCCAGTCCATCAAAAAGACTTCAAGCACTTTAATCTTACATTAGTACTTAAAGCTCGTAGAGTGTATTGTACAATCGCAAATTTATTCAACTAACATGAAAAGCTACTTTCCTTACCCCCTTCAATCGACCAAAACAGAATCCTTTTTATCTAACCAACCATAGGATCCGCACTTAGCGCGCATTTTAAAATAAAGTTACCAACTTCGGCGCATAAAAAACAAAGTGAATAATTTTAATAAGTAGTAAGTTCAGTAACCCCAAATACTTGTTTGTGTTAATCAGCCATAAAAAGTGTGTCAAACAAACGCTGTGCTCAAAACAACAGCAACAAAAGAGAATAATTCACGCTTTCTAGACTTTCGTCATACCAACTGAAAAAGGTAAAAGATGGAAGATAACTAAAAGTTTTAAATATAAAAAGGTATATGTAGTAAACAGGAAATATATCAGAGCAAGATGATAAAAGAAAAAGTAACTTTTGAGAAACTGCAGAAATTAATTTAAAACAAAAAAATATGTTAACTAATCAGGCAGGCAAAGAAACTTTGATAACTCGAGTGCTGATAAAGTGAAGAGAAAAATCAGTCATCATAATTCCATTAACAACTATAGTGAATTTGAAGAGCGTAGATGGGTTTCATTTATTAAAAAACTTTTTGCGAAAGCAAAGTTTAAAATAACGTAGAAAAGACAAAAACACTCATACGCCCTGTTGCACCTCGCATTTGTATGGCGCCCGGCGAAGTAGGCAAATGGAGGTAGTAAAACAAAGCGCTATGTGTGAGTAATGAGACAACAGTAAAAAGTAACGACGCCGTCATTAGTGCGATTACTAAGCGCCTGTTATATATATATATTTACGTTTCTGTTTACATTCAACAATGAAAGAGCGTCCTGTCCGCTGCTCATACGCCGTGTACGCTGTGCTGTAACTGACTACACTGAATGAATATTTGTGCTTGCGACATGAAAAATGGGCGTGCAGACTATACAAATCCAAACAAAAGCAATTACGCACACACACACACAACTAAATCGTGTAAGCACTCAAAAATGCAGAATGTCGTTAAAGTTCGTAGTCGTACAATTATTTATCCTACTGCAATGCTGCGGATGCACTTCGTACAAAGGTCAGTGAAGTTCGTTGATTCACTCATACTAATATCTTGCTAACTATTTACACTATGCATTTGTTTTATTGTTGTGCTCTTTATGCGTTTTATTTCCTTGCATTGCTTGCTTTCTTTGTTTGTTTTATTCATGAGTGTAATTCATGTATAATTTTGTCATAATTTGTTTGCTCGTTTAAGCAATGCAAGGAGTCGTTTATGAAATTTTACACACTAGCGTTTAAGGGATGATGGTGCAGCTTTAGTGGAGCTTGAGCGCAAGCAGTGCACATATCCCGCATGTACTTTATTTTATGCCTCCATTAAATAGCCAACATCGTTTTGGTTTTTGACGATACATAATGCTTCAATTTCAAGTTGGCGAAAATTAACTTCTTCTTTGAAATCTCTTACAAACGGAAAGCAGAGCATGTAAAAATAACTTATTGGTTTCAAGCAAAAATATTGCAATTCAAAAGGGCTCTACCAAAAATAAACTAAAATTAATCCGTTCAAGGGAAAAAAATTGTATCCCGCTTAATATCAACGACTAACATTAGTGATAGAATAATTCTCCTACGACATCTCGAATTTTAAACAAGTATCGAAAATGCAAAATTTAGCGAACGAAGCGCAAAAATATTGTAGTACAATTCATAGCGAGAGAATAAAAAAGTCGGTCTGAAATGTATTGATTAGTCTATGTCGAATGGCCCTCTTTAATTTTGATAAATTTTTGAGACCTCTTCTTTTATTATATGGCATAGTGAAACTTAATAAAAAAAAAATTTTTTTAAATTTTTACTTTTACTATTTCTCGGATCTTGAAATTTAATTTTTTGTACATTTCACAAACTCCTCTATTTGCGGCTTTAGAAAGAAGAATTCAAAAAAGTCAGAATTTTTTGAACAATCAAAATCAGAGTAATACATAAACAAAAAGCTTAAAATTTCGGCGTGAATTCTCTTTGTATCATAAAACATAGTTTCATAAAGAACTGTATAAAAATAAAATTGTTTCGAAGGTTATGCAAAATTTTTAATTTAACAGTTTTTCCCGGTTTTCTCAAGTTTGTTATTTGAGTAAGTCGAAGAGCTCTGCAAATATTGTGCTAACTTTGGCTTACAAGTGATATAAGGGGCGAAAAAATCTGATACTGGAAACTGGAAAAGTCAAAACAATCAAAGTCACATTTTGAAAATTTTAAGATAATTTTTGCCTATCAAAGATATAAATTTTTGGAAATTTGAAAAAAAAAAATGTTTGTAATCTCTACTGAATCTCACAAAAAGTTCTATATAGATATTTTCAAAATTATGTTTCACAAAAAATAAAAACAAAATTTTTGAATTTAGAAATTCTAAAAATTAGAGAAAATTGTCCTTTATTCCAAAAGATGCTAAATTTTTCAATAAAGTATTTTTTCTTTTCAAAAATTTTCAGTTCATTTTACATGCGATATTTGAAGCTTTAAAAATGTTTGAAGAGTTAGAAACTTCAAAATTTTTTTATTTAAAACATTTGACACAGCCAAAGTCATATTATAAAAGCTCGATCAAATTTCCAAGAAAGTGTTTTCTCCATTTTCATATGTATGAATTTTCGAGTGTTGAAAAATGTTTTCATATCTCGATGGAATAACCCAAAAAGTGTTATATGTACAATAGTTTCAAAAACGATTCCCTGTTCATTTTAAATGTAAAATAAATGCGGCTTTAAAACATATGCAGCTTTAAAAAAAATTCAAAAAATAAACAATCTCAAAATTTGAAAAATTTACCAATTTTAGACAAAACCATAATCAAATATTCAAAATTTAATTTTAATTTATCAATTTTAGACAAAACCAAAATCAAATATTCAAAATTTAATTTAATTTTCTTCTAATTTTAATTTACCTTGAAAAAATTTATAAAAGCAAAAATTTGCAGAATTTTAAAAAGAGAATAGATCAAAGTCATGATTGACATACGTATTTAAAAAAACAATATTCTGAAATTTTGAAAGCGCTGTTTTTTCAACGGAATGAAGTTTTTACTTTTAAATACTTTTTTGTATTAAATAATAAATACATACGTGTAAAAAGTACGAAATTTAGAAATCTTAAAAATTCGAGAATCTCAAATATGTTCTTTTTAAATAATACGATACAAATTTGTCGAACTTACAAACTTATTGAGTTAATAAAAAATTATAAAAAAATTTATAAAACAGCGGCTATGGTTGGTTGGAGTATCTGCAAAATATTTACAGGAAAACTCAAATCGAATAGAATTTTAAATCTAATGAAAATAATTTATTAATCAAACTGGCGGAAGAGCACCTGAAAGTTCGACCTTTAAAAAGGAATACATCAATAATTTGTTCCTTATTATAGGTGCCATGTTCAAACCAAAAATTAATCATCTCAAATTGATTTTAATCCACATCACTAACTATTGTTTTGCTTGAGCTTTTACAATTCATATAAATAAAAAAGATCCAAAAATACAAAAATTCCATACACTTTTTTTTTTGCTTTTGAGTGGAGTGAATGGCAGAGAAATTAAGAAAGATAACCACAAACGAGCGGGTTAAAATACAACAAAAGAAATCGTGAATTTTACAATTCGAATGTAAACAGAAGGTGAAAATTTAAACAAAGCAAACCACTTTGAAGTTTTCACCGTACAAAAATTAAATCTTGGCAACGAAATTTGGAGTCATATTTGTGTATGGCGAAATCTAGCCAAACCAAGTCGATTGAAGGGATAGTTACGATAATTGCGATAACTAAAAGATTAAGATTTGGTTTGAATTCGGTATTATTGCACAAGAAAAAGTAATTTCTCATAAAAAACGTACGTTAAAAAGTTTATACTCTAAACCTTACTGTTCAGTTTTTTTCCAATCATTACTTACACTTCCACGACTTACCACTTTTATGCCCACTCCACAGCTATCAATTAACTATTTAATATTGCGTCTCATCAAAATCCATTAATCATACATTAACGTACACACACACACTTACACATACATAGACACATTGTTACGCCTCTAATAAAAGCGTACGCCTCCAGAACTCATTTAGTTTCTCCCACGTCCATGCTAACTGAGATAATAGATGACTCGAATATTGTTATTATTGTGGAAGCATTTAGCCATAAAATGTACTTGACTATTTTATTTATTAAATATTATAGTGTCGTATAAAACCTAAAAGCTTCTTAATGGTGCGCATAAAAAGTATTAAATTAACTGACCGCATTTGTGTTAAGTAGTTGACATAAAGGCTGGTTGGTTGGTTGGTTTGTTGATTGGTTGGTTGGTTGACTAGTTGACTGGCTGACCATATGGCATGTGTACTAACTGGTTGACACTCAGACTAATGTGAATGGGGAATATGATTTGCAACTTTGCCGACACTTTTGATGAATAGAATTTCCGTGAAAAAGGTTTAAGTGCTTTTACACCCCAACCTCGGGAATTGTTTGGCTAAAGAAATAGTACGTTAAGTGTGTTTTAGAAGATATTGTCAATATGCCAATTTGTAAGCTTTAAAAATATATGAAAGTAAAATATTAGGAATAGGGTAATAGCTGAATAGATTTTTGCAGTTGATGAAAGTAAACGCTCCTTCCTCTTAATCCTATTGGGACTAGAATCGACACCTCATCTGCAGTTATTTGTGAACATTCTATATTTAGTGGATAGGATGTATATCTCGTTTCCAGCTATGTTTTATTGACTAGAATTCCCTCCTGCTATTATCTTCAATTATTCTTCAATATTTTTTAGTTCAAGTAATCATTGTTGGCAACTTGTGATCTCGTTTTAACATCTACAGTAGTTGTATACTAACTTTGGTGTTTTTGTATTATTCGACTGCCGTATTCATGTGTGTAGGCCGAGCGTGCTTTTTGTCATCTGGTATAACCTGGTTTCAAATATCTGCCCCAGTACTTAACATAAAATAAATGAAACACGCGTGCACCTAAGTGCGTGAACCAGAAGTAGAACTGCTATACCGATTCTACAAAGAGTAAGAGAGTTAAATATGGGACTAGTAGTAGCAGTCTTTAGTAGTAAGTAGAACTAGTACTAGTTGTGGTAATAGTAAGACTATTAATTAGTAGTACCATTAGTAAAAATAGTAGTAGTAATTAGTAGAAATAATAGCAGTGCTTAGTAGTAGCATTAATAAAAAAGTAGTATAAATTAGTAAAAATAGTAGTAGAAATAGGTAGTAGCATTAGTAAAAAATATTAGTAGTAATTATTAGAAATAATGGCAGTACTTAGTAGTAGCATTAATAAAAAAGTAGTATAAATTAGTAAAAATAGTAGCAGAAATAGGTAGTAGCATTAGTAAAAATAGTAGTAGTAATTAGTAGAAATAATGGCAGTACTTAGTAGTAGCATTAATAAAAAAGTAGTATAAATTAGTAAAAATAGTAGTAGAAATAGGTAGTAGCATTAGTAAAAAATATTAGTAATAATTAGTAGTAGTAGTAGTAGTAGAAGTTGTAGTTGTAGTAGTAGTTTTAGTAATTACTAGTTGTAGTAGTAAGTAGTAGTAGCAGGCTTTGTTAGAGTTGTAGTAGTCGTAATTAGAAATAGTAGTAAAAAATCGTGAAAATAGTGTCAAAACGGTTCAGAGCTTGTCGTCAAATCGCATTTAACTTGAGACCACTTCGCACTTTGTTCGGAACTATTTCATCCCGAAGAAATGTCGAAATCTTTCCGCAGTTACCTCAAAATTTTTACAGAAATAGTTCCGAAATGGTACCAAAGTCGTTTCGTACTTCAAAGCTAAAAAAAAATCTAACTTATAATTTCAATGGTTGTCAATGGCTTAGAAAATGTCTCTCGCTGATAGCACTGGCACCAAACAAACAAAAAATAAAGGTGTTTTGAACCAGTAGGGTTTGCCCTCTGTTTCTAGGCTGTTAGGAATGCTGAAAACGTATTTGATCTTAAAAAGTAATTTAAAACAAAGCGCATAGGAATACACATCCATCTCAACTTTCCATCAAAAATTAAATCTTAATGCCCAGGGACGGTTATAAGGGAGTGGGGTAGCGGGAGGACAAACACAAACGGATTCAAGAGGAAATTTTAATTAAAAATTTAATCATTTTGTAATTATTTTTTGCCTAACTTTTGCATGACAGTTAGTACAGTTCAATCCCGTCATCATCGACTTGGGGTTCATGATCTTCGTCTTCTTCGGCGACGCTTTTGCTGTCACAATTTAGCGAAGTGATGAAATATTCCCTCCACAATTTAAGTGTATTTTGGACATCAGTTACTAAATCGCGCGCTAGTTTTTACAGAGATTTGCGACGCTCTTCGAAACTAATGCAGATTGTCGCAACTTTTGAAAAAAAAAATTTTAAGCTTGTCGAGCTCATGACAATGTTTAGATCTCTCTTTTTCCGCACTAATACGTCTCGCTTTTTTCTCAGCCACCGGTAACGTCCGATCGCAATGTGGTATTGTAGGCAGCTTCTTTCATTTCCGTAGCAGCACCGCATTCTTTATCGGACCTGTCTTGCAGCTTTCCAAACAGTTAGCTTTCCTATGCAGATTTGGCTGCCGCAAGCTGGTGGTTCGAGTCGATGTTCGGTCCTTGGAGTGTACTAACTTTCAATACACTGGAAACATGCCTCTTGTCTATCGCAATTCGATCAATTTGATTTCGTGTTTCTCCATTTGGATATAGCCTCGAAACTTGGTGCACTCTTCCACGGACTACCAAGTTCTGGGTTCCGGTAAAGGCGATTAGTCTCAGTCTGGCGCAGGTCTCATCGCGGAGACTGCATTTTCCGCCAGTGTGGCCATAGATCTCTTCGTTACGCAACACTGACATTGAAGTTGTTAAGCAGGATTTTGATACGAAACGGCACAGCGCGCGGAAGTCGGTTCTATGAACTCATAGAATTGCTTTTTATCATATCGTTTTTCTCTTCAGTCTCGGTGTGGCCACAAATGAGCGAAATGTTAAAGAACCTCCCTCGAGTGAATGTCAGTACTTGGCAACGAAGTCTCTCTCTCACCACAAATCCAACACCAAACTAGAACTCCTTTACATGGCAGTTGTAGTAGACGGTGCAAGGCCCTATACTTTTCTTAACTTGTCTCATTCATTTCATTTCCCGGATGGCGGTTATGTCAGGTCTTACTCTTACGAGGACACCAACCTATCGAGCGGAGACGCCTTTCTCGTTAAGGGTTCGGACATTCCAGGCGTATGCCTACAAATCGGTTCTTAATACGTGGCCTACGGACGTCAACAGAAAAGAACGAACTCTGAAATTTTTTTACATGGCGGATCACGACTGCTAAGAAGTTTTCACTAAATACATCATAGTTTCAATAACCTATAGCCGCATTCTAATAGTGCTAGACATTTCTTTAACAAAAACTGCATGTTCTTCTGACTCGGCTCTATCGACAAATCGATATCAATTGAATACGAAACTTTTTGACAAACAAATTGAATGTTAGAAGCAATTATAGGTGGCCTCGAAAATTAATGCTTGGCTGAATCGAATGGAAGTGGAATGTCTGACCCCTTTTTGATGTTGTGCGCTGAGGTGGTTAATTGCTGTAGGAATTTCGCTGCTGTAGCTAACAGAAAACATGTGGGAAGTGCTGTCTGCATTTCAACTGCGCGCTTTGTTTTTGTACTAAAAATATAGTTTCTTTACAAACTTCCACATTCCTCATTGCGGACGAGTGCTAGCGTGTCTGTTTAACTTCACTAAAGTGCGCGCAAACGCTAGAAGCATATCAATAGAGAGCAAAATATAGCAAATTGAAAACGGAAGCATCAATAATGGTTATTACCGCGTTATAACTTAATTGCTGCTATTAACAAGCAAAACGTACAACTTGTTATTTTCCCCAGCTTAGAATGTGAAGTGAAAAAGCGATTAACTGGAGTCTATTTTTGTATTTTACTACTACTGCTGCTTATTACGTTGCTTCTCGAACAAAACAAATACAAGCGTGGCCTTAATTAAAGTTGCCTGCCATTTGGTGGCGCTTGAAGTGGCAATGAACGCTCGCGCACCAAATTCCTTCAATTCCAACATCAACCACAAGCGGCATTCGTAAAATCGATGGAGTAATAATATTTGATAAAAATATTAATTGATTATTTTGTTGCTCATAAGAGATAGCATCGTTTTTTTGAGGCAATATTAACACTTATTAACAACGGCAAGATTGGTGAGATTAGGTCGCTGCTCCTAAATTTTTTGAAAATAATTTAATCACAAAAATGTACGAACTTTTTAAGGGCTCGCTTGCTAGAAAACCTTGAAGTTTATGAGAGTTTATATCCTCTACAGGAAGCACCAAAAATTCGTCAAGAAAACACTACATCACCGTCAAAATAGGTCCTTTAAAAAATAGTACGATTTTGCCAATGAGAAATCCAACTGAAAAGCTTCAGTCCTCGAAATCCTGTTTTTCCTTTTCATCTATCGACAAGGAGCTTTAGGTTAGGCTAGGCTAGGTTTATAGCCTTTTGTACTACCGTTTTTGGGCTGATAAGTCTCCTATTCTCCTAAAATAACTTCGTATTGCTAAGAAAACTCGCCAGGTCTCTAATGGCCGATAGAAGGATGTGCCCATGTCCTAACTGAATTTACTCTAATGACCGTGTGGCAAGCAACTTTCTGAGCATATAGATGAACGGGTAGAAAATTAAGTAGCGCGCTAAGCTCTTTAGTGGCTGTCATTTTATTAGCCCCGTTTATTAACAGAGAAGTTAGCCGTAGATTTCTCTCTCTGTTTTCTTAATACCTACTTTTTTGTCGAGAGCATCCCACCTGACTCCAAGTTTTGGAAAGCGAAAATAGTCGGCCGCAGTTTGACCAGAAATTCGCTCATAAAAAAAAACCTTGTGAGATGTTGTATTTCGGATGAGCAAATTCGATGGGAACTTATTATTGTGAATAATAGCCTAAAATTGGAACAAATTGTATCGAATTGGTTTTGAACAACAGAAAATTGTACAGAGCAAATACAATTCAGAAATCTATCGTCTTATCTCCAAACGATTTTCAAAATTCGTTTTACTATTCAAATAACTCAATCACTTTTTTTTTAACTACATATTTCATCTTCAAACTCACAAATTTTTGTGGAGAAAACTGGCATGGCTAACACAAACTTTCGACACTAAAAATATTAAATATTCTGCAATACTCAAATGAATCGCTATGCATTTTTTTCATTTCTCATCGATGGCATATTTTCAAAACATATTTTTTCGTATAAAAAAAATATTAATTTGAAAAATTTTTCAAGAAAAAAAATGTTTGGGTTGTACTGTTTTTAAAAATACATTAATTAAATTTTATATTTGGTTATTATTTATGTTATCCATCCACTCTTAAAAATTTTAAATAAATCAAACACATGAAGTCCGTCCCCCAGCCAATTTGTCGTGGAATGCCCCATATACAGTGGTTCACAGTCAAAATTATCCAGTGATATTGCTTACTCTACCAGCAATTTTTTTCTATGTTATATATTTTAATAATATAGTTTATTCAAACACATACACCGTTCAAATAAGATTTTAAACTTTAAAAAATTTTTGCGAAAATTTAAAAAACTTCAAAAAATTTACGTTAAATTTTTTATTTTTCTCGGAATTTTCATTCAATTTTATTACAATAAATACAAGTTTCAAGTTTCTAAAATTTGCACTTTTCTCAACGATTTCGTCAATTTTCACATAACACACACAAGAAATAATAAAAATCATAATTATAAAATTATTAAAAACGCACACTCAATATAACTTGAAATTAATATGAATATCAAATGTTTAAGAATACATCAGAAGGCCGAGCATTTCTTAAAATTCTCCAATTTTGAAGCTTTACTTTTCTTAATATTTTAGTTGTGGTCCGCGTTCGCTCCTCGTCAGTTTTCGTTTGTCTTTATAAACCTTCCACTTTGCTTTAATTTCTCTGCATAATAATTTTGTCAAAAGCTTTTACTTCTTCGACAATTCCCTCGGGTATATTGGGGATGGGTGGATGAAGATAGCTACTAAGATGATTATGATTGTCATTGTGATGATGTGGGTTAGAGGGATAATAACCAGCTGGGTGGATGATGGGAGTTGTGACGAGGGTTGAGATGGGGCTGGTTGTTGGAATGGGGGTTGAAATGGGGCCAGCTGGTGGTTTGCGGTAAGCGTAATTAATTATACATAGGTATTTTGGGGATGGTGCTGGAAGTTGCATAGAGGTTGTGTGCCTGTAATATCCAAATAGATTTTCGGATATTTAGCCACTAGCCCACTGTGGTCCGAAATTATTTAAAAAAAAAAGGTTGGTTTGAGAGAATTTGGAAAATCGGTTAAATTACGTGGCTGAAAGATAAAAATTTGAAAAGCATTTGTGTCTAATACTATATCCCATTTGCACACCGGCAAAGAAACATCTGCATTTTTTTCAAAAGTTTGCAAAATCGTAACCCAAAAGTTAGTGCAAGTTTACTTGTCGTACAATAAAGTCTCCAAGAGATTTGTATCCTATAGATCTGGTTTTTTTTTTTGTTATATGTATTTAAGTTGGTAATTTTTGGGACACCCTTTATTCGTAGCAAATTTTATTCTCTCAAATAGTAATATTTTCCGAAATTCTTCCGGAGAATTAATGTACCTTGTAGTTTTTGGCGTCGATTATCTCATTTTATGTTTACTTAAAACTTACGCCAGGTAGCGCTGTACTTTAATTTTTGCTTTTTTTTCTGGGGTCTCATCGAACAAATAGTTTTTCGACTGATAAGCCCGTTTTTAATATAAAAAAAATTTTCGTATGCTAGACGACGTTACAAAGTTTATGATTTTTATAGGGAAAATTACTTTAAATAAAAACATAATTTTATTTTAATATATTGGCTCTATTTATCTCTGAAAAATTATTGTATGATAGTTTAGACACAAAACTGCTAAACGAAAATTTGAAAAAAGCAATGAAATTAAACCATATATTTTCGTTTTTTTTTTTTTGAATGTAAATTTGCAATACGCATCAAAAAATTGATTTATCAGCATTAGAAACAGCAAAACCCCTAAAAATTAGAAAACAAGTTTATAGCAGCGCCACCTAGCGCATGTTTTAGGTAGAAATATAAAACAAAAAATTAATCTACTAATCTCAAAAACATAAATTGTACTACATAATTCCAGAAAATAAAATAAATTGTTAAAATTTTATTACATTTTTCCTACATGCGTGGTTTTTTAATCACCAACTTTAAATGAATATAAAACAAAAACCAAGTTTGTAGGCTAATAATCCTTTTTGGATTTTATTTTGGGAGATATAAACTTTCCACTAACTTTGCTTTCATCAAATACACACAGATAAACCTATATTATTAGTCACACTATAATTATTGCTAAGAATTCTGTAACGACTTTCGAAATTTTTTTTTAACACTTTACCGAAAAAGGGTCCAAATAGCCCAGTTGTAAAAGCGTTAGAGGGTTAACATGTTTTAAAAGAAATATTTCTTATAAAATTTTACTATATCTTAAAATTAGATAGTCAAGTTTTATAGGATTTTTTTAACATCTTAACCATTGGTTTTTCAAAACCTCCTACCAATAATAATTGAGAGTTTAGAAGCATTTTTTTAACAAAAAACTTGTCATTCCTTTGCAGCTTTTGAAATTTGCTGACTACACTTTTAAACTACTTGAACTTTTGCGACGCCCACAGTTAATGCACAAAAAATTACTAAACCACCTAAAGTGAAGTGAACTTAAAAAAAAACCCCCACGCACTATTTCCCCAGACCAATATTTTACAAGATAAAATGTTATTTGTTTTAAATGACAGCAATAATAAAATTAAAACTTCAAAGTACAAGTGAAACTACATGAAAACTTTAAAACTACAAACAATATGGCAACATATTAATAAACTGACCGACCGGAATGAAGTTCAAGCGAATTATTTGTAGCTGTAAACCAAAGTAACCAAAATTAAGAAAATAAACTTCGAAAACAATATAATGATGATGATGGTGATGATTATGGCAATGAGTGAGTTGAAAATGGTCAGTGCGGCTGGGCGGCAAAGTAAAACAAATTTGACAATACAAATGAGGTGTGGGTGACTGAGTGAGGCGTGCAACTTAAGCGACTGGGTACTGCAAATTATATCAAATAAAGAAAAGGAAATGAGAGGAAAGGAAAGGAAATGAAAGTAAAGGTAGAGGGAAAAAAGCAAAGGGAAGAAACTACAATAAGTGAAAGGCTAAATGTATAAATAGCAAAAGTTACAAGATACAAGCTTACAAGATTGAGAAAAAAACTTTTGAATTTCTTTAGAGTTATATAAGTGCATGAGTGTGTGAGTGTATATTATAAGGACGTACATATGAGTGTACGTATTTTACCTCTTTTGCGCAAACACACTCCCCCTTTCATAACACAAACTTGCGGCTTTTCACACAAACACTTTCGGCTGTTTGGTTATTGAATATCCAACACTCATTTCTGTAGGGGTTGAAATGAAGAGCTAGATTTTTGATTAGGAAAGTTTTGGGACTCACGTATGAAAGCCGGCCTACCTAGAAAGTAAATTCTGATGCATACGTAGCAAGGTCTAAAAGTTACAGGTCTCTCTAGTTTCGATTTGACAGCGACATTTGTTCGACTTTTCACTTCAATTATTTCATTTACTAGAAAAACCTCTATTTACTTATTAATTGCCCCTTGCATATGAAACTAGAAAACGCATTTCGGTTTTTGTTACATAAAATAGGTGGCAACCCTCTTAAAAATATAAGTGTGTCCCAAACAGTTTGGCACTCAAATTTTAATAATTTAAATTTATTTGACTTTTAGACGAGGTGGCAACCTCTTAAAAATATATCTATAAATTTTCTCCAAACGAAACAAATGATTTGACACCCACATTTTACTATTTCATATAACTTAGTATAATTTTATTATATTCGACTTTTCAAACAGGTGGCAACCTTCTTTAAAATATATTCAGCTATAAACCTTTCCTTCAGCAAACCGAACCGTTTGACCACATTTCACTTGTTCGTATAACTTTTTTATAATTTTATTAAATTCAACTTTTCAACCAGGTGGCAACACTCTATATGCTATAAGCCTTCTCATCAACGAATCGAACAATTTATCGCTCATATTTTCTTATTACATATAACTTCAGTATAGTAGAAACTCGACTTTTTAAACAGGTGGCAACCCTCGTATAGTTTGCCATGAACCTTCGCGCGGAGATAAACCGTTTGACACCCTTATTTTTTATATTTCATATAACTTGTGTATAATTCAAAGAAATACAATTTTTCAAACAGGTGGCAACCTTCTCCAAAATTTATGCATGAACCTTCACCTCGCCGAGACGAACTGTTTGATATCCAATGTTTTATATTTCATATAACTTGTGTAAAATTAGATTTAATTCGATTTTTTTTAACAGGTGGCAACCGTGTTAAAATTAAGCTATGAAACGTTCTTTCCAAGACACCCATCTCTTAATATTTAATATATGTAACTATAGTACATTTCAATTAACTTTTACTTTTAAAGCAGGTGGCAACCCTCCTAACCATAAAAAAGGACTTGATGATCGATTCTCGTACCTATCAAGTATATACATATATAAAATGTCATAAAAATCGGCCAACACCGTGATACGAAATCTTTATATGCATTTTACACACTTAAGATAAAATTGTAGAAAAGTCGAATATATACATACATTGAAAATTTCTTTAGAAGAATAAACGAAGGTAATACAGGGAATGTTATAGAATCGATTGAAACCATTTTTGTCTAACCTGTTAGTGAAGCGCTTCGAAAATTATATTGAAATAGAATCGCACTTTATAAAATAAAAATAGGGGTTTGAGATTTACCTTCCATTTAGTATTTGAGATTAGCAACTTTTGGATCTTACTACGCACATATGTATGTGTGTAAATAAATACAATTTCAATTACCTATAAATGTGTAGTAAAGTTAATTTTACTTATGGCAAATTAATCGGTCACCCATTTTATTTATTAAGTTGATGAAGGCAATAAACGAGGCTGTTTTTTTCTATTATTAGTATGGTAAAAGGCAGGCGTGTTTGCCTATTGAACTTTCCAGACAACTGGGATTCATTTTGTGTCAAAGGGTTTAGATTTTATTGTTTCTTGTTTAATTTTTGTAATCATTGCCACATTTACATCCAAAATGTCAAATTTATGATCGGAAAAGGGCCAAAATATTACTTAGAAAATAAAAAATAGTTCTAAATTGGTATTACTACAAAAGCCAAAACATGAAATAGAAAATATAAAATAAAATAAAAAAAAAAAGAATAAGCAAAAAAAAAAATTAAATATATAAAAAAATAAATTATAAAAAATCCTGTAAAGTATAAAAAAGTCAAACGAAATAAAATATATAATTAAATACAATTATTTTAAATATAATGAAATAAAATAAAGTGAAATAAATTTAAAAAAATTATAGAACAATTAAAAAACATAAAAAGAAAATAAAATAAAATAAAACAAAATAAGGTACAAAAACATAAAAGAAAAGAAAAAAATTATAAAGGAAGAAAATTTAAAAAAATGAAATCAAATAAAATTAGATAAAATTTTAGATAAAACAAATTATTTGAAAAAAAAAAAATAAAATAAGATGTAAAAAATAAAAAAGGAAATAAAAAGTATGGTAAAATAAAACAAAACTAAATATAGGAAAATGCAAGAAAAAAGCAAAATAGAACAAAGTAAAAAAAATTAGAATGAAATAAAATACGTAAAATAAATACATAAAAAATAAAAATTAAAAATTAAAAATTAAAAATTAAAAATTAAAAAATAAAATATAAAATTCAAAAAAATAAAATAAAGCGAAATGAATTTATATACGAAAAGTAAGTATATAAAACGAAATGTTATAAAATAAATCAAAGTTAAATAAAAATTTATAAAATATGTTATGCAACCTATAATATGTATAATGTTTCGCTTTCTTGTTGGTTGGTTTTTGTCAGAATTGTGGTGGTAGCTGATCATTGGGTTTTGGTATTTTTTCGCATTCTGAAATTATTTTTCAATAATTTTTCAAAAAAAAGTTCAATGCCAACAACAATTCTGTCAAAACAACAACAAAGCAAAGCAGTTAATCCGGCCAGCATAACACTCTTTTATTGCAGGACGATTTCTCCAAGTTAACTCCTACCGCAAACCGGGTTTAATTAAGGCACTTCTTTACAAAAATTCGAAAACAAAAAAATAGTGAAAATGATGAATCAGTTTTTGAAAGAAAATATCTGCATATCTATACTATCATAAATCTTTAGAAAAGTCATATCTGTTTATTGGGAATTTCTTTAAAGGAGGGACAGAAGGTGATGCAATGAATTTAATAGAATACATTTGCACCAGTTTTAGAATGTATGTATGTCTGTCTGTTTGCCTGCTTGAATTCATGAATCTCCAAAATTATTAAATGGATTTTCATGGAGCTTTAATTGGTGACTAGACAGCTTAACGCCAACAACGTATGCCGGCGTTTATTTGTTGTTTTGAAAGTTTGCAACTGAAATAAAAATTAAAGCTTACTTTCACATCCTGAATTTGGCTAGTATTAAACAAAAAAGTAAAATTAAATAATAATAATAATAAGAAAACGCACATAGTGAAGACAATTTCAATTTATAGTAGCTAGCAGCTGTTAAATTGAGATTAATTTTAGAATAGAAGTTTAATTAAATACGATAAATATGAGCACTAGTACATTTAATAACTGGAAATATAATACCCAAAATAATTTACTTATCATACTTAACGTATTATTTTGCCTATTTCTGTAGAATTATTTACTTTACGCCATTGTAATTGCAACTCTCATTAAATATGTAACTACGAAAATTTAATCTTATTTCCTTTCCTTCGCTTGTGTTCTAATAATATTTACTGCCATCAGCTTTTAATGACTTTGTGGTAATCAAGAGAAATATAAGCTTAGTTTTGATTCATCCAAATTTAGCTTTCAATACAATATAATTATGAAATTATTTACTGCAAATATGTACACATAATATAAATGCTTTGTATGAAATTAAATTTGCAATAGGAGCTGATGTTTTGGGGAAGGAATTTTTGCCATCACTAGTCAAATTTAGTTTGGACACAAACCGATTTCATTAGCGTTGAAAAATGATGCTTAATTAGACATAACGCCGTAATCTGTTTGTCTGCAAACGAAATTTGAAGAGGGAAAGCGGAAACTCATTTAAAAAAAAACATCATTTATTATATTCAAATTTTAAATCATCTATTTATCTATCATCTATCTTCTACTCAAACTTTTTAATCAACACTTTTACTAATTTTTTTGGGTATGTAGTTATGTAGCCCACTTATTTCAGTATCATAAAATTCAAGTTTCAAGCGGATAGAAATTAACTTTGATTTTTGATATTTTTTCTTTGCTGATGCTGTTTCCCCTTTTTCCTCCATATAAAAATTAATTTTATTCATGCGTTATTTAGCAGCAAATGCGCAACATCGCAATTTTTAACCACTTGAAAGTTATCTTTATTATAGTAAAATTTAATGATCCAAGTCACAAGGCTGAAAATTGAATTTTAATTTTTAGAAATCTGTTGAGGGTTAGTAAAGTGTGTACAAAGTTTTTTTTTATCATATAATGAACTATAGCTTTATAGATAAATGTTCAAAAATAAATAAGTAGAAGCAAGTGAATTTTAGTGGTGCTAATAATTTTTCTACGCAAGCTCCTTTAATGAAGGTTTTTCAATGTTACATTTTTTACCTTGTAGAATTTTGTCTTGCAATTTTTTGAGTATTAAATTACTGGATTACAATAAAAATTTATTGGACCTGCATTATTATATTAAAATGTACCAAATGCAAACCATATTAACAAAATATCCTTACACCTCAAGAGGTTACGCATACGCCGCGTCGAAATTTTTGACTCCATATATTTCCTTCTCCAACCAAAACATGCACATCAAATTTATATGAAGTCAACCTGCGTAGTTCTCCCCTTTAACTTTTAAGCAAGTTTTAAGTTTTTCCAAGCGCAATTTCGGCTTTTGTACTAATTGCCTATTTATAACTGATTTGTTCACATTAAATTTAAACATACATATGTATTTTAAATTATATTCATTTTATTTGCTTCAGCAACAAAATACCTTTCGTTTCGATTGGCTAAAAGCGAAAATTCCTAGGCCTTGTTTTATAACCAGCCATCTAGCTGTGCATTTTGTTTGACTATACTCGTAGCTCAAGTAAACTTGAGTATTCACTTAAGTGCATCTACTCGCTTGTGTTACTAAGCAATTTGTTTTCTTAGCATGTGTGGTGTGATTGCTGTCGTAGACTGCAGTAAAGTGCAGCAAATTGATTTCCACACTTTTACACTTTGTACACTTTCTCCAACAACTGCACACTCATACAAATAAAAAATATTTACTTACATACATAGCTTCATGTTAGTTTGTAAGGCCCCGAGCTAGCGTGGTAAGTAATTAACTTTGTTTACTTTGGTGAGATTGTTGGCAAGTTTTTGTATACACTTTTGTGGTAAAATTTGAAAACTTTTCATTAAAATATTTATCTTTGCCTCTAACATATGGCACTACTTGATGTTGGTTTACTTTACTAATACATACATGGAAGGGAAAAAATTGTCGATGCGTTGCTTTTAATAAATGCAAATATTTGGAAAGCCTTTGGAGAAGCAGGAAATCTGTTTATAAATTAAGTATGCAAGTCGTTATAAACGAATGTGGAACAAATATTTTTTTTTAAAGCAATATAGAAAAAATATTTTTTTAATGAGTGATTTAAAGTTTTATAATTTGTAAGTTCTTAATAGCTGTAAGCTTTGCAGACTTTTTTTTGCGGTATAGAAATTTTATTTGAAATAAAAAGCAGAAGACTGAAAAACAACGTGTTTAACAAAAGTAGCGTTATCGATATTTACCGATAGTAAAAATTATATGTATCCTGTTAGTAACAAAAAAATAATAATGACGTCGATAAATGTAAATAAAAACATATCGACACCGATTACATAGTCGATAAAAATAGCGATAACAATATCGATAACAATATCGATAATATAATCGATAATAATATCGACAACCATTATTTACCGATAACTTAATGGCGTTGGAAGAAACTCTGATCATAAAAATTAGCTACGTTTAGGATATCGATATATCAAAATGATAGTACAATATAATAATAACCGATAATAATAGCAATAGCGATAATCATGACCGATACGATATAACTATATAGTTATCGATAATAATGATAAGGAGACATTGATATCGATATCGACCGATTACAATATCGATAATTAACACAATAACGATATCGACAACTAAAGCGAAAGAATCCATAAATATTTTGGAAAAAAAATTTGCTACGGTGAGGAACGGAAAGTAATACCGCGATTTTATTTCTCAAATACTCACTTTTTTTCGGAAGAAAGAATTAAGATGAAACATCACTCATTTGGTAAATTTACTACAACTTTTTATTTTACCAAAGTCTTTCATTTGTGCAAGAAAAAGGAACCTGTAGTTGGATCCCACGTGGTATAAGTGACTCTGCCATTTCACCACAGTTAAAAAAAACCATACAATATTTCATAATATTTATCGTTAAAAATTTTGTAGAAAGTATACGGCGTAACTTTAAAACTTTTTCATTTATATTTATACAGCCAAGTGTTTTTTTTGTTTTATTTTAAAAATTCGTTGGCTTCATTTTCTTTACACCCCACCTCCACGAATTGTTCACATAAAACCAAATGGTACACGTGGCAAACTATTTTCTATGTTTTCTTCTTTTTTTTTGTGTTTGCCTCTGGTAATGGCGATAAACGTGGCACGAGGCATTCCCACACTCGAAACATTGTCACATGTAGACGCTGGAAAAGTTATACATACATATATAACAAATTACTCTCTATATTCGTGCAAATGTGAGCAAACTAAAAGCTGTATTAGTGCCGCATCTTCATCAGCTTAGCGCTTAGCACAAGTTTGTCACTGGAGCTAAACAATCTGCGGTTAATGCGCCTTAGACAGATTTAGGCCAGAGTTTTGCTCCACATTGTGGCGAATAATTTGATTTGCTTCCTTCACAGCTTCGTCTCACATCGGAACAGCAGCTGGTTTGCTCCTTTAGAAGCTGATAAAATTCACGTGGAGGATTCTTGCGCGCATTTTCAAAGTTGCCTGCCAGAAAAGTTCGTTTCGCACTCTCCATTATAAAACTAACAGCCCGTATTCGCTGCACAAACGCTACTAGCTGTTGCAGCCCCGTTTTTTGTGATTTGCTTTTAGGTTCAAATAGAAAACTTAATGAAAAACCATGTCTTCTGTTTGTGTCACCAAAATTGTTATTCATCTTAGACTTTCTCGTTGTCATTGATTTGGGTGCATCAGGTGCTGTCGTTCTATCGCCGTCACTCAATTTCAAACTACGTACGTGCGTGCGTAAAACGCGCACAGTTTTAATTAAAGCATGTCGCGAATGACTTTTGTTTGTACACCACACCGCATCGATTTGAATTGCATCAATAAACGTGCTACACAAAATAATAATTGCATATCGACCTTGAGGAGGCAAGGATATTAGCAACTAGTAAATGTGTGTGTGTGTGTGTTGGTTTAATTTGCGTAGTAGAATTTGTAACTCTGATTTCTGCTAAAGTCACATATCAAATCGTTCAGTTCCTATTATCTGTAGAGCTCAATAACAAACTTTAATTCCAATATAAGTCCTAAATCTATTTTGTATTAATTCACACATAACATAGTTGATAGATAATTTCCCAGAAATTTTAAGATTTAAATTACGATATTGACTTCAAATGCAAAGGTCGTAAGGTACAGGCGTATGGGTATCAAATGAAAGAACGTAGTTTTTTCTTTGTTATTTTGTGGTGAAACTCCTCGAAAATGTCTTTTAAATATTTGAAGTAAAACTTATTTAGCGACATGTAAGTGAATTTTCACATCGCGTAGCGAAAGTCGCGTCGATATCGCGGCACGAAGTTTATGACATCAATCGAAAAAACACAGAGACATAATGAACTAGTCCTTGTATACTATTTCGAGACCATTTCAGGACCTTTCAGTAGCTCGGTCCTGGTTCACCACAACCATTACTACTGCTAATTTCCACAAAAACTTCTAATTACTACTGCTATCTATCTACGGCTACTACTTCAACTACTACTATTTCTATTAATACTACTACTGATTACCACTACTATTTTTAGTAGTTTCTACTGGTGTTTTTTAATTTCTACTACTAATTTTTACCAATGCTACTACTATATTTATTAATTTCTACTACTATTTTTTACTAATGCTACTGCTATATTTTCTAGTGCCACTACTAATAACCTATACTATTTTCGATAATTTCTACTACTATATTTATTAATTTCTACTACTATTTTTACTAATGCTACTACTAATTACTACTACTACTCTTTTTACAAGTTTCTACTGCTATATTTTCTACTGCCACTACTAATTGTACTATTCTTACTACTTATTTACTATTTCTACTAATGCTACTACTAATTACCATTTCTGTTTCTACTTACTCGATTATTAATCACTGCATCTATTTTAATTAATATTTACTACTATTTTTACTAATTCTACTACTAATTACTACTACTATTTTTACAAATTTCTGCTACTATTTTTACTAATTCTACTATTAATAGCTACTACTATTTTTACCAAGTTCTACCAGTATTTGTACCAATGTTACTACTGAGTACTACTCCTATTAAAAATTCACATATTTATGAAGAAACTAAAAACGCAGATTTTTTTATAATCGAGCTGTAGCTTTGCGAGTATATCGATTTCCTCATGTGTGACTTGGATTAACGCACTGTGCAATAGGGCGAAGGTAGGAAGAGACTTAGAAAGTGTGAATTTATTTCACCGAGAGAGACGCAAATCCTTTATACTAATTTTATTGTGCTTAGATTTCTACAAAAAATGTCGCAGAGAATGTGCGCAGACTTCACAAAGACCAAAGCGAAGTCCATAGGAGTTAACTGTTATGGGAAATTTGTATCAAAAGATAAATAGCGTGGAAGAAAAACCAAAGTAGGCATTTAGTTTTATTTCTCATAATTAACTTCAAAGTTTTTATTTTGTATTCAAATAAAAATCCATCATATTTCGTAAATTTTCTGCGCTTTTTTTTACATTGTACAATTAAATCTCTTCTCCAAAAAACAATACGTACAGTGTCCATGTTTTTCAGGACAATTTTTTTATCGCAAATTTTACACAAAACAACAAAATATATGTAAATCGGAATTTCAAATTTTCTAAAAAATTCTTGAAATTGTGTGGGTATTAAAGTTTTGGTATACAATTTTTCATTCCATTTTTGCCTTTTAATGTAAAAGTCAGAAATCACTAAAATCTTGGATTGATATTTGACAATTTTTTTTAAATTTCTATCTTACGAACTTTTTTATATAACAGATGGATTTTTCATCTATTTTTAATATTTTTTTTTTGCGACGGTCTTGCACATTTTCTGCATGAGTCCAATGTAAACAATTTTACAAAACCAAAATATCAAAAATATTTGAATAATTGATGAAAATTTTTTTGGAATTTTTACAAAAATTTTTACAAAGTTTGTAACTTTAAAGTATAATATATGTTTTCTATTCTATTACGAGACAAAGTTTTATAAAAAAAATATTAACGGAAAAACTAACATGATCACAAAGACAAAAACCTTTTCGATATCCCACAGCTCTTTTATAGCTGCAGATAGTCAGAACTCTCCACGGCTTCTTCACTCAAATGCAATCAACGGACAATTGACTTCAGCAGTGTAACTTTAGTTTTTCAACTGTAATAGAAAAGCAAAGCAAAAGTAGGGTAAATCGCCAGCGGCGCAACGCTGCACTAAAGCTACTTCTTATCTGCACTACCGGGAAAAAAACGAATACTTCAAAGAAGGTAAAGTGGAAAGTGAAGAAGCGTTCAATGAAAGCGCAAAAGAATTTCGAAATAAAAGTGAATAGGTAAATTGCTTGCTGTTATGATGTTATGATAAACTGGAATAGTGAAAGGAATACATGGAAATATAATAAATTGGCGAATGATACTAACACTCCTTGCATAATGCAAACATTCTGTGCTCCAGTAGCAGCGTAGTCGTCTTCAATGCGTCACGCTTAGTTTATCTGCTGCATTGCACGCCATGGTTTTCGCTTGCATCAAAAGTAATAAAAATAATTCATAAAAGCGCTATCAAAGTCTGAGAATGGTGTGCCCATTATTATTATTTTTTTTTTTTGCTCAATTGGCGACGGTACTTTGCTTCAGCGACACCATTCCCGCGGCAATGGAGCAACTTAACACAGTAGGTTGTTGTATTCAAATGAAATGGCTAAGTTTTAAAAGAAAAATTGTAACTAAGCAACTGCAGGTAGCCCCGGCAGCAGGTAGTAGGTGGTAAATGCCATAACAAAGTAATCAACAAATGGTAGGGTGAATTATTTTACTGCAACAAAGTGGTAGGCCAATGCAAGCAAGTCTACCCACGTAATCGCAGAATTTTTCTCACATTTTTTTCAACTTTTTCATGAACTATTAATTGACTTTGTAAGTCCTTTTTTACAGCATTTTTTTTGGATAGCGTACACTGAACTCAAGTGCAGGAGAGATAAAGAGATTTAATGCAATGAGGTCTCACTAAACCCAGGTCTATCTATAAGGACGATGGGAAAAGTTTTATCAAACCGCTTCCCATTGGTGTTTTAGTGTTTTTGAAATCCTAATTTTCTGAATACCAACTGAACTAGGATAATATTTTTTTTCAAGTAGCTGAATTATAAATATTATATTATTTTTTGTCAATAAAGTCAAGTGGCAGCATTTTATGTTTTACTGTAAATACATTTTATTCTCTTTTGTTTGAATGCTGCTTAATGAAAAGCTGGGAAATTTTAACAGAGATATTGTATTTCATAAGACACACAATTTTTGGATTGGAAAAAGTAATGAGGTTGCAGGTATTTGATTTCAATTTTTGTGTAATTTAACACGCGAATTTTTCTAACTAACAGTATTCTATTGAATGCATTCATTTAACTTAATTTACATTTTTAAAAAGGTGGTAACCCGAAATACGAAAAAAAAAATCCAAATTCAAATTTTTTTATACCTCCTTCGCTTGGCACCTACTTATGTATATTGCGGTATTTGGCGTACCTAATTAACTTGTTTTTAATTTTTTATGCATGTCCAAAAGTATTTTCGAAATAAATTTAAAAAAATTCCAAAAAATTCCAAAATTTCACTTACGTATTTATTTTTTTTAAATAGGTGGCAACTCTATGCAAAAATATTTTTGAGTTGAATTTTTTTTAAACTTTTTGCATTAATATTCCAAAATTTCATTCATTTAACTAATTTAGTTGAACTTAATTTTTCAAACAGGTGGGAAACTGCGAAATATTTTCGAAATTAAGCTTTCTTAAATATCTTTCGTTTGGTATCAAAACGCATAGTAATATTTCAGTTATTCTATTATTATTAAATGAGTTGAATTTAACTTTTGAAACAGGTGGCAACCATATCCAAAAATATTTTTGAAGGTAAATTTTGAAACTGCATAGTATAATTTGAGTTAATTTGTTAAATTTTGTGTTTACTTTTTTTTACTTTTACACTAAATTTAATTATTTATAAACAGATGGCAACTCTCTTTTAAATACATCCTATTCCGATAGCCATTTCCTGTGGCACTAAACATACCACCGACAAATCTAGCAGCCAAGAACTTAGCAGAGATGCGAAAATTAGAAGACTCTAGACTCTATCTAAATTAGACTTGTGACAAAAAATAATGAAGCCTTCATTCAACACGAAATATTCAACGCTTTAAGAGCAAGTATAGATTCTGTCCCACAGAAGATGGATTGGATTGCCCAAGTACACAATTTTTGGTTTTGACTTGCCACTCTCGAGAAGTATTGAAGTCTGAAGATTTTATTTTCAATTTCGCTTTCATTTCACTTCGCTTTAGTAAAACTACGTTCATTATTTATTGCCTGCCTTTACAGTCTCTTCTAGAAAACAGCGTTTTTTCTCGTCTGAAAACTCACTTGCCTGTCACAACGGTCGCATGTCGCGCCTAAAGCTCCCGACCAACCGACCTTGCACTTCCGTTGTCACGCTTCCGCTTTTCATTTCCCCACATGTTATGGTAACTTCAATTGCAACTGGAGGGAGACTGCAGCTAGTTGCTCCTTTTTTGCTTTTTGCGCTGTCCACTTCCGTCGGTGCACTCTCTGACAGGAAGTCGGTTTAAAGGTTGATGCTGTCATTTGCCGCTTGCATGCCTCAACTTTGCTCTTTTCATTTCACTTTACTAGGTTTCCACAATTTTTATGCCATTCATTTTACCTACCTTGCTCAGCGCATGTCTCGAGTTGAGTTAAATTATGAATAGCCGGCATTTGGCAGCGCACTCCTGCAAAAAGTTCACTTGAAGTGCGCTCCGATCAACTTTATAGCCGCTGTCACTCAACTCACTGCTCACAACGAAGTGTTGAAGCAAAATTGTTTGCCACACGCACATTCTTTCGCAAATTTGCATATGTGCTATAAATTTGTATGTGTGTGTGTTTGTGTGTTAGATGACTGTAAAGTTTGCTTGCGTTTAATTTTTGTATTTTTTTTTTTTTGTAATTTTACTACTCCAACTTGGCACGCTCATAAAGTGGCTTCCACACTTACTTTCACTTCCTTTTACGAGTATTCTGTTTTATTTTACTTTTTTTAAGTAGTTTGCCGCAAAGTGGAGCAAACAGGTGCCTTGGTAGTTGCTGTCTGAAGTGGTGCACGACGTCGGTCGCCTGGAGCCCGGCATTATTTGCAGCGCAAGCGCCACCTGGTACGATAGAAAATCCTAGCTGGTTTTCTGACAATGAAGACGATGAAACAAAAAGTGCGCTTAAAATCTTTGGAACTTAACTTTGTTAGCTTTAATTATCATAACTTTCATTTTATCAAAGCCTAGTTTCGCTTAACTTCAATTGGCTCCATTCAATTCGTCAGTCAGCTAGATTCAATGCATTCCCGATATCAAGCATTTATATTTCATTTAATGCCTTTTTTGTGGCAATGTTTGCGCCTGTATAAATTTGAATAAGTTAATTAATCGAAAGGTATTTTAAGGTTCTTTGTCAAACTGTAACTGCATTTTTGTTCAGTATTGTTTGGCATTTCATCTAAGAAAGACTTTTGAAAAACTTAATGACAATCAACTTTTTTCGACCACAATTTTATTCAGCGATGTGACTAGTTTCTCCCTTTCCATACTTGGGTCAAGAGCAATCATATGACGTTTAAGAGCTCACATAAATATACCGACAATGTGGATTAGGGGTTCGTAAATTGACCGCCTAGATCCCAAGGTTTTAGATAATTCGACAATGATTGAAGGATTTGAAAACTAATATTACTCCTGTCATTCGTCAAAAACTACACGAAATGCTCAGAATGTACTATATTAGCCGCAGTTATGGTCAACATTTAAAATAAAAAATATTTAAAACATAAATATTCCTTTCATTTCTATGATAATAAAAATTACAAGATAAAATTTAAGTTTTTTGGTATAAAAAATTTTTGTATTAAAAAAAAAACATACCTCTAAATGAATTTCCCTTACTTGAGTTCGATATCAACAGCATCAATGAAAACGTTATCGTTTACATAAATGATATTGCAAAAGAACGTTACCATTTCTTATCATTATCGATATATTTATCGAACTCGTTATCGATTTAGGTGTAACTTTCGATGTTTGTACATAACGACTAATTTCGTCTTATTATTTTCGTTATCGATATCGCTATTGTTATCATTACTGGCATCGATATCGTAACAATTACCGTTGTTTTCATAGAACTCGATGTAGTTATCGCTATCAATATACCGTAGTCACTATAAGTTGCATTACCGATATAGCTATCGATAACAATGTCAGTATATTTAGCGACATCTTTATCGATTTTTTTTAGCAATCGATATATAAGTAGTTATTGTCATCAATATGGTTTTATTCAATCATGATATTGTTAAAATCGTTCTCATTACAAATGTAGTGATCGATTTCTTTATATTTACTCACTTTTACCGATTTTGTCTGCACAATTACGAATTGTACTCTTATAACGGCTATTTCAGTATTATCACTTTCGTTTCCGATATTTTTATAGGTACTGGCATCTACATATATCCTTATCGATTTCATTTTAATTATTGGTGTCTTAATCGACGTTGGTTCAGCACTTCAAGTAGTTATCGGTTTCATAGTTTTTATCGATAATGGCATCGCCATTGTGTTATCGAAACTTTTATCGATTTTGTCACAGATATAACAATTGATTTCTTGATTCTTTTCGGTATTAATATAGCAGGCTCAATCACATTCTTGCTTGTACTCAGATAACGGGTATTTCTATGTTATCGTTTTTCTTTGGAGTTGCCAGTACTTGCTCACTTAATCGATACAATTATCTTGTTTCTTGTCAATGTATTTATTGATTATTTATTTATTGGTTTGAAGCGCAAGACCTTTACTTTTGGCAAACACTGGTAATTTTTACTTATTTTTAGTAAAAAAAAAACATCACAGAAATTTCACTAATTTCTTCAGCATTAATTTCATTCATTTTCAAACTAATAAACAAACTTTTTATACGAATGGCAAATTACAAAACTGTCAAAAAATATAGCGTGAAAAGGCATATTTCAAACGAGCGTTTGATGAGATTTGTCCTATCCAAAAACACAAAGATAATAAATATGTCAACAAATATTCAACAAAGTAATAAAACTTCTACTCACACTTCGAATGATACCGAAATTATTTAGCTCAACTTTAGAAAGTAAATAAAAAAAAGTCGTAAACGTTCTCATTAATTTTGATATATTTCACAATTTCTATGCAAACTCGTATTTCTTATTCTTACCTTAAAATAAAGCAAAAAAAAAAACATAACCAATTTTATTGCAAATATAATTAAAAATCAAAGTGCTACAAATGTTAATAAGGCAAAACAAAAAAAATGTTGCACAAACATATTTAAAATGAAAGTCTAACTTTGATGTGCACAAAGATAATTAACATAATTTAGCGGTCAGCTGAGCCTGCGCGTTCAAATGGAAAAAATGTGACGCTCCAAAAAACAAACAAAAAAAAATCTCCAGAAACAACTGCAGCGCACCAGCAAGCATGATAAACGTAAAATTTGTATGGCATTAACAAAGGTCAGCCCAAAGTGAGTTGCCGCCATACGCCTGGCAAGCAATCCTTGATAACCAAAGCTAGTGGTACTCGTACATGAATAGCAGCAGCAGCAACAGCAGCAGCAACAGCGGCAGCAGTGATTACGATAAGTGCACACAAATGTTGGAAAAAATGTTGGCAAATCCCATAACCCCCTTTTCGCCCTTCACCAGCACGAAAAATAACAATATTTGCCGACAAAAAATTTCTTGTTTTCCTGTTTTGTTTGCATATGGCGAATATGCTGCCCCTGACCCATCACCGCACGTGCCGAACAAGACAAACAGGCACAGGAAATATTGGCTCACTGAGCAATGAAGTTGTGTTGGGATTTTGGTTGGAATTCTGGGCAGATGTTATGTAGTGCTGTTGTTAAATGGATTCATCTTGTTTGAAGAACTCAATTTTCTGCTTCAGTTTCTACGCTTTTTGTTAAAATATTTCTAATCGATCTTTGTTGGTATGGCACTTTTAATTTCTTTTGAAATTTTGTATATTCAGTGATGTATCCTCTAAATGTGAAATAAGGCGTGTGGGGAGAAAAGAAAATACCCAAATTGTATTCTCTCTGAAATAGTAATTTTTTTTTTATTCTTACCCCAAATATGCGAGGCAATGAAGTTAGGGAATTAGATTGTTCGTAAAACTTCTAGGTATGTATAATTATTTTATGTGCGTTCACACCAAGTTTCACTCGGCTCTGCAAATTGACTTTTCTTTCCAAATGAGCACTTCCTGAAATCATACAAATCTGTTGACGCTAACGTATCTCGGACTTTGTTTGTGGAAGATCAGACTTACACTTCTCTTCAACTGCCATTTGCAACCGGTAACAGCGCGACCCTGTAGGCAACATTTTTCCTTCCATAGAGGCCGCCATTCCCCATCGTACAAGTCGTTATTTCTGGCACGCTGCAAACAAAACCGAAAGAGCGAGAAATGTAGTTGCAAGTGTTTGGCTATCTGTTTTGATTGCGTCTTTTCGACATCGCGCTTCCCTTGTGTCAATTTTTTGCTGCATCGAGACGTTTACGAATCTTGGCTGCGGCAAGATAGTCAGCCCCTCGAAAAGTGGGCACATCCAAGACAAAAGGAATCATGCCTTCCATATAGCGTGATATATATTTTTTTGTTTGGACCTGGTACTACATACTGCCACATTTCGGACCCCGACGAGGTCAATCACCCTAAGTCCGTGAGCGGGTATTTTGTTTGTAGGCTTAATGTACCGAATATGGGAACATCCGACTGGAAATGAGCTAAAATGAGAAGATTAAGCTGGTCGACTGCGCTTATCTTGAAATCTACCGCATTAAATCGGCTACAAATTAAAGGGTGCAATAAGTCTCGGATGAAACTCCCTATTTTGGTAAAGACCACGGTAAAAGTTTGAAGGACTATTATTTGATGACTTACCATTGGAAATCCAGAACCCTGAAATCCTGAAGGTGCCGCTCCCAAGCTCGTTGATGTCCTCGGAAGAGTAAAGGCTGACATCACCAGCATCCAAGAAATGAAAAGGACGGAGTGTAAGATAACCATTGGACGTCTACTACAGTTGCTATGTAAAGGAGAGCAAGTTCGGTGCTGTGGATTTGTTGTGAGAGGGGGACTTAGCCGCCAAGTACTATCGTTCACTCCAGTGGACGAGCGTCCCAGCATGGCTAAAATCAAGGCGAGATTCTTCAACATCTCGCTGATTTTTGTCCACGCCCCGACAAAAGAGAAGAAGGATGAAGTGATCATAGAAGTGAGGCGCCTGGCTGACGGCCGTGGCCCCATCACGAGATGAACATCGTGCTTGGCGGGATCAATACCAGATTGAATAAGGAAGATATAGATGACCATTCTGTCGGAAAATTCAGTGTCCATAATGAAATGAATAATGAAACAGCCTCCAACTGACTGAGATTAATCGACTTTGTCGGAGACATTATAATCTGTTACGCAACTCTTAATGCTTGAATACGACAAGCTTGAGATGTTGACCAATAGGAAAGGTACCCGAAAATTTTACCAGAATGTGGAGCAACTTACGGAAGGTTTTAATAGAGTGGAAAATTCCTGTATAATAAGATTGGCTGATGTTCAAAGTATACTTACATTTTTCGAGTGCACATTTCTCCATCTTGCTTAAATGTAACAGAAAAAGCCATCGCCGGAGAACATGAAGATCCCGAATACTGACTTCAGTTTCTACAGAACAAGAAGATTTGTTACCTATGTAAAACTAATACGGTTATGTAAGTTAATGTTAAGCAAGAATATCAGCTCGCATCGTAACTGCCAAAACACCTGGCTGAATCATTTGGTACTAAACCAGGTTTCAAACAGCGTGACGCCCTATCGTGCTACTATAAAACTCTCATCATTGGGTGAAGAATTTTGGATGCTGTCAACATCGAATGAGATGAACCTTAGAGTGATCGAAAGAAGGATTCTCCCAAAAGATTTTTGAAACTTTATGGCTTTGTGACGGCGATGTACCGTAGATATGAAATGACGAACTTTAGTGAGCTTTATAGCAACGTAGACCTAGTGCATCGAATTGAACTAAAGTTGCTGTGTTGGCTAGGTCCTGTGGCACGGATGGAAAAAAGTGTTCTATCCCTGAAACTCCTCAACAAGGTAAGCGCTGGTGATGTTAGATGAACAGCAAGGACTCCTCTGCATTAGGCAAACCAAGTGAAAAGAACTTGAGAGCACTTGATATTTCCAATTGGCGCCAGTTAGCTGGGAGAAGGCGCGAATGGCGTGTTATGTGAAACTTGGTAAAAATCGCTTAGGTTTTTATAACGCCAATTAAGTAAGAAAGTATAAACGGAAAACTTAGCACACACCATGCCGTTCTAACCACTGCGTTTGTTATTTCGCTTTCTATTCATCAGATCGAAGACACTTTGGAATTTACTTGTTAGAATTACGCTGGGAAACCTAATGGTTTGCTATTACAATTATTATGTTTGCTAATATAATTCAACGCTAGTAAACTAACTGGCCTTGTTCAGTCTACACGAAGAATTCTCTGCAATATTGATAAAAACAAGTTTTATTGTCGTTTTCCTATGATTCATAAACGTGCACGCATCCACTGCAATAACACTTTAAGTGGACCGCATAAAAAACTACCACGAAATGAAGCAATATCGCCAACCACTGTCTCAGATACTCGAGCATTCAATCATAATTTATTAGCCACAACTCACTTAAATAAAAGTTAACGAGGCGCGAGTGTAAATATGGCTAAATATATAAACAATTTAATTTACCAAGAAGTCAGCGGTGTAGTTTCCTCAGTCGGTTGTGTATAGTGAACTTGATACATGTAAGTAGATATTCATATCTATGTGCCTATAGCGTCGATGTGCAAAAGAGCGAAAATTACGTACATGCAAAAAGAATGCAAGAGTTAGGTTTCCGTATGTGCTCCGCCACTGAAGTGTTACAAATTAAATGAATGTGCTCTGTAGGAGTGAAGCCACCCATATGAGGAGAGAAGATAGTGAAGTAAACTTACGCTATAAAAGTTTCTGCGTGACGAGCGCGCATATCTGCAAGGAGTTGTGGCTGGGTAAAATGTAGTATAACGCATGCAAACAAACTTGTGCAGAACGGTTCTGAAAGCCGAGCTTCGGATGAGAATGGGTTTTGCCTGACCGCACGCTATCTGCTGTGGCTGTGGCTACACCTGTCTGACTCTCCGCCTCGCAAGTCGAAATTTAATTTCATTGTTTCTCGGCGTGGCTGCAGTTAGCGCAATGTGGCTATGAACGTTTGTAAACCCAACCGAATATCCAGGGAGTCAAAAGAAAAGCACCAAATATACTATATATAGAAGCATAGACAGTCCTGTAGTGCAATACTTATAGCGGTGCACAAGATTACAAGATGACTGATGATGTGTCACAAGCTCAAAGACTCGGACCTCTTGATGGCTGATGATGTGTCACAAGCAGAAGGACTCGGACATCTTCTCTTGACAGCAAGTCGTACTGCTATATAAAATAGAAGAGTGCAGCTCCTCACCCAACTGTTCCCTCTATTACCTTCAGCCTAAAAGTATGCATGAAAAAATGATAACAGTTTTGATACCTTTGTATTGCGTTTTTTACGTGAGAAAAGAAGGAGTGTACAGAGTCGTTCGACGGGCTTTTATATATAGTAGTATATGTACTTACACAATTAGCTTTGTGTTCTAATTTTGGACTGTACAGCCGTTGTTTTGGCAAATGAGCTGCAGCGAGCACAAATAATGCAAAACGCTCGGAAAAAATATATATTTTGAACTGGCCCAAGTGAAAGGACATATACAGAACATAGTGTTGAGTGAAGAAGCCGGTCACGCTTGTCCTTTAAAAGAGGACGAAGTTATTTGTGAACCGTTGCACACCCAGCTATTGAAGCGTAGACGAGGCTTCAAATTCAATCCATTTCAACCGCCTAGTCAGTTGTGCTTTGTGACTATTTCCATCCAATCGCTTGGCCTGCAACAAAAAATCTAGCGACGCAAAATCTAGCGACCTTGGCCGAATCCGAATTATGCCGACATTTTCAAAAAATATAATCAAACTAACATAATTAATAACTATTTTGCTTAAGAAACAAATCAAGAGAAACCATTTGAAGAGCACAGGATGAATCTCAGTAGATACAATTTTCTTAGGACTGCTTTAGGACTCTATATGAACGTCAATGAGTAGAGTTTAGTGTTCAAACCCCCTCACGATGACATACTGGACGGGGCTAACGAGAGGACTTGTACTTAGATGGTAGAAGTTTTAGTTCGGGTTCAGGTATCACATTGGCAGTTTAAGGCGGTTGGCTTTTGATGCTTCCCCAAGGTAAGTCATAGAAAAAAACTTTCACACATAATTAAATAAATTGCAGACCTCTAATAAATCAGTATATCCGACTTTGCTGTTTGTCTATTAAAGAACCGATTCACGGAAAACTCCAAACTCACTGATCTTCAGTCTAGTCATAGTCCTGTCGCGCCAAAGCTCTTAATCTGGTCATCTCCTGCCCGTCTGTACAGATTGGACTACTTTTAGGTTCACTTCAAATCTATCCAGTCTGTATTAACGGCTACTATATTGTATGCACGTCTCTATTTTCTAAAACCCAGAGCAAGCATTTTTGTTCGCTAGGATACAGCAAAATTTACAAAATTGAAAATTCGTGTGAGTAAATTTGGGCGTACGCTTGTTCATCTGCATTAAACAAAATATGATTATTTAATGATCCTTATAATTTATTGGAGTGTAGCAAATGACTGGGTTTAGATTTCATGCGCCACAAGCGTAAAAAAAGGACCAAAAACAATTTATGCAAATGTTTGTGTGTTTGCAAACATTGGCGGATACTAGTACATTTTAATATTTATGTAATTCGTCTTCATGTTACTTAAATGCATTCAAAGAAACACTGGCAGATTTACAGACAAATAAGTTGAACATATGTATGTATGTAGAACTGGATTCGAGAGACTGAAGCTATTATGACAAGAAATTGAATATCATTTTAAAAAAGTTCTGCTACTGAATGTAGGACCATTTTAATAACTACTTGTGAGCAGATTTGTTTTGACGCAGTAGAGTGCTACTAAATAGGTGTGAAATTACATACATCATTATTTTTACCATTTAAAAAAACGAAGAAATTAATTGCAGTTTCCAGTCGACAATAAAAGTTCAGAAACGTGATGGTTTACTGAAAATCAGCTCAAAGATTCTTTAGAGTGGCAGTTAAAAATCCATCACTTTTAAATAGTTTGAGTAGTTTTATTTTTCTTTTTGAAATCAAATTAGTTCCATTTGAAGTGGGCCTGGCCAGAGGAGAGGAACGTCAAATTTGCGAATGGTATCCTATTTCACACATTCCTTGTGCTCTAGTTTCATTAGTGTAGGTACCGAAATAATTTACGCCATATAAGGAATTCATCCTAAGGTAGTTTTTTCAATTCTCAGCAGCAGTCTTCCCCATAGAATTCAAAGTATCGATATTTTTTTCAAAAAATAATCGATAGATATATCGATATTTTTAATATCGAAAATTTTATATTCGGTATATTCGATATTTCTTAATGTCTCTATGAGCTTAGTTGGGCTCGATTCGAACGTAACTGTGCGTAATATCTTTTAATAGTTTGCGAACGCTGCCAAAACATCAATATATGTGTAATTTTTTCTTTATTGAATATTTGTTGACAATATTTTAGATAAATTTGCTTTGAATTCAAAAATATCGGTTTATCGAAATATCGATAGTTTTTGCTCTGCATATATCGATATAGTTTAAAACTATCGACACGCTGTGTATCGATATATTTTTTCTTTTTCCCGCTTCTAGATTAAGTATCCATACCCATATAGTAAAAGCTTCCAATGATTCGCAATTGGAATTTTTCGCCTGAGTGCTTTAATTTATAGAAAAAGTCGAATATAGGGTAGAAATTTATATCTGAATGAAATATCTCGTTTGGGTCCATAAACTGAAACTTCACGAGAAATACTTTTGTAGAACATCGTTATCCATTAGTTCTCTTGGATCTCTATAGATTTCGCTCCCGAGGACCGATCGTCCTCTCTTTGTCGATTTGACAGCATCCACTCATTCGCTGACGAAATAAAAGTATTTTTCATTTATTTTACACAATTAATGCTAACAGAACTTTCAATCGCTCATTCGTTTTTTCGCTTTTTCTGCGCTTTTTTCTTTTCTTTTCTCTCTGTCATTATCTAACTTATATTACGTCACTTTCAGTTTCTCTCATTGCGGTAGACCCAATCTTTGTTTTCAGCCATTCTTGATTTTATTGTATTCGGCTTTAGTCGCACACCGGAGACGACTCCTAAATTTTTCGGAAGAATAATTCTTTAGAATATTTAACCCTCGGGCGACTGCTTATATTCACTTTATTCTGTTTTTCGAAAAGAGGGGTCAAAAAGGTCATTTTGTAAGAGAGCTCTAGAAAATTATTCCTCAATAAATTTTTAATAAAAGTATACACCTAAACTAGATACTACGCTCAGATATGAATTTTGACGCTTTTGCACATATTTTATAAATACTCAGACAAAAAAATTTAAACTTAGTAAGCCGAAAAAAAAGTCAACTGAGAATGCAAAAAAATTGGAGTTTCTCAGAGAAATATCGATCACTCTCCGCCGGCATTTTTTTGCAGCGTATGCAGTAGATAAATCACACAAGTTCGAATTGCACTCCAAACTTATTTAGGGCAGCAAAGAGGTGGTATTTCAAGAAAACGAAATTTTGAGCAACAAATATTGATAGAATTTAAATTAGTTGTTGAACAGAAAAAAAATTATATTTGTATTTCAATAGATATATTCCTTATAAAACAATTACTGATTACAAAAAACAAAAACAAAACGAATCCCAACTGCCTATAATATTTTCTACGTTACTACAGCTAGAACCAAGGCGAATTTATAGAAGGTGATGGCATAAGAGCAGCTGATTTGATTTTTTTTTATTCACCAACATGTATTTTGTTTTTTCTTTTGCGTATGAGCTTTCAAAAGCCGTAGCAAAAACAAAATGTATTTAAATTTTGACAACTGTTACGCAGAAACAAAAACAAAATACATGGGAAATTTGTAGTTGTATTTATAACACCACCTTGTATGGATTCGCCTTGGCTAGAACTTTAGTCTAAAATTACTTTCATAAAATATCAGAAAATATAACAAAATATTTGGCATAACAGGAAGAGTCATAATTCCTGAAGTAATAGGAAAAAATCTCAACGCAGAACATATTAAAAAGTTGTATCAAAAGTAATAAGAATTAAGCGGAACAATGGAAATAAGTTAGATCTGCCTGAACAAAAAAGAGAAACTCGTAGATTTTACTATACGAGTACTAACAGTATTTAGTTTTTCAAATCACTATTGTTCTCGCACCGTTTATAACAGACCACCATATAACCAAAAAAGCTTTCGGAAATACTGTAGCATGCTCCCAACTGCTGCTAAATAATTTTTAGTAGAGCAAACAAAAACTGACGCATTATTTTTAACCCAACAATGAGACCCCAACAAATGTGAGTTATAGAAGAGACACAAGAAGTAAATTAAATATGCAATAATTTATTTTACAATGCCTCAGCTCTTATTATAATAACCCACCTCACTTTTTAGCTACCCACCCTCCTCTTTAGCCGGAAGTCATTCGGCATAATTTCCGTACATCGCTCACTGTGCCAGTATAGAAGACGACTTGCCATCGGCACTGCAGTCATTACAAATTTTGGCTGTGCCATAAAAATGAATGAAATTTGTATGCGACCACACAGAGCCATACAGCCAATTAACCAAATAACCAAATAACAAGCGTGCCACGATTTTCCTTTGTGGTTTGAGAATTATAATGAATTTTATTGGCTGTAAGCCAATTTTAGGCATTTTTTTCATATTCCTTCGCCTCTAGTGAATAGCTCGCATATTTTTATTATTAATTAATTCTTTCTTGTAATTGCTATTGAAATCAATATTATTAATGTTGTCGCTTTTGTGATGCTACTATGCTTCCTTAATTGGCAACTATGCGCCTTGACCAAAGATAGCAGGGGCGTATGAGTGATGCCTTAATTGAGGACGAAAATTTAATTTATATTTATAATATTATTAGGCGCAAATTCAATAGGAAATAATTGAAAATATGTGGAAAAATTGGAAAAACTTGGGTGCACTTAATACCTCCAGTTAAATCAACCAAGACTTATTGAAAGATAACTCCGTATGCTATTTAAAATATGAAGGCGCTGCTAAAGATAGAGACAAAAAAATATTATTTTAAGGATATTCGAGGGAATGAGAGAGTAAATAAAGTAAATTATATTTGGTGTCACTAAACCTTAGAGTGCGCCTAAAATAAAATACCAAATCCTATAGTCTATAACATTTCTGCTAGAAGCCAGATTTTATATAAAATAAAATGCAATTGGTACTTTTTCTCTAAACACTTATTTTGCCATACATGAAAATACATCTACATATGTACATAAGGGTAGTCAAAAAAAATTAAAGTTATAAATTTAATGTGCACTAGGATTGCGCTATATCGCAAGTATACAGTTTTTTATTATAATAAAAAAATTTACATATATAAAAAAAATTTAAAAAAAAATTTTTCAAAACCAAATCTTCTCGTGCATATCATTTCTCATAAAAACCAAATTTTTATATAAAATGAGGATCATTGAAACAAAATTTAATTCGGACATTATAAACAGTTATGTTTAATAAATTATTTTTGCATTAGGGTGGTCCAAAAAGTCAATTTAGAATTGAACTGCTGTCAACCTAGGATTATTTATATCGAAAAAAACCCCTTTTTTTATTCAAAACTATTTAAAGTTCACTCAAAACACCCAAGGCTTCCATAATTTTAAGTGAAAGAAACACAAATTTTCGTAGAACTTCTGTAAAATATTTGATAATATAAAATTTTTAATTTGGAATCTTTGTCCATCTTCAGGAGACCTTCAAAAATAATACCCACTTATTTATTTAACAATGTTCAAAAATTACAAATTTTTTACGGGTTAATCTTCTGCATTTTTTACGGGTTTTGGGAAATATAAGAAATAGTGAATATAAAAAAATTGTTAAATAAATAATTGAAAATTATTCCTTAATGTCTGATGTTAGAAAAATTAAACTTTGCGACCTCTAAATATTTTGTCAACTGAAAAAAAAATCATAAAATACCATAACAGTATATTTTATTGCACCAAAATCAATATCAAACCATAAATACGGATTTTCTGAATAACTCCACTCTAGCGCCACCTAGCGTATCAATTCACCCTTATTATGCTTTTCTAATTTCATTAAAATCGTATCATAAGTGCTGATTTTATGAATAACTCGCCGCTAGCGCCATCTAGCGCATTTATTTTTCATAATAGAAGTTTTTATTGCACCAGCGCCATACCTTTTTAATATCATCAATATTGCACCGTACATACGAAATTTTTGGGTAGCTCGATCCATGCTCCACGTAGCGAATTTACAAATAGCCTACATTCAAGGAATATACTATCCAAATTTGGTTTAAATTCGTTCATCGCGATATGAGCCGAGTTGTATCAAACAAACCAGCTATATTTTTTATTTTTATACAGAAGTTAGATAAATTAATGGGTTATGAAACTGTATACCCAAAAATTTAACAAACAATTCTAATAACAATGATTAGCTACCCTAATGTACGTACATACGTACTCACAGTTTCTCCATTCCAACTCATTTAAAATTCCACGTACACACACGAGGACAACGCTCCATAAGTAAGTAAATATTTTGCATGGCAACTCATACAAAATGCAGAGGTAAGCGAATTAGCAATTCAAAGTAAATACCAGAAAAAAACACAGACAGCGAAAACAAAAAAGTTTAGAATCAGAAATAGCAAAAAGAAAATTTAGTTCCCTCATACAAATTTCAATAACAATTCAGCAACAACTGGCTAGACAATGGCTGATAGTAGGACAAAGCAAAATAACATCGAAAAAATCGTAAACAAAAAGATAATAACCAAAAGCAGCATCCCAAAAGCAATAACAACAATTAAGAAAAACAACAGCAGCCAAGGAAACTAACGAAGACAATGGAAGTCAAGCGACTTTATATTAAAGTCATTAAAAGCCATAGGCCAAATGACAAACAACTTGATATTAATACATAGTTGTATATAGAGAGAGACATACATACTTTATATTAGATAGATCACCTGCAGTGAATAGTCAAATAAGCCAACAAGCATTCTAATTCATAAACTAAAGTTTAGCGGGCATAGCCAAAGCAGGGTCATAGTGACTGCGGCTCAGCGAAATTCGAAAGTTGCGAAGCCAAAAAACCAAAAGCGATGCCATGTGAATACTGCTGCCTACTCGCGACTAGGAAGTTATGTGGGCTTTTCAAAACTAATTAAATTTGTAATTATTAATTTCACTTTAATTTAAAAAAAAAATAAAATCAAATCGCTTAGCAATGGAAAACACAAGCTACTACTCTTGATTTTGAGTAAAGCAAAATAATAAAATTTAAAAAATGTTTTTGTAAATTCAATGGGACATATTTGCTTTTTATTTTCTTTCTCTTGAAGATTTTATCCGAAAAGACCCCTAGTGAAATTTTCCGCTCCATAATTCTTTAGAATAGTTTAATCCTCTAACGACCTTCATTTTATTCAGACTTTCAAAAACCGGGGTCAAAATGTCCCTTTCGCGATAAAGCTAAATTTTTCCAAGTGATCGATGATGATATAATTTGGGCCGATAATGCAAAAATATTTGAAGATTTTGCTATATGGGTCTAGCTGGTACTCAGCAATCATTCAAAAATATTAGTTCCAAGAAGTCTCGCAATAATGTTTACCCTAAAAATGTATTTCGCTGAAAAGACTTTTATAATTTCAATCTCAAGATACCAGTTATAATTAAAGACCCAAACTAATAGTTATCAATCAATGACTTTGAAATTTTTTTCATTTATAATTTTATGAAAAGGCTTTTATAATTAAAGTCCCAAAATAATAATAATCGATGGCTATAAAATTTTTTCTCACTAATAATTTCATCGAAAGACTTTTATAATTCCAGTCTTAAAGTAATAGTTCGATAACCATAAAACTTCCATATTTTCAAAAAAATTGTTCTCACTCTTAATTTTATCAAAAAACTTATATAATTTCAGTCTGAAAATAAAAGTTATCCATGACTTTTAAATTTTTTCTCACTCTTAATTCTATCAAAAGACTTTTATAATTTCAAAACAAGAGTTACCGATCATTTTTGAAATGCATGATAACTTTAAGAAAACACTTTTAACATTTCAATTTCAAAAAAAGTAAAATTTTTTCTCACTCTTAATTTTATCAAAAAACTTTTTTAAATTTCGGTCTGAAAAAAAAATTTATCGATGACTTTTAAATTTTTTCTCACTCTTAATTTTATCAAAAGACTTTTATAATTTCAAAATAAGAGTTACCGATCATTTTTGAAATGCATGATAACTTTATGAAAACACTTTTAATATTTCAATTTCAAAAAAAGTAAAATTCTTTCTCACTCTTAATTTTATCAAAAAACTTTTAAAATTTCAGTGTTTAAAAATAAAAGTTATCGATGACTTTTAAATTTTTTCTCACTCTTAATTTTATCAAAAGACTTTTATAATTTCAGTATCAAAATAATAGTCATCGACAATTATAAAATTTCTATAATTTCATTTTCAAAATAATAGTTAACGATCTTTTAAGAAAGGCCTGATAATTATAATGAATAGACTTTTAAAATTTCCGTCTCAAAATAATAGATACCGAAGGCTTTACAATTTTTTCAATAAGTAGTAACCGATAACTAAAAAAAATTTATCCCGCTATTATAATGAAAACACTTTCATAATTTCAGTCTCAAAATAATAGTTACCGATCTCTTAAGAAACGTCTGGTCATCATATTGAAAAGGCTTTAAAAATTCATAAATAACTCTAAATAATATTTATCGGCGACTTATATAGTTTTAGCTTCAAAAGACTTTTATAATTCCGATTTCAAAAGTTATCGATGACTTAAATATTTTTTTCACATAATAATAATCATTTAGTGACTTTTATTCATTTCTCCTATAATAGTTATGTCTCTGATTTATTTCCTTTCCTGTTACATTTCAAAACATAACATCAAACTAAAGGCCAGATGGGCGGAGCTAAAAAGCAAACAACTTATATTTATCGTTTCGATTTAGAGCAAAGTAACTACGCCTCAAGGCTCTTTTTACAATGGGAGTGAACTAGCATTTGACAGATATTTTAGTTTTTATGAGAAATCAAATGAAAGCCCATTCGTATTGTCCGTAGGCGCGCTAGATATTAGATTGGCATGATATGCGATTACTATGAGCAATACGATTGATTAGAAGCGATAAAACCAAAGCATCACTTGTAATGTGTTGCTCTATTATGCACTGCGTCTTAAATTCACTAAGTAACGGGTTTTATTCGTATTTTGTGTTTATTTTATGTCTAATCCGCTAGGGGTGTAGTTGGTCAGCTAGTCACTTTTCTAGACTTCCCTACGACTACGACGTCGCTATCAGAGTTTCTAAGTCGCAGGGCGTATACGTAATGCCTCTGAATTGCAAATCTAAGCACATACATGGTAAAAAAAAAATCTCAGTGAAACATCTCACTTGTCTAAATTAAATAAATGGTAATCCAATATCAGCTATTAAGTGCTCTAAAAAACTTCGTCAACTTTCATTCAAAATTTTGCATACATATTTTAACTGCAAGACAAGCAAATCTCGTATTGCACCTACATTTCTGCCTGCCACCCACGCCAGCGACAAAGTGACGCCATTGCCAGCTGCTGAGCGGCGACTGAAATACGACACTGTTATTTAAAATTGAATAGCACTAGAAAAGGACGATAGGCAAATAATATTTAACATTAAGTTATATAACAGCGAGTTTACAGTAAATCGCGAGAGAAACAATTAGAGTACACAGAGAGAGAGAGAGCGCGGTTTGTGCATCTCGATTTCATTCGCTCAAAATTTGAGTGAAAGTAATGAGCTCAACGCTCAGTGAAAGTGGTGGTAAATAATCAAAATAAAAACCAAAAAGAAATATATATGACGATGTGCATAGTTAGCGCATACGAAAACTTTCGACGCAATGCGAGGACTGTGACAATTTATATTTAAGTATTATAATTGTAAAGTGGCTAGAAATTTTAGTTTTGATTTTTTTCTACTTTTCTGTTGGTGCTTTTAAAACTTTGGTCAAAAAGATATTTTCTTATTATTGAAAACTTAAAATCAAATGCAACCTATAGAAGTTCCCATCTGTTTAAGATTTAGTAGTGAAATATAACATTGCCATACGGCGTCAAACGCAAAAATTTTAATAAAGCTTCGTTTCCAAAATACTCTAAAAACATGTTGCCACCTGTTAAAATTAAATTAAATTAACTAGTAGGTAAAATTAAGTAAAGCTTCACTTCTAAAACATTTTTGGAGAGTGTAGCCACCTGTTTAAAAATTAAAAGCAATTAATAAGTCAAATTCAACATGGCAATTCGGGTGTCAAACGAAAGAAATTAAAGAAAGCTTTATTTCAAAAATATTTGTTCGAGAGAATTGCCATCTGCTAAAAAACCCGCACTAAAATAAATGTTTAAGTTCAATAAAACATTACGGCATGGCATTCAAAAGAAATAGCCTTTAAAAGGCATAAGAATAAAAAATATTGGAAGTGGGTTACCACCTATTACAAAAATTGTTTAATTTAATTTTCATCCATTAAAATTAAACTCAATTAACTAATAAATGAAATTAAATAATTAAGTTAAACTAAGGTTATGTGAGAAGTTTTAAGAAAGTTTAATCTTCGAAATATTTTTGTGGAGGGTTGCCACTTGTTTAAAATATAAATACCAACTCAAATGCAACATGAAAATGTGGGGGCCAAAGAATAGAGGTTTCAGAAAGTTTCATTTAAAAAACAGTTTGGAGAATGTTGCCACCTAATCCAAATAATAAGCTAAATGAACTGATTAAGTTTAGTGAAATATATCTACATAGAATTCAAAATAAATAAACTTCACCAGACTTTATAATACAAAAAAAACCGCAGAGGGTTGCCACCTGTTAAAATATATTTATTCAATTCAATTCAATTAATACGTTAACTGAAATATTACAATATTGCTGTGCAGCGAAAGTGTTAAGATGCAAAAGCATTTTGAAAGTGAGTTGCCACCAGTTTAAAATGGTCGATTAAATTTTATTTGCGAGTTAACAGAAATTCCACTTTTACTAATACCACGCGAAAGCTTCATTTCAAAACGGTCAATTAATTTAACGAGTTAAAAGAAATATTAAAGCACAGGTGCAAGTCCAAGAGATTTAAAAAAAACTTACTTCCCAAAATATTGCTTGTAGAGGGTTGCCATATGTCTAAAAAAAAACTAATTTAGTTCAGTTTGTAAAAAAAAATTTAACAGTATTCGTGTTAAACGTAAGGGTTTATATAAAAACATTTTTGAAGAGGGTTGCCACCTTTCCACAAAAATTGGTTCAGTTTAATTGGTAAAGTAACTGAAATTCTACTAATCTAGTGCCAAACGCGATAAAAATTAAATAAAGCTTAATTTCACAAGTATTTTTCTGAGGGTTGCCACCTTATTACGTGAACCGATGAAAGTTTAAGATGGATCAGTCTTGAAAACTTTTAGATGGGTTGCTAATTGATTAGAAAACTAAGTACAAATTAATTAATGACTTCACTAAATTAGAATAACGCACGTAAGTGCACCAAAGATATTGAAAAGAGTTGCCAGCTTTACAAAATTAAAGAACATTTTTCCTTTTAAGTTCAATATAGTGAAGCATTCATAAATATAGTATATTTTTTATTAAGCCATACAAATGTTCACTGAAGTTAAATTTAGCATTTGCACAAAGGAACCCTCATCTTTTTCACTAAAACTGCAAGCCAGATATTAAATAAAGTAAGTTATGTACTGTGAACTTTTACTTTGTTGCAAATTTTCCCCACCATCACACAGTCACGCGTAATTTCAACTTGAAATGGCAAATCATGCGCTAGAACTGTTTGATTTAAAATTTCTGAAAACGAAATTCGCATCTTTGCAACGCTGCATAAATGCAAACATAACGGAGACAAATCCAAATGTCTAATAGGAGTTATAAAATATGTACATATGTATGTATGTGTGTATCTATGTATACACTTAACCCTAAGCTTCCGAGAAAGCGCACTAATCTTCGGTGTATTACGAGGGTTTTTTGTTTTGCAAAATAAAGCTTAAAATTTACACAAGCATGTTGCAAATCTACACAAAGCGCTAACGTACACGTCCCCGGCATTAAGATAAAGCAGAAGGAGCAGCTCAATCAAACACACACACACATACAGCCGCAAACAACTTCCTTCCTTCCGCTTGTAACCACTTTACTTTAAACAAAAAGTAAAAATGTATTCGTTGTAGAAGATTTCAACTCTACGCGCTGCAATCCACGCCAAGAAACAAAGCTACGGAAATTCGTTGAGGCGCTGCAAGGAAAGCAACACTCTTGTAAAAGTATGTGTGTGTATACATATGTGTGTGTGTGAGTGTGTTGGCAAGTGTAGTAGTACAGTCGACGATGGCGGCGCATAAAAATACATAAATAGATTTATTGTGCAATTTCATTTTTGAGCTCCTAAAATTATACTTTTCCACAGAATGAAGCGCATAATACCCAAGTCTCAGAGTAATACTTTGTCGCAGGCTCACTGCCGGCTGCTGACACTGAAAGCTGGATATCGCAAGCCCACAGCATTCTTTAACTCACTGCCAGTTTGTTTGTCGTTTTTTTTCTTCTTTTGCTTATCGTTCCATCATTTCCTTACATGTAAATTCTAACTGCACTCAATTGTGCATGTGTGCGCAGAGATGCCACTGAAAGATAAAAATATTCCCTAATTAGTTGGAAAAAAACTACCAAATTTCAAACAAAATTTGTATTTATATATTTTTCTACAGAAAGCTGAAATGGAAATGGTTTAAAAAGTTTAACAAAATAATTATTCCTTCTCAGTTTAAACCAAGCAAATCGAAGCTTCAAACTTTTTATAAAAATTACTTATTTTCAGCGAATTTCAACAAATTGTTATCAAAATTTAAATTTTTAGTAGAATCAAAATTTTGAAAACAAATTTTCGCAATTTTATAGATTCAATTTTGGCATAAGATGAAATTTAGAGATGTAATATTTTTTTTTCGTTTATGTAGAAATTTTTAATTACTTCAAACTTTCATCTCCTTTTACTGAAATTGGCTATAAAATCATTTACCGAAAAATTTTCTTAAAATTCTGCTTTCAAAATTGTTTTCAAATTTTAATTTTTTATCAAAATTTTGTTAGCAATATTGGGAATGCCTTCAATTTTAACATAAGATAAAGTTTGTGTTGTTGACGCAGAAATACCCAAAAATTTTGCTAACAATTCTGATTTAAAAATTTTATTGGTAATAATAAAAAATTAACGCATGAAGTTTTTTTTCTAAAACTTCAAAAAAATACAAAACGCATCACTTCGTCAAGAGTCACCATATTCCACCGTGTGAAGTTTCTAAAAGTTCTGATTCAAAAGTTTAAGTTTTGAAAAGTTTTTTTTTGCAAGAAGCTTAAAAATTTAATAAAAAGTGTATAAAAAAATAATGAAGGAGTAAGATTTAGTACAAAAAACACTTGAAAACTTAAGCGAGAGTCACTATATGAATGTCACTGCGAAAATTATCTAAAAATTTTGATAACAAATTTTTTTTTTGTTTTTTGTAAATAATTTAGAACTTATATAAAATCAACAAAAACGATTAAGCACAAAAAAAATTTACAATTTAATAAACATCATTTTGTCAAGAGCCACCGTCTTCCACAGCGTTCGATTTTCGGGCTATTTCGAATTCGAATATATTAATACTTACATATGTACCTGATACAAAAAAAAAATTACTCATCATTTTTTTTGTTCGCTTACTGTTGTTTATCTGTTGAACATTTATTTTAGTTATTCTATGTTTTACTCGTTAAAACAATAATTTTTTGCCCGACAGACATTCTTTAGCAATTTTGGGTTATATTTACCTATGTACTTGGCAACCCTGTTTGTGTATTTGTAACAATTTATATCAGCGCTTACTTTAAAACACTTTTCTGTTTAGCATTGCATACTTTTGTGCTGCATCCGAATTTCCCTCGCCACATCTTCTATTGGCGCAGCCATGCACTTACAATTCCTGCTCCGTTTGCAACTCAGCCCATGCAGTACTCACTTTGCCTGCTGGCTTTTGTTCCTTTGATTCAGTTGTATAACCTTAAATGTTTTTTCTCAATATATGAGAAAAAAACATCGCGCAAATACTTTCATCTTCACATCTACAACAATGTGCGCATTTATGTAAAATTAGGGTTGCATACAAAAGCAATTTTTTTGGTATGAGTTTAAATTTGCTATTTGCATTTGTACACAAATTTTTGCATTATGAGTATATTTTCCCTCACAGTAACTAAGCCAACAAAATTCGCAATTCACCGTCGCTAATTTTCCATTGTCAGAGAGTTGAGCTGCTGTGCGCTTGAAATTATGCAATGATTTTAGTACGAAGAAATTCAGGTACATAATTCGTGGGTCAATAAATTCTTAAACACACCGCCCTGACGCACACAAAATGAATTTAACTACTATTTTAGAAATGGAAACATACTTTGAAACTTGTCGGTACTTGACATTTTGCGCAGACAAAATTTAAATACCCTAGTTTTGTATTATTTTCACTGAAATTGGACTTTCAAATACGATTACCTAATAAATATTTTATCACTACTGGCGGTAAGCCAAATCCCAATTCAGAAACGGCTAGTGAAGCCTCCTTTCACATTCTACTTCGATAAGGTATGATTCGTGCAACGGATGGTCTGCTCAGGCCCTCAGAGCCGTTAGGAGTGGGCCAAACGATATGTTTTCCTGTATTCGTCGCGCATTCAGTTTACCAATGTGGTCTCGACTTCAGCTGCTCATTTCCTACCAGCCGGTTGGCTTGCAGATATCTGCCATTGACTCCAGGCCGAAGCGGATGCTCTTCCGACGAGCTAGTCTCGTCCCCGGAATTCAAAGTTCTCTATTTAAACGTAAATATTCGGAGGCTGTTGGAAAATTGGGTAAAGTGGAAGTAGCATTTAGAGAGAATTTGCCTAAGTTAAGGTCCTTGGCAAACCTGATAAAGCGATATCACCGAGTGTAAAACCAAAGAGATGCGCAAGCTTTTTCAGCCGGCAATTTTCCGTGCATCCGTTGGTGGAAAGTATCAAGTGGAGAATAATCAGAAGGTTGTACGTTACCTCAAAAACAATCGTACCTTTTAACAGCATCTGCGGTGAGGTGAAGAAAGCTATGGATGACGAAAGCCTTCAAGTCTGTTAGTCCCGACGAGCTTAGCATATTGATAATGCAAAATTTTGGTTTGAGGGAAATAGCCTTCAAGACAAAGATCACAAACCTCTGCATATCCTCCATCGGCATTCCAGATGATCGGGAGAGTGGTACTGCCGCTGAAACCAGGAAACCCGCCCAGGTAATCCAGCCTTCTCCGATCAGCGGTCTTACTGCTTCCGTACTTTATCTACCATACGACCCGGACTAAGCGTTATCGTTCCGGAAGGCGCACAGCACATTCAACGCCTTCAGTGCCTGTTAGTTACTACCTACGATTCGCTAGTCTGGGTGTAAGCCATTGAAGGGAACTATATCACAACGAAATTAAGGAGGCTACGGTGGTCGGCCTGCGTTGCGATCGCCGATAGATCCTTACATCACTGACTGTGCTCAGGCTAAAGAAAGTGGGACTTTGGAAAGAAAATGCATTTGGCCATTCGCGCATACTGCAGTCTATCAATGATCCGAAAATTCACAAAAAAATCGGACTTTATATGCCCAGAAATTCTACCATCTGAAATGTCAGCATCTTGTTCGCCTCAAGAGTGGAGTGGGAGGATATCTTATTCACAGAGCGCTTCGGTTTATCTGCTTACACAGATAACTCGAAAATAGTCGATGAAGAAATTAGCAACGAAGAAATTGGTACCACGTTAAACCGCCTTCTCAGTTGATGCTAAGTTTTTCGCTTCTGTGAATTTGATAGCCACACCTTCCCTTTACAAGTGTCCGCTATAAGAATACAAAATGTACAAATATGAAAGTGGAAGTCATTAAAATATAACAAACAAAAAAAACTATTTAAACAAAGCGTCGAAGCATATCTTACATTTCATGTTCGCCAGGCTTGCAATCTAAATTAACTAAACTCATCCTTTTTAACTTTTTACATTTCTCATTATACTGAATATTTTCTTTATGACCCTCAACATTTGCTGCACATTTTATACCAATTTAAATTATTTACAATATATGTGCAATAAGTATAAGTTTACACTCATGCATTGGTATATAAAAAAAACTTTCCAAATTTACAGAACTTTCTTCTTTGTTGCATTTTTGCTAGCACCACACATGCAACTGAGTTATTTTGCCTGCAAATTTATGCAGTCCATGTGTACCTACCTGCAACATGTTGCACACATTGCATGACTTCACTAAATAAGCTGAGTTTTCAACTTTTTCAATAACAAAGAAGACTTACTTGCTTTGGATGGAAACTTTCGAGAACTTAAAATAAATGTTGACAGCAGTTGCTCAGAATTTACAAAGTAATCATTTTGGACACATTTGCAAATGTGACTGTTGGTGTAATTAAATTAATATTTAGTTTTTGTTTTTTTTTTTTTAGCACATGTTGATGTTTTTATATTTTTTTACAGCAGCTCGGCTTTGTAAAAAACGCTAACTTTCAAAAACTGTTCGAAATTGTGTAACTAGATATTAAACCTTATAATATGCAAATATTTTTCCTTCGCATCCCTTTTTCAGCTAAACTGCATTCCCGAAGTTCAAGGGAATTTTGATAATGCAGGGAAGAAAATTAATAAAATTGTAAATTATTTAAATATAAAGCTAACTATTGATGAAGGGGAAATATGCAGAATGCCTGCTCAGAGAGGGTATATTAGTGTTGAAAGAGAATAAAGAGACAACGGGAGAGTCAGAAATAAAAAAAATAATATACATTAAAACTAAAAAAAAATAATAAATTAATTAAATAACACATATTAAAAAAAACAAATAAGGTAATAAAAAAATTAAGTTAAATTTAGTAACTCGAAAATTAAATAAGCATAAATTAAACAAAAATAAATTCAAAGTAACTACAAATAAATATGTAATAAAAAAAAAATAAACTAAAACTAAAAAAATAAGAAATTAAACAAATAATATAAATTAAAAAAAAAAAAAAACAAAGTAATAAAAAAATTTAACAAAATTTAGTAAATGACATATCTAATGAAATTAAGTAAAATAAACTAAAATTTAAAAATTTTGGTAAAACTATATAAAATAAAGCAAATAAAAATTAAACAAAAAATAAATAAATTATAATATAAATATAAATAAAATGTGAAATGAAATGAAATAACATAAATTGAAATTAAAAAGTGTGACTAAAATCAAATTAAATTTAGTAAAATTATCAAATATGAAATTAACTTAAATAACATAAGATGAAATTAAGGAAATGAAATGATATAAAATAAAATAAAACAAATTTTAAAAATTTAAAAGTGGGATTAAAATCAAATTAAATTTAGTAAAATTATCAAATATGAAATTAACTAAAATAACATAAGATGAAATTAAGGAAATGAAATGAAATAAAATAAAATAAAATAAAACAAATTTAAACAAAATTAAAATTAATGAAATAAAAAAAAATAAATAAATTATACAAAAAATTAAACACAATAAAATCAAATATGAAATGAAGTGAAATACTGTAATATACAATTCTAAAAATTTAATGATGAAAAATACAAATAAAATTTAGTCTAATATAAAAAATTAACTAAATTATATAGAAATTATATAAATTAAAATAAACTAAAATAAAATCAAATGAAAATTTTTTAACATAAAATAATATTCAAAAAAATTGAGTGAAGTAAAATAAATCAAACCCAAATAAATCTAATTAAAATACAAAAAAAAATTTAAGTTAAATAAAAATTAAACTAAATAACATAAAATACAATTCAAAAAATTAAATGAAGAAAAACAAAATGAAGTAGAATAAAAAAATTAAATTAAATTATATAAAAATAAAATTTCAAAAAATTATTAAATTATATAAAACTAAAATCAAACAAAATATTTAATGAAAGAAAATAATGTAAAATACAACTTAAAAATTAAATGAAGAAAGATAAAAACAAAATTAAGTAAAACCAAAAAATAAATTAAATTTAACTAATAAAAATAAAATAAAAACCATTTAATTAAATTACACGAAAAGCAAATAAAATAAAATAAGACAGAATTAAATGAAATACAAAGATATGCAGTGAAATTAAACAAATTAAATTTAAATGAAACAAAATAAAAATTAAAAAAAATAGAATGAAATTAAATTCAATTAAATAACTTATAAAACGTAAATAACTAATAATAATAATATATATATACAATAATATAAAAATATGTAATATATTATTTCGCTCTGTTGTTAGCCTTTTTTGTAAAAATTGCTGTTACCGTTGCGCATTTAGCTTGTGGTACGAAATGCTATGAATTACAGTAAAATAAATTATAAAAAAATATCACAAAGTGCAATTTAAAAAAATATTAAATAAAATTAAATCAAAACAAGGAATAAGCGAAAAATGAATAAAGTTAAGTTCAGCTAAATAAAACTTATTAAAATTAAATACGAAATATTAAATGAAATAACAAGTAGCAAAATATAATGCAGTAAAAGTTATAGTATAACGTTTCGCTTTGTTGTTGTTTTTTTTGTTGATAAAATTGTTTTTGTCGCACTTTGTGAAATTTTTATCCATACGAAAAAAAAACAAATGTTCGACGTCAATAATTCTGGCAAAATAAAACATTCAAAAACACGAAATTGAATAGTTCAGCCGAACAGGAGACGCTTTAAAATTAGTGTAACTACATTTTTTAAGCAGTTTGCGATTTTACACTTCCATACCCTTTTTTCTAAACACAAATGCGCCTTTAAATATGCAAGAGAAAAATGCAAATTTAAACGGTTCATTTGGTTTGCTAACAGTAGGCGCGCATTTAAAAAATAAATGCAATTTCTATGCTGATTTTAAGTTAATTTTTTAGTTAATTTTAATCACATTTTTTTCAACTTTGTCTTTTTTTTTTGTCTACAAAAATGGCAAATGATGCGTACTGCAACTAATAATGGCAAGTAATTAAATTGCATGAAATCATATTAAAGTATAATTGGTTTTTTTTTTAATTTATTTATTTGTAATGGTAAGCCTTTTTGAAATTTCATATTGATAAATGATGAAGCTAATTTGTAATTTTTTGTAAACTTAATTGATTGCTAAATTATTAAATTGAATCGTATGCTAAATAGTAAATTGATAAATATATTTTGTGAAGTCTATTGAAATGAAAATTGTGAAATGGAGAGAACGTTTTTGCCGAGTTGATCTCCAAGGATTACCAGGCTTACAGATTACATAATTTCCGCTAAATAAAGCTTGTAATTAAAAATAGAATTTACAAAGAAAAACACATAATACTTTTTCCACTTGCCTGTTTTTTTATTCTTTTGTTCCGTAACTTCTGCTCTTTTATTTTTTAGCCGGAATAAAATGCGACAACTTCTACACACAATTCCTAATGACCATCACGTAGTTGAGGCAACCATCAAAATCCTATTAGTGTTACTATGTGGAGCTAAATATGTGGTAATTCGCAAGCTAAGCGTCATCATTCGCTCGTTTGTATTTTATTTGTTAAAGCCGCGGAAATTTTGCAATCAACAAATTGTTTGCTGGCTATTAGTTGAGGACCAAGGCGGAAAGCCTCGGTGTGGGGTAGCCAGTGTGGCTAGGCCAGTACTATTTTTATGGGAATTTATATAAATATTCTTAACGTGTACAGCTATATCTTTTGTATCATTCTATTTACATACAGCGTTTATATTTTTATTTGCACATTCGCGCTATTTATCTCAGCGAGCGCTACAATTAAAGAGGCTTATATTCATTAGAATGGCAATTAAAATAATAACCACTAGGCTAATGATAATACAAACAAACTATGTGTGACGAATGCAAACAGCTTAATTTTTTTTTGCGCCTATTACTTTTGAAATATTCATGTATGGTTTGCTTTTGGAAAATTTTTTGTTGTTAATATTTAGAAAAATCAGAATGAACACTTTAATATTAAAACTCGTGTAGCTGCATCTGGCCTCCTCGAAAATATTTTACAAATAAAATATGAAATCAAATAAAATAAGATAAAAGAAAATATGGAAAAATTAAGTGAAATATAATAACGTAAAATAAAATACAAATACAGCAAAACTTAGTATAAAAAATTAAAAAAAATTTTCCAAAATAAATAAGATGAAATTAAATTAAAATAAATAAAAACAATAAAAAATTAATATAAAATATAAAAAAAATTTGTAAAATAAAATATGAAATAAATAAAATTTAATTAACAAAATAAAATACCAAAAACAAAATTTAATTTTAAAAATTTAAAAACATTTAATAAAGTGTGAAATTAAATGAAGTAACATAATATTAAATTTAAAAAATAAGTGAAATAAAATAAATTAAAATTAAAAAAAAAATATAAAATATGGTAAAATAAAAAAACAGTAATTTAATGGCCATAAATAAAATAAAAAATTCAATGCTAGAAAATAAAATAGAATAAAACAAAATATAATGAAAAAAACATAACGAAACAAATATAATATGAAATGAAATAATGTCACATAAAATAAAGTAAAAAACTTAAATTAATTCTAATAATACAAAATAAATCAAAACAAAAGTACCATAAAACTTTGCAAAACAAAAATAAAATAAAATTTACTGATGTAAAGAAAGATAAAATTAAATTAAATATATTAAATAAAAATAATACGAAAATTAAATACAGTACACTAAAATTTAACGAAATAAAGTATAAAATAAATATAATTTAAATTTAAAAAAAATCAAATGAAGTATGAAATGAAATGAAATAACCTAAACTAAAATAAAATTGAATTATTTATTAATAAATGAAATAAAATGCATAAATTAAAATTACAACAAAAAAAAGACAAATTAAATTACATTAAAAAATAAAAAATAAACACACTTAAACGAAATAAAACAAAGTGTAATAAAATTAAATTAAATTTAAAAAATATAAATCAAGTAAAAGTACTAGGTACATAATAAATCTATTCAAATTATATTAAATGGAAATGAAAAAAATAGGCTTTATTTCTTCCGTATTTTTTGCAAAAAATATCATGTTCAAAATGTCATGTTCTTAGAAAGTGAAAATTAAAATGTCGACGATGTTTTAAAAATTATCAAATTTATCTTGAAATGAATGCAAAGGATATTGTGTCGGCATTTTTAAAATGACTTACACCCTAAACTTATTAGTATCGGTACTCCGCTGTAAATATTTCAAAATACATATGAACGTAATTATTTTTGGTTACATGCTTTATAAGCTTATACTCTCTTAGGTGCATATATAGTACGCTAAGGCTTTTAATTTTTCTATTCCTTCTAAATTTGCATAAATTAACAGCTCAAAGCGCTAAAAATAATGACAGTTCATTATAAATTTCGTTAGCATAATTTAAGGCGCTGTAACGAGGCATCCAAAAGGTTGGTTTTAAAAAGGTGAACTTATTTATTAATTAGTGTGCAAATGAGCCTACTTTTGTGCAATTGTGTAAATGAGCGAAAAGAACAAGGCACTTGAATTGGATTAATAGACAAATGAAGTTAAAAAGCGAAATGATAATTATAAAATATTAAAAAAATATATTGAAGAGACACGAACAATAAATACAAGGTGTCTCAAAGGAAATATTATTTTTATTTAGCTTACTGCGTGCAACAGTAATGGAAAATAAAGATTTATGATTGTACCGTTACACTTTCGAATGTGAGAAAAAAGACAACCCTCTTCAAAAATATTTTCGAAGTAAAACTTTCTAAAATCTCTTTCGTTTGACACCCATATTGTTTTTATTAACACAATTTTACTTTTTTTTTAAACAGGTGGTAACCCTCTGCCAAAACATTTTCGAAATTAAGCTTTCGTAAACCTTTCAGTCTTAAGCACAGATTGTAAAATTTCAATTAACCTATAAAGTAGTGAATTCCAATTTAAACAGGTGGCAACCTTTTTTAAAAACATTAAAATTAAGCTATATTAAATCTTTTGCGTTTGACGCCCGAATTGCCGCATTTTATTTCTCTTGTAATTTTAATTGAATTTAGTCCTTTCATCAGGTGGCAACTCCCTTATATGATAATCTAGAATATGGACTAAATTTGTGCCAAATGTTAGGCAACTCTCTATCGTCACTATATTGCATTATGTGATTTAACTTATTTATTTATTTACATTTAAGGTTATAAACTGGTGGCAACTTTCTTTTTTGATTTTTGTTTTCCTATTACTTTCATGCCGTTACTAGGTACTAGAAGTTGAGCCGTCTCTCAATCACATCAGGAGCAATCTCTTGGCGATGAATGTCCCCGTTCAGAAATATGAGCAACAACCTCTGGACCCGAGGGACCACAATCAGGGGTTAAACGACATTAATCGCGAGTCTATTAGCTTCTTCATTAGCTCCCACATGCAGTCAGTGGAAATCACTAGCCACCTTTTGGGGATGAAGTCCTCGAGTTCTTTCGTAAGATACTTTTGGCCCTTCTACAACCCGGATATAATAGCAAGTTAAACTCCAACTAATCCAGCATTAACCTGAACATACTAAAAGTATGCTCTATTTGTGAAGAGTCCCCGAACGATACTAACCGCATCTCTCTTTGATCGAGCCCAATCGAAACAGCACTTTTCCTGGAACTCTCTTTAGATGACCGCGATGACAATACTAAGAGAGTTACCCGGTCTTTTCAGGACTTAGAATAGTTTTAAAAACAACAACAAGTAGTAAAGTCTAGTATTCATAAATTATTCCAGAGCATTTGTGTGTGCGAACCTCAGTTCTTTCCTCGGCTGGATTGCATTTAGCGTGGCAGAACAGCAGCCGGCCTGAAATTTTCCATAGAGCTTGACCAGTGGAAGGTTTGAAAGTAATTCCAAGGATTTGATAGCAGTTGAGGGCAGTGTTTTCATGGCAAGCATGGAGGATGTCGACGCCAACCGGTTCATTTTTGTGCTGGACAAAGTCTTGCGAAGCACCGGCGACCAGACGATGATCCGTGCCTTCCTGGAGCGCTCCTCGATATTCCAATCCACATAGAATAACTCCAAGGTATTTGATTTCGGTTGAGAGAGTGAGTTGTACCCCATTTCGTGAGGGTGGTTTAACCCAAGGGATTTTATAACTCCTCGTGAAGAGCACCATCTCGGTCTTTGTAGGATTGATACTAAGTCCCAAGACGGCATTCTCGCGCTTAAGGTTTTTTCCATAATCTTTTTTAAATTTTCTACATGTCGAACGCAAACTAAGCTACTCAAAGACTAATTTACCCATGTCCGTGCCATAGAATATTTACTTCACTATGACAGAAAATACCCAGAAGAATTAATATCCATGGTCTCTATAGAATTCATTGCAGTTCCGCAAAACGGCTCGTCCATTACCCCTCTGCAAACAAAGCCAAGTTATGTAAATATTTTGTATCCCTTCCTCTGTAAACATACAACTTGACAACCACTTACTTATGAAACAAAAATATTTTCTACGACTCTTAAAAACTTTCAGCAAAAAAACCCATAGAACAATCAACGTAGCCTACACACAAAGCGCATAAAATTGCGATTGAAATCGTTTCCTTAGCTTCTGCAACCAAAAAAGAGCAACGGGACAGTAAAATAGCCATAGAGACAAAAAATAAAAATAAAAAAGTAAATCAAATGTCAACTTTCAAGTAATGGACCAAATTGAGTTAGGTGAAAGCGGATATTGAAAAGGTTTATTGCCAAACGAAATAAATGGAAGACCGAAAACTAAGGATATTAAAAGCACATAAATGTCACTTATCGGCTGAAATAAACAAAAAAAAATAGACGGAATAAAGGTAGTAAATAGCAATAATAGAATTTGTGTACTAGTTACTACCGGAAGAATGTCAATAACTTCCTGCAGTTAAAGCGATTTATTTGCGAATTGAAACATATGAGGGTCATTGGGGATTTCGAGAATCGGTTATTTTATTTTAGAAATAAGTAGAAAAGGAAATGGGAGATATTAAGGTGAAATATCAGTACGCATTCACATCCATATGTACACAAGTTCGTTAAGAGATTTGGCAAATTTTTAATCGTTTACAACTGACAGTGTGCTGAGCGTCAGTCTGAGTGTAAATTTGAGTGTGCTGAGCGTCAGTCTGAGTGTAAATTTGTAACGTTTACCTATGAATATTCTTTTTATTAGAAACATTACATTTAAAGCATTTTAAAGCTGAGTTTATAAATGTTTATACGACAATATTTTTGAAGAGGGTTGCCACGTGTTTCAAAGGCTAATTCGATTTAATTCATAATTTAACTTAAATGTTGCAATATAATTTGCAGTATTCTCTATGTTTAAGAAATCAGATTTCCAAAAAAAATATTTTATTCTCTATGTTTAAGAAATCAGATTTCCAAAAAAAATATTTTAAAGTGTTGCCACCTAGTTGAAAAATTGTATATAGATATTTTGATAATATAAATAAAATATTACAACATGGATTTCAAACGAAAAAAAATATTAAAATATTTTTAGAGAGGGTTGCCACCTATTTAAAAAATTAAATACAAATCATTTCTCATCATTTCTCTTTTTTTTTATTGTCGATTTCCTTGGTTTTCACAGCTTACCGTTTAAAACAATTGTCTTGCAGCCCGCAACGACTCTTCTGCACTTAAATAAAACACAAAAACAAATAACGGTAGTTCAGTTTTACCGGAGATGAGCCCACATCTAGTAGACTGTGCAAAACATCCGCAAGAAACGGGCTTTTAATCTTCACCTATGACGTTAAGAAGAAGGAAGACTATCGAGAAGGGAAACCTACAAGGCCATTGATCCGACGGACTTAAAAACTCGGAGCTGGCACGAGTAATCTAGAATGATCCTCGTCATTCCTGACACTTGGAAGAACGAGAGAGAGACCGAGCCTTATCAGACGATCTCCTTCCTTTTACCAGCGATAAATACTATGATGCTCGGCTGCTTCCGTATTTCACCTACCATCTGAGCCCGGCTAAGCTTCAACTTGGCTTCCGGAAAGTGCACAGCAAAACCTCACCGCTCAACTCCACAACCTCCCTGGAAATGAACCATCCTAGTAGCATAACTACTAAGACACTGTCAGTCGTGCAACGCCACTAGCCGATTTGAAGACTTCCATTCTCCCGCAGATGCTGAAACGATGGACTGAGTGATTACTGATGGACTTATAAGATCGATGTGCTTTGGAGATGCAACGTCAACGATAAGTTGAAGTATATAAGAAGTTCCTCAGGGGTGTTTTTCTCCTCAATAACTTCTACTATATCTCTAGGCTCTCTCAGTCGCCCGGGCGAATCGTCTCTCGAGCAATGCTGTTGTATTGGATCTCTGTACGCGTTCGTAAGTTCAAAGAAAGTATCTGTCTGGAATGCAGCTCGGCGTCAACCAAGAATATACAATCCTCTTGGTGTAAATCCGGCTCCTGGGATATCAGCAGTCATCCTATAACTGTCCGGAATGCGGCGTTCTGAAGAGTCTGAAGCTTCTACAAACATTTCATTGCCGTTACCCCAGGTGCTGCCGGCGATCAGCTTGAAGACCTTGTTGCAGCTCTGTACATTGCGACCGATTGCGGTTGTTATGTTCGATGAGAGAGAGAGTGAGCAGGCTGTCGAATGTGACGAATCACTGAGTCACTAACCATTATAATAGGGGCTACATCGACTTGGATGTTGAAACCCAACCTGACCTACTTGGTAGGAGAGAGGGTCAAGTATCTGACAGAGCTGAAGCGAGCCATCAGGAATATATGAGGCGGTAACGACGTATAATACCTGATAGCTGAGAGAGCTTCATAAGACATAAAAGTTGAACAGTTAAGGTTAGTTTAAGGGCAGCGACCTATGAAATGTTATTTTAATATTAAAACAAAGCACTAAATAATATAAAAATGCCCTTTTTTATCATTGCAAGCATTTAAAGTTTAGTACGCACACCCTTCAACAATTTATATTAAACTCTGTTTGGCAAATTGCTAACAACATATCACATCAATCATAAAATTGCTACAATTCTTTACACACACACAGCAATTGTCTCGAAATGTAAACTTCTTGTGACTGTCAAGTGCTTACTACACGCATGTCAATACACAAAGCAAAAAAGAAAAGAAAAAATCAACTTCCTCAACTTCCTTTTTGTGTGCAAGTGGTCGTGAGTTTTCTTCTCCAACCTCAATATTGCTAGCTAAACTGCTGAACGATTTTTCTTCTTTTTTTTAACCATTTATTTCTACAATGCGTGCATGTGTGTGTGTGTGTGTGTTTTCCACTGCTTTCAGAGGTCAACACTTTGCATTGTTTATCGAGCACTCATGCCGTACTCCTTTCCAGCTACCGTGCGGCCACATTTCATGCCGCTTTACATCCTTTTATGTTTTTCCGGCTTCTTTGCTCGTCGCCCGCATCAATCTTACACAATTTTTCACACAAAATATTGCCGCTAGGTAGCTTATTTTGAGTAGATGTTCACTTTGCTTCTGTCTTCTTTGCTTCTTTACTTTCGTGTTGTTTTTTTTTTGTGATATCGGTAAAATCGCTACGCAAAATCGTTGTAAAAACATCCTGTGCTGTAACTCCTTTTTACTTTATTCTCAGTATTTGTCTTCCTTTCATTTTTGTAAGCTTGCTATTTTTCCAAGCACCACAACTCAAACTATTTTTTGTCCTTTTGACCTTTTTTTTAAATTCCTTTCAATGCCTCACCTTCGACGTCTCATGTGGTAGAGCAGTGACATTGCTCGTGGCTTACTGCTACTGTCTGGCCTTCAATTGCATGGTTTCGATTAAGTGCATTGTTTACATAACAAATGTAAGCATTTGATTCCAAATTTGTGTGCGGTAATTGAATCGTAAATAATCGAATGAAACTACGAATATCAAAATGCGGAAGTTGAAAAGTTAATTATATAAATTCAATGGGCTTACAATAATTCTAAGGGCTGCTAGATGCGACCATTTCCTAAAAAAATTTCTTAACTTGATTAACCCATTTTGGACGGAGAATTTGAGTATAAATTTTTTTTAGTTTATTGGAGATACGCTGGATGAATACTAAAAATAAAATATGGATGTGTGGAGTCCCTGCCTGCGCTGGAAGTGAAATTTCAAACGAAAAATTCTCTAATATCTATTCATAGTTGCCATTTCTTTGCATTCAATTTTTCAAACAGTTGGCAACCCTTTTCTAAAAATTTTCAAAACTATACTTTTATTTTTTTTCATTTCACAACAATATTGCTAAAATTGATTTACCTTATTTATTATTTTTTATTTACATTTTTAAACAGGTGGCAACTCAGTCCAAAAATATTTGCGTAATAAAGCTTTCGTTAGCCTGCTTCAGTTGACACCCATATTGAAATATTTTTCTAAACAGGTGGCAACCCGCTTCAAAACAATTTAACTGATTTAAACTTTTTAACCCACTGTAAATCCTATCTAACAATTTTTTTCAAACTAAATTTTCTTAATTTTTTTTTATTTGAGTTCCATATTGTTATATTTCATTAACATTAATAATTCAATTTAATGAAATTTTTCAAACATATTTTCGAAACTACGATTGCGTAGCCTGTTGACTTAAATCAAGCAATTAATCATACTGAAAGAACCCTCTAAAAGATTTTAGTATACAAATTTTAAATTGTAGTAGTTAATTGTTTATTAATTTATTAATTTATAACTTTTTATACGGGAGGCAGCCTCTTCGAATAATCTCAACCTTTCTGTATTTTAAACTAAATATGTTTTTTCTGGATTATTTAATTGTTATTCCGAAAATAATTTAGAAGAGGGTTGCCACCTTCTTGATAGAGTAGATTAAACTAAATTATTCGGTTGAAAGAAATATCTAAAAAAAAATTGCACGATATGATTAAGAAGACTTAAATACGAAAATGTGTTTTGATAGGGTTGCCACCTGCTTATAAATTATATAAATTAACTAAATTTATAAGCTAACTGCATTATGACAATTTGGTTTGAGATTAAAAAGTTTGCCAGAAAATATTTTTGGAGAGGGTTGCCACCCTTTTAACAACTTTGATTCAATTTAATTGATAAGGATATTGAAATTACTATTATTATTGGAATTAGAGGGTTGCTACCTTTTTAAAAATATGTATTTCATTAAATTCATTAGTTAAGTATAACATTTTAATACAGCTTCGAATCGCTAGCGGTTTAGAAAAGGTTAGTGACGAAAAATTTGTGTAGGGTTGCCAAATATTTGAACGTTAGCCTATTCAGGATATTTCTTATATTTGTTTTCAAGCCTTCTATAAAAAAGTTGCCCCCTATCTTAAGTAAAAGCACTTTTTTCTGTTTAAGTTGAAATTGAGAGGCGAGGATATCTTACATATCTCCCTTTAGCCTTTTATAAAAGAGTTGCCACATTACCAAAGTCAAAGAAATTTTTTTTTTGTTTAAGTTAAATAAAGTACAATAATATTAAGTAGATACAAATACCAGTTTTAGCGTTTGCTTTCATAGAGATGCATTTTTTAATAGAGTTGCCGTCTATCAAGTGCTTTTAAAAAATTCGAAAATTCTCGAAAAAAGAACGAAAGTTCTCGTGTTCTAAACTAACTGCCTTAGAATTTTTTTTAATCATCAAAAAGCATGCGACGATGTCGTAATGAAATTGAAACAAATATGATATTTTATTAAACAAATTTTCTAACAAAATAGATAATGGGTGTTTTTTAATAAAATCATATGTAAATTTTTAAGAATTTGGGTTAAACCTTTCATGTAAACGTCGAGATAAATTCGAAATGAAATCAGTTCCGACTTCAGATTTATGGCGTTTCTCATTTTTTAGATATATTAATGACATATTTCAGCATAAATTCAAAGATTAAACCAATAAGCTAAATTAAATTACTTAACCTCATTCTGTATATGAATTGAAGCCATTTTGGTTCCTCTCTATCTCTCTCTTTCCACTGCTTGAGTAAAAGTGAGTACGAAAACATCATAAATCAAGCAATTTCACGAAAATTCCTTAAATATTTTCTCTCCACTCAGCACTCCCGTTTTTGTGCAGCCAAACAAAAAACGATTCAATTTCTACATAAACGAGTGTGCTCTAAAACTTATGTATAAGTCATAAATCATTCACTTGTTTCCCGGAGGTGGCAATATTGAAGTTTTGAATTTTAAACTTTGCCTTCATGGCGCTTTCAATGCTCGTAAAAAAAAAAGTTCGTAGCAAAATAAAAATGGAGTAACAAGAAAGTTAATTTTAACTGCTCTTTCAAATCTATAATTAAATACCCAAAACAAGTGTAGGCGAAAGAAGGGAAGCTCATTTCGCTTGCTGTAACATATTTTTTGCTTTTTGCTGCAGGGAAAGTTAAAAGGGATTTTAAAGTTTGTTCGTATAGCAAACGGATTATTGATAGGTATTAACTTTTTATTTTGAAATGCAGACTAACTTTGCCAGATTTTAGCTATGTACTTACATATATATACTATGTAAGTATGTATGCAAAGAATATTTCTCCGTATTGTAAGCTCCTCACGTGTTCATGTTTTCAATATTAAAACTTTCAGTTTATTTCTTTGACTTAGTAGCTGCAAAAAACCAGGAAGGATTCATGGAATACTTGCGAGACGTCTCCTTTGTACGATGATTGAAAAATTCGCAGCATTTCTAAATTAACTATTCTTTTTATGAACACAGTCGCACTTCTGCCTAACTCAGTAGAAAAAATCCAGTATACAATTTGTAATAGCAAAATGAAAGAGCTTTAATAAAACTTAATTTGGAAAATGTTTTCATATATGTAGAGTTGCCGCCCCTTTGTTCTATTAAATTAAATTAAATTCATTAATATAACAAAGAAGTAATACACATTTCAAGTCAAAAAAAAAGTCTATTGAAATATTACAATAGTTCATCGAAACAAAAGAAATTTGTCCGAAAGTATTTTTGAGGGTTGCCACTTGTTCGACAAATTAAATTGAATCGAATTAATAATATATGCAAAATATAATAATATGAGTGTGTAAGCAAAGATATTTTAGGAAATCTTTCATTTGAAAATATTTGCAAGGTTGCCACCTGTTCGATAATTTAAATTAACTCAAATTAATAATATATATAAAATATAAAAATTTGAGTGTAAAAGCAAAGAGATTTAGAAAATCTGCATTTTGAGAATATTTGCAAGGCTGCCACCTGTTTAAAAATACAAACGAAATTAAGTTAATAATTGAATGAAATATTACAGCGTGGATGTATTATATGTATGTATCTCATTTAGGTAATCTCAATTTATAACTATAATAATATTTTTGTGAGGATTGCCACCTGCTGAAAAATTAAATTAATTAAAAATGTTCAAGAAAGCTTTATTTGCAAATTCTTTTTTGCAGAGTTGCCATCTGCTTAAAAAAACTAAATTCAATTCACTAAATAAGTCAAGTGAAATAACACAACATTTCATTGAAACAAAAATTATTTATATGAAACTGTGTTTGATGGGAGTTGCCACCGATTCGAAGAATTAAATTCAATAAAATTAATAATATTTATGAAATATTATCAAATCGGTATTAAACGAAAAAATTCAAGGAAGTTTTATTTGAAAGATTGGTTTGGAAAGAGTTGCCACCTGGTAAAAAAACTAATTCAATTTAGTAAAAATGTACATTGAAATTTAACAGCATTGCTGTGAAACGAAAGTTGTGCATGTGAAAATATTTGACAGTGTTGCCACCTGTTCGAAAAAATAAATTCACATAAATGAAAAACTTGAATAAAACAATCAAATATGCGTGTCAAACGAAAGGGATTCAAGAAAGCTGTATTTCAAACATATTTCTTTTGAGGGTTGCCATCTACTTAAAACGGTTAATTCAAATTAAATTATAATAATAAATTTGGTGTAAAGAAAAACTAATGTATTAAAAATATAAATGTATTCTAAACCTTTTCCTTAGCGTAATTTTCCTGCGATGTTTCACTTCTTTCGCGCGTAGAGACTCCCGGTTTTTTATGAGACTTTAATTTTTTGAATTTTTTTCCTTTTTTGAATGTACAGCTAAATAGTCCTCTTATTTGCATTTGGCAAAAGATGTTTGGATATTGCTAACGTAGTACTAAGTACATCCGATATTATTCGATTTTAGTGCTAGAAGTATGTAAGGTCATTAAAATTCAGCCTCTCCCTCCGTGACCAAAAAACTTTATGACAAAATAACTCGACACATTCAGCTAACATACGCAAAATGAAAGTTAAGTATTTATGTAAGGCATTGTGTAAAGTTAGATCTCGCCATTAACGCCACCATAAATATTTTCAGAACCATTACAACACTAACACTTAGACACATACCTACTTTTATATTCAATACACATTCATTGGAAATGCGTTTTATAATTCTCAAATGCATAAAAGCGCAAAATTTTATAGAGTCGTAAAATTTTATAGAGATTATGGGTCACACATTTAATGACGCCTTTTTGTGACATACCATTTACATTGGTCAGCAATGTAGATAGAGCCGCTGTCAGACCAACCCAAAGCGCAAGACTGCTCTTTAAATTTTTCTTTTTTTGCTTTTCCTTTAATGCTTTACGTTATTATTTGACGTTTATTGTTAAGAGCTGGTTTTATCTATTTTTTTATTCATACACAAATATTTATTTAATTTTCTTATTTTCATTTTTTTGCAATAAAATTATTAAATAATCAGCTAGCTCCACGGAAAATGCATTAGAAATGTATCAAGCAAATTGTGAGACTCAAGGGTGTGCTTTTCAAGGATATCATGCAAATGTTTACAGCTACAAAATATAAACGCAAACAATGCATTCACAGTCAGAGGAATACAAAACGGCAACTATCGAGTAATGTCGACAAATATGAGCGCTGGAAATGCAAGCGTTCAGTAAATAAATGCAAACAAAATTTGAAGCTGAAGCAGATATGACGTGCACGAGTTCTATATATGTATGTAGATACCTACAGTGAGGAGCGGTGAATGATGAGAAAAATTCAAGTCGCAAATTACGAAAAAATATTTTTAAAAATCCACGGGAGTTTTTTTTTATTGTACTAATTATTGTACTAAAATTGTATAATTGTACTAAAAATATATGGGAAATATGTCTGCATACCCCTAAGTATCTTAAAATTTGATGATTTTAATTAGCGTGACGCAGCCGTTGATTGCTAGCCTAGCAATCCCGTGTACCATGATTCAAGCCCTGGTTAAGTCTAGAAAAAAGAAAAGAAAAGTCTCATGCGGAGACGTGGCGATCTCCGAAATAGCAGCTATCACTTCTACTACTTTAAAAAGTTTTTGCTTTTTTAAATATTCTCTTATAAAACTGGACTCGAATTTAAGAAAATGACAGGAAAAGTCGTTGAAACTTACATCTGTATATGCCGTTTAATAGAGAATACAGCACATAAAAAAAAAATTTACAAAAAAATTTATCATGAAAAATATTGCGAATATTCTAAAAGGATCACTGTATATTTATACTAAAAGATGAAAATTTCAGACTTTTCGCCATCTTTAAATAGTCTTTATGATCTAAGATTTAAAAAACAAACAAAATATGAAACCTAATTTCGAAGTCGTTTTTTATAGGTCTGTGAATATTGCTGAGATAGTTTAAGATACTGGCATCAGAAATCCTCAGATCACACTTGACCGTTAAGGGTGATCCGAGGATTCCATCTTTCCATTGGATCTCTGGCAAGATCCTCACTCGTCCTCAAATATTCGAGGTGTGCGAAGTATTTCCATTCACGAACAAGTACAGAAAACATTTCCGGTGTTCGCCGTCGCAAAGGCATAGAGGTCCAAAAACCTTTCGGACAATAACAAGGGCATGATGAGAGCCTTATAGAGTGCTGTTTTTGGTTGACCGAGAGGGGAGCCCCTTACATGACAATTGCAGTTGACGTCGCAAGGTCCTATGGCTTTCTTAACTTGTCTCATTCATTTCATTTCCCGGATAGCAGTGCTGTTATCTCTTACTCTCACAAGGACAAGCCGAGAAAAGGCATATTTCTCATTAAGGGCTTGGACATTCCAAACACCTGACCTCAAAATATGGCTCTTAATAACCGAGACTTGTTAGAATTTTTCATTGGCGCACAAACAGATCCTAGGGCGTTTTTTAAGAGCACGTTTGTACAGTGAGTGACTTACTTTAAATCAGTCGCCTACTCATACCTACTCGGGAACAGACTCTGCAAACTCTGGTAAATCCTGAAACCGGCAACGTCGGAGTGACACCACTCACTCTCAAACGGATGTTCGGGAGATAGACAGAGGAAATCTCCCGGAAGTCTTAAGCTGTTTAAACCGCGTGCAGACGAATACTCAGAGACTTTCACCACTTGTGTGGACTCTTCGGCCTTACTTTTTTTGGACTACCCTAGCGCACATACCTATGCAAAAAAAAGATAATAAAATGTTCCGATTCACTTTCGAACTAATTTTTTTTGTTTAATGATGAGGCTAAATGCTGTATTAATGTCAATAAGAAAATTTGGCATATTTGGGTCGAAAAATTTCAAGAGATCCCATTGCAGCTAGACAAAACAAAGGTTGGGTGTAGTTTATGGACTGGTTTATGGGCTGGTGGAATCATCGTTACATATTTCTTAAAAAATCAGGGCGGCTGAAACTTCATCGAAATGTTTAATTCCAAACAATACTTTGTACAACGTCGAATGCTGCATTTCTGTACTGAAGTCGTATTGTTTTTTTATTGGCCCAAAGCGCATTTACAATTTTAATGGACGCTCTTGGCATAGAGCTCATAATTTAAGACATTTATAACTCACACCTTCAAATTTGTCACACACGACTTTATAGAACTCATTTCGAGCTCATAAATTCTGAACGCTCCCAAAATGCTTGCTGGGAATATCAACTCCCTCTCCGTACATTTCTGTAAGTACTTATATTCAAATTTACAAGTATGTAGTATAACTCGTGCCCGTTTCGTTGATTTTTGATGTGATTTACATAATTTATGCAAAACAGCAAAGCTCATAAAAAACTGAATCAACAATAAAAAGATTCGTTAGAAATGTGCGAATGTTGAGCACGCCGTTTGTGTATTTTTTTGTTAACTTTTTATTTTTACAACCGGCTGCACCGCTGCCCACTGATGAGATGGGGAGGAGTTATACTATTCCAATGTCAACGGTTGACAGCTAAGCGTCCCTGACATTGTGATAAATAAAGCTAGGGAATAACTTTAACAACTCGATTTATTTTTGGTGCAAAGAAAATATTAATTTTGTCATTTTTGATTATCTCATGACATGAACTAAGCTAGGGGAGCAATGCTAAGTAATATAATAAATGTAAGTCAGATTACGAGTTTGATTATTGTTATTACTATGAGAAAGGAATACTTGTGTTAAAAAAAAGGGAGATATTTTTAGTAAAAATAACACTGAAATGACATTGCAGTATAAACAGCTGCCGACTTTCTATACACATATAGGAGACTGTTAGTTAACTGGCACGAAGGCTGATATCTTTCCTAAGTTCCCTTCACTGAAAGGGCTAGCTGCAAATTCCGGGCTGTCTGAGATCCCCAACAGTTTCCCAGCATTTACACCGCTCTGACTCTACCCAATCCTTAATGAATCCCTTCGAGAATGACCGGCTAAGACCGCCAAATAGTTCAGCCCCATTAAGGCTATTTCGGAACATTTCCTTGCCTGCGTGTCGACGATCTTGTTGATTTTGGTCGCTTGGAGAGGGTCCTTCTGGTTGATTGGGGATCTGAAAAGATAATTATGAATACCTTTTTTGGGGTTGAGACTTCTGCAGCTCGAGATTGTGAGCACCTGATAGAGACTTGTTCAGAAGGGAAACCCCTTCAGCTACACGGAGTTACAGTTCTATTGAGGCCGCTGCTTCGTATATAAAATAATTCCAACGCCACGGTTTCAAATGTTGTTATAGATCCAGTGGCCGAGAGACAGATCATCCTTCGCTGTTTGACCGAACAGGGGTTCAGTTTGTACCATAACGTCAGAAAGAGTGATCGATCCTGATTGCTCCGCCGCCATTGATTGCCTGGTATCGCAGGCTTATCTGAAGTTCGTCTACTACAAGTGATCTAAGCAATGGACTCAAATCACATCACTGTAACCAGCTTCTCACGGCTCTAATGCTCACGGAGACATTGTACAAGCGAGAAGTAATATAGCGATCAAATAATATGCTCTTATTTTAGTCAACAGTAGAATCGCCCATACCTCTATGGGCCAGTGCGCTTGAAATAGATCCATAGGCAGTATTATCAAAAATCAATACGTTGTACAGGAAGGCTCACAGAGTTATCTTTCTAATGCATAAAAATAACGTTTACTTTCCTCCCAGTACTAGGTATTTATTCTCACTTATAACTCCCACAAAAAAATGCAGATCAGACGGTCGATGATATTATGGCTAGATATCCGCTAGTGGTGGGAAAAGAAGAGAAAGATTTCCGCTCCGTTGGAAGGCTAAATGCATTTGAAGCTCAAAAAGACGCCAGTAGGCGTAAAAAAGGAGGTGTATTATGGAGCAAATCGTTTAGGACAGGGAACTCTTCTAAATTTAAATCTTTATTCAGTATTTACAGTTTAATGACTAATCAAAGCCAAAGACAGCCAAAGTAGATCCGATCGACTAAAATTGTCAACTACAATTTTTAAGATGCGCTCAAAGTTAATCATCGGCGAAAACTAAACAAAGTCCCTGAAGCGAACTACAGCATTCGTTGCTCGCTTTTTTAAAAGTCAATTCAATTTGAAGAACTTAAAAAGGATTATGAGCAGATTCCTTGAAATCTTACTATCACAGGTTCAGACTTAGATAATATACATATGTTTTTTTTATATGGTTCTACCAGCCGGCACGTATTTCCTTGATATCATGGAATAACCTGACCAGCAAACTTGGCAATTCGCATCAATAATGTGGACGTATGTGAGTGGCATTTGTAATTGCATATCACCACCTCGAGAATCGCTAAGTTTGCATCAATGCATGCACACTAGGGTGAGCCAAAAATGCATGGAGAAAAAACAAAATTCGGAATTTTAATGCTCATCCAATTACACTATTTTAATTTAAAAAATATTTAGCCGTCGCTGAAGCCTACTTTTGGATTGCCCAACCAATAGTGTCTCACATTTATTTGCCGTGTTCAAATCTCTATTTAGAGTGTCCTTATCGAGCTTTAGGATCACCCTGTTTTTCGGCAAAATAAATTGCAAAAATATAACCCAATCGCTGACATTATTGGCTGCGAAAGGGGCAGTTGCTGTGTGCGTACCGAGCGTTGACAAAATATACTGACTGCCAGAAAATGTTGACAGGATGCAGCGCGTGCACGGAATACCATTGCAACTTTTTCAACATTTTATTACACAGCAAACAAAAAATAAAACAAACTTCCTAGCTGCTCACAGCAGTCGTACATACTTAGTACAAGTGTATGTGATTTTATTGAATTACATGCAGCTCCAGGCGATATGGCAATCTCGAGCACGACAGTCGTCCGTAAGCGGAAACGTGGCCAATGCTCTGAACGCAGAAAGCGCAAAGATAGCATTGAAGCTGGGGGGGAAAGTACACAAATTGCACAAGTGCACAAAGCCAGCGGCAGCAACGTACATTTATTTCACTATTTGCACGCAAGCAACGCAAACCATAACTCATAGTTTAGTACTGTCTGTTCGCTTGGCATGGAACCGAGTGTTTTGTGGATTTTCGTTTTTTTGTCTGGATCAATCTTGGCGCTAGGAGCTTTGTGCGTTAAGCTTTAATGCTCTGCGCTATTTTTTTGGTATCGGCGTGAGTTTACCGTATTTGCTGTTTTTCAATGGAAGTAGACTAATATTTTACATATATCTTGTTTTTAGTCATTGCAATAGTTGATTTCTGGCAGTTCATACTTCGTCTGTTCAACGCATCATTACTCATATAATTCATTTTTTATTTGTCTTTTCATTATGAATATATGTAAATATATGCAAACATATTTTTTATTTATTTTTAAATTGGTTAATACTCAATGTTGCCACTAGAGCTTTAACTTTTTTTCATTTTTGTTGTGAAACTTTTTACGCCACTTGGTAGATGGTTGCCTTGAACTTATAAGGCCTCGGTTTATTGCCTTTTCACGCCGAACGGGCTAAACGGATTTGAATAAAATTTAACAAATACGCTCATTTGTAAAGAGAGTTGCCACCTTTTTAAAAAATTTAATCTAATTACATTATTTAGTCAAATCAAATATTGCATTATGGATGTCAAGCAAATGAGACTTATAAAGTTATTTATTAGTAAGAAACGAAAGAGTTGTTTTCGAAAATATATTTTAAGAGGGGGCCCACCTGTTTGGAAATCATAATTCAATTTAATTAATAAACCAATGTAAAGCTACTACCAAATTGACACCAAACTAAAAACGATTAATAAATCAAAACTTGGAAAATATGATTGAACAGGGTTGCCACCTGTTTGAAAAATTAAATTCAATTAAATTGATAATATTAATGAAATATTACACTATATGTGTCAAGCCCAAAAGTTTTAAGTAAGCTTTGTTTCAAAAATATTTTTCAAAAAAAAACTTTTAAAGAGGGTTGCCACATATTTTATAAGTTTAATTAAATTAATAAGCTGACTGTAATGCTAATATATTGATGTCATATGAAAGAGGTTTTACAAATTGTAATTTTTAAACTAAATTTTAAGAGGGTTGCCATCTGTTTGAAAAATTAAATTCAATTAAATTAATAATATCAATGAAATATTATAACATGAAATGAGAAAAAGGTTTAAGAAGTTTTTGTGTGAAAAATATTTTTAATCAGGTGAATTCATTTAAATTAATAAAATTTTTTAAAGCATTGCCCCATAATTTAACAAGTCGTACTAAATTTTAGTAATAGGCTATCTAAAATGTTAATATATTACAAGTCATCATTTCGAAAAATTAAATCCTTATTAATATGGTGAAATTGGAGAAGATTTTCTGTTAGAAGAGCGGTGGGAGTGATGCAACTTCTTTGTAATCTACGCCCTTTGGTCATTGCCAGAACAATGACAGTTGTCAACATTAGAAAGCTTAATCTCAGTTCTTGGGGCATAGTTTTAGGCGCAGCAGTTCAGAGAATAGTCATGCAGTGAATTTTGTCACAGCATTGGGAATAGGGCGGCATCTTGTAAAATAATAGTGATAGTTTGAGATTATCAGGAATTTTAGGACCTTACCACGTAAGTGAGCAAAATACCAATGGCAATGACTACGACACCCCAAGTTCTTTTGTTTCCACACTTTCCCAGGAATAAAATTATTTAATTAATCTTCCACGTGCTACTAACCGTCAAAACTTCTAATAAACAGAAACTGCACTTAACGTCTTACGACAGACTTCAATCGATATAAGTTTTTTCCCCTGCAGAGAAAGGAACAATTAAAATGGGTATATTTTCACTCAATGAAAAGAAACAACTGATAATATTCTGTAATATAACAGGTACCACTTCAAAGGAAATCCGATTAACGTGCGCGAGTGGGCGGTCTAAGTAAATAATTAAGTGTCGGCGCCAAAGGCGTTCAGCAAATACAGACACTTCCGGCGTGAACACTTTAATGAACTTAACAGCACACTACTACTTTGCTAAAATGGAAATAAAACAAACAACAAGTAGGCGTAGTAACAACACAAACTTGGCATACAAAAACAGCAAAAAATAAGCGAATGACAACCCATCGTGTCAAAAACATTTAACAAATCTACGCCTACAGGCGTCAAACTTTTACTATTACTTTCATTTTCACTGCTATTTTCAACAATTCTTTCCAACTTTCTGCTATTCAAAGCGCCTCGAAGCAGATAACCAGCGGGTGTTGTCACCAAATTTCTACGAAATTTGCCTGGTTTAGAGGATGAATTTGTTATTTATTAAAATCGAATCGAATTCAAGCTGCGCCAATTAGTACAGACAGCGTGCAGTAGAAAAGTTTTTCTTTTAAGTTAGCATACTTTGGGGCGATTGACATTGACAAATAACATCAATATAAAAACTGTGTTAATGAGTTTTCAATCTAAGCTATTTTTTAAATGACTGCAATGTGTTTTTATTTTATTGCTATTTTTTAATTTAATTACGACTGCAGGTAGACAGCAATGTGTTTTAATTAATGGAAGTGCCTCTGTTTAAACTTGTTGTCGAATTGGAAGAGTTTCACTGCATTTTTCGTTTGTGATGAGTGTTTTACTTAAAATAAGAGGAAAAAGACGAAATCACCTGCCAACAAAGAGTTTGAGAGTTTGGACGACTAGTCAGATGACCGAAGTAAATTTCTATAAGAACAAAATGACTAATGCTCCCAGTGTACATTTCTCCACACTGTTGTATGATGACAGTAGCAAGGAACCTTACAGGGAAGATGAAGTCCCCAGCCATGGAACCCACATGTCTGACTACACGGGATGTTTGGCCTAAGGTGAACGTAAAACAATCAAAATCTCTCATTCGTCTTCGCGCTGTTCTCTCAGGCTAATAGTCGGAGTAAAAATATTGCACTGCTTTACTGGCACGTGCGGGGGACGAGGAGGAAATGGAGAGCATGGTAAACAATCTTCATCGCAGTCCCAGTCTGGCTGAGATGTGTAGCTAACTATTTAACACTAACTTTTGGATTGTGTATCCGACCTGAACTTAGTGAGCATCCTCGACTTTCTGCGATAGATCTAAGGACGAATTTACAGCGGAACCAGCTGGGAAAAGAGTGGTCAAGAAGCACGCTCCTTAGCTAGAAGGACCTTCAACAAAACGTCGGTACTGTGTGGTAGCCAGTGATCAATTTCAGCTCACGCTAATCGACGAAGCCACTAGCAATGAAAAGCTCATTCAGGAGAGGTGGGTCGAGATCGAGTCACAAATCTCAGATCAGGTGGGTGGCTGACTGCTTGAAAATTCGGACAGTACTATTCAAGGATTCGACTTTAGTGAGTCGGATTTCCAACTGTAGAGATGAGTTTTCTAGGACACTCCTAGCAAGTGCATAACTGAGCTCGGCAACGCCTGAGGGGGTTTGAATATCAAACGAATCCTTGCCGTGAAGGTATCTTGAAAACCTAGGGCCCGTATTTGGCTACCAAAGACGCACATGGACAGTGGAAAAATGGTACGCCTTCTGCAGCGGCAGAATCCTCAAATACCCCTTAACGAGTGGGTAGTCATTCGCGCGGAAAAGCCTATAGAGGAAGCGCCGAGTGGCTCAACCAGGCGAATCTTAGACACTCTAAGACCGCCACGGACAGCCACCTTATATTCCAGAGGGAGGAAGACATCGACGTCTAATTAATACAGAAAGCTTGGACAAGGGCCATGGAGATTAAGGGACTCACAAAAGCCAATTTATCAGGTAAACCCTGCGTGGGCATAGTGGTAAAAACTAACCAATATATTAGGCAGATCCTAATTATATATGGCCCACCTCAGTGACCGCTAACCCTACAAGGTTTCACATTACTACTTTCGCCTCATAATTACTTTTTGGAAAATGACATCTATTCAAAGTTGAAATTAAAAATTGGCGTGATTAAAACTTTATACACCACAGCTGGTCTAAGATCTGTGGCCTATTGGAAAGATCCTTTGTCCAATAGCGAAAACTTTCACAATTTATTTCAGCTCATTAAACAACTCATTTTTGAAACTTTTCAAATTTGTTTACCGCTGTAATGTTGTATCTAAAATCAAACTTGGCGAAGATTTTCTGTGGCTTGCCCAAGACGTCCGTCACTACTCCTAACGCGAGTCTTTGGTATAGTAGTTGAATACTGTAAGAAAGTGTATTTGATTTTACTCTGAGTGCTGACCGATTTAATAAGCAAAATAATATTTTCATTTAATTTTCATATAAAAGCAATTTAAATTCACCTAGATTTACCTTCTGCTTTCTTTCGCAAAATTGGCCGATAAACCAGCAGAAAATTACGCAACTACTCAATATCAATAAATAATGGTTATAATTCTCGTGTTGCTATTTTCCCTTTACTACAACAAAATTCAATTTTTCATCAAATTTAACCTACACCATTTATCTACAATACGAGGGCATGCAAGTAAACAGCAAACAGTTTTGCCTAACCCCAGTACAACTAAGTAGCCATAAAGGAAGTCGGTTGACGCCTAGGCGGTGTATCCTCGTCTAGGTATGAAGTAATTTGTGACCATAATAGTACATGACACTTCAGGCAAATAATTTTACACAACGGATGCCACCAGCATATCGCCATAGCAATAAATGCAAACAAAAACAACAGCAACAACAACAATCAGATAGCTAAGCGAAATTCCTTAGAAAGCGAGGTGGAGTTTCATAGAAGCGCTGGGTAGTGCTGGGCAGTTTCTAACAGCAAATGCGCTACAAATTGTAGACCAGACCGCATGAACAACAAATAGTGCTAGGCATGCAAGCAACAAGCAAGTACACATTGTAATAGCAACAACAGCAATAATAACAACAACAATGCCAGTACTTGTATGTTGAGCAAATTGTTGGTTACTTTGTCGAAGGATTTTTACTGGCACCACTTCGTCCAGCCAGCCGGCCAGCCAGCCAGCCCGCCAATGGCGCAATTCAAGTAATAGGAGCTGCACCAATGCGTTGAGCACGACAGTTGTCCTTTGCCTACGACCGCATGGCACGGGTGTGTAGCATAGGACACATAGAGATAAACATGCCACGTGTCTCTCGCCGCTAGCGTTTGATTGCAATTTGGATGGACTGTCCAATGTGTAACATGAAGCTGTTAATTTTGAACCATTCAAGGCTTTAGTTGCTGCTTCCAATTTCTTCTGTTGTGCGCTGTGTTTGCTTTTGAATTGCTTGCGTCTTCATGTTGGTTTTTATATCTAAATTTTGCTATTTGTTTTATGTGTACATTATTTTATTTTTACACATTCCACGCTGGTTGTTTCTTATTAGAAAGATGTTGTTATCTTTGTTTGCGGTAACACCCAAAAACACCAAATTCCTTTTGTCTTTGCTGCTGTTACATGACCGGAAATCGGAAGCTCAAACACACATTTGGGTCGTTCGAAAAGTAATCAATTTGAAACTTATATTAGTGTATCACAAAAGTTTAGTGCCGTTGTTGTTAGTGTAAAATTATAAATTGCAGCGAGGTTTAGACTAGTCACAAGAATTTTGTTAGGTATTTTTTTCCTTTTACGAATAAATTTCAGCAGATTGTTAGGTGCTAAAGAACTCAGGTGCTTCTCTCTCAACACGTCGCTGCCAAGCGTCTCATATCTTGCTAGGGGGGCGCAGGTGCCCAAAAAGTCTACCGCCGACTCTGCTTCTTCAAAATAGGAAGAGCAAATGGAATTGGTCAATTTTATGAAAATTTCTTGAGTTTTTATCAATTTTTCGCTTACTTCAAAAATTTAATTTCTCGAGAAAAAAATATGATTTTATAAAAATCATATATTTTGTACTAAAAAATCTTTGCTTTTTCATAAAAATAAAATGCTTTAATTTGAAAAATTTTATTTTTTTTAAATGAAAGAAAAAAATCAAAACACACCGGGCTAATCGTAAGTTTATAAAAATTTTAATAAAAACTACATACATATGTATGTCCTGAAAATTTTTTCTATCAAGCTATTTAAAATAAATAAAATCAAATAAGGTAGAGCGTAACGAAAAATTCAAAAAATTTAACCTCCCCCACTCCCCCAATTTTTTTACGGACATGAAAAATTTCTACTGGTAATTTAATTTATACTATATTTTTATTCGCAACGTTTTTCATGATACTTTTTTTAGTTAATTTTTTATAAAAATTCAAAAAAATGTTCATTAAAATCTCAAACTTTTTAATTCGAATATTTTTAAATCTCTTGGGTACGCTAAACGAAAGTAAAACCTCAAAATTTCAAAATTCAAAAAAAAAATCAAAATTCCAAAAAATAATCCTAAATTTATAAAATCATAAAATTAAAGTGCAACACGCTATTAAACGGCTCAACAAATTTTCGAAAAATTCGAATAAATATTTTAAATTTTGATAACGTTTGCACAAAGTTTTAATTTGTTATTTATGGTTCTGATTTATTTATGGCTCTTGTTAAATTATGAACAGTATTTTATAAAAAAATTTACGAAAAAAAATTAACGCGAAAAAAAAATTTTTTTTTTCATGTGGGCTACCAATTTTTGTATGGGAGTTGCCACCTTTTTACAAAAATAAATGCAATTAAAATAATCAGTGAAATCAGTAATACAATACGGTAATAAGCTTCATTTCTCAAACGGTTTGCAAGAAGGTTGCCACCTGTCTAAATACAAACTAAATTAAATTAAGAAAAGTCAAATTTTACAACATGAGGGTCAAACTAAAATTTTTAAGAAAACTTCAATATAGAAATATGTCTGTATAGGGTTGCCACCTATTTCAAAAATTAATTAACATTATAAATTGAGTCACGCATTTATTAAAAAATTAGTGTCAAACGAAGAAGGTTTAAAAAAGTTTAGTTTTGCAGATACCTTTGAATAGGGTTGCCACCTGCTTCAAAAACTATATTAAATTAAATTATTAAGTTAAAGGAAAAATTACGGCATGGTATTCAAAGGAAGTAGGCTTAAGAAAACTTATTTATGAAAACGTCTTTAAAGAGTGTTGCCACGTGTTTAAAAATATTAATTTAATGTATGTAATTTCCAAGCTTCCTGAACTTCAATAATCTTAATGTGAAACGAAAATACTTCTACGGCAGAAGAGGGTTGCCACCGTATAAAGAACTTGTATTCCACAGTAGACAATAAAATAAAAATTTCAGTAAAGAATCGGTAATTTAGAAGTAGGGTTAGATTTTTTTAGATAATAAAAAATTAAAAACCAAAACTTAAAATGAATTAAAAGTTATTACCTTTGGTAAAAATATTTATTTCCTTTTCTGTTACATTCGAATTCACAACCTTAAACCGAATGCCGTGCGAGCGAAGCCGGGGGTAAACAATCACGGAAAGTTCTTCGTACAAAAATTTTACTTTTCTGTAGAGAACAGAAATAAAATATCGCATAATACAAAGGATGCACTTTTCTTACTCGAATTTACAAACTGAAATTCAAATTATTTTTATATGTAAGTACATATAAATGTATACAGCTCAAAACAAGTCTTAGGTTTAGAGGAAAATTTCAAAAAGGCATCAGTAGACAACAGTTTCTCCTCACCACATTTTCATCCATTTCTCGCCAGCAATTTTTTGTTTATACCAAAAAAGAAAAAGCACAAAATTAAACTTCAACACTTGCCAAAGAAAATGTATGTTAATTTCATCTATTTTTACTATGATAATTTTGTATGCGTTCTTACCTGCTCTGTTTTTTCTTACAGCTATGCGCAATGGCCAACTTAACTTTTGAATTTATTGCCAACAACCTCTTGCCAGTTTTTTAAGCTTCAGACAAACTTTATTATTGATCATTTAGCAACATTGCCTTTCCATTTAGCGGTTTTTATATTGTCTTTTGCTATTCTCTAACCGATTAGCATATCAAAGAGCCATCTAAATTGTTGTTTAGCATTTTAAGTGTAGCATGATTTTAGGCGCACAAACTAGGTGTCGCATAAAAGTGTCACACACAAGTTGTTGAGTGTGAAAAATTACACATTTTTGTGGTGTAAGGAAAACAGCCAAAATCTATATGCTGCTTCGACATTTTTGCATGCTTGGAGAAATTGGCATTTTGCAAAACTGCAAGTATTTAAAGTTTTTGCGATTCATGCGTTGCTGACCGCGGACTGGTGTGGGCCAAACTTTTAATGCAGACTTCAATGGGATGATTATAGGCTAAAAATAATTTCCATATATAACTCTTTTAAAAAAAAGCAAGTGGCTTCCTAGTTGTAGCCTAAATGCATACTCCTATTTTCGGTTCTTCACCATAACCTACGAGTTACGGAATACCAGATGATGTTAGTAGTCAGTGGACTTGTATAGCAAAGTTGCAAAATGGAAAATTTATGGTCTACGTAAACCCATTAAAGATCCCAAAAAGTTGTAATTTTTTACCTTTTTTTAGAAGTCTGCAAACTATCCGAATTATAAAGTCGCTAGAGGACCAAAATGTTTATGAAATTTCGCACACAAAATACAAACACTTTGCATACAAAATGTCGAAGCAGCATTTAGATTTTGGTTGTAATGGGTGATACACTGTAGAAAATAATTTTCAAAAACTGCAAAAAATTATTTTAAAAATCATCCCTGTTTAGTTCTTACAGTGTCCCTAATAAAATCTAAGCGAAACCCCCTATTTTTTCTTTTCAATACATTTTCCATCCCTATTTTCTACAGTGTTTTGCGCTTAACGCAGAACACTACAGAAAATAAATTAACAAATAATTCCGCACAAGTTTATGACAACAGCTCTGTTAACGGAAAATGTGAATGTTGATGAAGGAAAGCATACAAAAATGTTGCATATTTTTAGGTAATTTTTTTGTTGATATTTTATTTGCGCTACAATTTCTCTAACGTTCTGTATCAGAAGTCTCCTAGTGAATAAATGTCTAGCACATTTCAAACTGAAAAAAGCGTAATAAATGCCGATTTGCGAAATTGGCTTTACTCAATGTTATTAAAGGTTAAAATATGTAGCTATAGAGCTTTGAGCTTTTAAAGATTTTTGTGCGCTTATTGTTCATAAGTAAAGACGCTCTTATAAAATAAGCGAAGTTAGCAACCAACTAAGCAATCAATGGAAGCATAGAAAATTGAATGAAACTTAGCTATAGCTTTGAAAGCTATATTTGGCTTTTGTGTACGTGCTACGCTGTAAAGTGCAGTTATACACTGTAAGAAATTTTATTCGCTGAATCTTTAAATCTTGCGCCGAGGAAAAATTGAACTTTCATAACCGAGAGTATGGATTTAGGTTATGATGACAACTGTCATTGTAGTTATTATGACCTACTGAGTACGTGACAACGACGAAACAATGTTTGTATTCTGCGTCATAATTTTAGGCGCAGTAATTATGGCAATAGTCATGCGTTGAGTCTTGTCATTGACATTAGAATAGGACGGTTATTCAACAAATTTGAACGTGACGGGCAGTGAAGATTTTAACTGAAACAGAACTCTATAGAAAAGATGATAGTTTCCGCTATATGTATTTGATCAAATGGTTTTCATGAAAAAATAAACTAAGCCGAACGAAAACTAATAAACTAAGGATCGAGCCACTCACCAAAAATATATTTTGTCTTCTCCAAATTCAGTAGAACTAATCGACATTTAGAAGATCAACAGGTGAATCCATTTTAGTTTGACCGTAGGGACTACGCCTAATTAAAGAAAGTTGAAAAAAGCATTCATAGTATCCAAGCATATAGTAAATAAAACCAACAATACATTTTTGTTAACATTTTCCCAAATATGCGCATAATAATATTTATTGTTACATTTGTTGTTGTGTTTTTGTATTTTCTTATTATCATTTTATTATTATTGTTATTATTTTACTCTTTTACAATAGTACTTGATTATAGTACAATATTTTTCAATAAATATTCACGCATATAATTATTGCAATAAATATTTTCTATTCTCTTTGGTATTGTTTTTTTTTTTTGGTTTTTTGAATATAATATAATTAACGCAAAACTCAAGAACGCACATAATATAAATATATATATATATATATATATACATATACTTTTTCTTATATACAAAACTTTAGTATGCTCGCAATTGTTATATATTTATATATACAATGTATATGTATATGTTATTTAAGTTTGTGGATGTTCAATACAAATACAAAGCAGAACTACGATATATGTATGAAACTATAATATTGTCAAATCAAAAAAATTTATATGGGTGTGTAAAAATTTATATATGTATGAAAGTTCTTAGTTGCGTGTTTATGTCGTTTTTGCTCTCAAAATTTACCAATGGTAGAGCGTTGATTTTTATTATTTCAATTTCAATTTCATTCATAAGAGCATTTAATATTTTCTATCTGCATACATATGTACATATGTGCATACCTAAATACAGTGTTGTGTAAAATAAAAGAAAAAAAAGCATTAAAATTTTTAATTGCCACTATTCCAAAAAAAACATCGTCGGTTGCTTTTTAAACACAAAATGGCAATTAAAACTTTATGAGTATGTTTTTGTTTTGCACAAGACTGCGCAATTTTAAACGCAGAATTCCGAATTAAGAAATTACAAAAATCAATCAATTTTGCGTAATTTCCTAAATTTAGTTTTTGGATTTCGTTTGTTACATTAAATATATTTGAAAAATATGAAAAATCAAATGGCATGCAATATAAAAGGTGAAATGGCATATGAAATGTAAGATATAAAATATTTCATATCTCATTTGGAATATCAAATGTGAAATATATGGAATAGGAAGTGCAAAATATGAAATATTCAAAATAAAGTAAGAAATGACCAATAAAAAATAAGAAATATGAAATTTTAAATATGAAACCTGAAAAATGGAATATGAAATATGAAATTACGTATGAAATTTGAAATAGGAAATGTGAGATATAAAATATGATACATGGAATATGAAATGTGAAATATGAAATATGAAATATAAAATATGAAATATGAAATTTTGTATATAAAATATGGATTTTAAAAATGAAATATGAAAGAAGAAATTACTTATGAAACATGAAATATGAAATGTGGAATACGACAGATGAAATTATTTATGAAATTTGAAATTTGAAATAGAAAATGTGAAATATAAAATATAAAATATGATACATGGAATATGAAATATGAAATGTGAAATATGAAATATGAAATATGAAATTTGAAATATGAAATTTGAAATATGAAATATGAAATATGAAATATGAAATATGAAATTTGAAATATGATATATGAAATATGATATATGAAATATGAAATATGAAATATGAAATATGAAATATGAAATATGAAATATGAAATATGAAATATGAAATATGAAATATGAAATATGTAATATGAAATATGAAATATGAAATATGTAATATGAAATATGAAATTTGAAATATGAAATATGAAATGTGCAATGTGCAATTTGAAATTTGAAATCGAAACATGGAATCAGAAATATGAAATGCGAAGTATGAAATATGAAAAAATGAAATAAAAAATATCAACTAATAAATGTGAAATTAGAAATTTAAAATAAAAGATATAACTAAAATATAAGCTATAATAAATAATGTGTGAAAAACAAGAAATAAAATATAATGCAAAATATAAAATATAAAACTTAAAATGTTAATCAAATATAAAAACCAAAATCAGGAAATGAAAAATTTTAAATTATATGTTAAAAATAATTATGCGAAATATTCAGGAGACTGATATTGGCTATCCTTAATAAATATTTAGTAGTACTCAAGGTCAAGCAAGTTTTGAAGAGAGTATTAAACGTAAATTATCCAGTTTTTTATCAATGCTTAAATTTTTTTTTAATGCTGCATACTTTTAGGGACTTCGTAATATATATTACGTATTTCAATACTTTTCTCCATTTCAATGCTTATATATGTATAATGTATAATAATATAAAAATCTGCTTTTTTAACTGGCGTATTGATTTTTTTTTTTTTAATTTCTTTAAACACCGATATCTCGAAAACTAAACAACTCAACGAGTTATTTAACCCCTAGAGCTATGTTCACAAACCCTCACCACTTTGGCGATCGGTTAAATGAGAGCTCAGAGAGCATCGGAATTCAAATTTTGTAGAAGATGATCCTTTTTTTTTAAATTCAAAAAATAATTAACACGTTAGGTGTGAATAACTACTCATAATATTCATTTCACATGATTCGAAAACAGCACTCAATACATGTACGTACTGGATATGAGTAATTTTGACGAAGTATTTATATAGAATAAAAAAATTATAACAAAAAAACTTTACGGAAAAATTGAAAATTGGAAATGAATTTGACTTATAATAATTTACATTTTTAAATATTTCATGATTATAAATGAATTTAAAGTAATTCGTAACCATTTAACAATCGTGTAATTTTAATTACTATTTTATTTACAAATATTCACTACTTTCTATAGATACTTTTTTAAATTTATCTTATTTTTACTTTACAATGAAAATAAATAAATGGTTTTAGTTTTTCATTGAACAGCAACAGTACGAAAGTTGGTTGAACATTCTCCACCACAGGCTCATAGGGAAGAAGTAAGTGTGGCATTAATGATAGATAATTATAATTGCTCAAAATTAGGGCGGACTTCAAATCAAAAATACTATTTAGTGGCTTTTATACTAATGTCCTCAAAATAATATTTATCACAGTTTAACATCGATTTTTATTTACTACTTAAAATAAGACTCGTGTTTGTGTGTTATTTTTTCGTTCTAAAATAATTATTATTAAAAAAAAATTAATTATAAGTTTTTGGAAAGAGATCGGTTGCTAGAAAAAATAAAGATCATCACGTCAATAATTATATTTATAAGAATAAAATGTTATCGATAACAATATCGATGAACATTCTAAAAAGGTTATCGCGCAATATAACAATAGCGATCATCACGCTAGCGAAAAAACTAGCGGTATTGATGCAAAAACTCATAACAGTAAAATACTTATCGATAGCAATATCGATCGATCTGTGTCGATAAACGTAACGAATACAAGTACGATTACATACATAATATAACAACTTAAAAATCTATCAATAACTGTTACCATAAGCAAAATAAAATGAAAATTAACAACATAGAAAAAGTGTGAATGACGTTTATTTTACATCTTAAAAAAATAAAAGTCACTGACTGTGTTTTTTTTTTCTTTTAGTAACTTTTATAGCCTTAAAATATCAAAAACTGTTATCATAAGAAAATTGAAATAAAAACTAACAATACATCTTAAAAAATTAAAATTTACAATTTTTTTTTCGTAACTTTTAAAACAAAAATTTCTGATTAGCTGTTACCATAAATTGAATAAAAAAAATGAACAATGTAAAAACTATATGGAAATCAACTATACTTTACATTTTAAAAAGTTTGTATAACTGTTACTATAAGTAAAATAAAACAAAAATCAGCAATATGGAAAAAGTATATGAGAATGAAAAATTTAAGTCACTGACTTACTGTTACAATAAGCAAATTAAAAAAAAAAACAAAAAACAATAATGTCGGTAAAGTTTATAAAAATTACTTTTATTTTATATATTTGAAAATCAAAGTCATTGCGTTATTGCTTTAACTTTTGTAACAAAAATGTGCTAATAACTGTGTTTATAAGAAAATAAAATAAAAGTCAACAAAATAGTAAAAATATATGAGAATGACTTTTATTTGACATCTTAATAAATGAAATTCATTGACTGATTTCGGTTTTCCTTTTGTTTTTTTTTTTTTTGATTACTTTTATGACAAAAAATCAGCAATAACTGCTATCAAAAGTGTGCATCTCAAAAAATCAAAGTCACTGACGTATATTTTTTTTTTTTTGGTTATGTAATGACTTTTATTTTGTTAACTGCAAAATAAAAGTCACTGTCTAATTAACTAAACTATATTAAAAAGGCTATTATTGTTTTAGAATCAAACAAATATGTAAATACATTAAAGTCACTAATTAATTTTTATTTTTGACTTTTAAAAATAAATAGTTTTAATCTTACCCTTAGATAACTGTTACTATAAAAAATAAAATTATAATCAAGAAAAAAGTATTTTTGGAGTAATTAAATAACAGTACAAAAATGAGTAATATTTTCAGATTTATAAGAATGGACAACAACAGTAGAGTAATCAAAAAAAAAAAGAAAATAATACTGTATTAATGCTTGCATTTATAGTTATCGTATTTAATTTAATTAAAGAAAAGATAAAAGCAGGGATCGAAAATAAAAGTTATTTTCGAAATTTCAATTTAAAAAGTTAGCTGGAAAGAATTTGTTTTTTTAACATTTGTATATACCAATGTGATGCTTGTTAACCAAGGAATGCTAATCCTATATGATTTATATTTTTTTGACTTCTTACAAAAAAGTCAACAATTAACCGTTATTTTTTTACTGATATATTTTTAGTCAAAAATAAAAGTTAAAATTTGGCTTTTACTTTTTCGGTCAAATATAAAAGTTAAAATTTGACTTTTATTTTTTCGGTCAAATATAAAAGTTAAAATTTGACCTTTATTTTTTCGGTCAAATATAAAAGTCAAAATTTGACTTTTATTTTTTCGGTGAAAAATAACAGATAAAATTTTAGTTTTAATTTTTCGGTCAAAAATATCAGTTTACATATTACAATTCAATATGTTTTAATAAAAAAAAAATCAAAGTAAAAAACTCACTTCCTTTTAATTGCAATTTTCCGTCTTCTGTAAATATATTTCCTAGACAATAATTTAATTTCTTTAATTTAAGGTTTAAGTTATACAACAAATGACAAATGTCTTGTTTATACGTAGCAACAAAATGTTTTTATCTTAAACAGTTACATTCAAATAGATTAGCAATAAAATTTTAACTTTTATTTTTGATCGAAAAAATAAAAGTCAGATTTTAACTTTTTTCTTTGACTGAAAAAATTAAGGTCAAATATTAACTTTTTTATTTGACTGGAAAAATAAAAGTAAAATTTTAACTTTTATATTTGACCGAAAAAATAAAAGTAAAATTTTAACTTTTATATTTGACCGAAAAAATAAAAGTCAAATTTTAACTTTTATATTTGACTGAAAAAATAAAAGTCGAATTTTAACATTTATTTTTGACTGAACATATATCGGTGGAAAAATAACAATTATTTATTGACTCTTTTGAAAAAAAGTCATAACAGTTACGGTCCCTGGATAAAAGATAATTATTTCGTACCTCTTTTCGTAATATTGCTATTAAATTTTTTTTTATTGGTTTGCTTGCAAAACAAAAATGAATAACAATTTATTTCTTTTCTTTGCATTTTATACAATTCTTTTGTTATTGCCATACAAATATACTAAGTAGGTAGATGCAATTTTGTTTATGCGTGTATTTTTTTTTAAATACTTTATGCTTTTATATACATAATTATTTTTAGTATTTTTTTTTCTTTTTTGTATTCAGTTTAGTCTCATTATAAAGCAAGTAAACAAATTTCTACACACAGAGTACTCAAAAGGTCACATCTAAGTGTTGTTATTATCCTTTGTTATCCTGGGAAAGTAGGCTGCATATAAAACTGTAAAATTTACAAAAGAACTTTTGAAGCTGGTCAAAAAATCACAAACATTTTGCAATTGCTAAATTTTTTTTCGCTTTTTTACAATTCTAGTTGTATTTTTTTTCTTTAGCAAATTTTAACTGAGTATTTAAATTCTTTGCAATTTGTTTTTGTTTTTTTTTTGTTGTTATATTTTAGAAATTTTAAACAATACATGCCGCATACAAATGTAAGTTTTTATATATGTATGTATATATATTTTTTACACGTAACTGTAACTGTACTTGAGTTGCTTTATATTTTTTTTGTGTAAAAAGTTTACGCACAAAAACCAAAAAATTTTGTTTTCAAACAAAATCGAATGCACTGAAAAAATATAGTATGTAGCTAATAGTGCACTCATATACTATATTCATATACTATGTATGTACTTATATTTACATACATACATGCCTACATTCGTAACTATTTATTATTTATATGTATGTAGTATGTGTTTTGCTGTCTATGTATTTTGCCTAAACGCTATACTATGCTTAGTTTTTGTTGTTTGTTTTTTTTTGTTTTTGCTTTATTTTCTTTATAACAATTTTCAATTTTCCGTTTTGTGGATTAATTTTCGGTTTCGGTTGATTCTAGCGGCCTTTGAAGGGCTTACATGGTTCTAGTTAAATTTAATTTCACAATTTTTTTTCACTTCAATTATAGTGGTGTATATGTATGTTTTTAATTTTCATATGCGTTTATAACTATGTCATATCTTAAAGCTTTAATTGCATATAAATATATATATATTTTTCCTAGTTTAATTGCATTTTATAAAAAAGCAAAAAATTATTTTAGTTCTAGAAGCAGAAAACAGAAAACAGAAAACAAAACGCAAGTAACGCAATTAAATTTCGTATGCAGTTTACGATGGTTTTAACAAAACTACTTAAAACTACTAGGCATAGGGTAGTAACATTTTTTCCCCACACTTCAATTTCGCCGCAAAACAAAGCTTAATGATAATAAATAGCTTCTGTTTTTTTTAAATAACTTTAATTTTAGACTAAATCTCAAGTACTTGTTTTCATTGAAGAAGACTTTGCATAATTTCACTTTTTTATTGTTGCTTGTTTTTTAGTCATATATGTATGTATGTGTGTATTTTGCGTGAATATTCTTACTACTTGTTTTTTAACCTAGCTGTATGTACAAGTTTATAATTTTTTTTTTTTATATATTATATATTTTTTTTTTTTAACTTAACTATTTTTTTTAGTATTGCCTCTCGTTTTCACTTTGCACCTTCTCTCTCAACGCCTACACTCCTTCCCTTCGCTGCATTCTTCATTCAATTATTTGTCATTTGGTATTTGGTTAGATCCAGCAAATGCTCGTAGAGTAGATCTTCATGCGGCGTCAAGCCAATCATTATCCAACCACAGATGGCGCCAATGCTGCGCGTCACCGATAAACTGCTCCATACGCTCAGCACGCTGTTGCTGTACTGCTCCGGTGAGAAGAGCGAGAAAAAAAAAGAAAGCATTAAAAAAATTACAAGCACAAACGAACTTAAATATAATAAGTGATTAAAAAAAAAGTACACTCTCAAGGCGCTCTAAAATTTGCTGTCCTTCTAACGCCAATCAGCTCCCAGTGCGGAGGAAAATTTATTTTATAAATATTTCAATCGGTTTTAGTCAGCATCAGGCCGGGAAGCCTATGGACAGCTAATCTAATAATCTCGCTAAAACTCACTAGAAAATTCAATCACAATAACCCATGTGGCAAAGACTGAACTGTAAAAGTGCGCTGCCAGCAAGTAAACCTAATGTGGCTTAAGTCTCTGGTGTCTCTGGCAGCTTAATGCAAAGAAAACTATCAGCTGTCTAGGTCAAAAGATTTAATACGTAATCGAAAAGATAGATAGAATAAACTTTCATGAAATCCAGCTATGCGTCTGCCCTCAGAGCGTGCGCGCCTGAATAGCTATTGTGATAGTTGATTTACTGGTTTTCGATGACTCTATTTAACTCCATTTCTCACAAAGTCACGAAGGGATCATTCCTCAGAGCGTAAGCGTTTCAAATCTCGTATCTGAGTTAAGTTTTTTTTTACTCTCTTAGTTACACTTGAAAATTCTTCGCTCTCTCACACATTGAGCTGAATAAAGCACGTGGAGTCGAAAGCTCCAAAGCCAAATTTAATGATCCACACATGAGCCGCCTTCAGTTAGTAACAGATCAAATACGGCTCGTGTCGGGTGACAGCGTGCTGTCAGATTCGGAATCCGAAAAGATGAGAGCAGTATTTTGACAACACAAAAGAGCCAGCAAGCGTTTCGTCGGTATCCATAGACTTTTGGAGACCCACTGGTATCTGAGGTAACTTTGTAATAGCACCGAGTCGCCATCCACCTACCGATTGACTCCATTCAAGATAGTGGTAGGTAGCGCAATGGTTCCAGAAGCTGCCGACGCAGAATAAAGTTCTCAATTTCTGAGACATCACCAATTTATATACATATACATTGTTTATATTTTGGATACTTCAAGCCACCAAAAATTCGATCAAGCTGTGGTATGGGAAGTCTTGGGATTTCAGAAGCTTTGAACTGAGAGTAAATCAAGGAATACCTACACTTGGCAATAGATACAGATCTCTAGGCGGCGAATGTGCGTTTATTTTTTACTATAGGCGTGGCTTTTTCCACGAACTCAAAGGATGTAGAAGATGGTCACAAATTTTTTGGAAATGAATTAAGTCGAGGTACTGGGGTTTCGATTTCTTTTTGAAATTTTTTTTATAGTAGATCCTAATGCGGAGGATAGCTAACTTTTTGTATCCGACAATGTTAGTTTGCCACTGCCATAGAACTCTAGGGTATATATTTCCCATAGGTGGTAAGAAGTTGACAAAACTTATAAAATATTCCGGGCTCAAAAAAACACATTGTTTGAAAATTTAAAAAAAAAATTTAACGAAATGAAACAGCTTTTCGGAGAAATTATGTGCCATGGAACCGGGTCGGCCCTCATACAAAAATAATTTTTTGTTTTATACTACACCTTCCTCCCCCGCTTCTTACGTAAGAAAGCTGATCTAGAATTTTTTCACAATCCGATCTAGCAAACACCCATACCCCATTTTTGAAACTCTTAGAGTAGAATCGATGTAACCCCGTGTTAAAAAAGTTTTAAGCTAGATAGCTCTGATTGAAGACTTACGCAAGGAGCTCACAGAGATTATTTTTCTTCAGCTACTTAAAGGCACTAATTTTTTTAATTTGAAATCACAATGTATCCCAATAAGTATTTATCTCTAATATGTGTCTGTTTGATTGCTTCCTGAGTTTTAAGTTTCTGGTGAAAGAAACACCTTCTTTACGTTACTTAACTTACCATTTCTTCTTGTGTTAGCGTCACATTCGCATTGTCATTGTAATAGAGTCGTTCATCAATTGAATCGGAGCAGATTGTTAATATTATTGTCGCTATATAAATCATTGCTATGATTAGCCAACGAAATGATACCAATTCGGTGGCATTGCTGAAGTCCCAACGGCAAATATCCATGCTGCAAGAAAAAATTAAATTTTAATTTAAAAAATCAGTATGAGAACTGGCATAGTTGGTTTATCATAACAAAATTTTTAAAGGTGAGATATCTGCAAATTTAGTGAATGCATTAATATAAATACCCCAACCTTTCTAACGAAACGCAGATCGCCGAAACAGAAATCATTGCTGTCTTCAAAGGAAATTTCTTAAGAGAAAAAAATTTAACTAAAATAAAGTAGACTCCAGCGTGCTGCGCAAACCTCGTTCTTAATCTAACCAGCGAAATCAAGAAGTATCAGAAGCATCTGCATTACCATCTTTCCAAATGAGAAAAGGAAATGTAACGAGCTGTCCATTTTGATAGTTTCAATTCGCTTTTGGTTGGTTGGTTAGTTAAAAAGAATCGTCACCCTGGTGACATGCAATGAGCAGGTTTGCAATTTTGCTTCCACAACTCGTGCAGCTTACAGCCATTTGGCGGCTTAAATAAATGTCAGTATGTCATATAGAGAGTAGCGCATGTGCTCTGAATTATTCTGAAGAAATTGTTTGCCGAGTGTATGTAGCCTCATGCTTGCGAGAGCTGGGCACTCGCACAGAAAGTGTTCGAGGTCTCCGTTGAGCTGGAGACCTCACATCTGCGACAGAACCTGTTGAAGGCTAAGCCAATCCTTTCGACATGCATTCTTTTCTGTGCTCATTCTAAAAGAGCCCTGGTTTTAGGTGGATCATAGGACACGCGCAAGTGCCATATACTCGCTCCCGTACGGTTCCGCCTCTGTTTAGCTTTCGAATAGTAAAATTCGGCTATTCTGCTTTTGATCTAATTACCATAGCGAGGTGCCCATATCCACCACGTGAGCATATTCATTGCGATGCCGCGCACCATTAGCTCATCCACTGTCCCAGTTCTGTAAGTGTTCCATATCACTGCAAAGACAGTTAAGCCCACGATTGCTCCCTTCCCTCAGTCCAGTTCATACTACTTGAGAACTTTGTGTGGGCTAAGCCAAGTCTGCGGTAGAATATAGTCAGGCGATAGTGCGCTGAAGATGGAGTTTTGTCCGAACGGTATTTCCTTCATAGCGTTGTTAGTCGCTGAGTTTTCGATAAAGATATCTATTCACCTTCTGACCTAAGACCTAACCACCAGACCAGCGCGCCATTGGAGATTATGAATCGAAATATAGCTGTGTAAATCCAGTGTACAATTCTTGGTTTTAAACACCACCTTTTGCTTAGCATTCTTTTGGCTGCTTAGAGACCCACCAAGGGCTACGTTGTCCCCTCTTCAATATTCAGCCACCAATTGAGTTTGGAGTTCAATATAACATCAAAGTATTTCACCTTAATTGACAGACCCAGTTCCGTGCCCCGAAACTTCGGCTATTATAGTTCAAAAATGCAAGTCTTCGACAGGATATAGTCAGTGGACAGCGCTTTGATCTCAGGTGGTAGTGCGCTGGGGTAGGAGTTATGCCCGAATAGCCTTTCCCTCCGGAACCCCAAAGCATGCAGTCTAATACCGCTGCTAGCCACTGAGTTTTCAATGAAGATATCTAACTATACTAAATCGAGCAAAACAAAAAAAAAATCCATTGGAGAAGATCGCATTGCACCCATTACGCTAACGGTTTCTGACCTTTGAGCTAAGCACCAAACCCCATAGAAGAAAAGGAATATTTGGTAAAATTGGTTTGAATGCGAATGGAAATTGTTTGAATTAATATACAACATTGAATGGAGATAATTTTAATATTAAAAAGGTTAGATGAAAATTTGAAGTTGTAAGTAATTGAAAAAATTTAAATTAAATTTCATATTAAAAAGGCTACATGAAAGTTGGTTTAGACCTTGATGTAACTAAAAGGTTTCTGATAAGGTTTTGATTCCCACGTTAGTAGATGATATGATGTTGTCTGATGTTCAGTAGCAGCAAAAAAGAAGAGGAATAAAGACGTACAGGGTTTGTGTACTACATACTGGGATTGATGTCCAGTGGAAGACCGGAAAGTTGAATATCTTCAGAGATTGCTCCGAGAGTAGAAGATCGTTTACGCGGGTGCTTTCAATTTTGGGATTCCTGCAGGGATGCATTTTCTTCAAGTGAGCGTAAGTCACTTGAAAAGAGGCTTTTACGTGAAATTTTAACATTTTATTCTCAAAACTACAAACTATCCAAAAATGCGAAACAAAAATTATTTTTAAGTGTCACGCTATTCCCAGAGATAATCAACGTAATTTAAATTATTCACGGCGTGTAAATATAAATAGTTCGCTGAATGGGCTAACAAAAGCAGCGCAAGGTCATGTGTCACATTTTCCATAACTTTTTTTCGGGTTTTTTGTTGTTGTTTATTTGACAAACCCACAGCCAGCGAAAAAAAACTTTTTCGAGAACATTTGTTTATTTTATGTAAGTTTACAATTTCAATGAATGCTGCAAACACATTTGGCATTTCACTATTTCGCCACAAAAGTGCACATAGTCAGCAAAGTTAGGTACACCACAAAAGCATTCCGCCACATGAAATGCAATAATAATCATAATAATAATAATACACAGTAACAGTAATGGAAAATAAAATAAATCAAATGCACGCGCACATGCCGCCTACCTATCTACCTATGTACCTACACAAATGCAATTAAGAAAACAAATACAAATAGGTGTACATTTGTGTGTGCACTTATAATTCTCTAAAAAGTTGACATTTAAAAAAGAAAATAATTCACACAAAAGCAACAATACGAAGCGAGTACCGCGCATTTGTTGTGAAAAGAGCAACAATTCGTTATGTGTACGGAAGTGAATTGAAAGGGGTCGGAAGTGACGAAGAATACCACAAATAACAAAATGGCAAAATACGAGTATGTACCTACGAGTAGTGTACTTGGGGGACATACAAAGTGCAAGTGCAATGGTGAGCGCAGCTGTAGCAAATATTTTAAGTTAGAAAAGTTGGCGTGTTAAAGGTCAAAATAGCTAGTTTTCAATTGCGAACTTTGCACAGCAACAACAATTGCACTTGATATATGTATGTGTGTGTGTGTGTGTGTAGGTGCAGAAAGTAGCTGTCATGCAGTGAAAAGCCAATGTAGTCAAAACCCATTCCATGAACTGGCATTTAAATGGGTGTAGTAATGCCAGTTCGACAGTGATTCCAGCTCAGCGACATCTATCTTCGAAATTCGAATTTTACAAAGCCATCTGACATCGACTGGTCTGTGAGTAAGCACTGCGGCTTTCAGGAAAAACTTGCAGGTGACCCAGATATCATGGTCTTTACTCTAGTGGCCTCTAGTGAGAGGACACCACGACCATCTACATCGTCTGGTCCAAAATGGACGGAAGGGTGGGTGTGGACTATTTTCAGAGAAGCTAGCTAAATATTTGGGATTTCTGACCTGCTTTATAAAAAATTATTCAGCTGAGTTTCAGCAACATTTGATCACTTTTAATATTTCCGCCCACAAGTGTCATAGGCGTGGCAACAATTTAATTTCTGCAACACTTCATATTTCCTCTTTTCTAAGTGAAAAGTATTAATATTTTTTCCTAACAATTTACAAGACGGCGTTACACTACGCGGTGGCCCAATCAGAGATGCCACGATTCGAATAAAGACTCAAAAAATTGAACAGCCGTCTCTAGCGGAAATAAATTCTAAGCCAAGAAAAGTTGTATTTATATTTCTTTACGTCCTTTTTATATAACCTACTTACTACCAGTAAATGAAATAACAGTTGACAATTTTTTTTTTTACCAACTTTCAAAAATGTAGTGTTTTCTTTTACAACTGGGTTTTGTACGAATGATTGTTATTCAATTTGAGTAGGCGGAAGAAAATAGCACACAAATGCAACGTGTCAAAATGCGCAATACATACATTGCGACAAAAACATTTCCACCACCACCACCACTCACTCTCTTTACCACCCAGCAATGAGCTCACTTTGCTGTGAATTCAATGCACGTAATACATTTTTAATTTTTTTTTGTATTTTAATTATATGAAAATGCAATTGGAGAATTTTATTTTAAATGTCAAAGGCACATGCTGGCTTGCACGTCACATACAACAACAAAGACATCGAGGAACGAGGAAGAATGTTAAAATAACAACCCACGTACATTTATTTTTAATATAGTGTTCGTAGGAATGCGCGTTATTTGATGTAATGAAATGAAAGAATGAAACCCCGAAACGAAAACAGACACTGTATGGGCGCTGTATTCCAGATTATTCTATAATTAATTTTGCATATTCAAATTTTTTTTTTCTTGTTATAGGACATAGTAAGGTGAGCCAAAAAATTTAAACTCCACAAATATCTAGCTACCTTAGGCGAACGGGTATAAGATTGGGACTTTTCGGCACCTGAAACACAAAACTCATGCGCCCAGAATGGGACAGGAAGCGAACACAAGCACTCTACACGCAGAAGAGACCTATCTATAGCCATGGGGCCACTCAGAGCCCACAGAGCTACCGGGAACCATTCTAAGGATCTCTCATAACGATCTCCGAGTAGTTACAGAGAAAAAGGGAGCCGGAGCCTCTAAAACATCTGCTATGATATCATGGGGTCACAATTCTTCGAGGATCTAAGCGGATCCTAGCTTGATTAAGGACATGGCAATCATCGCAAACTCCACGCGATGGTTCGAATAGGAGAGAGAAAAATTCAAGTAGTGGCCGGTAAACACTCTGGTAGCCACTTTAACCGAACCTACTTTCTTCTTACAATTACAATAACAACAACAACATACAATTACAACAACAACATAGAAATATCCTTGGATGGGACTGAAGTAGACAGCTAAACGAACTTCTACTCATCATAGTGAGGAAAATTATGGAAAAGTAAAGGCCACATCGTCCAGTATCAACAACTCGGCTTTCACTAGCTCAGCTCCACAGAAACGATATCATCAGGATTACCAAAATAAGGATAGAATTTGTAAGCAAAGCAACATGGAGTTCGTCCACACTGAAAGTCCATCCCAAGTCTGGCAACCAACACTGGTACACAGACGACTCGAAGGTCCCAGAACACCCATGCCTTTGTCAATGAGAACGATGCCAAAAATATTCCAGATGAAGGTATTCGCCATCTATTTACGGTGACAGTTAAGTAGCAGTCTTCGTATGAGGTGAAATCCTCACTTGTGTTAGAGGACATAGATAAACTCAACTCACTCTAGATTCCGGATCACAAAGTCATCGAAGGCCATTGAGGAAGCTAATAGATTAGCCAAAATCGCTGTGACAAAAATACCCAAAAGATTCGAGCACTTCCTGTGGCTAAGCCAGCATTCTATTAATGGCTGGCACCATACGACAGGGTTGCCCAAGCTGTAGGGATGGAAATATAAAAAAAAGAGACAGTTTCTCAGCTCCAGTGAGGAATCGCAAGAACACGCTGGAGGAGTTGGAATAAAAGTCTCAGCACCAGCCTCAAATTAAAATCTGACTTACATATGTATATTTTTTCAAAAGTGAAATTCAACTAAATTAATAAGTTAAATCAACTATTTTAAACGCAAGTGATTAAGAAATATTCTAATCTTGGTTTTTAGATGGATGCCACCTATTTAAAAAATTTAAAAATAAGTTAATTAGTAAAATAAATCGTATACTAAACTACTTAGGTGAAACGGAAAAAAAGTAGTAAAGCTTAGTTGCGAAACTATTTATTAAAAGCGTTGCCACCTGTTTGAAAGGGTTAATTCAATTTAACTAACAACTTAATTGAAATGCTACTTAATGGATCTTAAACTAAAAAAGTTTAAGAAATCTAATTTTCCTACAAAATTTTGAAGAGGGTTGCCACCCCTTTGAAAAATTTCATTCAATTAACTTTATAATATTGAGGAATTAATGTTATATAGGAGTCAAATACAGAAACGCTGTGCAAACTTTATTTCATAATTATATTTGTGAGCGTTGCCACCCGTTAAAAGTGTGAAGTACAAATTATTTATAAGTTAACCGAAATTACATACATATATTGTAGTCAAAATAAAGGGGTGTAGAAAATTTTAATTTCGAAAATATTTTTGAAGTGGGTTGCCACCTTATTTAAAAATTAAATTAAATTCACTTTATCATATCAATGAAATATTACAATGTATGCTCGAATTAAAAAGGACTAGGAGAACTTCGTTTCAAAAATATGTTTATGAGTGTTGCCACCTGTTCAAAAGGCTAAATACAAATTAATTAATAAATTCAATTAAATATTAAAATACTAGTGTTAACGAAAGATTTTTAGGAAAGCTTAAAGTTGAAAATATTTTTGAAGAGGGTTGCCTTACTGTTTAAAATGATAATTACATTGAAGAGTCTTTTCCATTCAATTTTGGAGCACGTTATAACAAATGTTCAGACATAGTGGAAATTAAAAATTTAAAAAAAAAAATTCTTCAATTTTGTTTCATTTTTCGGTTTTAAATTAAATTAAGTAATACACTCCGACGCCTCAATAGTCGGTATTTGCAGCCACCTACCCCCACTACCACTTGAATGAGTGTGAATAAAAGTTTCAGGCAGTACTTACAAAAAAAAGAAGAAGAAGAAGACTGTGTGCGTGCGGCAACCACATTTACAACGCCTCAAAAACCCTCGAAACCAACCACATTAGCGCACACGCCTACGCTGGCCGTGAAGAAGTGCTTTAAATTTATGATTTATTATCTGCGGCATGCACACACACATCCACACACACACATGCACGCACATCCACGGAGCACATCAACTTGCCAAGAACATTGAGCACTCATTAACCTTAGAAAAAGTTTAAGTAAGTAAGGGCTAAGGAGCTGCTATGTGAGAATTTACATAAGCAACACAATGACAGGTAAGTAAGCTATATCATTTTTTTTAAGCTCTAAATTATTAGGCTAGAATTTTTCGTAAAAATTGTTTCGCAAAATTTGTTTCCTAAGATTTACAAAGCTAGTTTGCATTTTTGTAGCATTAAAGCTTTAAATATTGACCGAGCCGACGCGTTGGTTATTTCGCCAAGGTCAATGTGTTCTTGAAATATCTAATAACTACTAATTTTTATTACATTCAACAAAAGTTGCATGTTATTCTGCAGCAGAAAAAAAAAATGTACATATTAAAATTAAGTGATGCGCCCGCAGTCAATTTGCGAAATTGCTTTTCTCTTCAACGCCACACATGCGAATGTTGGCATAAGAGAATATATAAGTATTATTTGTAGATATGTACATATGTATTTTGTAAGTGAATATGTGGGAATTGTTGGAGCACTGTAATGTAACTGCGAAAACTTGGCGGAGAAGGAAAGCGAATTGATCGCAATTGTTGCCTTCAGCATCGGAAGTGTCATTTCATGTATACATTTGATTTTTTCTTTTTTAGCTTTCTACTATTCCGTACACTTGCAGCAAATTTTTAAAGCAGCTTTGATGAATTTAAAAAAACCCCCCGCTAGTCACAACTAAGATTATTTCGACCCTAAATTTATAAGAATACTTATAACTAAAGTAATACCTTTCTAATATCTAGAGATTTTATAGATATCTTGACTCTAGCGCCCTCTATCGGTTTCATTTTTCGCCACGACCCCAATTCACGTTTTAAATTTTATCGAAATCGGACTATAACTACAGATTTTCTGATTAACTCGACTCTAGCGCCATCTAGCGCGTAAAAATATTTGTTAACACACCTGCTGTATACGTTTTAAATTTTATCGTCTCTAATTTTATCAAAATTGGTTCATGAATATCTTAATTCCAGCGCCAGCTAGCGAGTTTTCTATCAGTATTTTTAGATTTCACCAAAAGTCGTACGGTAAATAGAGATTTCTTAGATATCTCGACTCAGTCGACATCTATCGTAATAGTATTTCTCATTGCACCGGTACACGTTTCTAATTTCATAAAAATCTGAATATAACAACAGATTTTCTAAACCACTCTACTCTAGCGCCATCTAGCGCATATATGTAAGTATTTCTCATCACATCTGCAGTATACGCCTTAAATTTCATCAAAATTGAACTGTGAATAGAGATTTCGGGCATACATTTTGAATATGAGCAAAATCAGTTTAAAAATGACTTTTGAGGAGTTTTCTATTAGCCTTTAATAGGGCCAGATATCAATAGGACCATGCACTATTTGGAAAGCTAAGATCGACGCCAAAAGGTTGAAATCCCTAGATATATAGTCAACGAAGCAAGAAATCAATATTTGCCAGCGGTGAGACGAAATGTGGTCTTTACCAAGAGAATTGTAAATTCCGTTGGTCAGAAGTAGGCAGTAGGAGGTCACGGGAGTTTCTACGGTTATCTAAGCGCCATGGCTCTTATCAATCGTAGGGGTGTTAACTGGGGACTGCCCACTGGGAGTCCTTACGGACCTTTACTCCGGCAATTGGTTATAGGATGAGGAGGTGGAATCTCACTCTTCTGCGGATATATCGGGAGTGGAGGTTATTATTTTTTGCACCAAATGACAAACTAGAAGAACAATGAAGAGATCCATATACACTTTTCCGAGGCCCGATAAAAACATTTTATACTGACGTCTCCAAGACAGATAATGGAACTAGTGGTGGTTGGCACCTGGATGGCATTTCTCTCTGTTAGGTACAATAACAACGTTTTTCAATTCGGAAATATCTGCTATACTTAAAAAAAAACAGCCAAGCTGCACTAGAGTCCTTAGAGGCCGCTCATGCGTCTTCTAAAATTTACAAGGAAGCTAAGTTTAGGCTGAACTTTGTTGCAAATGAAATAAGCTTGAACTAAGAGAATGCTGGGACACTACGATTTTCAAAGTAAAGAACTGACAGATCTTTGGAATGTACCACAATTAATTATATAGTCAAGCATGACAGGGACGCTGAGGTGCATCATTGGCGTCATGAACAAGATGCCTGAAAGCCGGCACCTGTCAAGCAACTAAATGTTTCCTGAAAAGAGCGGACAGGGTGGTGGCGATGGAATTATTTCTTAGACAGGAAAGGCAGGAGTCACGATCTCTGGTTGGGTTGGTTACAAGCCACAATTCATGGAGGTAGCACATGGTCAACGGAGGCATCATCGATGGTCCGAGAGAGGCACATCTTGGCTGGAGAATAAGTAGAGCACAGAGCATTTCTACCATATCTGTTCTACTTTTTCTAGACTAAAATGGAACAAGCTTCTCAGATTATCGAGAAGAAATGAAATTCCATCACCAACTTTCCCACTATCCCTTATTCTCTTTACCATTTATACTATCCGACCTACCTAAATTCCATTCCATTGCACTCTAAGTATGCACATCAGCAATATAACCAACCATGAGGAATTGTATTGAAAGAAAAAGTAATAAAACCCCAAATATTGCGAGTTTCATACATGCCACATACAAACCGAGCAAACTTCTTCTCAGTCAAATTTTAACTAAACATTCACTTCGACTTTGTCGTACTTATCGAATCAACATTTTTTACTAAAAACCTTCTGCATTCGCCCTTACGCGCTACAATCGTCGAAACGGTAAAGGTCAATTTTACAAACACTTGAAAATCTGCAGCGTACTCGTAGTATTTAATGCAACATGCTCCGTACGCCACCAATGGCAAATAGTCACAGTCAGCTGGTGACCTTCTTTACATATAAAAAAAAAAAAAATCTATATGCATCTATGTACTTGTAGTGTGAACCAGTGACGTAGTTGCGAGTATTGCAAAATACACGAGGCGGTATGAGAGCTGTATGCGGGTGTGCATTGGTATCCTTAGCAGCGTAGCGTAAATGGCACACAACTGGCACAAGAGAAAATAGCAGCAAAAAAAAAACAAACAAATGGCAAGCCACTACACGTGTCTGGGCCTGTATGGTAAAAGAATCAGTTACAATTGTAATGTAAAATTGGTATTAAACTATATAGAAATATAGTGCGTGTCATAACTATAGCACGACCACATATCCCATTTTTCACTACCTATTTTGCTCTATTTAGTTTCAATTTTTTTTAATAAAAATATTGTTCTTTCTAATACAAACCGCGGCTAGATTCATGTTAAATCTTTGTTCAAATGGGGTAAAAAATTCAACAAAATTTACTTATTAAAAAATTTTTATTAGAATTAAAAAAAAAATTGATTATGCAATTTTAAAACGCATTTAATTTTTGAAGAAAAAAATAAATTCCTTTGATTTTTTTTTCTGACAGTGCGGTGCCATTTATTCTATACTTGTATGAAAAAAACCCCACATGCGTAATGTGAATGAATTGTCGGAAGAGCGTCAGCAAAAATATTATAAAAAAACTCTGATTTTTTTTTTTAATTTTATTCAACTTTTTTTTTAAGTGTAGTTCTTTAAGATATTAAATTTGAAACGGTTTTATAACTTTGTATAAGATCTTTCAGGATATTTATTCAAACAAAAAACTTCAAAAATCCAGTTAACAATGAAATTTAGAAATTTGTGACTTTCGAAAATACATTTAAATTTTTTCCTTTAGCAGTGCACGTTTAAAGTGGGTGCAAATTGCCATGGATTTTTCTCAATTTTTTTTTTGCTGACAGTGTTCTGAAATTTTTTAAATTTTTAATTTTAGAAATTTTTTTTCAAAATATGTGTGCATTTTTTTATGAAACTTCAAAATTCTGCGACTTATTTCTTTGGCGAAATTTTATTTTCAAAATACAGTTTTTTATGCAAAATATTACCTTAGAAACGATTTTATAACTGTGTAAAACAGATAAGTATTCGAAAAAAAAAACTTCGAATTTGTATAATTTTGGGAAAAAAATTATTTCCTGTAACATTTTTCGAGATATGTAAAAAAAAACTTCAAAAATCCTTAAATAATGAAATTTCGAATTTTGTATAATTTTCGAAAATAAATTTTAATTTTTTTCTTGTTGCAGAAAATTTTGAAATCGTGAGTAAAATTTGTTATTTTTTTTAACCATTTGAATAAATGTTTTTTTTTTTTTTTTATAAAAAGAAGCATACATTTAAAAACATAACTAAAAATGAATAAAAAAATAAATAGTTAAAATTTGTGAGTATGTGGTGGTGCTATAGTTATGGCATATACCATATACCTACATATTGGCATACTTGTACCTAATAACTGCCTCTTCTATATTGCATACTTATGTAGGTATATATGTAGGTACGAGCTTCCAGTTGTGTGCATTTTTTTTTTTTCTTCAATACTTATCATATATACATACATTTGCGGTTTTATTCTGGTCTGAAGGTTATTAAAATTATCACAGCCAGATATTTCTGTTTTTCTCACAAAGTGCACATTTTTATGTTTACCCAACCATACTTGTAGTATTTTATTTTAATTTTTTTTTTTAGTTTTTGCAAACTCTACTGTATTTATAAATACTTGTGTGCATATTTAACACACAATCGCTTTATTATTAGCAATTTTTTTTTAACATTTTCTATATTTATTCGCCCGTTGTTGCCCATTGCACACATGACTTGTTTCGAAATTCCCAGCAGTTGCGGCTGTGGTTGTGGGTGAAATATACCAATATAAGTTATGAAATAATTATTCACAAGTCTCTAGCAATAGCATGCTCATCTGTATGGCTACAAAGGATTTTTCTGTTTTATTTGTGTTTTTTTTTTTTTGTTCAAACAATTTAGTGATTAGAATCTCTGACTGAAAAGTATTACACAAATAAAATGGTTGCAATTGCAAGCATTTTCTAGAGCTATAGCGTTTAGCGTGTATATAAAGTAACACGAACTTGAGTTACTCTCTTTGCCCTTCAACAATTGCCGAATACTTCCAAAAAGCACAGACTGGCATAACAGGGCCTAGTTCGGGGCCATTGCGGGATCATGAGCTTCTTTCGGAAAAAGTTCAAGACTATTTTAGCACTCATTCGGTATAATTTAGGAATCAGAGCCGAAATTATCCGGAACTAGTCCAGAACAATCCCCGAATAACCCCGAAACAGTTTCGGATTTCAAGACTTACAAAATTTTTCTCTTTCATAATTATCATGAAATGACAGACATATAACAGGTCTCAAGACAAAAGCCTTTTGAAGACATAAGAAAAATATTTCTCATTCCTAAATATTGTGGAAAGGCTTTTATAATATAAGTATACTAATTATTACTAAAAAAGCTTGTATAATATAAGTTTCAAAATAACAGTTATCGAATCTGGTAATTATTACAAAACAACTCTTATAATATTAGTCTCATGACAAAAGTTATCGACGACTGAAAAACATGTCGAATGTTCGAAAGACTGCTCGATCCAAACGTCGGTGACAAATTTAGCTCCTTCCTTTCCTTGAACGCCTTAAATTTCCATACCCCAAAGGGGAGTCAACGGATTCAGATCTGCATCACTTGGTGGGTAAGATCGAAAATGCCTGCGAATCTAGGGAGATTGCTTTTAATAATACTGCCTATACTGCATATGGATCTATCTCTAGGCCATTACTCTAAAGAATAATAGATCATTCTACTGTTGGCTAGCTAGCATGTTGAGCGATCGTGATGTATTGAGTATTAGAGCCATGAAAGGTAGTGCACAGGGAGATGAACTGTCACCATTGCTAGTTGACGAACTTCTGGTCGAACTGCAAGGTGGGGTGACTACGATGCCGTAGTCTATGTAGCTGACCTCGTAATCATTGCCACGGCGTTATGAGTGCGGATCTTAGTGTAGTTACAATTAGGGTTTCAATGTCAATTCATAAAAAGCCGTTCTCGTACTATTTATGAGAAGTTACAAACCAAACCTTATTGAAGCCGAATACCTGGCAATCATGTTCAAAAAAAGTCCTAGTTGGAATTCTCATCTTGACAAAATTCTTAGGTTAAACTACACGGGTCATGTCGGCGTGTAGAAGACCCTTTGGTCAGACATGGGACCTGAACTCAAAGATTTATAGCGCGGATCTATTGTACGATCATTCGGCCGACTGCAACCGTGGTCTGGAGGCAAAACTCTCTCATCAAACCACGTTTAGGAGAACGCCAAGTCTTTACCTGTATCTTAGTTATCGGATCTAGGATATCTTGTACGTACGTACATTTTTATACAGGAGTGTAAGAACCTGGAAACAAGCTTTCCACGCGATGGACAAATGGATCACCATCTTTCAGGCCGAGGTGGTAACAATCTCGAGCAGTGTCAGTCCAATGTTCAAATAAGGTATGAGTATAAAAAAAATTGTTAGTTGGCGCCAATCATTTTGAGTAAGAGTTGCACAAGATAATCCATATTTAAAACCATTGAAGAGGAATCCTGTATTGAAAGTCATTTGTTAGTTTTTCAAGAATATTTCAACACTTATCTGCCCTTGAAACTTCCTATCTTAAATTAACTCAACCCACTTTACTTTGTTGTGAATGAATTGCCTCATTTTACTTTACTTACCGATCAAAAACCGAAACCATGCATACAATTGCCAAACAATAGAATGTATTCAGATAAATGCCAGCAAATGTGGCATAATCCTCCACGAAGCTGAATGTTTGTTGAGTGCCACTTAGCATTGATTTATCCTCACCATTCGCACCACCACCACTGCCACTGCCACTGCCGCCGTCCACTGCTGATGAAGCTATTGTTGTTGTTACAACCTCCGCCGACTTGGATATAGTCTCGCCCGCAAGACTAAGTACCCGCGACCAATCCATCGGATGACTGCTCAGCACAAATAACAAATGTGCCAAAGCTAGACCAGCTAGCAAACCGTGGCAGATATTCGAGATGAGTATCCAAATTCGTTGAATGACGCAGGCCAATTGTATATTCGACGTAATCTCACGATGATGCCTACAAGAAAAACGAAAAGTGGAAAATACAGTGTGAGTACAAAAATGGATTGGATTTCAGCGAGGTATTAAGAGAAAATGTGTCATCAAATGGAAGAACTCAATGGGCTTAAAGTAGGAATTTGCTAATAAAAAGTGATATGTAATTGCCACTTTCGGTATTGGCTGCTATCATTTGTATATTATCAATTAAATTTTCCTATAGACAATGAAAAAGTGATTTTAATTATTCGATTACTCGGAGCTAAAAAATTGCATTCGGTTTAAAAGGAATCTGAGCGTAAAAACTAAATCTGATCACCAAAATATTGTACTAGGTAATTTTTCGGGCGGAATTTTGGTCTGAAATGCCTCATTAACTTAACAAAAACGATAACCATTTCAACGGATATAAACAACGATTTCACAAAACTAAAAATTGTTAATAATGGAAACAATGTAAATTTTGATGTTCAATAAGGATAACAATAGTGATAACGATAAAAAAATTTGCATATAACAATTGTTAGATATAGCTATCGTTATCGATGTCGAATGAACAAAATCAAAATATTTTTAAATGTAAATAATGACAACAATGTCAGTTGTAATGATCAATAGCGATAATGAAACTGATCACGATAACGATAACACTAGCTACATTAAAAGATTGTTCGATAACCCTATCGTTACCGGTTCGAATAAACGAATTCATTTCATTTTTAAATATTAAAACGAAGATAAATAGGAAACTATATTTGTAGCGATATCGATAACAATACAAAACGATAACTGCAACGATAAGCACATATGTCGATAAATACAAACTGATGTAGAAATGCTAGTACAAATGGAAAACATTATTGATAACTATAACGGTATCAACGTCTCCATCGATTATTATACGAATATCGATTATGACACCGATTTGAATATTATAGTATATAGCGACAACAACACTGATAAACTTATCGATGAAAAAATCAACATTTAGCAATAACTACATCGTTATTGAAACGTAAACAGTAAGCGAAAACTCCCGAATATCAAAAGCGTTATACCACTACTTATTACTTTGAAGGCGCACAAACTACAATACATTTATAACGATATCGATTATTACAACCGTGAAAGATTACCATTAAGCTAAATAAAGTTGTACGAGCTACAAGATATATTTCGAAGACCAAATTGATAACGATGTCGTTAACTGAATCAATATCGAACCAATAAACACAAATATTTTGATAATTATGTCGATTAAATTGTACCCATAAAAATATATAAAACGAAATCGATAACGATTAACGAAGTAATATCCATAATGGGCGGCCGAAAGCTCAAGTCACAGAAATGTAAAATCTGTTGCTATAGATTTTAGTATGAAGATTAATCGAAAATAACTGTTTCGTTATATATACTGAAAACCATATCGATATTAATCATTGTAACGGATAGAACCACAAAAATATCAGGATTATCGGTATCGAAGCGATAACGGCATTGTTAATTACGATAGTTATAACGATGGCGATAACAAGAGTAGTTATAAAGACTACAATAAAAGTATCGATTCACGTCTACTATTTCGACTCAGAGTACAAAGCAACGAAAGATCATTACCGTAGAGAATTTAAAAACAAATAAGATTATTAAAAAATATTTAAAGAATATAACTTCCTTTGCCTTTTGAAAAGTTGCATAGGCTTTAAGAGTTTTAACCAATTAGCATCTATTTTTTAGGCAAATTTTACAAACTCCACTAGTTTTCTTGCGAATTTCGCATTTTCCAATTCCAGATGGATTTGCTGAAGATAAGAAAAACACATTATTAAAACAAATCCGGGTCGCTTTAGGCAGATTCGATATGCCTACACGGCTCCTTTCCACAGGCTACAATAATCACCGTCACTACTCAGTCTGTGATTGTGTTGAGGTGTCGCTGTCTGGACGCGTAGGCATGACTATAGTCGTTCCCAACCGACAGCATTACACGCAACAGCAAATCTCGGGATCTACGAACTGTTACCTTTTTGTAGAATTTTGTTTTTGTCCTTTTTTGTTTGTCATTCTAAGAACGAACAAAATACTTGCAATTTGCGTGGGCCAAAGCGTTTTGTGTTGGCAAATGTCGGATATGTTGCAAATGAGGCTCACACGCACACGCTCACCCACACACACACACACACACACCCTCACTTAGATGTCCGCCGCCAGCTAATAGCCGTTGATTGTGCGTTTTATTTGTTGCCATTTTCGCGTTTTGTCGTTGTATAAAAATAGCTGCGAGCATTTTATATCGATAGCCAAAAATAGACTCGACGCGCCTGAATGAAATTAATACGCAACGTAAATAATCCACCATCATTTTCTGTACACTTCGTGTGGGTGTGGTTTGACGGTGAGTTGCAAATTTTTCGAATAGATAACATCGAATGTTTCCATTGTGGGAGTAAACGATGTAACGAAGTCAAAAATAAATGAAGGAAAGTTGCGTCAAGTCAAGTAGCTTTGCATATTTGACGTTTGCCCTGGTGGGACAGGTAAAGCTTTTGGTTTAACTTATTAAAAGTAAATCTAAAAGGACAGAAAAATCATATTTGCAGAATTTGCTGGATGTAAGGCGATGTACATAAGTACAGTTTACTCAAAGAATTTTAAGTGCAATGGGGATTTTTCTCGCCAATGAATAGAAATTGTAAAATCGCAAATAGTTACACACATTTTCTAGATTTTTCCTATCTCAAATGTTGATTATTACTATATTTTTGTCAAGCGAAAAGGACATAAGATAAGGAAATCAAATTTTAAAAAAAATTTGAGGGGTGTGGCCACCTGTTTGAAAAATTAAATTCAATTAAATACAAAATGTTTTAATGATATATAACAATATGGGTATCAACTCGAAAAGGTTTAACAATAATTTATTTTAAAAATATTTGAAAAAAAGGCTGCCACCTTTTTTAGTTGATTAAATTAAATTAACTAAGGGTATTAACAAAGGTGTGATTTCCCATCTGTTTAAAATGATAAGTCTGTAGAGGGTAATTAAAATGAATTAATGAGTGCTATAATATTTATGTCAAATTAAACAGATTTTAGAAAACTTAATTTTGAAAATATTAAAAAAAATGGCTGTTTTAAAAATTAAAAAATTAAACTCACTTCTTTTTAAATGTAAAATATGAAATTAAAGAGAATTCATAGAAAATATTTTTGAAGAAGTTGCCACCTTAAAAAAATCGAAACCAATTAACTTGCCAATATTATAGAAACATTAATATATGGATGTCGAAAGGAAAAAGGTTTTCAAAGCTTTATTTTAAAAATAGTTTTTTGAAGATGCCACCTGTTTTAAAAATTAAGTTATTTAAAATGTTAATGAAACACTAAATTATGTTTGGTTTCTGTTTGCATCCGTTTAAAGAGTTAAATATAAATTAATAAGTGAAATATAAGGCATATTACAATACTGTTGTAAGATTAACGTGCTTTATTGGAAAATATTTCGGAAAAAATAAATAAAAATTAATTCCATTTAATTATTAAGTTAACGGAGTCACCACTATATTAGTATCAAATGGAACAGTATTAGGAACCCGTTTTTAGGAAAATATTAAAGAAAGGGTTGCCAATTATTTCAAAAATTAATAACATAACCTGTTAATATTAATGAAGTATTGAAATATGGCTGTCAGCAGAAAAACGTTTTACAAAACTTAGAAAACTTTATTTGCAAAAAATAAATAAAAATATGACATATTAGAATACTCGCATGAAGTTAAATAGGTTTATTCAAAAATATTTTCGAAAATGGTTGCCACCCGGTTTTAATATTAATTCAATTTAATTAATAAGTTAGTTGAAATGCTTCTATATTGGTGTCAAAAAAAAGTGCATTAAAAAAGATAGTACTCAAAAATATTAGAAAATGGGTTGCGAATTGTTTAAAAAATTAAAATAAATTAGCTTAATAATGTTATCGAATCATTACAATATGGATGGAAAAGAAGAAAAGTTTAAAAAAGGTTTGTTCGAAACGATAGAGGTGAAGGAAAGCTTAGTTTTGAAAATACTTTGAAGAGGGTTTTCAGCTCTTTGAAAAATTAAATGCAAAGGACTTATAATAATAATAATAAATATATTGTTAGCCTTTTTCATTCTGCCAAAAGTTTGGCATACTGCCTTTATCCTCCTATGCTATTAAAAAAAAAATCCCTATCATCAACAGCTAGCTGAACCCAAAACCAAAACTTCACACAAATATAGAATAACTAATCAAAGTTTTGTCTACAACGAAGGCTGACAGCTTAGAGGGCATTCATCACGTTGATCAACTATCAAATTGCATGCATAATACGAGCACATTAATCGCTCGAGCAAACAGAAAGCAAATGGAAAAGGTAACCGCCGGCAACACACACGCACCATACGGAGATTGCGTATACGCCATGTTGGTCGTGGGTGTAATCAGAGCTAGGTTTTATGCTAAATTGATTTGTAGATGAAATTTTTGACCTTTCTATGTTACCTAAGCCTCCAGAACAATATCAGAATTTGCGCTTTTCAAATGCTTATAAATCTGTTAGATATTTTTGTCAATAATAAAAGGTCGCTGCAGATTTAGCCAGCAGCAGCTCAAATCAGACGCCCACACACTGTGCCTTATTCTGCTTTTTGTTACTTTGCTATTTGTTATTTGTTATTTGTCCATAACCAACAGCTACAGCTACTCACCTTCCGCACTCGGCATCCAGTAGACAACGCGTATCGCCGAAACTGCTACTCGCCCGCAACATGCCCGCATGTTCCAAGCCACCAGCCAAGCTGCCGCCTGCGGCAGACAAGCGATGTACACCGCCAACTAAACCATAGCGCCCACTACCACCGGCGCCGCCTGCACCACCAGCAGTACCACTGCCGCCTCCGCTACCGCCACCGCCAACACCACCACCTCCTCCTCCACCTCCCATTCCACCAACACCCACAAACGAATGTTTATAGTAGCAGTGTTCAACTGGTCGATATCCCGATGACGTCTGCAGGAACATTTTGTCAATGTGTGCGGGCGTATCCTCGGTGGGGGAGACAACCGGTGTGAATGGATTGTAGATTTCCTCACCATCAGCGGGTACAATGTCATCGGAAAGCTCGCGCAATATGGAAGAGAGACCACCAGCTGAGTAGAGTTTGCCTGCAAAGTGAGAAGGGAGAAATGGAAGAGAGTATTTATTTGAGTAGAGAAAGAGAGTGTGGGTGAAAAGATGTATTATATTTAGTGAGAGAGAATGTCGAGCTTTTTTTTTTTTGGGAACTTTGATATATTTTGAAATTTAATTCAGTAAGATGAGCTTGAAACTCGGTTGATATAGACAATTTTCGAAATTTTCAAAACAATGAAATACTCCGATGATGGCATTAATTCTGTCTAGTCACTTTATCGCACTTTTCAAACCTCTTTCACCTTTGAGTTTTTAATAAGAAAACTGTGATTTATCCTCACATTATTAAAACTTGGGTAAAGATAAAACGATCGGTTCCATTATATCGAAACCAAAATGCCATCAAATTTATGCCTATACTTTTCTTTCAGCCATCTAAAAATAAAAATAAAACGATATCGTTGACGAAGATTTTCCGTTTTTTTATCTCTTAAGATGTATTAGTACCGTTTCAAAAGCGTGCAACCAAAACAAATACTTGAATGATTTTTTGACCTAAAAAAAAATTGCCCTATTGGGTGACAATTTTTTGTCGAAATGTTGACCTTTAAAAATTTATTTTTTGAGTTTTATTTTTTACTTAGAAACCAAAAGTTTTTTTTTTTAATTTTGGTTATTTCTTTGGTAAATAAAAGTAGCTTTTTGAATTTTTGCAAAAAAATTTTTTTAATTTTGGTTATTTCTTTGGTAAATAAAAGTAGCTTTTTGAATTTTTGCAAAAAAAAAAAATTAAGTTTACTTTTTTAGTTTTATATTAAAGAAAATAAAAGTTATTTTTTAATTTTTATTAATAACTGGGAAAATAAGAGTTACTTTTTGAATTTTACTTTTTTCTTAAACAATAAGAATAATTTTTTACGTCTTATTTTTTGCTAAAAACAAATATTTTTTTTTAGTTTAATTTTTTACTTAGAATTTCTAAGTTAGAAATCAAATGTTATTTTTTGAATTTTATTATTTGTTATATTTTACCCTTACAAAATAAAAGTTTCAAATTAAGCGCTTATGAGAAAATAAAAAATCCTTTTTGAATTTTATTATTTGCTTAAACATTAAACATTATTTTTTACGTCTTATTTTTTGCTAAAAAAAAAATAAATTTTTTGAGTTTTAATTTTTTACTTACATAGAAAACAAAATTAATTTTTTGAATTTTATTATTTGCTGAAAAAATAAAAAATAGAGAAGAAAATTTAATGTTTTGAATTTTACTCTTACTTTAATTTTTAAATTTTATTATTTGCTTAAACATTAAGCATTATTTTTTACGTCTTATTTTTTGCTAAAAAAAAATACATTGTTTGAGTTTTATTTTTTACTTAGAAAACAAAAGATATTTTTTGAGTTTTATTATTTGCTAAGAAAAAATAGTTACTTTTTGAATTTTATTTTCTGCTTAATCAATAAAATTTTTTTCTTACGTCTTTTTTAGATAAGAAATCTCTCCTAAGCTGCTCAAATGGCTGGGGAGCTTATTCCGAAATCGACATTACTTGCGCTGAAAATTCGGTCGATAGTCTGGCAAAAACTATTTATAGTGCAGAATCAATGAAAATGGAATAGAAGAGTGGGCTCAAGTGTCTCTCTCTTTTTTTGTAAACAGCTTTTTAGAGCGCGCAGCTAAGAGCACAGTAAGTAAAAAGTGCACGCGCTCTTTTTAAACTGTCATATTTCTATCAAACTTCCATTGTTGTTTTACATTTACATACTTCAAGAAACGAATGCAAGAAACCCAATAAATATTAATTTCAATTCGCTGGTGGGTGTCAAGCCTACTCGAGTGGGTGAGAGACTTATGAGAGCTACCTCACTGCAGGCTACAAATAGCGAGGATAAAAATAGAATTACATACGAACTTCCGTTTAGCGCTGGTAGATGTAAAATAGCGCAGTTGATTTGTAAGAGCAATATACAACGGGCATTTAATGATAGCGATAAAAAAAATGCAATGTAGACAAGTTGAATGAATTAAAATACAATTTTTTCGATAGTTTCCCACCACTGAAACTGCATTGCGACATGGAACTACAGCACGCTGTCAATCTTAGCCAGACTATTTTATTTTCCCCTCACCTTCACCCCATACTCACTTATCAAATGTCCACGCTTATCCCGTTGCGATTTCGTCTTCCGATGCACCCTTCGCTCATCGTAATTCTGATCGATTTCCAGCTCGCCCGACAATGAGGCGTCATTCATTTCGGAGCACTGCTTCAAATACCGCATCAAAGTCTCGTTCGCCTGTCGCACTTCCATTTCACCAGCGGCGATTAATTTGCGTTCACGCCGCCTACGTGATTCCGATTTGCTGCGCTTGCGACGTGGACTCTTCTCCAAACTACTGCGCGAACGTACCGAACGTTGGGCGGGACTTGCCTGCGGATCTGATAGTGACTGTAACTTTCGCGTCGTACCGCTACTACTGGCGGCGGCGGCACCACCAGCACCAGCACCAGCACCACCACTAGCACCACCACCGCTCGCTGCACTACCACTTCCCACACTTAGCGCTGACGGCGTTGGCGAGCTATGCTTCAATTCCCGATCCATGAAACCCAATATGCCGCGATGAAACGAAGCGTCCACCTCTTGTGTGCGTCTCGCCGGCGATTGTGGCGAATGTGTGCGACGATGGCGATGGCCGTGTGTCACCGTAGGCGGTAGCTGTTGCAGCGTTTCACGTAAGCTAAGCGCATCGCCCGATGAGTTGCGACTACTGCCACCCGCACCACCCGCACCACCACCATTAGGGATTGGTGCTGTAGGCGACTCAATTTGCGTGGCACCTTCTTCTTTGGTCGCTGCAACGCCAACGCCTGTGCTCGCACCACACGTCGCATTCACCATGCTGTTGCTGGTCGCCTGCTCGTTGTCCGCCGTAACTTCGTCACCGTCGTCCTGTGGTGGCGGCGAATGGCCATTCACCAGCAAAACTGTCTGCTGTGATGTGGTCGACTGACTTAAAGAATTTGTGGTCAGCGGTTCTACAGTGTCTGCGGAAAGTGTGCGCCGTTCATGCACTGTGGTGACGCTCAGGCCAGCGCAGAACTCTTCCGAGCCGCCAATCACACTCTCCTCTGTGTCCGCCGTTGCATCCATCAGATGTGTGAGTGCTGTAGGGATTTCAATTGTGGTCAAAGTTTGTGGTGCGGTTGAGGCGGTAGCGGTGGCGGTAGCGGTGGCGGTGGCGGTGGCGGTGGCGTTGGTACCGGTAGGTGTACGACCTGCTGTCCGCGCCTGGCCACGACGCTCACGCACTGGCGAGTGAATTGCGTTTGAATGCGTTTGCTGTTGTATCGGCGACTGTTGCAGCTGGTTCGCTTCTGCGTTTAATTGTGGCGTTGCTGCTGTGGGCGCTGTGGGCGTTGTTGTCGTTGTAATATTGTTGCTCTGCCTCTGTTGCTGGCCATTGCTGCTATTATTACTGTTATTGTTCTGACGTTCGTGGCGTTGATGACGCGAATCCGAACGTCGGTGACGATGACGATGCACCTTCGGGGTGGCTTCCATCTTTCAGCAGTAAGCTGGCCAACAGCCAACAAGCGAACTTCAACCTACACGGAAATGAATTGGCGCTTGCGTTTTGGTTATTGGTCGGTTGCTGCACTGGCGTTTACGATATGGGGGGAGAATTTTTTGTTGTGAACCAATTTTTTTTTTTAGTGTAACTTTTCAGTTTCGGTAAACAGCTGGTGCTGTGTGTCGTTTCGAAAAGCTTACAGACTTTTCTCGCTGCTGATGGTAAACGCTGCTAGTTTAGTTGTGTTTTTTTTTCAATTATTGTTTTTGTTTTTAGAATTTTTGTTGTTCTATGAGTATAAGGTTTCTGCGTGTTAGTCGCTTTGCTTTAATAGTTTCTGTACTACTTGTTACCAGATAGTTGCGCCCTTCAAATTTCCATGTATACTAATATAAATACTGCTAGTAGTTTGTTCGTTTCATTTTTTTAAAGTGTTTGAAAGTGGGTCTTTAATTTTCGCTTTGTTTTCGACAACTCTTTATTGCATTCCATACAGTGCTTGTTGAAATTTCAAACTCAAATATTTCATTTGCTTGTTTTTCTTCTTTCGCTTTCTCTGCTATATCGCTATGCTATTCTTTGTTCATTATTCTCTTGAACGCTTTTGTTGTTATTTTTTTAATGCTAGTTTTACTCGCTGCTGCTGGCGCTGTAAAACCTTCACTTTTCATTGACCCACAAAGTAATCGAATGCAATCGAAATGCTCGCCTAAGTAGCCTAAGTGCTTTCACGTATGCCTTGCTTTCTGCAACAACAAAAGCAAACAACAACAAACCAACTACCTTTTCTGCTGCTTCTCGCTACCAGCTAGCTTAGCTTGCCACGCGCCTGCCACTTTTTATTGATTTTTGTATTTTTAATTGAGTTTTGACATTTGATTTAACTGTCATTTCGCGCTTTTATCGCGCCGTCAAATTTATTTTAGTCCTTTGTCCTCACATCTGCACGTCTTGCACTTCCTGTCAGCTAGTTATTCGCTGCACGCGCGCGTTTACTTATTTTTGTATTTGTTTTATTTTTATTTTTTTTTGTTGTTGTTTTTTGTATGCTACTCGCCTGCCTCGTGTCGTTTTTGGTCCAGTTCGTTTTGACCTAAATAGGTTTTCTGGGTAAGTAAAATATGCAGTAGTTAAAGCGTTGAAGCGCCTTGCAATTGCCTACTAGCGAACCTGAGTTGTGGTGTATGTGCGTGTGTGCGCGGATATTCTTTATATTCTAGCTGGCTTCTTTTTTAAACTGCATTTAATTTCTTTTCCTTTGAAATATATCCTCCCTTTGCTTTAGCTGCCTTCTTCCTTGCTTCGCAACCTTTTGTTTATTTTTCTATTATTTATTTTATTTACTGCTCAGCTTACCACTTGCCACTTGTCACAACAAAGCTCACTTCTTCACTTCACTTGACTTGTATTTAGTACATACATACACACACTGGCTTCAAACGCTTCAAACGCTTCAAACGCTTCACAATACAAGTGATTTTTTATCGCGACGCGTTCGCTCGCGTTCACGGCTATTAAGCGACTGACTTCTCCAAGCACTGCTTGCACCCAAAATGGTTCCTGCTATGAAATGCTTTCACGCTTTCCTTGATTGGCACATTCACTAACTGCGTGGTTGGTTACTTTCCTAGCACACATTCTCTGCCTTTGCAATGGCAAGGCATAGGTCCATTGTTGTTGTTGTGGTAAGTTAAAAGCTTTATGATGACGTCAGCAGTGCTTGTCGCTGCCAAAATCCAATAACATCCAAGCGCCACCGTACGTACGAATTAAGTAACTTTCCGCTGTGCGCGCTCTTTTTGTTTTTTGGTGGGTGGGTGGTTGGCTCCCACCGTGAGCGGCAAGCTTGCCCCACGAAAGTGGTGGTTAGCTTCAAATAAAAAAATTCGAAAAAAGCGATATTACTTACTAACTGCCGCACAGTTGCTTTTGTATTTGATCCTTTTTCTATTGATTTTGTTTTTACTTTTATTTTTATTACCTCTCTCTGTACTTACTTTCTCTTTTTTGCCAATGTTCCCGTTTCATAAAGTTTCTTGTTGATGATAGCAGCTCTCTTTGTCGCTGCTACACATTTGTTTTTGTTAAATTTGCTTGTTTTTGGTTTCGTATGTTCCCCCACCATGCAGACCCTGCCAAAATAAAAACACTTAATGTCACCTATTTAGACCCTTACTTTTAGCACCAGCTGAGAGCTAGATATTTGTTATACCATGTCCAGACGAAAGCTTAATCTCACAATTATCGCAGTTATCGTAATTATCTCGCCAACCCACTTGATCTGGCCTACAAAATGTGACTTGAAAATCTCGTTATTGAAAAGAGCAGAACTTTATCCACATTTAATCCTCTGTGCAACCCTGATTTGCGCTATCCGGTTGTGAAAACAGCTGTCAAAACGGCAGTGCATACCGTGGTAGTTTTGTTCAGCATTTGTTTTTAAATGGTTGGCCAGATTTGCTTAGCAATACGACAGGAGGGTTCCACGGTTCATCTGATTTTTGAATTTTCAATGAAAGCCTTAGGGGTGTTCAGTCTCTTTCGTAGCCTGCTCATCTACGGCGGTTGCTCAGATTTGGTGAGAGTTCGCTGTAGTGCATTCCACTGACCACCATTCGTAAAAATGGCCGTGTGCCCTGGGTTTACGTTCGCGGTCTGTACCTATTCACATCTTTCTGAGATACGTTTGGAGAATTTGTTGTCAAAACAGAGTAACTGAGTAGTGTAGTCCACCAATCGCAGTTTCTACACAACTGTATCCAAAATTAAAGAGTTACCAAATCAACAATCTCTACAAAGGTGAATTCCAGTCAACTTACATAGTTAAATTGCAGCTTGCGTGGCGCTAACCGCCGAGATTTACTGGAAGAAAGCTAAGTAGGAGTGGAAGACTGAGCCCTCGTATTAAGCTTAGAGACTGATCGTTGCACTCTTTCCATTTCACTCTGGATTTGCTCTTGTCTAGTGCCATCGTACGGTGACGCTCAAAAGAAAAATGACTCGCTCTACCGTTGTATACTATGTCCTTTTTGAACCGATCTTCCATGTACTCGGCTGAGATCAAGATTTCTATGCTATTTAGATAGAGTAGTTTAAGAGATAACATTTTTTTCTTGGGGAACAGTACCATTCGATCTTGGAAGATTTCGGACATTCTGTAACTGCTCGCTCAGAATCTGAAGACTTTTTCGGATTTCTGTAGGCGGTGATGACTGGCCCCTTGTATGGTGCCATTGGTCACTAATTAGCGACGGAGGTGTTTCTTATCACTCCAGAAGAAGCCTAACGAATTCCACTGAAAAGTAAGGAACAAATAAGAATGAGATAACAGGCTATGAGTAGGCGTTGTTACGTTGCTATGGGCAATAAGAAACCAAATGTGAAATTTTAACGGCTATCTAGGTGTTTTCTTGTGTACAAAAATTATAAAAAAAGATTTCGCCTTCCGCGTTCGGAGCAACTGAGGATAACATAGTAAAAGCTAGAGAGTGAGAGAGCAACGAAAAAAATCCAAAAAAGAAGAGGAAGAAGCGGGCTAACCACATAACGGTAGGAAGTTTTGTTAGCATTGTTTGTGTGAAATGAGCGAGAAATACTTTTATTTCGCCAGCGAATGGGTGGATGGTGACAAATCGACAAAGAGGGGAAGAAAATTACCTCCACCGTCAGCAAAAATAATTATCAAAAATCTACGATAATTTTTAGCTACTTGAAACTAGCATTTCATTAAATTAAGATTGAGTGAGCTATAAAATTGCACAGTAAAAAGTTTTCCGAAAATTCTGATTAAAAAATTTGAAATTTTGATGAAAATTTTATGAATTTTAGTAGAGTTTGCAAAAAATATTACGATTGCAGTTATACACTTTGTGTTGTAAAATTAATTGTATTTTTATAAAAAATTAAGTGCAAATGAATTAGAAATAAATTAAGTGTTGAAACTGTCATAAAGTTATGATATGCGCTTTCCAAGGATTTGAGAAGGAATGAGGTTAGGTGTTCATTAGAACTTTAATCACTTCAATACTTTTGGAAACCTTTCAATCCGATATTTTTCCGTGTATAAATTTAGGAATGTAAGAACCTTTGTTTGTACGATTGTTTGTTTGTATGTATATAAAGCTAGCCATGCTCAATGTTTCCTTCCAAAAAATTCTTCTACCTTCTGTCGTCACTGTACCCACATATTTTTATGACGTCCTCCTTACTTAATGAAAAATCTGGAGCATGCGCCGCGCCAGCCAGAGCATAGCCGAAAAATAATTTACTGTCATGCTCTTATTTCCTATATTTTTTCAACGCTCTTATTTTCTAGCTCCCGCTCCTTTAATCAAAGCTTTCCTAACTGAATATTTTTGACAAAGCGCATGCGCCATTTTTTTGCTTTAGTCGCTATTTTTTGCTTTTACCTACAACAAGCAGTAGAAAAGACGCCAGCACAATACCAGCGCACATTTTTGCATGATGACGTCAATCGGAAAAGCTCAGAATATAATAAATCAACAAATCCTCAACAAAGAAAAACAACATGACTGCAAAAAATATACTTATATATAGTCTGAATGCGAGTAGGTGTGTGTGTGTGTGTGTGTGTTTGGCCACAACAACAACAACAACAGCAACAAAGGCATGGCAAGCAGCATCTGTAACAACGCAGAAAAGCCGGCAGCAGAATAATACTCGTAACATAACCTCAGCTACTTTTTTTTTTGTGTTTTTTTTTTACTGTCACTACTGGTGTGATGGTTCTTGTTCCACTTTTTTTTTTGGTAATAAAACCGTGTTTGATGGAATGGGTGATTTCGCAGCGTAATGATGATGCAGCGCATCTGTAATACCACAGCCACAGCAGTATTAGATGAAAATAGCGTCACAACAATAACAACACAACACTGGCGATGATTGAGTATGCTGAGAATGGGCGTTGTGATGCAGAGACGTGGGTCGATGCAGTATAGGATATTTCGTAAGCGAATATTTAGTGCGTACTATTTGTGTAGCTGTGTGTGTGTGTGTGTGTGTGTGTGTGTGAGCAAATGAGCCAAACATTTTGTGGTGGTACGCCTCGCCTGTGTGTTGTACCCGAGTGCTGTTGGCGTGCAACATTCTGTGCGGGTGTTTGGTTTTTTTTTTGGGTTGATGCGCAGTTTGCTCACGGTGAACCGAAAAAAAAAGTCTCTAGTCTGCATTTAATTGCTTTTGAGACATTTTCAAAAGGTCAACAACGCCAACGCGCTAATGCTTCAACTTCGAACTATGTAAAGGGACTGCTGGGGGAATTATTGAAGCTTTGGATGTTACAACGAGATGCGCAAGCAAAAATGGAAATAAAATATAAGCGATATTTTTCGAAAGATCATATATAGTAGATACATATATGCACATTGGGGTGGGTTAAATTGTTCTGAAGAAAATTTGTCCAGAAATCTTAAGGTATTTTTGTATTGTATAGATAATTCTGAGATAAAGCGTAGCAGAAACCATAGGCACGAAATGAGTTTCGAGAATGCGCATTTTAAAAGAAAATTTTAGCTATTCACGAAATTTTGAAAAATATAAAGTGTTACTCAAGGCATTTGGAAATTTTTTGAGTATGCAATTTTGTAGCCAATTGAATTTAAGAGTAAAGCCTGCATTTTTAAAAGAATTTTTTTTTTCTGGTGTTTTCTGATCAATTTTGTTTATATACATATGTTTTTCCTTCTCACAAAATTTTCATTATTTTCATATATTAATAAAAAAAAAAATTTATAAACTTTTTGACAATTTTAACAATTTTTTTTTTGTTTTTGAAAAATATATTTTAAAGTTTTTGACTATAAAATTTTGGTATATGCAAACAAAATTATTAATTAAATTATTGAATTACCTACAAAACTGCATACTCAAAAAGTCTCTAAACTCATTGATAAAAACTTGTAAAAGTTTATAAATTTTTTTATAAAAAATTATAAAAATTTTGTGAAAACGTAAATTTTTCTTTTAAACATCGAGGCTAACACTGCTATTGAATACACAAAATGTTTCGGAAAAGTTTAATTGAAAGTCGATAAAAAGTGTATAAATTTTTTATCAAATATGATATTTAAAAAAAAAAATTCTCTTTAAAAAATGAAAGCTTGCGCTAAAATGTAATTGGTTACAAAACTGCTTACCTAAAAAGTTTATTTAATAGACGAAAATTTTGTGAAAAGGAACATTTTCTTTCCAAAATTCAAAGGCTCAAAACTATTTCCCACCTATATTTTCTTCAAAACTTTCCCTCAGAATTATTCATAGAATTCATAAATACGAAAAGATTTTGCCGAACAAAAAATTTACCCACCCTAATGGAATGAACTGTTCTTTCATAAAAGAAGTAGTAAATGTCTAATAAATGGTCGAAACTTTTTAAAAAAGTCTCTGTCGTTTTGCCATGATGGCACTATATATTTATAAAATTAGGCATACAATCAGTGAGAAAATGAAACAACTAAATTTTCATTAGTTTATGATGCTACAAATCAGCTGGTGTTTAAAAAATGACTCCTCCGGAGCGGCTGAACTTGCTTCTATCGAAATTAAAAACATCCTTCCTCATGTTTGTAGTCATTCCGCGGCACGAAAGAAGTTAATGGTTTCACGATTTGTAACTACCTCTGAGGCAGAAAATTATGCGGAAAAAAACAGCCATACCCTACTTTTGAAAACCACTGTAACCCATAAAAAGTTTGTGTTTATGAAGTCACACAGCGGGACCACAGCAAATACCAAAAGACACCAAACAAAGATTTTATATTCTCTTGATGTCATCAACACAAAGTGGATGCCGTCCAATTTCGTTACAGATTTATTAAACATTGACTACAGCCGGCTCTGCATGTGGCTATGGTGGCTGTGTCACGCAATCAGCAAATTATTATTAACGTTCTTCCCTTAAGCCAGTCAGCTCTAGCTGTATTTGCCCAGTCAAGCGTTGTGCCAACTAAATAATCACCGCTCGTTGGGTACATGCCACGCATTTGTTGTGACGTCACAGAATCAAACAATACCATTACATAACACAATACAGTTAAGAGCCCACACACACACATTCACTGTAACAAAGTACTGACGTCAGTCATTTTTTTTTTTTTTTTTTTTTTTGTTTTTTTTTTTTTTTGGTGGCCCTTAAAGGCAAATGCGGCTAAACCCCGCATTTGTTGCAAGCAAAAAGCACAAAAAATAAATTGGCACTCAGCGTGCCATAAAAAGCCTGAATACTTGAGTGCCCGAAGGCAGTGAAATGGCTGCTGTAAAAGTTGACTCAAATGTGTCAACGACAATGCGCTTGACACACACAAACAGAAAAACAAAAAACAAAATCAACATTGGCATACAAATGTTGTATTGTTAATGTTTTATGCAAAAATTGTTCTAAAAGCTATTAAAAAAAAAAAAATCAACAACAACAACAAAACAAATTGAGAGCAGCGGGCGCGCAAGGAATCAAGTGGGCATTAAATATATAATAAATGTCAAAAGCGTTTAGTTTATATGGTTATTGGTTCAATGAAGAGGTCGACGCATCGCCTGATCATATGTATATTAAAAAAAAATATCATATAATTCATTTTAAAGAGCTCGAAACTTTACCAACGCGTTACGCAGAGTGTTTCTACAAAAAAAAGAAGATTGTCCACTGGCAGACTTGCGCAATACAGTTCAATACAGTTTTTCTTAATTGGCGCTATACCCTCTTGGGCGATATTGACCGATTCCAACATAGCACACTGGTCGTTCCTCTGCTTTGCTAACTAGGGGCAGCTAACGATCCCAATTGAAGCCAAGTGAAGCCAAGTCCTTCTCCTCATCGTCTTCCCAATCAAGGTCGAAAAAGGCAGAGCTAACGGCGCGGTTGTTGAGTCCGATAATAATGACGAAGTCCTCAGCATTCGCCATCAGCCGCACGCTCTCATAGAAAACGGTGCCTGACCGTTTTAATTCTGCAGCTCTATGTTGTCCAACATAATGTTAAGAAAGTCGCATAATAGGGAGTCTGAAATCTCGTTTGGCTCGGAGGAGTTGGCAGGTGCCAATTTTGAGGAAGCTAGTGGTATTCCTCAGCCTCATTTGGCATAGACGTTTTTCCTGTCGGCTATCATCTCAAGCTTATCGCAATCGCAGTTCTCGGCATATCTCTCTATTCGCGTAAAAAACGCCTCGCTTCCTTCATTAACTTCCAATATATCTCCCGCACAGCTCGTCATTCCCCATTATGTCTAACGTTTAGCTGCGCAGCTTTGCCTCCCTACTTAGGTTTCTTTGTCGTTATTTCGCTCTCTGAGTACAACTGTCTCTTCAACACAACACAGCCTCTTCGGTCCCGCCACGCGAAGGTGAGCTGGGTTGGCGTCGCGTAGTATGCTCGTTCGTTCTCTGAAATTCTTGCTAAGTCGGTTGTGGGCTTTTACTGCCGTCGCGCATCTTTGCCTTTAACCCCTTCTAATTGAGTTTGATCCTTAGCCTTTGCGTTGCTGCTGAATTAAAGCCTTTTGGTCCACCCGAAGTGCTTAGATGAGTCAGAATCTACACGGACTTTGGATCCTGAGAAGCGTGGTAATTCTTGTCTTACAGTGGTATTACAACTGTTGTGAAGTGCAGCCTTCACCGCAGAGCTATGGCCTTTGGCGACACAGCGACATAGTAGTAGAAGAAATTGAACAAACAATGTCTATATATCGCGCATTCAATGGAAGACTCTCATCCTTTCAAACTTTTTTAAATGAAGACTGCCACTACTTTTTCTATGTAAACTCTTAATAGTAGCATTTTCGCTATTTTTTTAATATAAAGTTATACACGGTCAATCATCTAGTAAAATATATGCACTTTCTTTAATAAAATTTAATAATTTTTAACACTGGATTCTAACGTGGTATCTAACTCTACGTGGGTAAGTGTGCTATTCCAATTTAGTGCGCATTCAATCATTGCTATCTGCAGACATTTGTTGTTGCAACGTCGGCAACCGCATTTCAAAACTTTCATTGTCCATTGGTGAATGCGTGGATGAGTTCGATGAGGTGCTATTCGAAGACGCAACCCAAGCTTGACGACGTTGGCGGCGATTGCGGCGCGCCAAACTGAGTATGGAGCCTACGACAGGCGCACCGGTAGCAAGTGAATTACGGCGTGCCGCAGCCAATTGGGAGACTTTAAAAAATATAAAAAAAAATTTGAATAATGAAAACATTTTTATCAAGCCTAATTTGTATTTGTATACCTGAAGCCGGTCTTGGCATCTGACCCGTAGCGCCACCTTCCGTTATCGCGCATTGAGGTGCTGTGGCAGGTCTTCGCGTGGGAACAGCCGAAATCGACAACGATGACGCACTGGACTCAGCGTGTGAAGAATCAGAGTACAATTCACTTGAAAGCGACGAAACCTCGCCATCCGTTGAGGAATTAGGATTTGCTGCTTCAATGGTAATATTGGCTTGCATGACGCACTGATCCCTTAACGGCGCGCCATCCAATAGACGCAGCGTAGGCACACTACGTTGCAGTGTACTGCGATAGAGCGGCAAATTAACAACAGGATTACCCTGCAGCTCTACTTCCAGCAAGTTTGGGCAAAGCCCGAGAAATGTGAGCAAACCCAAATCGCTGATGCGATTATTTTGTGCGCTGAGGTGCTGCAGCAACGGCAGCTCGGTGAGTGGATCCACGCGTTGTATCATATTGCCATCGGCGACAAGTATACGCACAGCTGGCAGTCCGCTGGTGCCATCAAAACTATTCAGCCCGCAGTTGCTCACATTCAGATAGTTCAAATGCATCAGACCATAGCCGAGATCGCGCAAAGAACACAGCACGCTGCCACTCAAATCGAGATGCTGTAGGCGTGGCAAGAAGAGCGGTAAGCGTGCAAGGCTAATGGTGTATGAGATGACGCGCAGACGCACTCTTTCAACATTTTGCAAATCGGTGCGACCGGTAACGCGACGCTAATGATTTTTGCAATAAATAAATAAAGATAAAAAAATTTGATAAGTATTTAGTCAGCAATACTGCGACTCACCAGCAATTCATCCAATGAAGGTTCCGGCAGCTGTGGCGGCAAATTTATCGGCAACAATTGCACCACCGGCACAACTGGCCAGTGATTCTCCTCCTCTAGTGCGGCGATTTCGCGATCAAAGTCGCTGAAGCGTGGCAGTGCGCGTACACGCACAGGATTCGGACTCAGCACAGGCAAACGGCGTACTTGCGCTGGCGTATCAGGTGGTTGCACGCGTATCTCAACGGCGCCAGCCGGCAGGGGCTGCATCGGTTCGCCCACAGTTGGCACATCACCAGCTAACTCGCCCGAATAGGAATTCTCCGGTGAAGATTCATCGTAACCAATGGGCGCCTCTAAATTGGGCATTTTTGTGAATTATGCCTGGAAAACCGATTCGTAGCTGCATTTATGTGAAGCAGTTTTGTTTGTGAATTCAAAAGCGCTGAACATTTTTTGCAGTTTATTGATCAAACTGGAAAACCAGACGTTGGCAAGGACAGTGGTGAAAATGTAAACAATATGAATGAAAACAAAATGGAAAATAATTGTAATGCTGCTAACGAGCGTAGCGAGAAGTGAGTGAGTTAAAAAAAAAGAAAGCATGCGCTTAAAGCAAACATTTCTTTATTTTGATTTGTGCATTTGTGCTTTCGTGATGCTATCATAATAATACCAAATGTTCTCATTCCCACTAATTAGTACAAACCTAGTTCGCTCTCCAATTGTACTGCTCCCCAATTAGGCAATAAATATTTGTAGTAAACATATTACGTGTAATTCAATCGAATGTTAATGAATGGAATATGACAGGCACTGTTAATTAAAACACACAATATCCTCGTACATATGCTTCTTGTGAATAATTCACCAAAAACATTTCCGAAAACACGTACACGTAATTACAGCAACCCGACGTGGGTATTTATTAATAAAAATGCACATTAGTGTGTACACACTCGCACATACAGTGCATGTCGTAACTATAGCACCATCACATATTGACTAGAGTGGCTATTTTCTTTTTTGTTTTTAATTTTTTTCAATTTAGTTCACTCTACAACAATCATCGGATAAAGCCAAGTTTTGAAACTTTGTGCTCTTTGGGGAAAAAGATTCTATAAACCAGGTCTAAAAAAGTGTAATCAGAATTTTTAGAAAAAAATTCGTTATGTAGTTTTATAGCCCATTCAATTTCAGTGAAACAAAGTGTATGTTTCAAGTAGCTAGAAGTTACCGTTGATTTTTAACAATTTTTTGGTGACGGTGTTGCGTGGTTTTTTGCTTATAAAAAATCCTAGCTTGCGTTATACGGACAAATTTTCAGAAGAGTATCAGTAAAAAAATATCACAAATCAAAGATAACTGGTGGCTACTTAAAACTTCCACTTTATTATACTAAAATTTAATAGAGTACAAAATTGCATACCCAAATTTTTTCGAAAAAATCTGATTAAAAACTTTTAAATGTCGATAAAAATTTTTTTCAATTTGTTTACATTTGAATTTAGTATTATAAAATTTTTTCGTTTAGAAAGAACTATATTTTTTTATAAAAAAATTATTAAAATTAACTAAAGAAAAATTTTAAAATCGTACGTAAAATTTGTTCAATTTATCACTCCAATTGAACAAAGTTTGAAAGTTGGATTTAAAGGTCGATTATTGCAGAATAAACTATATATTTTATTAAAAAAATAATAATTAAAATTAATTAAAGTAAACTAAACAATCAAAACTTGTGAATATGTAGTGGTGTTATATTTTTGGCACACGCCATATGCACCTACCTTTTTGTTTCTTTTATAGTAAGAGCAGTGAACCCTGTAAGAAATAATTAAGTGCCGATATTTTTCTTTTAATCCCATTCAATTTTAATATAATAAAGTGCAATTCTGAAGTGACTACAAAATACTGTTGATTTTTAATAATTTATGCACAAAAATAGTTATATACAATTTTAATAAAATGGAAGGCGAACCACGCCCATATTTTTACTTTTTTAGTTGCTTGCATACAATAATTAAAAATAATTTTTTAGTAATGTTCAAAATTCGAACTGCGAAGACCTATATCTCGAATTAGGCGGCTAACTTCGAAAAACTAAGAGCTCACTTTTTTATTTATGACTCAATTCCTTAAACAGAATATTGTTCGCTACAACCCCCAGACGAGTGCTGGCCAGTGATGGAATGAAATTTTGAATGCCCTATTTGACTTCTTTTTTTTTAATATGGGCATAAGAAAACCACTTGAATAACTCAGCCAAAACTTGACCGATTTAGGCTTATAAGAAGTCATTGTATTTTCTCGCCCTTTTTATTTTTGAAAACAAACCCCGTTTGCATTCCAATTTTTATTCGCAAATTGCAATACTATGATTCCGTTACACAAGTTTTTAAATATTTGTATGCATACCTTTAAAGAATAGACCGGTTTTTTGGGAAAGTAAAAAACCAACTACTCTTGGAGACATTTTCAAACTATAGAGCTAAAGTAAATCTTCATATTTTTCGAAATATTTGGACGAAGTCTTAAAGCTTAATAAATATTATAATTCTAGTGGGAAATCCGAAACTTTTTTGGAGAGGCATTGAACCCAAATTTTTTACGAGTACGGCGAGTATTTGTTAGTATTTAATATATTTCAAACTCGAACAATGTGCCGAAATGTTGAGCACCAGGCCTCAATTCGCTATATTTGGCGCATAAAATGAAGAGTTTTAAAGTTGCACTTACTCATCAATTTTTCCTACAGGGTATTTCTATGCATGTAACAGTCACGGCAGCCGCTGTAGCCGGGCATGTAGCGTGTGTGTGTGCATCTCCCGTGGTGCCCCAGGCTCAAATCCAGGCCGGGGTATGTGATAACAAACAAAAAATATGTAGTGTTCATTTCCGCCATAAAAAATTGTCTTACAAAATTAGCTTCCATTCGGAATCGACATAAAAATGTAAGCCTCTGAATTTGTGCTACAACATCGAGGCACACTCCACAAATTGTAGTAAAAGTTCCGCCAAACATCGAGTTGCCTATATAATGTAAGCGCCAAATTATTGTGAATATCATAACGGAAGTGAATACAAAATAAGTGTTATGATTTCTATATGTGAATGTATATTTGAATTTATTTAATAAGTGGTTATTATGGTAGTTACCATTAGATACAAGTTTACAAATACACACAGCAGGGTTGCGCTCGTTCCTGTCTATTCAGAAATAGTAAATAGTTAATACATTAAGGAAATTTCGTGGGCGTTTGTGACAGTCAGACGAAATGTAAATTACAGTGAAAAACAATGCTTTTATGCAGTATGATAAATATTTATTGAAAGCCACGCCCATAATTCAAATGAAATCATTCACCACTACCAGATACCTTTCCATCGTTCTTTTATTTTATTTTGATTATTCAAGGCTCCTCAGGTGCTTATTAAATAAATAATATTTTTGTACCGTTAGTTATGAAAAATGTGAAGGGGAATTTGTCATGGTCATTCCAGGATTATAAAGGTGTCAAAGATTAAAGAGTAATACTACTGTCCAATCGTCAATATGTGACAAGTTATAAGGTTGCCACATATTGTAAATTTTTCCCTTATTTTTTGTTTTATTAATTTCCGTTACTTTTCAATCAAAATACAGTTCGCTCTCTAGTAAAAACCATATACACAAAATTATAAAAAAGTTTATAGTAATTTAACAAATTTTCATAAAAATTTCAAATAAAAAAATTATAACATTTTCGATAATTTTCGACAATGCAGTTAAATTTCAGCTTTAAAGTGGCTAAAAATTGTCGTTGATTTTTTCAATTTTTTTTTGCAACATTTTTTTCATATACCTAACAAATAAACAAAATTAATTTTTATGAAATAAAACCAACATCCATTTCTAATGCTGGAATTATAAATTGCATACTTAAAAAACTTAAAAAAAAAAAAGTTTTTTAATTTAAAACGGTGCCGAAATTTTATAGCATTTTTTTTAGTTCTAAGTAAAATTTGAAATATTGGATTATGTGGTTTTTGTAATGAAATGTGTAGTGATTGAAAAGTAACGGAAAAATTAAATAAAACAGAAATAAATTCGAAAAAAATTTGTCAAATATATGTGGTAAGCAAATTATAGCAACGGGGTGTATGGTTATAATGAATTTCATAACTAAAAATGTAATAAATTTCACTCAAAATTTAAAAATTTTTAAACAGAATTTTTAGAAAAAATTTGGCGATGCAGTTTATTCAATTGAAATGCAAGTTTGAGGGGCTACAAATTGTCGTTGATTTTTAACAAATGAATGAGGTTTCCGAAATTTTAATTTCGAGAATATTTTCAGAGAGGGTTGCCACCTACTGAAAAAGAAAATTAAATAAAATCAATAAGGTAAAGGAAATATTACAAAACTGATATAAAAGGATGGAGATGTATTCGAAAATTTTTGAAAATGGTTGCCACCTGTTTAAAGAGATGGATTTTAATTAAATTTTTAAGTGAACTGAAATGCTGCTTCACGGTTGAGATTGAAGAAAGCTTATTTAGTGAAATTTTTGAAGATGATTGCCACCTGTTCAACGGACTAAATTAAATTTAATTATGTACTGAATTCGCCTCATAATTAGTGGCAAACGAAAGAGATTTAAGAAAGCTTAGATTGCGAAATATTATTTAATAGGGTTGCCACCTGTTTCACAAGTTAAATTCTATTAAATTATTAATATAAATAAAATATTACAATATTGATGATAAACGAAAAATGTTGACAAGAAAATATTTTTAAAAATGGTTGCCACCTGTTTAAATGAGGAGAGAAATTGAATTTAGTTACTAAGTAAACAGAAATGCTACTATATATGCGTGTATACATATATATATTGGTGTCAAACGAAGGAAGAGGATTGCCAACTGTTTGAAACCTGAAAGTCAATTAAATTATTAGCATTAATGAATTATTGCAAGTTAAATAAAAATTAAATAGATTTGGGAGAGCTTAGTTCTAAAAATATTTTTTTAAGAGAGTATACAGGTGTATGAAAAATTTATATATACAAATTGATTATGGGGCTTGTTAGTAAATAATGCAAAAAATTTAATCTAAAAAATTGCCGCCATCAAAGCTGTAGCTCTCCAAGTATTTTAATAGATAAAAAGCCAAGTCTGCCATTACCTGCCTAAAGGCTACCGGTATGCGAAAAAAGTTTTACCATAATTTTTTTTCGATGTTACTTGCCCCGGCCGAGATTTGAAGCATATCCCCATTGCACGCTCGGATGAGGCGAAGCTTTAGGCATCCCAATGCAGTGCGCTCCAGGGCTAAGCTGATAATACCATCCACGAACTTGAACAAATATTCATTATTATATTTTTGTGCCACTATCATTTTTATTGTTTCATGTTCCTACAACGTCAGAGATGTGCATTCAATGAAAATATAAAATTTAAAAAAAACAACAACAAAATAACGAGTGCAAATGTATAGCCGATTTCTTTTACAAGAACGAACAACTACAAATATACTTAGTATAAAGATTTATATTTTCTATGCATCTATTACAGTTGATTTCCATATTTAAGCCGTAATCAGGTAACATCTATTCCTCCTCAACAAAAAAAATTCTTTTGACTCTCTTTGCCTGCTCCTCAATTGAGCTACTCTTCATCCAGTTAATACCACAATTTTCTTCAAACACCGCCACTACTCCGTATAGGTGTACTGAAAGAGCGCCGCTGAAGGCGCTCGCACCGGCACCAATTGGCTTTGACCATTCGGATTGCGAAACACCATATAATCGCGGCCATTAATTAATCGACGTACACCACCTGCACCAGCGCCACCAGGCATCTGACCATTGCCCAGCAACACCCCAGCACCACTGCCACCGGCGGCACCAAAATGCGAGCCCACACCACCACCTGCACCAGCACCGCCACCGCCGAATTGTGCAGCGCGCCGCCAACGATTGAAGCTACTCTCCTTGCCCAAATGAATTCCTTCATGCCGATGATTGTTGCTAAAGATGCTTTGGTAAGGAGGTGGCGGTGTGATCGTCGATTCAGTGGGTGAGGCCGTCAAGCGCTGCTTATCACTATCCGTTTCCAATTGACGTAACCAACGTGGCGCATGAACGGACAGACCGTTCGTGGTGCGTCCAATGCCATGACGTGCCCACTTACTGGCCTCACGACGGCTATTCAGATAGCGGAAGAGGATTTCGGTGAAGAAAACGACAACAGCGGTGGCAAAGCCAGCAAACATAATATAGTAGGTCATCATAAGATCGGTGTTGCGTAGCTGTCGTTCTGTGCCAGCGAGATTTTGCGGACATATTTCGGCATTGGGTAGATTCTTTGTTGAAAGATATTTGATTATGCCGGATTCGACGAGATTGAGTAGCCTGAAAGGCAAAGAAGAATTTTAGAAATTTCAGATAAAAAAAACTCAAAAAAGTATCACTCTGGAGCAAAAACTAAATCATTAACACACACGAAAAATTATTTTTATTTTTCATCGAAAAAAAATATAATTATTTTTTAAATAAAAAATCGTAAGATTTGACAATAAAACATAAAACAAAAACAAATCTTTTATTAGAGCGAAAAAATTACACCCGAAAAATGTGTTTGATTTTTAACCCAAAAAAAATCTAAAACTCAAAAATAATGAGAAGAACAAATAAAAAATTTCTTTTCTATCAAATAACAACCAACCATTCATTGTTATTTTAGATTAAAAAATAGCACTCGAAAAATGGGTTTTATCTTTTCCAACAAAAAAGCAAAATTATTATACATTTTTAAGGAAAACCCATAATATATGAAAATGTTTGATAAAAAATAACAGTTCATAAATAAGCTTTGCCGAGAAAATAACACTTGAAAAATGATTTTTAAAATTAAAAAAAAAATCATTAAATAATCTTTATTTCAGAGCGGAAAATTAACACTCGAAACCTGAATTTCATTTTCGATCCAGAACATAAAAGTAAAAAAATCATGATTATTTTTGATGTAAAAAAAATACTTACAAAATTAATATTTTTTATGAAGCAGAGCGAGAAAAGAGAAAATTAGTTGCATAGTCGTTATTTCAGAGCGAATAAAATTTTATTATTTTTGACAAAAAAATACTTCAAAAAGTATTAATTTTTATCAAAAAATAAAAATTTATAAAAAAAAATATTTGAGGGCGACAAAAATTAAAATTTTGTTTTATTTTTTATCACAAAAATTATAACTATAAAAAATTTAGAAAGGAAGAGCTTTAAAAAATTAACATTTTTAATTGGAAAATAAGCGAACTCGAAAAGCTATTCTTATTTATTACCAAAAAATAAAAATTTATAAAAAGCAAACTATTTGTTTTAATTTTTATCACAAAAATTCGAATTGTGAAAAATTTTGATTCTTTTTACAGAAAGAATTTTAAAAAAAGAAAATTTTTGATTACAAAATAACTATTTATGAAATAACCGAACTCGAAAAGTTATTTTTATTTTCAAAAAAAAATAAATAAATTTAAAAAATGATGACATAATAATACTAGCACTCGAGAAATTAGTTTTATTGTCGATCAAAAAAATTATGAATATTTTTGATGAAAAAACTCAAAAAGGTCTATAAATTATACAGACGATTCATAAAAATATAAGGCCAAAAAATAAAAATCAAAAAATTATTATTTATAAGTTTTATTTTTAACCAAAGACATTAAAAGTAGAAAATGAAATCGTGAGAAATTTGTGATTATTTCATTTTCGATCAAAAAATAAATGTAAAATAATTATAGTTATTTTTCCTTAAAAAACCTTAAAAGAATAACATTTTGATCTAAAAAATAAATTTTAAAGCAAACAAAAAATCATAAGAAATTAATTTTATTTTTGGTGAAAAAGTAAAAGCGTTATGATTTGTTTTACGAAAACCTTTAATTGTTTTTTTGATTTATATACATATGTATGTATATAATGTTTCAAACTCACTTTGTATCAAATAGTTCACTCAAATTTGAGCCTATCGGGTAAGCGAATGAGCGATTCTTCTTCAAAAACGGATCCTTAGCCATGGCAAAGGGACAGTGAAGCTTTTCATCATTCATGCTTATCGTTTTACGATAACGATAATCAGCATAGAGTACATGATCAATAGCCGGCCGATCGCGTACAAATACATAGCCATCCTTCTCAACGAAATTCCGCAAATTAAACGTATCATTCGAGCTCTTCGAAAATACAGCGTGATTATTGCGTATCATATTGGTTAGCATGGAGAGACTCTCGTTGGTCTGGTAAGAGAAATGAGGTATAAATAGAAATTAGGTTATGTAGGTATTTCTATAGCAAATTTAGTGAGAGACTACCCACAGGGCGTATGAGCAACATGCAGCGGCTAATAATTTTATATTTCTATCGACATTTGTAACTTTTATGTAATTAATGCTTTTTCTTTTACATCAGTCACTTGTATTCCCAATGCTAAATAAATAACTATATTTATTTGATTACAAAATATGATTACATAACATATCGACATACATACTCACATTTCTTATTGCATATTCCACACCACCGCCACGTACCGAAACAAAATGTTTATTCTTATATAATATATCATCGACGGTGTTGTAGGGCAAAGTGAATTTCGATAGCGTGAGAAAAGCAGTTAAATTGGCTGTATAGAATGAAGTTAATATCGTAATGAATATCCACCAGGTGGCAAAGAGTAAACGTGTTGAATCTGCATAAAAGATATGGAAAAAAAAAAATACCCCAAGAGCTTTAATATGTAGGTATGGACGTGCGTGCATTTATATTTGGCAAAAATAAAAATAATTAACTTGTGGATTTTGCTGTTGCATACAAAAATTTTTTTTTCCTCCTTTTTTTTTGTTTGCTTTCTGCACAAGTGAAGTAAATATTAGCATCGCTAGCACGGTAAATGCTTGAATATCATAGTACATACCTATTATGAGGACGGATAAAATAATTATTTGACGCAACACTCTATGGTTCTTCTTTTAAGTGCAGTAAAGTTGTAGAATTTTTAATATGAAAATTTTTATTCGAACGTAGATATTTTAGAAATTTTTCTTATTGGACCTTATTTCGTACTAACTTTTACGCCCCGGCTTCACTCACACGGCATTTGGTTTAACAGTGAGAATTCGAATGTAACAGAAAATAAAATAAATAATTGCACCAAAGGTAATCACTTTTAATTCATTCTTATTTTTTGTTTTTAATGATTTTATAATCTTAAAAAAATTTGCACCTACTTTATAAAGAAAAATAGAAAAATCAAGAATAGCGTATTTCCCCCCCGACAACTTGGACGCTGCGAATTGAAGCCCAGGCAGAGTATACAAACAAAACTGATCAGGAGTTTTGGTGAGCTCCAAAATATCAACTATAATTTCTACCGCTCAGACTGTTGCTTCTTCTTTTCCAATACTTGTCTAATAAAATCCGACCTTAAACTGAAAAATTATGTATTGTGGATATATGTATGTATGTATGTAAATAAATTAAGCCGAAAAATTAATATAAGTAAATTACAATTTATTTCTCCTTACCAAAAAAAAATTTTATGAACTCCTTTTAAAAAAGATGTGTGTAAATATATGTATATATTTACGTAAAATATCCTGATATCACTTTCAATTAATAAATTTGTATTTAAATTTCCAAACAGTTGGCAACACCTCACAATTTTTTTCAATATAAAGTTGTCCTAAACCTCTATCAGTGCAAATCAGTATTGTAACGCTTTATTTAGTTCAATTTAAATTTTTGAAATAGGCGGCAACCCTGGCCAAATATATTTCCTTTAAAATTTTTTCATTTGACACGAGTATCGTAGAATTTCTGTTACTTTACCAATTAAAATGAATCGAAGTTTTTTAAAAGTTGGCAACCCTCTTCAAAAATGTTTTCTTATAAGCACTTTCGTTTCATGCCAATACTGTTACATTTCAGTATGCTTAGAAACTGAGTTATATTCATATTTTTGAATAGGTGGCAACACTTTTTAAAGTCATATTCATGATTAAAATCTCCCCTTCTTTTGAATCCCATGGCGTCTTATTTTCTTTAACATAACAATTTACTTTAATTTGCTTTTTTATGCAAGTGGCAACCCTATCTGAAAATGTTTTCAAAATAAAGCTGCTTGAAGCCTCCGTCATTTTGAGGCCCATATTTAATTTAACCTATTTTAATTTTAGTTCATTTTTTAACAGGGAACGACCCTCTCCAAAAATATTTTTGAAATTAAATACTAGCCCAAGTTGATTTTGAATAGATAGGAACCTGCTAAAATATCCAGATCGTGGCGCGAGACTCAGGGAGCAACTGAAGCTCCTTCTCTGCTTATTGGTGCTAATTTGAGCCCCCTTGAGAAGTTGTTCATTAAACTTGATGGCTCGATTCCACAGAATATCAACATAAGTAATTCACTTCTTACCTGCTATTGGTGACAACGTGCTGCCCTGCTTCATCAGCGCGCCATAAACGAACCATGCACAGTGACCCAACGAATAGGGTTTCTGCTCTGAATCACCAGTCAAACGATTGCGTAATATAATCAGCATATAAATAATAGGTCCCACTGCCAGCAAGGATACAAAAATCAATATCCACACCCAAAAATCAAATGGCGCCATTAGGCCCGAGCCAGTAGCCGATTCACGTGGACGCTGCATTACCATAATCCATTCGCCCTCATCCAAAGTAGTTGACGAGTAGAAGACGAAACTGTGCTGCCCGCTAAGCGTTGGTATAAAAGCAGCGGCTAAGTCAGCTTCCTGCGAAAAAATATCAATGAAATTATTAACATTTTCTTGTCTGCGGTAATAGGAAAAGTAATAGTAATAGTTATAGCAGTAGTGATAGTTAGAGTAATGGTTATGGTAATACTAGCAATGGCAATAGGAATAGTAACAGTAGTGGTAATGGTAATAGTAATGGTAATGGTAGTAATCATGGCAGCAAAAAGAGTAATGGTGATAGTAACGCTTATAGTACTAGTAATAGTAACAATTGTAATAGTAATGGGAATAGTAATGGTAATGGTAATGATAATGATAATGGTAATTGTAAAGATAAAGGAAAAGTAATTATTGATAATGGCAATGCCACTGGTGATCGTGGTAATTTTGGTATTGAATCGAATGGTAAAAGAAATGCAAGCGTTATTAGTAATTTTAGTAATAAAAGCGATAATCTTACAGTAAATGTAACAGTAAATGTAATGGTAATTATAATAATAATGGTAAAGGTAATGCCAATTTTTAATATTAAATGCATTAGTAATATGATGATAATGACAACAGTATTTGTTTTGGGAATCGCATTTGTAATGGTAATGGTGACTACTATCAAAAATAAAAGTAATTATAGTGGGAATGAGAAAATTCACTGAAGACATTCTGACATTATTCAACAACAATCACTCTAATTACCCTACATTTTTCACTAACCGAATTATTCAGCATCTTTATCAAGCTCTTCTCGTAATCCTCTCTCGAACCAATGATATTATCTTCCGGCACCACCACTTCGTAAGTGAATTTCAATTGATCCATTAAGAAATCAATCAATTCAAATGCCACGCCCTTGCCCACACGCGTATCATTCTCCATCACCGTATAACTAAGTGGATAATCTTCTAGTGTGGCAATAATCAGCTTCTTGCCTCTAATCCACTCTCTCAGCTTATCCGTTTTCTCTTTCTTTTCCAACATAGTTGAAATCATTTCAGGTGGCGCGAATTCAAACATTTCATCATTGCCTATCAACTCAGTTGGTATTTCGAGCACATCACCATTTTCATCTAACTGTATAAGATTGGAGGGCAGGCGTGTATTGTTAAGTGTAGTGCAGGAGAGACAGAGTGCAGCGGAGAGTATTAACTCGAAGCCAGCCATTGCAAGAACGTCGTCCTCCGCTTAAGTTTCGTTCTTTACCAGTATGCAAAGTTAGTTTTTAATTATATTATTTTATTTAGATTATTTATTGGTAACAAAATGTAGTTAATTTTTTGTATATGCCGCCGTAAGTATTTATATTTACACATAGCGAAGAAACTCAGCAGTCAATGGACATGCAGTTGGCTGCTTTCAAATACAATTGAAACAAATCTGAAATTTGAAATGGTTTCGACAATTTGTTATATAAAATTATAAACATATTACATTTTTTGCCCCGATTTTTTATTTATTTATATCAATAATAATTTTTGAGCTCAAGACCAGTTTGTTTTTATTTGATAAGTATTGGCAAAAGCCCACAACAGACATAGTTGCTGTTATTTTGGAGATCATCACAGATTTCTTTCTAAAACTCGAATTCCGAACATCATGACAGCCCGGCAAGCACAAGTGAACTGTTGTTTTCCATATTCCTACTTTTGAACACAGTGCAATCCCGGCATCAAGGAATCTGCTTCTCAGAGTGCCCAAAGGTTAAAGGAGCTGGAACTCTGGAAAAAACGTAGGTTTGATCATGGCCGCATACTGAGGTCCGTAATGATCCAGAAATTTAAAAAAATCGGACAATATATGCCCAGAGAATCTATTATCCAGAAGCTTCAGCATCTTGTTTCTTCCAAATAGGGAGGTGGAAGGATATTTTGTTCACAGAGTGCTTTGGAGTATCTGTTTTCGAGGACGGATCGAAAATGGTCATTGGAGTAGGTGCGGGAATCTATTCAGCGGATCTTCAAATAGAAGCGTATCTGCGTCTTCCGGACTCTATGAATTTTTTTCAGGCAGAGGCCTTTGCCATTTGGGAGACATATAGAACTTTTCTGACGTCGGAAGGCCCTGGGTCAAGTATACCGCTTTACTCAGTTAGTCAGGCAGCGAATCGGGGTTTTAGCTGCGAACTGGTCGGCACAGCGTCACTCTGATATGAGCGCCCGAGCACCGTAAGGTTCACGTTAACGAAAATACCGAGGAGCTGGCTGCACCTTAGATACCTCCCAACACCGGCCGAGCTTAGTTTAATGGAAGAACTTACAATAGTGCAGGGTATGCCCTCTTTTACGACCATAAGCTCATCAACTATCATTAAAATGAATCGGACGAACGTGGTGCGGAAGAATCGATGGAGCACCTCCTTTTTAGCTCCAGCTTTTTGCAAAACCAAAATGAGATTTCTGAGCAAATCCATTTGCCTGGCGGCCTGAGAGAGCTGAGTAACGTGAACTCAGAGGATTTATATAAGTTATTAAATTTCGCAGTCTGGATCTAAGGCTCTTCTCTTCTCTTTTCACCGCCCTAAATTCTAGGAATATCAGTCACCAGAAGGTTTGCTTGAAGGCAGTAATATTGCGGATTATCGAACAGTGGGAGCCCTTGCGATTGTATTTATATTTTGAATTTTATTTAGAAGTAAATGATATAAAATACATGACACGATCTGATGGGTAATTCGGAGCTTATAAAGTTGTCTTGCTGGTTTTCAGTTACATTTTAAAAATCCTAAACAGCCTGAATAAAAATAAGCTTCCATTCACCGATAACAACTTCAGCCTAAATCTTTCCTTTCAGTCGATAAAGTTCACATATGCTCTAAAACGGAAAAATACATAATCAGGACACATTCGAAGTAGCGAGCTCCCTCTGGCCATCACTCCCTCGCTGGGCGAAAAAAAAGGTGCCCGCTGGGGCTTTTCGAGAGCTACGTTAAACACTTCCTGTGCGAGTGTCCTGCACTGCGGAAAATGCGCTTCATATTTCTGATGAAGGACAGACATTTTAAAAAGGCTTGTAGAGTGGAATTGTGTCAAAAAAGTCATCGAGAATATTCTGGGAAAGCATCGAGCCAAGGAAGGGCTCATATCTTTTCACCGTGAAATATGGAAAGCCTTGCTGAGTAATGACGAGCCGAATCAGGTGGAAATTTCGAAATTTCGAACAAGAGCCTAACTAGAAAAACGACTATGATCACTGAAATCAGCGTACTCTAATTCTATTTACTACTTGTGGCCAATCAATGTTCAAAAAAAAAAGTTCCGGACTCAAACACAGTTTTAATTACATTTTGTTTCAATTTAGTTTTCTGGGTCATTGTTGTTGTACAAATATATATTGTTTTCTCTCGGTACACGTCTTAAAAAAAGCCACCGCTTCGATTTCTCAAAACAATAATTTTTCCACAGTATTTTTTCTTAATTTTTTTTTTCTTTAATTTTTTTTTCTTTATTTTTTGACTTCACTAAAATTGTTTTTAGTATCAGCTGTTCTCTAATGTATTCATTCCCAAAAAATTAATTTTTTTTAATAATTTTTTTATATTTTTTTTTTCTTTTTCAACTCACTTTTTTTAACTTTCCCGTCGCTTATACTTCGTTCAATTCCGTTTCGACTTTTTCCCGCTTCTCAACCGTTTCTCACCATCGCGCGACATCAACTGTTCGACGGATCTGTGGATGACATCTGAAATATATGTTTTTTTTATTGTTTTCACAAAAAATTATAATCCACTCGGAGACCAATACAAATCTAATGTCAGCAAGCACAAAGACAAATAGAAATTATAATAATCATGTATGCAGAAGGGCGGGAGCGAATATTAAAAGTGAGTTGTAAGCCTACACACCAACACACACACACATATAATGCACACACAAATGGGAATGCATACAATTAGACAATTTTACCACAATGACAACAGCGCACATACACTATTGAAGAATGACTAATACACAGGCACATAAATCAACTTGGATATGTATGTGTGTGTGTGTGTGTGTGTATGTACAATGTAAACAAAATTACGCGGCCAGCGAGCAGTCAGCGGTCAGAAAGTAGTGAACAAAATGCAATGAACCGTTACGTACGTACGTGTTTGCATGTGTGTGTATGTGTTTGTGTAATGAGTGCTTTTGTATGCGCGTTCATATAACAATAATGCATTAATAACAACAAAAGCAAACAGCAACAAAATAATAAACATGCAGACTTTAGCAGCGCTGACAGCAAAAGCAAAAAAAAAAAATAGAAACGAAAACGAAAAAACGGTTAATACTCGTGCCACAAAAGAAATGCTGACTCGCTGAGTTGCTGTTGAGTTGCTGAGCTGTGGAGTTGTTGTGTGTTTTTGTAGTCGTGTCGACATATTGAGTTATCTATAGAAAAACGGACATTTTGAAACAATTTATTTAGTTTGCATGATGCAGCAACCTTTCACACAGGCTCTAGTTGTTAATGGCACAGGGGTGAATGTTGAAATTGCATAGCATGACATTGAATACTATTGTCACATGAGCATGTATGTTTAGTGCATATTATAATTATGGCACCACCACTTATTGGCAAGTTAAGACTACTAATGTTTTTCTACAAATTTTATTTTAATAAAAATATTGTTGTAGAAAACAAAAACCCGCTTAAATCCAAGTTTAAGCATTTGTTCGAATGGAAAAAAATTTCAAAACTTTAATTAAGATTTAAAAAAAATCAAGTCTATTTTTAGAAAAAATTTTGGTTGGCAGCTTTATAGCCCATTCAATTTTAGTATATTAAAAAAAAACATCCCTTAATTGGCTACAATTGACTTTAATATTTGTAAAAATTTTTGCTGCAAATTTTAAAAATTTTTTTTTTCAAAATAAATTTTTTTAAATAAAATTTAGCAATGACATTGATTTTTTCGGTTTTTGGATATTCAACATACTGTGACATTTTTAATTGTTTTCAAAATATATGTTTGAAATAAAATTTTGAAAAGCTCATTGATTTGTTCGTTTTTTGAAATTTTATATTTCTGTGACTTTTTTAAAAATATTCCGAACATGCGTTATATGGACGAATTATCGAAAAAGCGTCAGCAAAAATTTTATCAGAAAAAAATTGGTATTTTTTTTAAATTTGTAACTTTTTAATTTTTTTCAAAATATTTCTTTTTTTGGAATTAGCAATTTCTGTGACTTTTTAATTTTTCAAATGTTTTTTTTTAAAGCATGGTTTTTTAAGATATTACTTTTGAAACGATTTTATAACAACATAATATCTTATATCTTATATGTATAAGATCTTAGGGGGAAATTTATTTAAAAAAAAAACTTCAAAAATCCGTTAAATAATGAAATTTCGTATTTTATATAACTTTCGTTATTAAATTTAATTTTTTTTATTTGACAGTGTAAGTTTAAAGTGGTTGCAAATTACCTTTAATTTATTTAATCTTTTTTTGAAACCCTTTTTTCAAAATATATTTTTTGAAATTTCAAACTTCTCAAAGTATACATTTTTAAAACATTACTATTGAAACGATTTTATCACTATATAGAAGATCTTCGGGAAATGTATTCAAAAAAAAAACTTCAAAAATTCGGTAAACAATGAAATTTTGTAAAACTTTCGGAAATAAATTTTAATATTTTTGCTCTGGTAGAAAATTAACAATTTTTATATCGTTAGTTAAATTTATTAATTTTTTTCAGTTTGAAACTTGGATTTAAACGATTTTTGTTCTAGAAAAAACTATATATTTATTTTTTAAAAATAACTAAAATTAACTAAAGTGAAAAATATAATCAATACGTGGCGGTGCCATAGTTATGACATGTATGCACATCTGTAGTAGCTCTCAGCTACCCTCTGTCTCTATTCTACAACTGCAATTCAGACTAAGACATTTTTATTAGCCACTTTTCAATACAGCTATTGTTAAGCGAAAACATTAAAAATGTGATTGTAAGCATGTGTAATGAGCGCAAGTGAGTGATTTGTTGACAATTTGACAGTAGCGGCACGTGAATCGTGCGTGTTTAGGCTGATAATTAATGATGTCTCATTTGTGACAGCAATTACTTTTGAACGCGATTCACATAATTTTAGACACCAAAGGGTGGGTAAGAATAATTTATGGAAATTTATTTTAATACATGCATATTTTTGTACTTATGTATATGTGTGTGTACATACATATGTATATATGTATGTATGTACATCTAAGTAAATAACCAACTACATATGTATGTAATGACAATTGCTTTGTATAAATATTTTATTTAAGTGAAAAAACGTTTTCCTCCCACTTTTGTAGCACACAACCAATAGAACCGCGACTTTTGCACTTTAAATATTACTCCAGCAAATTGGCTTTAACGGCGTTGCATTGCAAATTGCATTTAAATGCCATTTAAGTTACATTAATATTTGAAATGCACTGGGTATACAACCAAATGTGTGCTTGTGTGTGTGTGTGTGTAGGTAGAGTAATTGATCAATACTTTTAGCCACACACAATTTTTTCGCTGCTATTTACCCTGCAATTAGTTGCAAGCGCGCACGTAAATACATCCGCACGTACAATATAGCCCATTTCATAATTATAACACCACCAAATATTGACAGGTTTTGACTATTCATTTTTCTTTATTTAATTTTAACTACACAATTCATTTTACAACAAAAACTATAAACCCGAATTTTAAGCATCTTTTTTGGTATGTAGTTTTATAGCCCATTTAGTTTTAATAAATAAAGTGCAATTTTCAATTATTTAAAAATTACCGTTGAATTTTGGCATTGTTTATTTTCGAAAAAAAAATTTCAAAATTGTTTTCAAGCTTTTTTTAACACATGTCGTGAGAGTTGCTTTAGCTACAATAAGTGCCCAAAAAACTGTTTTGGAAAAAAATTTGAAAAATAAAAAGTTACGTAATTTGGAAGATTTCAAAAATTGACAAAATCAAATTCATGTTAAATTTCACAAATATTTTAAGAAAAAATTTTGAAAATTAGCAAAATTACAAATTTTTAGTCTTTCGAAAATTTAAAAAATCTAAGAGTTTTGGCTAAATTTTTGTTAAAAGATCCGATTGAAATTTGGAATTAAAAAAAAATATTTTTTAATTCTAAATAAAGTTATATTGAAGCGGGTGATATTTGCTGTTATAACTATTATAAACTCGTTTTTCCCTAAAAAACTATATTTTGAAAATAAAACCTTCGGAAAATAAAAATAAAAAAATAAAAATTTTTGATATTTCAAATATCGAAAAAGTAATTTAATTTATTGGATTTTTAAAAATCTAAAAACTACAGATTTTATAATGAATAAATTTAGCTAAAAACTTAATCTGTAACTTTGACTATTTTGTTTTTCGAAAGTTCAAAATTCTATATTTTCCCCAAAATATATGCATATACTTTATATAAGACTTTAACTTTTTCGACTTTTTAAATTTAAATTTTTGTTTAGTTATATTAGATCAGCCAATACTGTTTAAATAATTGTGCCAAAACATTTAATATAACTTAAATTTTTAAAATTTCCAATTTCTGTAAAAAATAACATATTAAAATTTTTTGCGGTTTCTTAAATCACTTAGAGGTATTGTAAACAGAATAAATTGAGCCAACAATTTTTTCGATTTTTTTCGAATATTTTAAGTTCAGTTAGACGCATTGTATAAAAAGAAAATAATATATGACTTAATTTTTTTATTTTTCAATTTTCAAAATTCAAAATTTTGTAAATTTTTGGTAGCCAAAATTTAATATATATCATCGATTTTTTGATTTCCGAAGCGTTCAAAATTCGGTAACTTTATAATTTTCGATTTTTTTCAACATTCAAAAATTAGTTCGAATCTTTTACAAAAGTTAGACACATTGTATAAAAAAAAAATTAATATGTATATGGCTTTATTTTTTTTTCAATTTTTGAAATTTCAAAATTTTGTATTTTTTTTGTAGCCCAAAATATAAACTTAGAACCGTTTTTGTTACTATAATAGTTTTGTGAGATCAGTGAAACAACAGCATGATTGTGATAGTAATCTATAGAGTAGTGTTTTTTAAGTATTGGGCAGACAGCAAAAGCGCGTGGGATGGCGTAATAAAATCCACTTCATTTGATTTTACTTAGTTTCTACAGTTAGAAAAATACATATTCAAATACAAATCACTTTTTCACTTATGCTTGGGTTGACTTTCTTATTTATTGTTCATATATGACTTGTGTAGCATTGGCTTTTGGCTATTCCACATAGAGAAACAAATAGCCTCGCCTCAAAGAAATCGACCCACCTTAATGAATAATCATTTACTTATAAAAAAAAGTCCATACCAGCTAATTGAGCATGTTGTAATGCTTTTATTTACATACGTATATATGTACATATGCAGGTTAAGCAAAAACAAAGATGATGAGTGTGTACGGCGTGTACACGGCGTATGCGTAACATTCGTTGTACAATAAAATAACAATGGCGGCCTTTTTGTTTTATTTGTTCATCCGTAATGCGTCTCAAAGGACTTGATTCGTAATTATAATCTCAACATGCTTTATTGACATCTAGTTTATGTACATAAGTACAGCTTATTCACCAATACACATGTACATACCTATACACATACATACATACAAAAAATATAGTGTACGTTTGTAATTTATGATACAATTTTTGAACACAATCGATACAACTCAAAATTAAGTAAAATGTTGAAATGATTTTCCAGTCCTGCAGGGTGATAGCTTTTAGAATTAAATTAATTTCGTAAAAAATGGCAACACTTTTAAAACTTTTGTGGAAATATATATGGTTTTACGTACGTTATTATTAAATTGGTATTTAAGCTTCAAACAGTTGGCAACACCTCAACATTTTTTCGATACCTTTTTTTTGTAAACCTCTATCACTGCAAATCAATATTGTAATGCTTCATTAATCTTATGCATTTTGTGTAGTTGAAAATAGTTTAAACAGGTGGCAACGCTCTATAAATATAAGTATATTTCCCTATTGAACCTTTTTCGATGGAAGCCAGTAGAGTGGAATTTCAGTTACCTTACCATTTAAATTTAATGTACCTTCCTTAAAAGGTGGCAACCCTCTTCAAAAATGTTTTCATATAAGCATTTTTGTTTCACACCAATACTGTTGTATGTACTATATTTCAGTATGTTTAGTAATTGAAATAACTCTATATTTTTGAACACGTGGCAACACTCTTTAAACTCATTTTCTTGACTCAGTTTTCTTAAGCCTATGTACTTCGTTTGAATCCTCGTTATATTTCCATTAACTTAATAATTGAATGTTTTACTTTTTTAAGCAGGTGACAACCAAAAGTATTTTCGAAATAAAGTTTTCTTGAACCACTTTTTTTTAGAGCCCATATTTTTTCATTTGATTTAACCTATTATAATTTCAATTAATCATCTAAGCCCCTCTAAAAATTTTTATCGTTTTAACTTTTGCTCTCTTTTTCCAATACTTTCGAAGAGAGAAATAAAGTTGACCCGGAAAAGCTTTCGAAGACAACTCAATGCAGTATCCGCTATTAAAAAAAAAAAAAATCAAACGGCAGACATATAATTTATTTATTCCAAATGTCCAACAATATTCAAAACTCGTAAACGCCGCCAAATCTTTGCGAGCGCTATGTGGGCTGGCGCTTTTAATCTGCAATGAAAAATCAAATCAAGTTCAAGTTTAATGGTGACACGCTGTCTATGGCGGTAGGTAAACAAGCAGGGGTTTCCATATTAAGTATGTACTGACTATGTATTTACAACATTTGTTTGTACTTTTGACATGTGGAACTTGTCATGCGGTATTTTTTTTTTTGTTGCTCAAGGTTGGAAAAAAAAAATTTTAATAAGCCTGTTCATATAATTGTTTCTTTTCTTTCACACTCAAATGCAAACATATTACCATGATGATTATGCTGATAACTTTATAGCAAGTAAAGGGAGTAAATACATAAATCAATGTTAGGCACGCAGCTGCCCTGCGGGAAATGAATTTAATTTAAAATTTAATTTAATCAAAATCGGACCATAAATACGGATTTTCTGTATAACTTGACTCCAGCGCCATCTAGTAGGGTTCTTTTTAGTAACAGTATTTCTCTTCTCACTTACAGTATACGATTTTAATTCTAACAAAATTGTACGCTGAATAAAGCTTCTTTGAATATCTCGATATCTAGACTCCGGCGCCATCTAGCAGATTAAATTTTCGAAAAATTATTTCGATTCGCACCACCAGTATACGTCTCTAATTTTATTAAAATATAATCATAACCACAGTTTTTCTGAATAATTCAACTCCAGCGCCATTTTTTCAAACACTGTCTTTTTTTTATAAAATTCGCGATATTTTTCATACTTTCATACTTTCAAATTTGTTTCGATAATTTTTTTATAAAACAATTTTTTTCTATAACAAAAGGATAAAAGTTCAATCAAGCTTTATCAAAATTAATTTAATTTGGGTACAAATTTTTGTAGCACACTCAATTTTACTATTATAATAAAATTCAAGAGGCTACTTGATTTTTGAAAAGTGTTTGACATTTTGGTTTCGGAAATTTTTTTAATGCAGTTTATATGGTAGAAAATTTGCAAGACCGCTAACACTGAAAGAAGAGAATAATAAGGAAAACTTCACTCTTAACAATTTTCTAAAATGTTAATAAAATTTTTTTGAATTTTTATAAATTTTCTGCGAAGTTAAAATTTTTATTGTTTTACTTTATTCTCAATTTTTGTGAGTATATTACTAAACTTATTCATTTTCCATACTCCTTTTTTATTTTACCTCAATTTACAAATTACTTTTTTTTGCAAGGATAATTGAATTTTTGGTTGGTTGAGAATAAAAAACTTTGTTGGTGGATTGGTACGAAGACGTTAAACCTCAGTGAAAAAAGAATCAGGAAGGAAAGGGTTGCCGTATACTATCGTTTAAAAGAGTCATAATTTCTTTACATTTTTTGCATTTAATATTACAAACAGCTGGCAACCCTTTTCAAATTTATGTTTGCTTTCGAAACTAACTTTCCTAAGCCTCCTTCTTCTCACAGCAGTATTATTATTTTGCATTTAAATTACTAGCAAATTTGTATTAAACTTTAACAGGTGGCAACCCTTACAGAAAATATTTTTCAAATAAACGCTTTCGAAATCTGGTTTTGGCACCCGTATTGTATTAAATTTTTTAAAATAGATAGTTGAATTTAAGTTTTCATATCGGTGGCAACCTTTTTCAAAAATATTTTTGACATCTGTGTAGAGCAGTATTAGCTAAACTGAATCAAACCGTTTAAACTTGTAATAACGCTCTTCAAACGTTGTTTCGTAAACACGTGGCAACGCTATCCAAAAATATTTTACAAATGAAGATATTTTAAACTTTTTTCGTTTGGCTCCCATAGTGTAGCACGTATTTCATTTAAAAATATTAAATTTTTATTTAGGTGGCAACCCTTTTCAAAAACATTTTCGAAATTACGCTTGCTTGCGCCTTTTTCGAGTGGCACCAATCTCTATTACCATTTCAGTTAACTTACCAATTAAATTGAATTAATCCTCTTAAAAGCTGGCAACACTGTTCAAAAATAATTTTGTACAAAAATTCCTTCTTTTAACACCATTTGATTGTAATAATTCATTTATTTTAGTGACTTCATTTAATTCAACTTTTTAAACAGGTGGCAACTTAAAAAATACCTAGCCTATCTAGGGTATTGTATGTTAAGTTTTGTTCAAATCTATCGATGAAAAAATTTACCACTTATGATGAATTGAGACATTTTTAAGGGGGAAATTTACGACTGTTGTTTTAAGCGACAATAATTATTTCACAATCATCACATTTGTAATTTTCCACTTATTTACTAAGCAATTTTCTAATAATAAAAATAAAACGCCATAATTTTGTGCACAATTGTGTTATCATAGCATTAGTTATTTATTCAGAAATTATAATCTGTTTTAAGGAATTTCCATTTGCATATGTTATGTGTATTTGTGTGATTTTAATTCTATTTGTTTAGCTATCAATGGAGTTTCGCGAATGTAAATTCATATTTGCACAGTACGATAATTGTGCAAATATACCTGCGTTCCCGTGTATAGCATGTAATAAATTTAGCACATATAATGTACGTGTGTTCGTGTGTACTGTACAATAATACAATCTAATGGCGCATCAAATACATACTACTTCGAATATTTTATAGAAATATTTTTTTTTTAGTCAAATTATTAGAATGATTTAGAAAAGCGTAGAATTAAACTTATGATATAATATAAAAGTTTTAAATTGTAAATATGTATTTATTTGCTCAGTGCTGTTTATTAGCTGGATTTTTTTTGTTTTTTGCTTTTTGGTATCGTAGTACATTAATATTATACTATATTTTGTTAAATAAAGATTATAAGCTAGTCGTTTTTAAAATAAACAAAAAAAATCTATAATTCGGATAGTCTAGTGTGGATAAAACGAGAAGAAAAAAAACTGTGAATATGAGTGTTATAATTTTTCTTATTTATTTTTGCACGCTTTCCTGCCTAAAGGCTTTTTGTGTCTGTTTCCGAAGCTTTCATCCACCATTTTTTTTCCAAAGGCGCTACTCAACTGAAAGCTTAAATACTAGAGATATACTCAGTCTGCTAATTTTAGGTGAAAACTCAAAGCTCGCTACGCAAATGCTTGTTGATCAAGCACTGACTTTATTATGTAACCTCAATATTCTAATTTTAATAATTACGAATATTGCTTTCCAATCAAAACTCGAAGTTTTACAAACAATTTTTGGGAACCGCACTGTGCCTTATTTTATTTTCAGTGTGGAATTGCGTGTAAGAGTTTTTTTTTTAAGTTAAAAACTCTCAAATTCTGTTTTTATTGAAAAACTTTTGCTGTCAATGTTAAACATTGAAACGATTTCGAAACCAAAATGATCAAATCTGAATCTCAAAGCTCTCACTTGTAATTTTTTCAAGCTATTATTGGTGTGAAATAGTAAGCAATCAAGTTTAGAATATAACTTAAAAGTTCAAAGCTTTCAACTTCAGTTTTTAATTATAGAAGTTTTGCTTTCAATTTTAGGTATTAACTAATTGCGAAAGCAAGTTGTTCAAAACTCTCGATTTCACTTCCATTTTCGTAGTTGAAATTGTGTTATTTAGTCTAAGCTTAAACTGAAAGCTCTCGCGTCGTTCTGTTAAACAGCTATTGTTTTGAATGTGAAAATATGTGTAAAAAAAATTGTTTAATACATATTAAAAGCTCAAAGCTCCTTGCTTCACTTTCTGTTAGAAAAGTTTTGTATTCAACGTTAGACATTTAGAAGCTTAACCTCAAAGTTCAAATTCATTTTTTTAATATAAAATCTTGTTTAAAATTATTAAATACGCTTTAAAAACTCAAACCTCTTAACCTTAGTGGTTACTGAGAAGCTTTTACTTTTAATGCTAAGCATAAAATTATCTTCGAAAGTTCAATGATCAAAGCTTTCAATTTGAGTATAAAAAATTTTAACTCAAAGCTCAGAAAGCACTAAACTCTTTGAAGTTAAGAAACTGTGAATACTTTTAGTTCAAAAAAGCTCTGAGTTCAAATTTTTTCTAATTCAAATTAAGCTAATTCCCTAAAGTGCGAAAGTTTATCTACACTTTTTGTTTTAAAAACAATTCGATTTAATTCGCCGCATGCTGGATGTGTTGCGAAAGCTTTTAATAATTTTAAAGCTCTATAAATTTTCAATCTGTTGAAATTTTGCAACTACAAATCTTTTTTGATCAAAAGCTCTAAGCTTAAACGTCAGACTCCACTAAAAAAAAAACAAGAATACGAAATTCGAAGTATTTTTGTTTGCACTATTTGTGAAAGTTCGAAAGGATCGGAAAAGATCAAATCATTAATTTTATTTATGTATTTTTTTCATTAATATTTATGTGAAATATTTTTTAGCAACATTTCTGTTATTAACTGATAAATTTCGAATAGCGTTAGCGTCTAAGCCACAAAAAGTCTTATAGCCATTTTTTATTTAATTGTAATTATGCAATTACGAGAATTTGACATTTTTTATTTCGAAATTTTTGTTATTAACTAAAAGCTCCGAAGCGCGAAAGCTTCAAGCTTCACTTGTAGCGAACAAAAAAGATCGTTTTTTAATTTAAAATTTCAAGCAATATACCTTTTTTTTGAAATTGGATATTCTAGTATTACAAAGTGAATTAAATAAACTAATGTCAATGTATAAATAAATAAATGATGATTTATGTGCACTGCTTTATCGACTAGCAGTTTAACTACTAAACGAAATAATTTGTATAACATTTCAATAATTTTTAAGTTAATATATATTTATATACTATAGGTATATAAAATTTTATGCAAAAGTGCAAAATAGTAATAGTTTTAATCTAATCAAGAAATAAGGATAAACAGACTAGCAGTGCTACTTAAAGCGTAGCTTCTTCAGCTTTCATTTCATAGTGTCATCGTAAGCTTTCGTTTTTTTCTTTCTTTTTTTTTGATTGCACTCCATTTTATTTCGCTCTTTTAATTTCCGTTTGAGCCCAAAGCCAGGCTTAGGCTACTGCCCGCATTCGAAACAGTACGCTCGCTGTTATTCGGCGTTATTTTCTCCAATTTAAGTATGAGCGCCGTAATGACACAAGCGCCTGCCTCTTTGGTAAACCAAGTCATGTCCTTCAATGATGCACTCGACATTGAACCGCCACTGCTGCTGCTGGCGCCCACACCACCACTGCTACTGCTACTTTGCTCGAGTGTTATGCCGCTGCTCGATTCGTGCGGATGCAATAAATCACCGGACGAACGACACTCCAATAAGCTAAGCGCCGCTGCAGCAGCACTGGATGAAGCAGCAGCAGCTGCGGTCACATTCATTTTGCTGCTATTCGACAAGCAGAGCGATTGTCGGCGCACGTACACTTCGAATGCGGTGCCGATGCGATACGAATTTGAATTGGCATTGTATTTGTGTTGGGTATTCATTGATACAATACCGGCAGCATTCGGTGAGAAATGTAGCTCTAGGCGCGTGCCTGGCTCATCCTTCTGATTACTTGTTGTTGTGTGCGACTCACAACTCGACTCCAGCGGCAGTGGTTGGCCGTGATCGAGTATAGCACGTATTTTATCCACACGCGTCATATAGTACAATGGCAGCCATTCGCCGGTGTCGAGCGAATGTTGTGCGGCTGCTGAGTTAACAGTTTGCTGATTCAATTTGAAATAGACCCAACCGTGTAGCTTTTCCGAAGCAAAGGCATTACAATGTGCGCAAAAGCAAACGGGATCCGTTAATGGTTGGAAGAAGGATTGCGGCAATACAAGCGATGTACGAAATTGTTGTACTAATTTTAGATATTCGCAATCTTTGCGTTCTATGGAGGGTATCGATTGTAGTGAATCGAATTGAGTGGACGATGAAGAGGAGAGCAGACTGAAATGTTGCGATAGCGGTTGATTTAATTGTTGGTAGCGCATGCGCAATAAATCATGTTGCTGCTGCAGTAACAGCAAGTGATCCAAATTATCATTATCCTCCAAATCGTCGTCATCGTCATCATCATCCACATCATCATCGTCATCATCATCCACATCGTCTTCAACATCAGCACGCTCTCCAGCAATTGCTTCGTTTATATCAACACCTCCAGCGATAGCATTCAATGCGGTAGCGGTGACAACGGCAGATGTTAAATCGCTAGCAGTTAAATTGCTATCAGTTTCGTTGGCGTGCGCTCCCGTACCCGTGCCGCCCGCCACCGCCAACCCAACCGCTGCATTTGCGTTTGCGCCATGTATACCAACGCTACTAACCAGCTGCTCTAATGCATCTAAATTATTGGAGATTCGCTGATCGAGCAAATTTTCTTTAGAGCTGCAGCCCTGCAACTCGCTTTGCAACGATACACCGCCGACGGCGCCTACCTCTTCGAAAGCATCGTAGTCTTTGTTCGTATCATGGACGTATGTAGACGATGAATTAGCAGCGGCAGCGTTGGTATTTGACGCGGCGGCATTTGATGTGGCCGATGTTGAAGCAGCAGCGGTGTCGCCGCTTGCGCCGCCTGTTGTTGAGTTGGCCGAGGCATTCATGGCGTTTTGAAAGCGTTGCGTGCTCTGACTACGCTGGATGTTGAGATTGGTATTGTGCTGTAACTGCAGCGATTCGCGCAGGCAGCTAGAAGATAGAACGGGACATTTTCGTTTAGTTAAATAATGTGGGACAGCTTTAATTTCGGCAGAGTGAAGTTCGTGTATGGTTTTGAACGTTACAAAGCAAAATTAAATATCGTTATCGATAAATAGCGCTACAGTAAATGAAACAATTATAAAAATATAGATATTGATCACAATTTCGATGACAGTATCGATAGAGAATACAAGTGCAAGCACGATACATTTTAACACGCTACAACAACGGTTACAACAACGATAACAAAAAAGGCAATGATAACTATAAACGCAACAGTGACGATAAAAGCAACGATAACGATAGTAATAACGAAAATGGCAGCAATAACAGTGACGTTAAGATAAAAAGACGATAACAAAAAAGTTTTCGATAAAATAACCGATTATATTAACGATAATGATATCTATCACGATAGCCTCATCGATAATGATTACTAAAACGATATGCACGAAAATATCGATTTCATTAGAAACATCTATAAAGAATGTAAATGATAACTATAATATCCCTCATTGCCTTCATACTTCCCAAGCCTTAAATGCACTGGGCAATTATGCCTAAGTGCTTGGAAGCCCGATTTCAGATTTCCGGCCTACATCAATTCCATGCCATTCCTTAAAGATAATAATACCGCTAAAGGAACCATAAGTATAACGATAACATAAAAATAGCGTTTAGGATAATGACAACGATGCCGGCAACGCACCGTTTTAGGAAATAATTTCGATAACATTACCGATAGCAATAAATTTAACGATATCATAACAATAACAACATCTACATACATACATATGTATATTGGTGGCATTTAGAATCTCAATACAGTTAAAGCGAAATATATAAAGGTGAAAAATATCGATAACGATAACTCTACTGATAACGGTAACGATAAAAATAGAGTTATAGAATATGGTAATTTGAAAGCAAATCTAATTTTCTTTTAATGCATACTTTATATGTGTCCGGTAATGTTTTCGCAAAAATCGAAATTTTGTAAAATAAAATTATAAAAAAATTCAGAGAACCCAATTTTTTTTTTAAAACAACTAACAATTTAAAACCAAAAAGCAATTAAATAGGACATCAAACAAGCTTTCATTTGATTTTTGAGAATTGCAGGTATTCTGCATTTGTTCCCTAATTTTAACAGCTCATACTTACCACGAAGAGTTAGCTGCGTTCGATTCCACAGCGCGATTTTGCTCCAAAGTACGATTTTTAATTGAAATATTCAGCAATAAGTTCTCTGAAACGCTTTCCATCACCGAGCGGTTCCTGTTTAAAAAAAAAATTTTTTACTATTTTTTTACGAATCTCCCAGCTGTATAGACTTTTGAAACTTACATAGCCGCACTACTGCTGCCCGCCGCTACAGCACCCATCCCACCACCACCGCCACTTGTCTGCATCGCCTGCTGCTGCTGCTGTGACAACTGCTCGGTTTCCTTTTCATGCACCTCCAAATCGGCTTTTTCACACTGCGGCACGCCACCATCCTGCTCATGCAAGTTGTCAAACTCCAATGCCGTCGCCTCCTCGATGATCGGTGTACTATTGCGACCCACATCATTGCTTGTTATCAGCGAAATTTTTTCACATTTACCATACAAATCGAAAACTGGATAAACATGATTGGGCAAACCGACAGCTAAGTCTTCCAAATTAACAGAGCCAACCATAATTACTACGAGAAGAATGTAAAAATAAAAATTATTTCCCCTTCATCATTGCAGCTATCGCGCCAGCTACTCACCCAACATGCCCACATTCGAAAGTGTCATGGTGATCACAGTGCCCGGCTGTATTTGCTCCAATGCTTCGCCATATTTAGATGCTATCTTCTGACCATTTATATTGATGTAATCGTGTGTGGCCACCCAACATGGCCGTTTACAATGTAAAATGGAGATCGGCAATTGTGAGACGCTTGTAGGTTGTGGACATGCAGCAACAACGCCAAGGCCGATAGTGCCTTTCCATTTCTGATTTACTGCGTCTATTTTGATCTATAAAAGAGTTTAAAAATTTATATTGCAAATGAAAAAAATTTTATTGAAAATATTTTTAAAAATATAACACACTCACACTTATACTCTCGCCCTTGCACAGCGGTTTGCCGACAAATACGACACCTTGATTGTAGGATTGTGTGCGCATTGCCGAGCGATGTTCGTCCAGCAAACGTACGTGCTTGCCATGTAGCTCGGAGAATTCGTAAGTTTGTATTTCCGAATCGATGGATTCCAACATGGAGTCTTGTTTGTTCAGCGGATCAACACCGAAATCGAGTGAGTCTTGTAAACGTAAGCTACATGGACGTAGTGGAGAAGTTGGACCTTGTGAGGATATCACTTGGACAGCCATTGTTGAGCCCAGCAGCTCAACGACGACGTAGACATCCTAGAGAGATGGGTGAATGTTTAATATGAATTGCTGAGAAACGAGTATATGGTTATTACTAGTATAACCCAGAACTTCGGCTTTGGGTTCGGGCATGTTCGGCTACAAAGTTCAGTTCGGCATTAGCCAAAAAAAAAAAGGTGAACTTTGACCGAACATTTATACAATTTTATTAAAGGTCTTTGTGCTCGAACTACTCCGAAACGACTCTACCGGTTTTTTTTTTTAGAAAATTGTGCATGTATATTTGGTTGGTATGAAAATAGGTATTTTATGCTTGGAGCGGTTGCCACCTATTTGAAAAGTCCAATTTAATTAAAATGTACACAAGATATATGAAATATTCAAATATGGGTGTCAAACGATTCGTCTCGGCAAGAAAGTTCATACATACATGAATTTTTGAGAAGGTTGCCACCTAATTTAAACATCAAATTTTATTAAATTATACACAGATATATAAAATATTAAAATATGAGTCGAAATTGATTTGATTCGCTGAGGAGAGGAGGTTTATAGTTAGCTATTTTTTAGAAAGGGTTGCCACCTATTTGAAACGTCAAGTTTTATCAAATTATATATAGAATATTAAAATATGAGTATCAATCGGTACGATTCGCAGAGGAGAATTATAGCTGGCATAATTTTGACGATGGTTGCCACCTTTTTTAAAAGTCAAATTCAATCAAATTATACACAGGGATATAAAATATAAAAATATGAGTGTCAAACTGTTTGCGACCAACCTGTATTTTTGAGAGAGTTGCCACCTGTTATATGTGACTGAAACCGAAATGTATTTTTTGGATATTTAAAAAGGGGTACATTTTTTAGAAAAATTTCAAAATCCTTACGTTCTATGTTCTTTTCTTAACAGCCAAAATCTTGATTTATACCTCAATTAGTTAATATTTAATTCAGTTACTTACATTCGGTACATTTTGAAACTGTATATTCATATCCTCTGAATTTAGCAGTATACGCAGCGTACGCGCTGGCGTCAACTCCAACGCAATGCGATCACCCACACGCAGCCACTCCAATGAAGCCATCGAACGGTGCAGCAATGTCGAGTTGTGTCGCACTTCGTTTCCAGAAACATACCAGATATTAGCAGGTATGCGTTTAATACTTAACGGTATATTTTTGCGTACATAATCATCGGAGAGATTTAAATCGGTAACACCAATATTGAGACAGCCTATTAAATATAAAAATAAAACTATATATACAAGCAAGTAGCTAGTTAACTGAACTAACCTGCAAATAATGGATTGTGTGAAATTAGTTTGATTTCGAATGGTGCACCCACACTTAAAGGATGCTCAGAGAAGACAACACAGCGTGAGAGTGCCGCCGTTGCGCCCGTAATACGCGACGCCACCGTCCAACTTTGTGATAATGTCACATTTCCCGATATGCAGGTCCAACGATGTTTCATTTCCGATGTGGCCGGCTGTATAACCGAAGTCGCTTGACAGCTTTGTGAATTTTCGCTTGTCGCATATGGCGCACGTATATCTGGCTGCACTTGGGTGAGCGTCACTTGCGCGCATTGTCCATACAAATCGATTACCGCCCAAACATTGGGCATGCGACATTCACACGCCGGCCCCTGATCGACGCCATCTATGAAGAAATGCACATAGTCGCCATTGCGCATCACACCCACACGTGTACCAGCACCTAAGCTATCCAAATCGATTAGCACATTGGAGCGTATAGTTTTGCGATTGTGGAATATCATAGAACCGCAAAGTATGATCATATCGTTTGCGTCTAAGTCGGTTGCATTAGCGGCCAGTTGTATATCCTCTGGACGCGTTCCAGTCACACCGATTTCGATGTTACCCGACCAGTGGCGCACCATTGTTTCGAGCACTACCTCAAAGAGTTCACGTTGTCGCAACGGGCGATTGCTGAAGACGATAGCATCATTGAATTCCGCAAGTGAATTGGGGCGTGAGGCGGTGAGCCCCCCATTGGAGATGCCCGCATTTTTGCCTGAAACCAAAAACATAAGAACAAAATTAAGGATATAACTCAACAGGAATTTACATTCCCTCAACGCACCATGTACGGTATGGAAGCGCAATGGCGGCTCACTGTATAGAGTTGTATTGGAGATAGTGGAATTGCCCGTATCTGGACTGCCACATTCGGACGTGTCTATTATGCTAGCCTGCGCCGCCTGCCCATACAAATCGATAACTCCAAAAACGCGCTCCGGCACATTGGTAGCCGCTGGTCCCTGGTCCACACCATTTACCCAGAAGTGTAGCGTGCCGTCATCCTTCCGCACGACTCCGACGCGATCACCCACCTGCAAGCGGTCCAAATTCTGGCCATACTGCTCGATCACAGTTATGCCGTTATGCATTACGCCATTGCCAGTCATCATCCAGGTGCCAGAGCTGAAAAGAATTCAAACCGAAGAGACTTATTATCGATGTCAATATTAAAATCGTGATCGCTAAAGATATTGAAATCGTTATAGAAATTTCTATCGATATGGACGTACATGAATATTATCGTATTGGTTATCGGAATTATCGCTATCGATTCATTTTCGGCATTGTTGAAACTATCACTATCGATATCGTTATTTGTATAGTTATCGATATCGTTTTCGACATAAATATAGCTAACGTAATAATTATCGATATTATTATTCCCATCGATATCGTTACATGTATATTTATTTATATCGTCATACTGATAGCCGAAGTAATCGTTATTGGTATTATTGCTATCGATATCTTTATTATTAAAGATACGGTTATTAATGTTGAAGTAGCATCACTAGCATAAATCGATGTAGATAAATATCATTGTGTTGGTTATCTCAATTATCGTAATCGCTATCGAAACCGATAAATTTAAATTGTTTAAACAGGCAAGTCTCAATTTCAAAATTAGGTATTTATTTTATCAATATCGATATCGTTATCGATTATTTTATCGTTATCGATATATTTTTTGTTATCGATATCTAACACTATATCTTATAAGAAGTAAATAGTTTATAGAAATTCTTACCGCACGTTGGTCATGGTAAATGGAAAGTCCAACTCCTCAGCGCCATGCGTAGTCACGCCCATCTCCACGGAACCAGCCCATTTTGTCACCACGCGCTCGAGCCGCACTTGAAACAATTCATTCGGCCGCAAATGGCGACGCGTAAGCACGACACCATTATTGAAGTCATCGGAGGCACTACATAGAACATTAGAAATTAAAATTTGTGTAAATTATTCCAATATTTCACACTCACTTTGGCCGCAACGCCGTGCGTCCGCTGTGCGTCACAGTGGCGTGTGAACCGCAAAGCGGATGGAATGTTAGCCTATCGTCATTGCGTTGCATTGGGGGCACCGAAAGCGTTGAATCGCCCAACACCGCTGCTGCTGCAGCAGCTACCGCTGAATTCAAATCACCTTCCGGACTCAACAAACTCAATACAGGCGTCGGTGTCGCCGCATTCGCCGAGTTGAGCGCGTTAGTAGCGGTAGCATTATTGATTGCTGTTGTGCCAGTGTTAAGTGCCGAGGACGCAGTTAGTATGAGATTATTGCGTCGCGTTACTAAGTTTTGCTGTTCGCGCTCATCACGATCGACAATTGTCACTTTAATGGTCATACCATAGAGATCTATAACACCCCATAGAGTTTGAGCGACGCGCGTTGCCGCTACACCCTGATCCTGCCCATTTATATAGTAATGTAGATTTCCATTAGACTTGCGCATCATGCCAACACGATCACCTTCCCGCAACTCATCCAAATTGAACTCTCCATACTGTCGCCGTGTGCCCTTTCCATTGGTGAGTATACCGCAACCAGACATCATTATAGTGCCGCTACGCATGTTCGTCATGGTTGCTGGAAAGTGCAGCACCGATGGATTATGTGTTGTCACACCCACCTCTATCGAACCCGACCACTTGTCCACCAACTTGTCTATACGTATTTCGAACAATTCATTATCCTTGAGCGGCCGATGTGTCATAACAACGCCATTATTGAACTCATCTAACGGACGTCGGCGTTCAGCGCAGCGGCAATTCGGTGATAGCTTAACCAGCGAGCCACAGCGTGTGTGGAAGCGCAATCGATCCATATCATAAAAATCGCCAACACTTTGTAGCGTACCGGCGCTATTCGAAATCACTGCAGCAGCAGAAGAGGAAAGCGGTAGTGCGGAATGCAATCCAGTTTGTGAAATCGCGGAAATAGCTGCAGCGCCTGCACTGCCAAGGTTTGCCAAAGCGGCGTTTATGTCGGCATTAGTGCTTATAGTTGAAACTAAGCCACCGCCACCGCCAACGCCGCCGCTATGGGCAGTGGTCGGTGATGCAGAAGAAACTATTGTAACGTCAACAGACATCGGCACATCGATGTTTTGCACGATTTGCTGCGCCTGCTGCACACAAGACTCAACGTAATCCTGGATTGGAAATATTCATAAGTTTATTTTTTTTTTATTTAAAAAGAAAATTACGAAAAGCATTCTTCTAGTTAGCACACTTACCCCCGAACCGCCAGCATCGGTAGGACAGAGTGATACCTGCACACAACGACCATACAAATCGACTAGCGCCCACAAAGTCTTGGGCATGCTACGCGCCGCCACGCCTTGGGGTTCGCCATTAACATAAAAGACCAACTCGTTGTTGGAAGTACGCATCACACCAATACGATCTCGTTCGCCCAATGTTTCCAAATCAACGCCATAGAATTCGATCAGACACACACCATCTTTGCGCACATCAATGCCGGACATAACCCAAGTGCCATTGCGCATAGCGGTAGCGCAAGATGGTAGCTCTAACTTTTCCGGTGATTCTATCGTGACACCAATCTCAATACTACCACCCCATGAGTGATTCTGCAGCGACGAGAAGAGAATAGTTAGGGCAGTAGGAAATGTTTACTTTCCTTTCAAACGCACACACATACCATTTTCTCTATAACCACTTCAAAGAGCACATCGTCTATCAGCGGCTCCGCGCTGAATACAAGCGCATGACTGAAATCCCGCACAGAACGCGCCGCAGTGCGGTTACCATTGGAAAGTGTTATGCGGCGTCCGCATCGTTGATGGAATGTTTGAAGCGCTTGCAAATTAACGGCATTAGCACCAGCACAACTGCCTATCGCCGCACTAGCACCGCCGCTGCCCGAGCCACTTAGCCCAACACCACCTCCGCCACCAGTAGCCATTTTTTTGTTTTTTGCTTTTCAAAGAAGCGCACTTGACTCGCAAACTATTTAACTATAGAATTTGTAAATCTCAATCGGTTTTTGAATGTAAAAATCCCGTTTTTAATGTACAATAATCTTTGTTGTCTGTACCAATCGATACCTTGCACAGCACTATGCCACTTACCAACCCCACCCGTTTCACTCAACAGCAGCAAACCAATGTTCGCTAGTCTTAAATTTTACCACGTAAATTTCTGAAATTTTCTCCGTATCTTATAATTTGAAATGGCAATTTTTATTTTCTATGAATTTTCACATAAAGTGAAAAATTTGTCTACTCCTCCTTTCATCGCCAATCGCAGGCAAGATATATCAAACTATCGATAGTTGTTTATTTATATTACCATCGATATTTTTGCTCCTACTATCGATAGTTTTTTACTTGCTGACATACAAAGAAACTCGGAACATTCTTTTAAGTGGAAAGAAAAAATCGCATACAAAAATTTTGTATAGAAATTATAATAATAAAGCTTGAAATTTTCATTGAACTGATGACTTTTTACAAAGTTTGACATTTAACTTATAAAATAAAACCTGCTCCTTTTTTTTAACGCAATAAAAAGCGCAGAATGCTCTAATTGCCGTTAAAGAATACATTAAAATAAAAGCATGACAACGAAAATCCAACAGAAACTGGAAAGTTTCATTAAAAAAAAATTTATTAAAATTCGATAGTACCATCGATAGTATCGAGAAGTGAAACTCTCGAAAACATCGAATGGCGCCACTATCGACAATTTGCCCACTCTAGTGAACAGTAAGAAAGCATAAGCAGCATTGACATAAATAATGCGAAAACGGCAAAGCGAAATGTCTGTTAGAGATCAAAATATTTACGAATATGAGTTGCAAAAGACGTGTCGAAATGCGGTAGGAATATAAACAAAATTTGATAAATTTGAAGGAGAAAACAAACGTTTGAGCAACGTGCTGCCACCCTTCACTAATAGGTACATTAAATACCGCAAGTAAAAGTAAAATCCTCACTTAAAAATATCACTCACGCATGATCAAGTGATTTTTTTTTTGAAAGCAGAAGTCGTGACAGGTAAAAAATCACAAGTTTTGTCCAACTCTAATGGTAGGTATAGCGAATATCTTTGTTGCTGTATATGTATATAGTTATTTAAGCTAATAAAAAAAACTGAACATTTACTTACACAGTTTGAAAGTGTAAAAAACTCCAACGAACTTTTCTCCATTCAACCCATTCATGTATGTATATCGCGTTGCTCTTCTACTCTGCTACTAACCGAAAAGCAATAGAATGCATTTTTTTATTGTCACAAACACAAAAAGTTTAATCTTATAAAGCGAAGTTCACTTTAACAATTTGTTAAATACCAAGAATGATAGAATACAAAATTTTTTCTTTGCTCTTTCATTATCTAGCTTTTATTACGTCACTTTCAGTTGCTCTCCGCGCGGAAGGCGCAATCTTGTTTTTTATCATTCTGGATTTAGAACGGCGTCTAATTCGAAATCCAAAATTCTCTTTGCACATTTTTCGGGGAGAAATATTCTCCCGCGGGGTTTATAATTGGAGACTTTTATTCTCCGGAAAAATAAACCTAGGGCTCTGCGATCAGAAAAATCCATCCATCTTTCGAGATTTATCATACAAAATTAAATCTCGAATGGCTGTCCACAAAACGTGCCACCAATTTAAAGAGCAATAACATTTTTTTACGCTTACGTTTCGTATATTATTTTAATGTTTATTATTATTTTTTTTTTTTTTTATTATAGCGTACATAATGTCTGTCTTATATGTAGTATACTTATGTATTTTCATTCCTCACTCTTTTGCATTCTGCATCTGTATATACTACTCTCCTTCTCCTCCACTGTTCACAGTTCACAGTTCATATTAATATTACAAATTATAGTTACTACTTCATATTAGTTTCCTGTTTTAGTTCTAAGTTTTATACGTATGTATGTATGTATGTATATTAATATATGAATAGGAATTCTAATGAAAAGTTATAAAAGGTTATGTATGGATTGAGAAAAAGTTTTCAATGCATATTGGCGTTAATTTGCTTTTAGTTTGATATTTAGTTTATTACAATTTATTTTTACATTAATGTTTTTGTATGTATGTTTTGTGTGTTTCTCATTATGTAACATTTTGTTTCACAACAATATTAAACTTGAAAGTAACGGCGGTTGTGCCTCAACGTCTATGAATTAAAAATTCTTAATCTTTCGCTATAGTGTAGTTAAGTTGCATCATTTATTTAAATTTAATTGATAGTTTTTTGAAGTATTAGTGTTTAGTTAAGTGTTGAAAATTAGTTGAATTTAATTTTCAATGCAAACGATGTGTTTCTGTTATATGTACATACAGTGCCGAAAAAAAGTATTTGCACATTGCCTTTTTTTATTATTATTCAGTGTTCTTCATGATAAAATTTTTTTGTTAAATTTTAACCAAAATATAACGCATATAACAAAACCATATACATATGTAAATACAAATTTCAAACTTTTCGAACAGAATTTTAAATTCTTTTTTAATTTGCAAATTTTCTTTAGAGAAGTTTTAAATTTCGATTTATATGGTTTTTGTTATTGTATGAGCTATATCTTGACAAAAAATTAACTAAAAATAGTGTGAACATTACAAAAATAAAAAAGGTTACTGTACCATTATTTCTTTTCGACACTGTATGTGTGAGTAAGTGCGCTGAATTTTATAGAAAAAATTTTTTTTCTTTTCTTTTCTATTTTTTTTTGGCGCCTCCATATTTTGAAAGTTTATATTAAATTTATAATAGGCCTGAGGGCTAAACATACCGCAAATTAGTTCGATAAGTTCATATTATATATGTATACATGGAGAAAGTATGCTTTTTACGGCGTTATTTATTGGGATGCGTTAAAAAACAAAAAAAACTAGCGATTAAACTCGAAAAAAAATTTTCACACAAAACCGTCGGAGCTTAGGAAAATTTGAGATTTGAGTTTGTGTTTAAGCTCACTTTTTCTACATGAGACACGTGGTTAGCTTGAGCTAAGCTAGAAGTTTGTTGGTGCTTTTCCTAAGTCTTTTAATTATTTAATTTAATTTTTTTTTTTTAATTTTAATTCTCTTTCAAACGAGTTTCTATTAAAATAATATTTTTTCTTCAATTTATTTTTCCATGTACATACATATGTATGTATGTACATATATCGTTTAATTTGAGCCATTTTTCCGTTTTAGATTTGACATATAATTTTTTATGATCCGCCGCTGCCATCGTATAGGCTTTAATTTCTTTCATGCAATGTAGATGTCTAGTGTAACTACATAAATTTTTCATTAGAGTGAAACTTGCAAACATGCAGACGAAATTAGTTAGTTAATAAATATTTCGTTGGTACGCTTGGAATTGAATTCCATTTTTTTGATACGTAATGCAGAAAATCGAAGCCTTAAATAAAATATTAAAAACTAATAATATATACGAGTATACATATGTATGTATGTATGTATGTATGTACGTGTGTGTATATGCGTATGAGTATAAAAAATATACATAGCTCTGCAACAAATAGATAAAGAATGTATGAAAATGCGTGTATAAAAAAAATTTAACAAATATGCGTGCCTTAATACAAAACTACATATGTATGTATTGCTGTGCCGTAATTAAACTAATCTAAAACAAAAAACAGCATACACATGCGTACGAGTATAGAAGTAATAAATTTAAAAATAGTTTTCAACGTTTTAAAAACAGAATTGCATAAAAAACACATACTGAGTTATGTTTTATTGAAAGTAAAAGCTTTTGAGTTAAAAATGTCTTACAAGATACGATTTCAAGCGAAAAATAATCGAAACACTGTACAGTGGTGGTTATATATTTAGCCACAAAATCCAAAATATGACTGCTTGCCATTTAAGTTTATTAATTTATTTTAAATAATTTTGTTAAACGTGTGGTTCATTATAAATCATTAAAACTACGTAGAACATTTAAAAAAAAAATCATAAAATTTGCAAACTTTTTAATCACAACTTTTTAATAATTAAAAAAAATTGCGTTTGTGTGTTATATGAAATTAAATAGGATACAACCTGCATATCCAAAAAGTCACTTACAATTCTGATTAAAAAATTTGAAAAGGTATGACAATTATTTTTTAAATCTATTGAATTTTTGTAAATTTTTTACAAAGTTTTAAACTTTGACTTAAATCGTTTATGTTATATAATGAACCTTATTTGTAAAAAAAATTAATTAACATACGTGGCAAACAATATTATATTGAATTTGGGTGCTTAAGATATGACCACAACTGTAGTATGTGTCAGGGTATAGTACCATAGCATGTTCAAACACTTCTGGACAAAATTATAGAGACTTGAAATTTACACGATTTTGAACAATTTTTTATTTCTTTATTTATTTTTAAGAAGTTTTTTTGTGTAGAATTTAGAAAACTTCGAAAGAATGTTCACAAAATTTCAAAATTTTGTAATACAAATTTGTAGTGCCTAAAAATCCACGTTGATTTTTTTATTTTTTTTATATATACGGTCGTGGCACGCTAATAAGCATATCCAAAAGTAGTGTCGAATACAATAAATGCAAGTAGCAAACTTGAGCTCCCAGATCCCGGATGGATGTTATACGTAAGACCGTGGAGCTTTGGTTGCATCCCAGTTTTCCACCTAAGTAAACTAAACGCTAAAATGCCGAGACAAAATAAATATAGATTTAATTATAAAAAAAGAAATTATAAAAAAAAAAATTATAAAAATAAAATAAAGAAAAGAAACTGCTTGTCAAAAACGTCGTGATTCTATTATTATGACCATAAGTGTATGCACATACATAGTTCAGTTGGGGCTGATTTGAATTGCGATTAGTAGAATAGCACTAGCGCATAATAGCCGGCAGCTTGTCAGTAGCGTTGTTAGTGCGTTGAAAGCAACAAAAAAAAAATAAATTTAAATTATTTTTATGCTGAGCCTAGGTATGCTGCTCGAAGCCGAGGGCGCGTTTTATAATTGAAGTTTCAGTTCGTAACTTGTGGTGCTACGAGCGTATGGCATTTTGTTTCCTGTTGTTGTTTTCTTTGCTATTATTATTTTTTTTATCAATTTTATTATTTGGCTTTAATCTTTGTTATTACTCTTTACACGTTTGTTTGTTTTGTTTTTTTTTTTATTTCGCATTTGCTGTTTTTATTGTTACTCTCTTAGAAAAACACTTAATTGCTAATTGTTGCTAAACATTATCGTTTGCACATCTACGCTGCACTCATCTAGTCTATTTTTTTTTTATATTAATATGTACGTATGTATGTCTGTTTATTTATCATTTCATTTACAAAAAAAAAAAATATATATATATTAATTACCATAATTTTGCATTATTGCTTTTCCAAAAGGTTAATTCTCCATCTTTCAGATTTTTAATTGTTTAGCATATTGTGTTTTTCTATTTTTTAATTTTTATCATATTTTTACACTATATATAAGTGCTAAATTGTTCCTGAATTTTGTTGCCACATTTGCGCTGCTTTAAAAATATAATATGTATGACGACCTTTTTAATATTTTCTTGTGTTTTTTATGTTGTGTCTTGCCATTTACAAAATATATTTTTAATAATTTTATCCATTCGCCATTCCTACCTTCAAACTGCCGGCATTGTCTTGTTGTTGCACCTAAGACGCCACATTTCGCAGTGTTACCCCATTCTTCATTCTTCTTCTATTTATGGGTTTTTGTGATTATGATGTTTCACCTTTGCCGCTATCATCAGCCGATTCATCTGCCGTGCCGTTATCTTTGCGTTTCGCATTTGTGTTGTCATCGTCGAGGTCATAATCATCGTCATCATCATCATCATCTTCTTCGTCAGTTGGCAAATCATCTTCAGTTTCGAGATCAAAATCATCGTCAAAGAAATTCGTGTCCAGCGTTGGTTCTGTGGACACTTTACGTGTCGGCTTAAGACAATAATCTTCGAGTGTCATCGGCACAACTATACCCTCCCTGATGGCATCGGCATTAGCAGCTTGTGCCTGCTTTCGTATAATGCTCTCATATTCATTATCTTCACCCTTAAAATATTCATAAACAAATATACACAGTTAGAATTATAAATTTACTTTACTCCACCACTTTCATACCTGCGATTCGCGCCACCTCCGATACATAACCGATGCATCCACATTGGCTGGAGAGTATGTGTTCGGCTCATTCAGCAACGATATAACCGATAGCAGTATGGTACGCACATTTTGTGTTGGATTCCATCTTTCACATGGCAATTCACCGCTTTGTGGATCATCGACGGGTGGATGTAATATAGAAATACATAGGTCACCATTTTCATATACATTTGGATGCCAAACTTTAGTGAGGAAGCGTATAGTTGGCGGCGAATATGGATAATCTGGTGGAAATTTCATATGTGCTTTAAAATAACCGCCTTGATAGAGCGTTTCCGGCGGTCCAAATATTGCCACTTCCCATTCGAAGAGATTGTCTTCGTTTAGCAATTTCACACGGAAACCCTCGACTGGTTCTTCTTGCAGTGACTTGTATTCGAGCGCAAGTGCCCGTACCGCCGGTCTGCTGGGTGTACTGGTGCTAGCAGCAGACAAGCCATGCGAAGTGGTCGTTGTTGTGGTATTTAATGAACCTGTTGGATTCGATGTGGATGCTGTATTTGCGGACATTTGGGGCAGTTGAAAAATTTTGGTTATTTCAGTTCCGCTTCTGTGTTGTCCCAAAATTCTGTTTTGTATACTAAAACATAAAAAAAATAAATTATGAAAAAATATGATTAAAGGTTCTAGGGGTTTTCAGTGTTGTGAAAGTTATGAGCAACAATTTGTTTATGAATTAATTTGTATATTTAAAAAATGCAAATGAGGCGCATTGCCTTCCCCTCGTGCCTATCGTTTTTTTTAGCGCCGTAATAGGCTACACGCCAAGGTGAGCAGGCAGCGTCAGTGGCATCGGTAGGTAGCAGCGTAGTGTCGACTTGGTTAGCACAAAATCGAGACAGCATGCGATTTTTTGTATATGTAGATTATTTTGCATGTCACATAAAAATTTAATACCGAAATGTTTCTTTTTGTTTTAAATTTATAAACTCAGATATGTCAAAAAAAAAAAAAAAATTAAGTGCAGTTAGGATGCAGTAATGGCAATGGTAAAAAAGGTCTTAAAATAAACAACAACAAAGCAATCAGCACTACACACACGAACACAATCTGGAAGAATTTTTTTTTTTTGATTTTCACTCGATTTACCTGCAAAATCGAGTTTTACTATCGATCGTTTACGTACTTTTTCTACTGTTCTCAACACCTCTAAGCTGCAATTGACACTAAACTTGGTATTGAAAGTTTTTCTGGTATTGTTTTTTATGAAAACGGTCTATTTAATTACAAATTCCTGTTTTTCCGTGTTTGCAATGAAAAATGATTTTTCGCCGATTTCACTTTGCTGACAAACTCGGACATGAAAGCAACGGCGTTGCCATGAATGGAAAATAACTACGACTTGTCAGCACTGAGAAAAAGTGTTGTCGTATAATTTTTTAATTTCTTTTTCATTATCTATACTTTTGTATTATATTGTAGAAATTTTATTATATGGAGAATGTTTGTAGCGATTTGGCTCTGAAAGTACTGATCCGATTATTTTTTTTTATATATTTTAAATGAAACACCTGTCTTTTTTTTATTTTTTGAAGAATATGTTCATTAGGGTGCATTAATTACTCTTTCACAAATCACTAATTATGTGATTGATTCTGTTGTATAAATTTCATCATATATGTAAATATCATCTCAATTGAAATTATTTTTAAGAAAATTTTGTAAAATTGAAATTAGTAAAAAAAGGTTTTAAAACAAACAACAACAAAGCAATCAGCACTACACACACGAACACAACTGGAAGAATATTTTTTTTTATTTTCCATCTACATATTTGCCAAATTAATTTAAAAAAATTAATTTAAAATTTTTAAAAATTATTTTCATTTATAAAAACTTCCTTCTTTATTTCTGAAATCAATAAGTTTTGATTTTTTTAAATGTTTCGGAATTTTTAAAACATCAAAAATTTTATAATTTGACAACTCGGAGAACAATAATAATAAATAATTGAGCCAAATAAAATTGTCCTGACTTTCAGAAGTAACCAAATAGGTCATATATGTATGTATGTATGTAAATAAAAAAAAAAAAAAACGATATCGGTACATTAAAACAGTTTTTTTACGTGGTGGTTATTTATTATATTAATGTATCGACCAAATGTACACCTTTATATCAATGGAGTTAATTTTGCAGAAATAAAAATTTGAAAATTTAAGGTTTTACAAGTATAGAAAAAAAACCAAAACAAAAAACTTAACCTGTATGTATGTATGTAAAATTTTCAAACAAGCACATACATACATACATACATTCATACTATATAATTTTGGATTAAGAATAATTTTACATCGCATCGAAATGAAAACGGTGCGCCTCCTGCAGTTTTTCTTGCTTATCCTCACGCTTTTCCTTAATGTATAGCACTAATATAATGAGCACGATAACCAAACACGTACCGCCTAATGCCACCACACTCATTAGAATTAGCTTACTGGGTGTTACAAATAGCTGCGCCTTCCAGTGTTGTGGCTCGCTTACTGGTTTTGGCACCACGATTATCTGCGAATTGGGTATAACTTGTGTCCAAGTGCGTGATTTGCTGCCCAAACCGACGGTGAGCGAGTCGACGAAATTGGGCGTTCGTCCCAGTCCGAAAATGGTGTAAGGCAGCTGGAGTGCGAAATATGCAGATTGTGGCAATTGTACGCTTGAACCTTGCTGTTGGTCTCCCTCCTGTGTGGTGGTGGCGTAAGTAATACGCGGTCCGGGTAAGTTCGTACCATAGGTACGACGTTTTTTGCCCAATGGTGTAGTTTGTGTAGGATTTTTGCTATTAATGAGACCAGTAAGTACGATAACTTTAACAAAATTTGCATCATAGTCGAGCGTGTTGCGGAAAGCGAGTGGGCGGTATTTTCCTTCTTTGGTTTTTTCGATAAGTATTACATCCAGCACACCTTTTGTGAAGAGGGTTATTAAATTTATGATAAACTATTGCTAAAAAAAAATTATACAAACCATCTTGATAGAAGTCATAGAATGCACCAGCAACTGTTTCATTACCCATTGGGCTTAGGCCATTCCATTTCACTTCAAATGTCCGTTTCAGTGGCTTATTACACATTTTACATGGTACATTTTCCAGCAGGAAAGTTTGCATATGCCTAGGTCCGCTAACTGTTTGCAATGTTAGTATCAAATCTGGATAACCATCCATATTGAAGTCACCGCTGCGTGCAGTGATTGTTTTCAGATAAACGTCCGACTCAATTGGATGCACAAATCCCCATAATACACCCTGTGGATCCTTAAAGTTCACATGTATATCGCGAAAGTTTTTACCATCATACACTAGTACGGTTGAATTCGAACAATCTTTTTGAAAACATACAGGCAATATAATATTTTCAACTCCCTCCAATTCAAAATCAGCGAAGACAGCTTGCCCTATGGTGAAATCGGGTGAACCAATGACAGATATATCAATACTATGATTATAGCTAAAGTCTTCTTTTTCCTCAGTACGGCCGTACCAAACTTCATAATTTTTGTTGGTCTGCACAATAAGATCAGCCGTAAAGTCGTCATTGAAGTCTAAGTAAGCATTTGCGTTGGGTATGCGTATGGAGTCAACAGAAGTGTCAGACCCACCGGGTGCCACTTGGCGGCGCTTTTGTGGTGGTTTTCGCAATGGCTGAAATATCCAAAATACACGCTCATCATTATCATCGAGACCAAAGAGATCAATTATCATATCCCTATTAAAATCGAGTGCCAAAGGTTCTCCTTTAGTGCGTAAAATGGGTTCTCCGACATCGGAGCAGTTAATACCGTCCTGACCACCCCAGTTTATATGCACATTATAAATATTTTCCTCTGCATTTCGTTTTGGTCGCAACGTAACAAGCACGTCCATCAAAGCATCGCCGTCAAAATCGCCTGGCACAACGCTAGTGATTTCATGATCCACATATGAGCAATATGGACCATGCCGAAGAAGTGGCTCGGTGTAAGCGCCTTGAAAATATCATATTACATAGTTTGATTTTCGTTAACAATAATATATGCATATATTTGTATTACCATATAATATCTCTAAAGTACTCATTTGATCCCTTATTATAAAAACATCAGTCAGCTCATCCGAATTGAAGTCCCCAAATGCAGCTACAATGCCCTCCTTCACGTCACCAAACACCTGCTGAGTGATGTCGCTGCATTTACCCAATGCAATAAGTGTGAACAAAATTGCCACTTTTGCAGTGTTTTCCGTAAAATACTGCATTTCTATTGATATTTCGTAATTTGTTCAACTTAAGATGAAATAATCATTTTCTGTTAAAATCGATGTATCCCCACTAATTTCCAACAGCACAGCAGTAGAAAAGTGCACTTCAGCCAGTTAGAAATATCGTACTGGAAGTGTTTTTCAATTCAGCAAGTAAATACAGCTTTCTCACTTGTTTCTTATATTAATTAACAAATTTTACTTGAAAATTAGTATTACAACTAAAATTATGAAAAAAATCATCAAATTGTGAGTCAGAAGAACAAGACAAGACAAACAAAGCAAAAAACTGTCAGCTGTTTCAGTGCAAACAGAGTCGCATTTTCGAAATATTTTTTTTTCAATTTTTTTTTTTGCATAATTTTTAGAAACTTCATTGTTTTGAGATGTATCAATTATTTATAAGAATATTAATTGATATATAAATGAATATTTGAGGCATGACGAATGTATATAAAAAACCTAGGCGTATTTGATTGGTTATTTACTTTGGATGCGTCCTTCTTTTGCGGATGCCAACATTTCTATTAAATTGCAGGGAAATCGTAGCTTTGCTAAAGTAAAATGCTAATTCAAATGATACTTTACACTTCTTGCAGTCGTCAGCTGATCTACTAAAAGGTAATTATAAACCGAATACTTTCGGTTTATTATTAACCGATTAATAGATTTTGTTTGCTATCACTATCTCTGTAACTCTCGGTTATCAGTTTTGTTTTGAATACACCGCAAAATGATTTGGCAGCACCGTATGGTCGAACCAGCTGGGAGAAGTAATCAAAAGCAAAAGCAAATTAAAATCTTTTTGTTTGATGTTTAACTTTAAGTTCTTTTGATTTGCAAAATTGCAACAACTAAAAAAGATTGCGACTCAATAAGCTCTATATAAAAAGTAGCCATAAAAAACCCCTAGAGTAATCAGTTAACTCATTTAAAAAAAGTGGTAGATTTTGGGATAAAGCAAAAAAAGTGGCAGCTCTATCAAAACGCCGTCATTCCTTTCCATACTTTTTATTTTATTTTCATTATTCTCACTGCCCAATAATTTACGGCCAAAATTTGCCAACACATAGCATTTTATACTTTGAATATTGTAATTTTTTCGGGGACAAGTGCAAATAAACATCCAAAATGCTGCCAAAACTTAAAATATCCGCATTTTTAATGAAGGTAACTTGTATAGGATAGCTTTGTGCGAAAATTTTAGGCAATTAAAGGTCACTTCTTAACCTTTCATTACAAACAGCGTCTGGAGCGGATCAAGCAGCAGTGCAGTGGTTGTCTTTTTGGTGTGCTCTATGGTGAAGGCATATTATTACTTATGGGTTTCAATGTCGAATCGACCATTGGTCATCTAAATTATGAACAAATACAAATCAAGTTTCCGGCAGAATTGGATTTGTGTGGGTTGGTGAAATTCGGTGACTGCACCGACACAGAGGCGCATCTCAGCGAGATTTTAAAAGAAGTAGATATTACAGACAATCCAATCTTATTACAGTGCGAGTTGGGTACACTTGTTGGATTGCGTGCATATGTTTTTGTACATAGTAAGTTGGAGGAGGTGCCTTATGAAGTGATGGAAGCAGACCAATTGTATAATGAATTCTGCTTTACAAGACTGAAATGCAGTCTGGATTTTTACACGCAGCAAAATGTTGAGGTAGGTGTAGTGCCGTTAGTTATGATTCTGAAAAAAAAATTAAATAATGTCATAAGTAGGCAGTGCGCCGGGAATTGCATGTGCTCCGCAAAATTCTCTCAGGCGGCAGTTTGGCTTTCTGCATAGAATCCACAAGAATTTATCTGACAAATGCTGGCGCTCAAGGTCAGGGTGTAACAAATGAATCGCTAATAACAAATTTGCTGAATGCTGTTAGTAGAGCCATCAGCAGCGGCGATCAGAAGAATGAGCTAGTCGAAAAAGGTAATAAAAAGAAGGGCCAACAAAGTACGGGAGTTCCATTAGCAAGCATTTTCGGAGCATTGGGTTGTCCTTACGACATACTTAGCATTAATGTGTTACGTTGCAAAACGCGCGAGCGTATTACTGTGGATGGTGCAGCAGGAGGCGGTAACGAAGGCCCACCGCCAGCGGTTTCTATTTGTGTCAAACGTGAAGAGGATAGTGTGTGCATGCCACTTGAAGTGGAAGCGATGGCTATGCTTTGCAAAAACACCAAAGTAAGTCGACTCTACGATATACTGATTGAGAGCATATGCCGTTCATTGCGACTTTTCGAGCAAAGCATGGTAGAGAGGTTGGAGGAGCACACAGAATCACCACAGTTACTTAGGCCTTCTGGTTATCACTTCTTTCCACAGGTATGACGCGCGCGTATTTTTTTAATTTTTAAAGTTGAATTTTTTATAATTTTTTTTTTTTTTTTGTATTAATCATTCTCAGGAATTGGGACACTTTGTGACATGCTCCTATTTGGACAGCGTGTCTGATGACGATGCAATTGTGCAAGAAAGACGCAAGAAACTACACCGTCATTTCGGGCTACCCGCCATACGGCCATACTTTCGGCGCGCCAATCGTTGTATTTTCCGTAATGATATTAGCGCCACAACAACGCCTCTGGTGAATACCCACATTGGCTTGCGACCCAGCGGTATTGTCGATGGCAAGCAATATTTGGTGCAGGGCAATTATTATTATTATCACTATTTGCAACAGCAAATGCAGGACAAGGGTTGGGGTTGTGCCTACCGTTCGTTGCAGACGATTTGCTCGTGGTTTCAACTGCAGGGTTACACCGAAAAACCAGTGCCAACTCATCGCGAGATTCAACAATATTTGGTACGTATTGGTGATAAGCCAACAAATTTTGTCGGCTCTTCGCAATGGATAGGCTCCACCGAAGTCAGCATGTGCCTGCAGGGATTTCTTAATGTCGACTCGAGAATACAGCATGTCACTTCAGGTGCCGATGTTGCGACGCTTGCTTCCGATTTGGCTATGCATTTCCAAATACAGGGTACACCGATTATGATCGGTGGTGGCGTTTTGGCGCACACCATTATCGGCATCGATTACTCTTCACAAAGTGGGAAAGTGAAGTTTTTAATATTAGATCCACATTATACGGGGGCAGATGAATTGCATACGATACAGGCGAAAGGTTGGTGTGGGTGGAAAGGTGGCGATTTTTGGGACAAGAAGAGCTACTACAATCTCTGTATGCCGCAGCGACCCAACATGTTCTAGGCAGGCCAGTAGGAGAAATGCATATAATTTCAAAAGCGTATTTGTTCAACATTTTTTATGCGTAAAGATCCGTCTCAAGTTTTTGTTTTTGTTAATACATTTTTTTGGCAATAGAATTTTTGGTGTGGTGTTAACGGTTTATTGTGGTAGTAAAATTAAATTTTATTGTATTTTTGGCGGCATAATGTTGTGTCTAAAAATATGTTTTTTTTTTAGTTATTCATTAGAAAAGTAGTCGAAACGAAAGAAAAGCCCCGATCAGCAGCATTTGTATTATTAAGCACAGATGTACGTACTTTTATTAAATATTATATACATACACGCAGAAACTGTATGAATGCGATTTTATTTTTAATTCGATTATAAGATGCACCCTAAAACCCCTTTTGCGAATGTCGACTGGCAGTAGATAAACGACGATTTGTCGCTTATCGCTAATATTATGAGCGTCGATTTTTCGTTCAATGAGAGCCGGTGGATCAATATTCCACAACTGTTCGTTAGACGCAAATTTTTGTCGATATACACCCCTTACAAGATTTCGCCAACTGCTAGTCTTCTCTTTGCCGGTTTGACAGCTTTCACCCGCTGGCTGCCGAATTAAAGGCGTTTTTCTTTTATTTTACAAAAACTGCTAGCAAAACTTTCAATCTTTATCTCATTTCTCTGCTTCTTCCTCTTCTTTTTTAGATTTTTTCTTCGCTCTTTCAAAACTCCCAGCTTTTATTACGTCAATTTCAGTTGCTCTCAGCGCGGAAGGCGAATTTTTTTTTTCATTCTTGGACTGGCAGTAGAATAGGCCACAGTCGATTGAGTCAATTAAATTTTTGTATTTTGAAACTTGATCGACAAAGTTTGCGTCGCTCATTTAACAAGAATTGAAACTCATCATTTAATCGATCAATAGTCATTTATCTACTGCCAGTCGACATTCGCAATATGGGTGTAATAAATGTAAGTACTACTCTTCCTTTTGCAGCTCGTTCGCTATGCGACTAACTGCCGCTCTTCGAGTAACGCTTCCAGAATCTTTTCACATCATCGTGCCCATTTTTCGTCACTACCATTGTGCGCGTACGTTCATTCATGTGTACCAGCACATTAATAGATTGCGCATAGTCGCGCAGTGTTACGAAATCTGCCTGCGATAAGAATTGATTGTAGACCACACCTTCTGTGTAGGTGAAACGATTACGCTCCAATTCCCATAGCTTAATTTGATCGACAACTGTTGGCGGCAGTGATGATTTGGTTTTAATTGCTGACTCTGTCACTTTCATATTCGGATGGGCGTACTGCTCCAAATAGCTAACAATTTGTTCGGCTGTAATACCGCCACGCAGCGCTTGACGTACGGCATCGCGTGTCAGCACTCCGACAACCAAGTTTGGGAAACGATATAATAGTTCGGTGAATAGACCCAAAACTGCTACTTGCAATGGTGAATCTGTATACGCATATACACGATAATTTGTCTCTACAACAATATAACCGCTCTCCTGAACCTTGTCCTCCTCGCTTATCACAGCCGGTACTGCCGCATGTTTGTTTGTTACGTTCAACGCCAGACGTGTGGGATAAAATCGTCCCTCTTTTCGTTTACGTTGAAATACGAGTCCAAATTCACGTAAATGCTGCAGAAATGTTAGCATTTTCGAGCTCATTCCCTCCGAACTATAATCGCGTCCCAGTGTGGAGAAACTTAGCTGGAAAAGCATTGAGAGACATTCTGGCAGTGAGAGTCCACGTTCTTCGCAAGTGTCCAAATACTGTAACATGAAATGCCACACCTGCGACTGGGTGTCCAATAGCAGGAATTGAAAACCTTGTCGCGTAATTGTAATGCCATCACGTTCGTCGCGTTTCATGAGATTGGCATGTAGCAGTATACGTACTGCATCTGGACTGATACCTTCGCTGTCTTGCGCTTTGGTGGTGCTACCGGTACCCACCATGTAGTGGAGCACACAGCGCCAACGCGCCATTGCGTATGTGTCGAGGAAGGCAATATCACGTGGTTTTGAATCCTTTTCTAGCGTATGCGACATAGACCAGGGTTTTCCGCCACCCAACAATGCGATTTTTAAATTCTTTTTGAACGTGGGAGTAAGCTCCCAAGCTGACAAACCACCAGGTATAGCCGTAACGCGCCAGACGTTGAGCTCACTTAGACAAGCGGCAGATGCAGCTTGTTCTCTGTTTAAACAAATATTTTATGAACGTGTACGGGGTGAAAGAAATTTATGTAGGTACTCACTTTGCATGATGTTGTGATCCCCAAGATGCAACCACTGCTTGCGGTACTGGCTGCTCTACGAAAAGTATACGTATAACAAATTGACGTGCAATTTCTGGCAGTTCTCTGTATACGGCTAAGCAAATAGTTGGATAGTTATATAGTTTTTCCAATGTTTCCGATGTTCTCGTACGCAGATATTCCTGCAGATCCATACACTGTAAATTTGCCGGTTTTGGAATTAACGCATATGTGGATGTAGTGGGGCCAGATCGACTAGATTTTGCTTCCGACATTTTAATACTTCTTTTGTTATTCCTATCACGCGTAAAATGAGGAACTGCACTCCAAACTGGAGGATAAACAAACTTTTTGCCGAGAAGCCGGCTAAAACAAGGAAGTTTTGTTGGACAATCAGAAAAATGCAAATCCGCTTCTTTCTATTTACGTCCATTCACAATGGATATTACAAATAATAGTTTCTATGGAATTAATTATATCTAAAATAAATTAGTTTAGTTTAGTTTATTTAGCTCCTGCTATTTCAAATTCACACTAGTATTATTTTCCATAATTACATCGTGCTTTGCTTAACATTAAATGTGAGTTTAATTTTATACAATATTTTTCTTAATATAATCGATTAATAATCTTCTATATACAATGATATTTCTCTCTTTTTTAATACTATTTGGCAATTCGTTAAATAATTTTAATCCTTTATAAAGTAAAACGTTCTGTGATTTACTAGTTCTGTACAGATTAATCCTAAAGTCTTCGTTGTTCCTTAAGTTATATGGTAAAATAATTATAATAAAGTTAATGGTAACATATTAGTACAAAAAAATGTTTTTTCTTTGGATAGGAGAAAGGAATGCTTAGTTTTCCAACCGACTACTCACAAAAATTTTCAGATTTTTACCATTTTTGTCTGAACAGCTGACTTTCTTTTGAAGCTGTGAGTGCTCGTGTTGGAAATCTATCGATAGATGACATATTCTATAGGTTTGATAGTGAAAATATTCGATACTAACGAAAGTATACCTATATACACCCAAGAATGATAGAATACAAGATTGCGCCTTCCCGCAATGAAATGACAGATTTCGCCTTTAGTAAACAAGAATACGGGAGAGAGAAAATTGAACAACTTCCAATATTTCATTGAAAGACGTGTTCTAATTGTTCTAAAGTGTAAAATATGAATTTATAGGCAGACATTTAATAAATAAATTCGCAAAATACTAAAAAAAGTGTCTATATTTCTTAATTTGTGAAAAAAGCTTTGTCTAGTTGAAGTTGAGAATTGTCAAACCCGGCAAAACCAAAGTAGCGGTACTTCTAAAGGCGTCACCTTCAGTATTCAGTACACCGTGATATACACCCTGCCAGTCTCGGCTAACCAGTTTCCTCTGAAATTATTTTTAATAGCTTATAATTCAAAAGCTATTAAACCGATGCCATAAATTTTTTGGAAATAAAATTGAATTATGCTATATATATAAAAAAAATGTTTGTCGAAAAGTGCGAACAATCATTGTGACTGGTTTAATCACAATGGGAACAATAAATAACAATCGATAGTGTTGAGAAAAATTTAAAAGTGTCTGCAAACTGAAACCCACGATACTATCGATATTCCAATCAATAGTTTTCCATCACTAGTGCGCGCAATATTTAATTTTTAGTAGAATTTAAAAAAATACTGTGTTTGTGCGATTGCTACAAAGATTTTATATTAAATATCAGCATGAGTGCTAGCGATGGTATATTTAATAATCTACGACAAAAACTTGATGTTTTGGGATATACCCAAACATTGCCATTGGCTGGTATACCATTGGTTGGGGCGCTCTTCGAGGATTTGGTTAAATCAACGGAAAGTTTGCGAGATGCCAAGAAAAAAATTGTTGATTTATTAGAGGTAAGACATGAAGCATTTATTCAAAATCGAGCGTTAAAGTCACATAAGCCGGTAACATAAAATATTAGGATTAATAACCTCATTCTGTTGCCATGGTCAACAATGATATACTGGGTCATGCCAAAACACTTGGATTCATTGTTTGTGTTCTTTCTGTTCGATGTAGGAAAAATCGTGTTGGGAATTAGGAGTTGAGCCATACAAATGCGACAATTCACGCCTCTTAGCTGAATGCAATCAGCTGCATCAGCAGAACTTAAATGAAAGAGAGGACTATGAACAGCGCAATTTCGGTAAACTGTTAAATTTAAATTTTAATTAGATATTTTGATCTCAAATAGCAAATAACCAAATTATAGAATTAAGTCAGAAAATCCGCAACCTTGTTACGGATAAAATTCATCTAGAGGAGCACTGCCAACAGTTGCAGCAGCAACTTGCAACGCTGTTAGCCAAGCAGCATAGCGCAGCACTTGCGCCTAATATGAAAAGTGCAAAAGACAAAGGTATTTATTAAGCTAAATATCTGAACATACCAAATTAAAAAAAAACCAAAAAAAAAATCTGCAGCCAAAAAACCGTTTATAAGCACAGTGCGTTCAGGCGATTTTATACCACAGCATTTGGTCAATGCCAGCAATATACGTTGCACCAAATGTAATACACAAACTACAAGGTCGCATACCATGATAGGTACCGAAAATACAGCCAGTATAGCAATGAAAGCAGAGTTGGAAAAATTGGAGAATAGAGTGAAAGATTTAACAGAGCAACTGGAATTCTATAAACGAAAGGTAAACATATTATTTAGCTATCCACAGACACAAGTGTATATATGTATATGTATTTCTTATTGAGCTAGATTGAATCCCGTGATCGAGAGATACGCCGTTTAAATGATTTGTTAATGGGCGGTCGTCCTCCTGCTGCCCTTGCCAAGGATTGCTGTTTCAAAGATGTGCGCGGGATGTCCGAAGATATTGAATTGTTGCAACGTGAGAAGTCTGAAAGTTTGAACAAAGTACGCGAGTATCAGGAACAAATGCACGAAGCTATGCAGCGTGCACTTTCGTTAGAAAATCAAAATAAACAAATGCAGAGGGAGCTTGATGAATTGAAGGAAGCAGCGCTGGCCGTGGAAACACAAGCAAATACGGAAATAGCACAGCGTGAACAAGAGTTGGAAGAGTTGCAGAAAGAGTTGAAAAAACTGCGTACGAAATTGGAGAAGGGCGGTGATAATAGAATGCAAATGAATAGAAGATTCGATGGTGCAGGCGATGGAGTACACAATGCAAGTGACGCAGCAGCTGTTGCCACTTTGAATGCAGACAAACGGCGACTAAATGAACGCATTAATGAGCTTACACAGAGAGGTATGTTGGAAAATCAAAGATATATGTACATAGGTAATAAAGTTGGTGCATATCTAAGGCTATCATAATAAACGGAAATTCAAATGGAGATATAATAATAGATAATGAAGTGATTGAAAAAGTTGACGAAATTAAATACTTAGGAATAGTTATAGATAAAAACTTGAATTTTGATAGTCATTTGAACTATGTTTGTAGGAAAATTGCAAAGAAAATAGGTTTTTTTCGGAGAATTAGAAAGCGACTGAATATTGATAGTGCCTTAAGATTATATAATGTGATGATCAAGCCTCATTTTGAGTACTGCTCTACCATATTGTTCCTAGGTTCGGCGGAAATGAGAAGTAGACTACAAACACTACAAAATAAGGGTATGCGTTGTATTTTACTGTGCAATATACTGACCCCAATAACGTGCATGCTCGATACCTTAAAATGGCTAAATATTAACCAAAGAACTGTTATGAATGTCTTATTATTTATATTTAAAATGAAACATAATTTGTTACCTAAATATTTATCAAGCCAGTTAGTGTATGTGGGAGATGTACAACCATATAACTTAAGGAACAACGAAGACTTTAGGATTAATCTGTACAGAACTAGTAAATCACAGAACGTTTTACTTTATAAAGGATTAAAATTATTTAACGAATTGCCAAATAGTATTAAAAAAGAGAGAAATATCATTGTATATAGAAGATTATTAATCGATTATATTAAGAAAAATATTGTATAAAATTAAACTCACATTTAATGTTAAGCAAAGCACGATGTAATTATGGAAAATAATACTAGTGTGAATTTGAAATAGCAAGAGCTAAATAAACTAAACTAAACTAATATCATTCATATCATGGGTAAATTGAGATGAATCTTCACGAAAATTCGAGGGCAGGAAGAGAACAATTTATTGGGGGAAATTAAATTCTGTTGAAATAAGATTTTAGTATATTTTAATTTTTTATTGCATCAAAATCTTTCTAATTAATAAAAATTTTCAAATTCAATTTGCTGTATTTTCAGATGCTGAGCTAAGGACTGAAAACGAGCGACTGCAGAAGAAAATCGCAAAACTAAAGGGGAAAATACATGGCATGCATAAGGGTACAAATTCAAATTTTGATAATTTCGTAAATGCTTGAAATCTACTCTTAGCATATTTTTTTTTTTTAAATGCAGAACTTCAAGACAATGTGCAACAAAAGGAACAACGTATCGACGAAGAGAAAGTGAGAATCAAATCTGAACGTGACTTTTTCCAAAAAGAATACTTGCGTCTGATTAGCAAAGCTGGTTCAGAAAAGGTAGGTCACAAACTTTTATCAATCTCTACAAAACGCCTTAGGAAAAAATTTATCTTTCCTCAGGAAATCGACTTCCTGCAATCACAGATAAAATCTAAAGACGATGAACTTCGTCTGCTCCGCGCCGAGCTTTGTCTACGCCAACAGGAACGTCTATTGCCACCAGTTGTCTCCGCCAATGCCGCTACAGCAACTGCTCCAACTGAACGTTGTAAATTTGCGCAAACACCGCTAGCCAGTGCGCGTTCAAATGTCTCATCTAAGTCAACCAATAGTGCCGCAAGTAGCGAATGTGTGCAAGCTGTGGTATTGCGTGCGGAACGTGAACGTGATTGCGCGCGCGCTGAGTTGGAACGTGTTCGTTGTGAACGTGATACTTTGCGCGAAAAGCACTTATCTATGCTGCAAGCACAAGCGATGGAAACCGAAAAGTCGCATTCGCATTTGAGCGAACTTAATGCACGCATACGACAACTGGAACGTGAAAATCGTGAGCTGAATTCATCGCGTTTGCCAAGTGAAACACATATTGTGTTGCTCAAGGAAGAGATTGACGAACTGAAGCGGCGACATTTCGCGTTGCAGGAGGAAAATTCCAAGTTGCGCACCAATCGAAATCAAATGAAGTGGGTGATTTTTGCAAATTTGTATGCGTGTAAATTTTGAAAATCTGTATTATTTTCTTCGTCTTTTGTTTAGAATTTTAAATGAGCAAACAGAACGCACCCTCCAAGAGTATCAGAGTAAGCTTACAATTGCTGAGCGGCAACTGCAAACAGCTGATACGCGTTTAAATGATTTCGATACAAATCGTGAAACCACAAATCGCGAAGCAACTCAACTGCGCAATGAGGTTGCAGCGTTGAAGAAGACCTATGTGTCGTTGGAGAATGAGAAAGATAAAATATTGGTACGTACATACATACATATCTATGTATATTAGGGTAGTCCAAAAATTCATGGTGGATGAGGTAAGTAAATTCAGAATCTTAATGCTTTCAACACCTAGGGTTGTTCTATCAAAAATTGTAAATAATTGTTTCCTATTTATTTTTGGGGGGAAAACTATTTTTTCGTAGAAATGGAAAATATTTTTCAGTCCGCAATACACAAAGAATAATATTAACCATTTTCTATTTCCAAAAATCCCAAAAAATCAAAAATTTTACCCAAAAAAACTATTGGGCATTATTCTTTGAACTTTGAAATTTGTTTTTCCCCATATAAGATATAATTTGCATTGAAATATCTGTCAGAAATCGCTATTGCAAATAGATATAATATACCATGGAGTTTCCGTTTTTAATTTCATTTAAATCGGACTATAACCAAGAATTTTCTTAAAATCCTGACTCAGCGTCACATACGGGATCCATTTTGGATAATAATAATTCTAATCGCACTTGCAGGACACTTTTCTAATATCATCAAAAACGGACGGTGAATAGGGATTTTCTGAATAATTGGAATATAGCGCCATCTAGCGGTTACATTGTAGTATATGTTTTTAATTTCATCAAAATCGAGCGGTAAATAGAGGTTTTATGAATATTTCAACTTTAGCGCCATCTAGCGAGATATCTTTATATATAACCCATTCCAAGTCATGGCCCATATGTATACAAAATTTCATATTGGATATACAAACTTTCACATTTATGTATAATAGTATTGAACGCTTTGAGCGGCCTCTAAATGTTTTTTGATTTAAATTTAAATTAATTAAAAGCTGCATTGCTTATTTTTAATATAGAACAGTCCTAGGGAGAAAAAAATACCGACTTTACTTTATTTTTTTTTTGTTTGGACCACCCTAAAATGTAAATGCATATTTAGAAACAAAAACAAAAAACAAATGCAAAAAATACGCGAACAAATTTCGAAAACAAGTCATACACTTTTAATTACAGCAACAATTGGATGCTAAAACTGAGCGCGCTTGCCAGTTGGAGTTTGAACTTAAAATTTGCAAAGAGAAACGCATGGCATTGGAGAAAGAAGTCAAGGATTTGGAGGAGCAATTGAGGTTAGTGCTATTATTAGTAGTTTTGAAATATTATATTTTCCTATATGGCGCATGGGCTGTGATTAAGTATTATAAATATTATGAAAAATTACCTTTAATATTATATTTTGTGGGGTTATCTTTATTATCTTATTTATTTCTTACGCATAGAAAACCGGAAAAATAGTTACTTTTCTTAACATTTATAATTTCAAGACAAATACTGAAAAATTCTAATTTGTTATTGATCCCATAACTCATGAATGACTTAACGAATTTTTATTTGTTTTTTTTTCTGTTTGGAAAAATAGCGTTGGCAGATATGTAAAATTATAAAAAACGTAATATTTAGTAGTATTTCATTGAGAATGTAAATATAAACCAATTTTAAATTTTTGATTAAGGGTGTCACCTTTCAAAAAATTAAGTTATTTAAATATAATGGTTACGCTTAGAATATAATAGTACGGATATTAAACGAAAATAGCTTGAAAGAGCTATGCACCATATATAAAGTTAGGGTTGCCGCATATATAAAAATATTAAAAAAATTGTGTTGCCAAAAATCAAAAAAAAAATTTGCGGTATTTTAAGGGGGTTACCACCTGTTTAAAAAGTCAAATGTATATTGGAAATATGTATTTGCATATTCTGAATATTAAAATTTCTCCAAAAATTGCGGATTTCCGAAATATCTCAATTGCTGCGCCTACCTGATTAATTTTTGCTTTGTACCCTGCTAGCCAGGTACCATATCACGGAAATCCTTGTTCGATCTTCTTTCTTGCGGATAATTAAAACCCCAGAATATGCACTTCATTTGTCAAAATTATATAAAATTTATTTCATAAATTTTATTTCAAATGGCACACAGAAATCTCAAACACACAAAATAACGCCGAAAACTCATAAAGGACTCGTAGCGTGCTTAGCAAAATATTGTATACTATATGCAAATCATATGAGTTTATTTTGCGGATCACTCCAAACCCTTTATGTGCTTCTAGCGTAGCAACACTTTTTTTACTTAATCAACTACATACATGGGTTTTCAATCAAATTAATTATAATACCGTAACTACACAATTTGACAACTTAATGATAAGTGTTGACATTTTGTTTTTAATTTAAAATTAATTTAACATCTTAATTTTTTTTTTTTTTTTTTTTACTTTCTAATATGTTTGAATTATCCGTGTTATCCGAAAATTTCTAAAAACCATCTAGAGAAGGATATGAAAAGAAGCAAAAAAATATTTATAACCACTATATATATTTACATATAAAATTATATAATCATTAAGGCAATCATACGGACATGCTAAGGAAGAGTCGCAGGCACTGAAATATTATATACATACATACATACATCATATATGTAAATAGATATTGTATGTATAGGCAATGCATAGATGCGGTTGGCGAGATAACAGGATAGTTGAGTAGAAACGGGCATGCAAAGTTGAGAGCGATGTAAATATATTTATAAAAAGTTTATAGAAATTCGAAGCTAATTACGAGAATCTGAATAGTTGAGGCAAGGCGTTTAACTTGGTTTAACGTAGAGTGATGAGCTAATTGGCATCATCTCCTCAGCTTTAACAAAATTTGAGGCAGCAGAGCGTTTACAGATTCAACTTGAATTAATTACTTACATACATACATATATACATGCATATGTACATATATACAAACATACATATGGGTATGGGCCATTTCGTGCCAGATCGGCCACCATGTGGCTTTTCCCTCTCCGATTTTTTTTTCATAATTGTTTGTTATAGTACCAATTGAGAGAGGGCGTCCCTGATTTTTTAATTTTTTTGGTTCAGCCGTTTTTGATACATCGATTTTTGAAAAAATTACCGATTTGGATTTTTTTTTTCAAATTCTTGTTTTTCAAAAGTTTTGGAATATTAAATTGAAAAATAATAAAGTGTAAACCCGTCTTTCTATAAAATTAAAATATATATATATATAGATATATATACAAAGTGTTGATTTCCAAATAAAAAATGATGATCGATTTTCTTGAAATTTTTTTTCTGCTAATGGGACAACTATGGTATCTATTATTTAGAATTTTTAAAATTCCATATTTTTAACCTTTTAATAATTTCATTATATAACTTTCATCGACTTTTAATATTCGTAAAGAGCGCACTGCTTCTTCCTTCTGCAGTGTCAATGTCAACAATGTCAACAATGACACAACGCCGAAACCGGTTCGTATCCAAACAAAACTTGACAAGGGAAGACGGAAAATAGTTCCAATTACCTCAAATTTTCACCCTGTCGGGCATACAGAATAAAAATAAACTTTTATTTATTCTATAACCCTCCAATTGTACAGGATTACAACAAAAATTATATCACCCAAATTTTTACTTTATATATTTATATAAACCTTTGATAATTTTAAAGATGTTTGAAAAAAGATACACTTGATTAAAAATAATACTCATACTCAAAGTACTGAATTTTGAAATATTTGTTAACCTATATATGTAGCTCAAACATGAATGAAAAATTCGAAAAAAGTAGATCCCATTGTTATCCCATTAACGGCCTTGGAAAAGTTGCGGAATGAATGTTAGTCTTTTTCAAGAAAATTGTATAATTTTATTGTATACATTTTTTTTTTAATTTCAAGAAATACGAATTTTTTTCTGTTGTATATTCCAAAAGATTTTTGAAAAACAAAAATTCCAGAAAAAAGATTGTACACATCGGTCGATTTTGCGCAAATTTAAGAGCATTAAAAATAGGAACGTTTTTTTTTTTTTGAAATTTGATATCCCGAAAACGGCTGTATAAAAAATGCAAAAAAATCAAAAACTAATCTTTACTACAATATAAAAAATTATGAAAAAAATCGGAAATGCAAAAGCCATCTGGTGTTCGATTTGGCGCGGAATTTCCCATATACATACCAAGAAAATTATGTATATTCCCTTTGGCAGTTAGTTTTAAAATTGAAAATTGGGAAAATTAAAATGTACATTGAATTTAGAATTCTCGCGTTGCTTATTCAAATACCTCGCTAGACCCACAGTAGGCGCATTACAGCGCGTTATGTGCGCTCTTGGCAAATTTCGTTCACCCGCTTCCTCTTCACTCACTTCCGCCTCCACGGCGAGTGTATAGCCCGGCCGGCAGACACATTTCGCTTTAGTGTCCAAAAATCGTTGCGTTTGCGGACCGATGGTGTGTGTTTTGAGCGGCTCAAGCCATTGACCAGGACCACATGGTCCCCTCGTATATAATTTATAACAATTTCCATTAATCTCAACCATACCCGGAGTGGATTCGCATGTATTCTCGTCATCTGTGCCGCCACCATTATCCATATTCGAACATTGTTGATCGAGATTCCATATAACACCAGAACAACCGCATATGCCGTTATATGAAATGCCATCGACCGAGGGGCGTGCAGTGAAATCGAATACCACCACCTGATGCAGTGAGCATGGTCCTTGGGAACCAATGCGATAGCAGGTATTCTGATCGGGAAAGTATAGACGAGTTTTTCCGCAGAAATTTCGCACACAACTTGTGGCATTCATCAGAAACTCGTTGGGCCCACACGGACCTCTAGTATAAAGCCGATAGCAGAGGCCATCATTCCAAGGTACATAACCATCTTTGCATTGGCATTGGGCGCGTGGCATATCCGTCGCTGTATTGGCGGTGGTGAAGTTATCGGGCAGGTTGAAGATGTGACCCGGTGGACAAGGTCCAGGTGTATCTGCAAGTATAAAATGTAAACATTGAGTGGTAGCTTTGTTTCAGCTACTAAACAACTTTTATTTATACTCAATTCAAAACACATTTGATGCTCTTCGCTGAATTGTGGTAAATGCCGATGGCAGCGGCAGCGTCCGCCTGGCAGAAAGAGATCACCTGGTGTTGGGCAGGGACCTTTGGTGTAGTGCTCGTGACATGTCTCCTCTTGGTCGTAGTAGTAATTAAGCAGTTTGCCGTCGGCTTCGCACTGAAAGTAGTTTGAAATGAAAATTTTGGAAAATGTTTAGTATTTGAGTACTGGAAAGAGTAGAGCACAATTTTTATAATAAATAAAAACTCTCCTCTAGGTCTTCTACAGACCCCTAGAAAAACTTAGCAAAAAAAAAATCATCTACGGCGCCTAAATACAAACGTTGTGCATTTGATAAAAAAAAATTTTATAAAAAAGTTACGAACAAAACAGTGACAATAAAATTATGTATATGTGTACACTAGGGTGGTTCTGAAAAATCAAATGAGCGAGTTTCAATCCCCCTTAATCGGTAATTGACGGGGGCGTAAAAGATTTCTCATATAAATTTTAAAATATTATGAAAAAACCTTCCTAAATTTTTAATAAGAATTTTGTTGAAATTTTCAGGTAGAAAGGTTAAAAATCTCCGTTTATTTTTAATATGTTTTTTTGTTGCTCACGATTGTGTTAATTTTTTACGGTATTTTAATTTCGACATATCATACCAGTCCTATTAAATTATTTAGAAATTTTTTCGACATTTTTCTTCTCGATATTCCTGGGTTTCAAACCATTTTTTGAAATTTTTCGGTATGTTCAGTTTTTTAAACCCTTTTATTTTCTTCTTAAATTCTACTTTTTAAATTTATAAAATCGCCATGCAATGAATTGATTTTGGAGGCAAAATAGTGTTCAATAGTTGAATAAAATAATATTTTTTTTTCTAATTAAAAAATATTTAATGAAATTCCAAAAATATAAATGTTAAACTCGTGTGAAAATTTCGTAGGATTTGTCGCAATATCTTTTGTAACTAAGATATATTCTGAATCCGTGCCACCGAATCTAATGAATCTTTCCAATCATATTTTTTAAAAATATTATTTCGAATCGGACATTCCTAATTTATTACATATGCGCCTACCTTACAATCTCCCAGGCCATCCTCATTTAGCACCAACAGCTTGCCCTTGACACAAGGTCCTTTGGTGTACTCCGCATAGCACCTACCGTCTTTTGCCCAGAAAATCATGCCCTCCGGACATTGCCTTGCCATTTTACAACTGCCCCAACGATTGTTGGACCTAAAAAGGCATTCGATTAATTGCAAATAATTATAATCGATACCCAATTCTACTTACCTTCTACCACCACTAACAGCCGTACGTTCCTCTGGCATCGGCGCAAAATACGCTCCTTCTTCACACGGCCCACGTTGAAAAATGTCATGACATTTATTTGTCTCTGCACTCAACGCAGTGCCCGGCGGGCAGCGACATTCAGCAGTCGCTGCATTACTTCGCGCCGATTTCGTTTTACCCACATTGGGTGCTGGACTCAATTCCATTGTTTCCGGACATGGATAGCCGATCGTGAAGATTTTGAAACATTGTTTGAGTGGCGGCCAATAGAGTAGCTGCCAACCGCCGGGCATGCTGGCGCAAGGATTCTTTTCGGGATCACTCCAGGGTGGTGGAACGATTGCGGCTTGCGTTGTTTTGCTGAAGCAGAGTAGTGTGAGAAAGGCAATCAGGCTGATGCCTGAATGTAGAGCGGTCCAACAGAGCAGCAGTTTTCGGCGCTTCATTTTGAGAGTAGGTGTGTGTGTGTGTGTGTGTGTTTCGTGGGGAGAGCGCTGAAAGGAAAAATGAGAAGTGTAAACAAAATTGCTATCTGAAAATTTTTTTTTATTTAATTGATTTCTTTGTTTTTAATTTAGCTTTATCTCATTTATGTATCAGGTGAGTAACTAAATCCTGTTAAACATAAGTAAAGACTTGTTATTGTTTTACAGTTACTCGCCAAAATAAGTGTGCAGTGATTGTTTTTTTTTTAATATTTATAATGTTTGTCATGAAAATATAATTTTTGTAGAGTTCGCATAAAAATATACTTTATTCTATAAGTTTACTACTAATTGAGAAATTTTATCAAATTTATTATTCTTTGATTTAATTTACGTTACTTGTAAATTAAAAGACAACTCATTCTCTAACAAAAACAAAAATCATATCTCAAATTTTATGATTTAAGACACATTATGACACCTTGTGAATCACCCAAAAATGTATAATGATTTAAAAAATTTTCTTGCAAATTTCAAACTTTTAAAAAAATTTGAAAATTTTCGAGTATGGAGTTGATTTTTGACAATTTTTTCTCACAATTGGTTTTATATAACGAAAAAAAACAAAATTTATTTTTATATTGAAGAAACCCGAAAGATCTTAGGCAAGAAAAATTCTCAAAAATCAAGTGTTATTCCTAGCGAATTGAAACTACTTTTCTTTAATATAATTAATAGGTCATAAAACTGCATAATGAGTAGTAAGAAAACTAGGCCCATATTAAAAATGTTTGCAATCTGGCATAAACCATACCCACCTCTCATGTAACGGTTATTTTACAAAAATCAAAAAAAAAATTTGATATTTCAGTAAATGCCATTTTGATTCGCGCATATCTTTTGAAGTAATTACGTAAACAGAAAATTTTTTTCTATTAATTTTTAAGTAAATTCTCTTTCTTCTTCCTACTGTATACAAAGGACGTGTGTGTCTGTTGGTGTGTACTTTATAGACTCGAACACCACTGAACCGTTTGAATTCAAATTCATAGAATGTGGTCTATTGCGCATAGAGCAAACAATTCCGATAGATGGCGCTGGAGTCCAGTTGTTTCTAATATTTTTAGAAACCTTATTTACAGTCCGATTAAATTCAAATTCAAAACACCTATTCGCCAGATAAATAGATTTTATTTGAAAATTGGGTCGCAGGTTGGCGATTCGGAGTATATATTTGTAGAATGTAGCGAAGCGCGCAGGGACAGCTAGTAATACATAAATGTACGCTATTGAAATGCATGAAAAATTTCATCTGTTTTCGCTGTACAATCTCATAGTAATTCTACAAAAAAAAGAAATTTAATCTTCACACAATACAACAACTTTTTCTACAGCTATTTCAATTATTTCGTGCACTTATTTCATTCGTGAACTAATTTACAAAATGATGCTGCACTTTTTAATGCCTTATACAAATGTACATTGTACATGTATGTATGGATGTATGTAAGTCCGCCTTTAACTAGACATATGGTCCAAAATTAAAGCAAGTTATTCAGTCGGGCATATATTGTATATAACACATGCAATTCACTTTCCCATTTAAGTTTATTCATAAAAAAAAACAGTTTAATATAATTTATGGTATTTGTAAAATGTAACAAATTTTGTATAATTACTTGACTAACTCACTCGCGAAATTCCACACCATTGACTTTGAATTGAAGCCCAATTGAGGGCAATGAAATGAAAAGTAGTAGATACTGATGTGCGTGTAGCCCATTTCATAAACATAACGCCACCACTATTTATTTTTATTTTTAAAATTTGTGTTATTTTTTTATATAAAAAATACATATATACCTAAAATAATTTTGTGGAAGATTTTAAAAATATCAAAAAATTTACTTAAAATTTGGGAATTTTGGGTATGCAATTTTATGGCCCATTCAATTTTACTATAACAAAAAGTATGTTTCAAGTATCAACCAATTACCGTAGATTTTTTAAAATTCTTTTTTGCAGACAGTGTTGCGCGTTGTTTTTTTTTCTATATAAAAAATTTCGCACAAAGTTTGAGACATGGTTTTAAATATACCGATATTTTTGTTTAAAAAACAATTAAATGTATAAAATAAAACTAAATAGTCAAAACTTGTCAATATGTGGTAGCATTATAATTAGGAAATGCGCTATATAGAGCACAAAAATCTTGCGTTTTATATATAAAAAAAAAACAAAAATCGACAGCGGAACATCTTAAACGTATGGTAAGAATAAAAGCGAAGTTGCGCATGCGCGAGGAGTAATCCAAGTTAGCTTAAATATACAGCCGCTTGTACAGTGTACATAAAATAGCCAGAGCACGTTTGACCGGTCGTTAACCATGACCTAAAATAAAGTCTGCTGCTAAGAGATAAAAGATAAAGAGGATGGTAATAAAAAACGCATGCCGGTAATAGTAAATGGGATAAAAAAAATGTTTTTGACAACAGCATAAATCAACAGCGCACAGTGGAGCCCTTAGTAAAAAAAAAAAATAAAAGTCTGAGTCAATATTTTATACCATACCTATTAGAATGTAAGATAATAAGACAACAAGTTTACTAAAATAATATAAAAGTAAAATTTAAAAAAAGAAAAAGTTCTGAAACGACTCGATTTTTCGCATCATATCTGATCGGAGGTTTGTGATTTTTATTTTTTCAATTATTACCATCGCCGACAAATTTTTTTTGCGTTTCTTATGATAGAAAATTTTGAAATCCAATAATAATGATTATTTTTTATCGAAAAAATAAGTCACAAAATATCAAAATTTGATCGAAAAACTAAAAATTAAAACATAATGACCAAACTTGATCGAAAAAATTGTAATCGAAATGAAATCAATATTTTCTTTATAAAAATCCTAACCGTTACGGTCTGCTTAAAAATGATAATGTTTTTTTCCCATTTTAATTTTTTATACAATTTTTTTTTCTGTAAGAGTTATTAACATTAAAAAAAAATGTGAATAAAAAATCATTTGCCAAAAACGAAAAAAAAAATTGGCGCAATACAATGAAACGATAGCTAAATATTATCGTTTTTCTCTTGACGTGCAATGAATTTTGCATCAGTGTTACGCGAGAAAATAAATAACAGACAATTTGGAAAAATTTCGCATTTCGAAAAATTGCCCAACTTTTTTTTTGTATCGTGAACCAGAAAACGCCAAATTCCACAACAAAAAAAAACACGATTTTTGAAATAATGGTAGCCCAGTTCACAATTTTTTACTCTAAGTGAAATAACTTTGAGAAGAATATCTCCGAGCCGTTGAAGAGCGAACGAGGTTTGAGACAGAGTGGTTAGTTCCCAGTAGATAATTGCAGGAATTAAAAGCCATTCTAAAAGGCTTTCCTGAAAAGCGACAAGCCTTCCTTTCTACATTCACTTTTTCTTTCTTTTTTGTATAGAGTGGCGCAAAATGAAGGCTTTCTACTTGCGCTATCCATATAAGGGCTTCCTGGGGGGTTTTTCTTGGACAGAAAGCATTTTGAAGCAGTTCTTCTTAAACAGCTGCTTTATTAAAAACAAAAAATGTGAATCATAAATAATAACAGTAAGTATCTCTTGACACAAATAAAAAATCTTTCACCACTCTACAATGGCTAAAAATTAAGTCATTGAATTGATAAGTGAATTTGAATGCTATGCGAATATAATTTTATGCCTGTTAAATTTAGTTATCGTTTATGAAAATCATCCACAAATCAATGTGAATTTTTAGTAAAAAATATAAAGCATAAAGCACGAGACAATTACGAAGCTACAATAAATAAGATAACGCAATAATGTCGCTAGTTAACAGGCGCGGTAGCAAAAACTTAAAAGCTTCCTGCCATCCAAGGTGTTTACGCAGTGAAATGAGACTTGCCACACAATGCAACGGCGGATATTCCACCGCACAACTGCACAGTCACAAATCACTTGTCAGCAGTCAAGTGCGCTAGCGGCTTTTAGCGCCGCCATGCGTTATGTGCGGCATTTCAAAATTTAATTTGTGCAACAAAGCGCAGAAATCGCCGTGTGTGTTGTATGTTTGTTTTTTTTTTTTTTTTTGTTTTACACCATTTGACTTGAAACATTTTTGCAATAATCACAATTATGTACTTTAGTGGCTTCATTGCAGCAGTGTGCTTTACATTTCGCATTGTTGTTCGCTTTGGCTCACAGCACAGCACAGTAGCGCTGGTCGTTGTAATTTTATTATTACCACTTCGATACAAGTATCAATTTCGCATTGCGCGCATGCGCCACAGCGATTTCATGTGCTCAATAGAAAAATGTTTTTTGTTTTCAATTCGTGCTGCTCTTAATTTTTGCTTTCATAATTTGTTTTCTGTTTCTTGTTGTGGTTTTATTTTATTTTTTATAAAGCGATTGTCTAAATTTCGATCATGAAATGTATTTTGCTATTGTTTGCATGAGAATGCACATAAATTGATATACAATATAACTCTTGGCACCCGATTGGAACTAAATGCAACGTTAGAAAAATATACAGTGCCGGAAAAAAGTATTGACACATTAACTTTTTTTTTAATATTATTCACAATGTTTTTCAGGCTAAAACTTTTTCGTTCATTTCTTATCATTATCAAAATATGTATGCACCATTCTATAATAAAAACTATATAAGTCCAAATTCAACACTTACTACAAAATTCACAAGAATTCAGCAAATTTAAAGTAATTGTCATCAAAGTTTCAAATTTTTTAATCAGAGTACGCAGTCTTGTAGTCCATTCAATTTTAGTGCAAGTTTTAAGTAGTTAAGGCTTCCGATAATTTTAGACTATTTTTTCACCGGCAGTGTTACCCTTTCCATACACGTAAAATTTTTTTCTAAAAAGTCGAATTAAAAAGTTGGAAATTTTAACGATTTTTTTTTTAATTTTCTCAATTTATGTGAATTTTGTACAAAGTTTGAAATTTGTTTATATTATTTTGATAAAAAATTCTGCTGTAGAATACTTTATCAATATTATAAAAAAAAAGTTATTGTACCAATACTTTTTTCCAACACTGTATTTATTTGCGGTCTTATTGTGAATCTCTTATTTCGTTGTCCCATTTTCATGCAAATTCACGCAATTATTGTAGACTCAATTTATGGGAATCCATAAAATATGACATGAATCAACACCTGATTAAATTTATGGGTATTGTTGAAACCCCTAAGGTTCAAGGTGAGGCAAGTTTGCGTATTTGAATTAGTATAATATGAAAAATATACCTAGTTTTCTATTGTGCTTTTCGCATGAACAAATCGCAATTTAGGTTATAAAATAATACAAATAATTAATTGATTTTTAAAAGACCTTCGGGAAGATCGCGGCGCCTTCTTTTCTAAATTCCCTTTTCGATTATTTTTTGTATCGAGTGGCTCAAACTGAAGCCCTTCTACTTTCGCTACGCATAGAAAGGTTTCCCGAAGGGCGTTTGTACGATGGACTTCCAAGAGAGTTTTTCTAGAACGTAAAATGTCAATGCCATTACGGCCAACGATGGTCGCTATAGAGGAATGATAAAGGATTTTTTGTGGTCAGAAATTGAAGACATGGACTTGGAAGATATTTGGTTTCAGCAGGATACCGCGCCAAGTCACACATTCATTGCTGCAATCGATCTCTTGCGCGCCAAGTTCAGTAATCGTGCAGTCAGCCATCTCGACGATGCCAATTGGACACCTTGGAGCTATGATTTGACGCCGTAAGGTTTTCCATATGGATTTCCGTTAAATATTTTATGCGAGCAATTCATTTACGTTACAGGCACTTACGGTTATGCTACATAAAAAGCTTGAGATAGTGTTTTACATTGTTACATCTACAATACCAAAATCATATAGGTTGACTTTAGTTTTTGACGCACACTGGCTTGGTTTATCCGGCTTTAGCTTTCAATTAACTTGTGGGAATGTTCGTCGTTGTTCGCTCAGTGATTGAAATATTATAACTATTTTCTTGAGTTATTCTCTAAGAGTTGGGGGTTCGTTTACCACAGATCTATAAACAGTCACTAAGCTGATTAAAGACCGTTTTCCAATCAGACTGCGATAGACATTATAGGACACAAATTTTTTTTTGCGCGCAGTGTCCTTTTGCTCTATTACCGAGTACTACCATATTTCTATCTATCTAATCTAGATCTTCTTTTTGGTGCGCTAATTTAAAATTAAGCGTTCAATCCAATTTCGAATAATTTTTTTTTACTTACTACTACATATTAGGCATTTGCTTTTCTTTATTAGATTAATTTCATAAGCTATCTAATCGCTAATTGCCACTAAATAATTGATTGATTAAAATTAATTGAAAATGGGAACAGGAAGAATTTGTGAGACACATGTGTCACATTAACCGTAATCCCATAGACTACTATCACATACCATATGTATGTGCACAAACAAACAAATGTAATCAAATGGAAAATCAAGAAAAATTGCATAACTGTAAATAAATAAGGCAAGTCAAGAAAGTGGGTAGCAGCCAGATGTGTCGCGCAAATCGTAACACTGCAACGCGCCTGGAGCAAAATACAGCAGCAATAACAACAACAAAATGACGAGTGCATGGTTTGTAAACACAAACCGGCATTTGTTACCGCAATCTGCTCTTGCTCAATGCACCGTTTGTATCGTTTGCGCCGCTGCAACACGTTTCAAACAGCTGTGCGACACCCGCTGTAACGGTAATTGGCTATGGTTGTTTGACTTCATTTCTCTTGGCATTATTACTCATGTTGCACTTCTACTGCGCCAGCATGTCCATGGTTTTTTGCGCTGGACCACTCTCGCTGCTTTCAAATTCCCGCCCTTGCCCGTCAGCCATTTTCAACGCTACTCTGCACAGCAACTGCTGTTGTACGTTGTTAATAATAATGAAGTCTGCGGTTGTTGTTGTTGTTGTTGTAAGTTGGAAAACTCGTGAAAATTACTTGCATTATATATTGTTTTATTGTGGTGATGGGCGCGCGGGATATGACGGAGAATATTGTAAGTCGTCAACACGATTATTTTTGGTTTAGTGTGTTACTAATGTCATGCTTTGCCTTATTTGTTGTTTTCGCAATGTTTCAATGTTGGTCAATGGTCACTGATGAGATAACATTTCGAATGGAATGGGGCGCTCCATAATTTGCTAGGTAAGTAAGCAAAAAGTGTATCTTTGGGTATGCAGTTGGTTTACCTAGTTAAATTTTTGCTTCTACATATCTTCAGGAACCTGTTTGACATTGCGATCTAAAATATATGTATTTTTTATCCTAGCAATAAATACTAAAACCCAAGTTTCGAAAACATTTTCTAAATTCTTTATTAGTTCTAAAAGACTATTGGTGTAAAAAAAATACTAACAGATCTATTTCCACGCCATGGACAAGACCCATCGCATGACAATTGTCTTGACTGCTGCACCAAAAATTATGCCGCAGAAGCTTGGGTTAAGCCCACTTATGATGACAACTAGAGAGCGATCGAACACCCAACCGAACCCAACTTCGGCCAATTTGGGGCACTGACTAATTGCTCGTTGGAGGAGCAGACAGTTATTTTAAAGCAATTTTTTCCAACAGACAATATGGGCTTTGAAACCAGTATTATTCAAAAATGTCACTATTTCTTGACAGCAGATTTTCGTTGAGAAAAGTGCCCAGTTCGTTATGTAATGAATAATTTATTTTAGTGTTATTACTGCAAATCATATCGCTATCATATAAATCCGAAAGGTTTATTTGACTTTTGTACAAAAAGAGAAACATGCTGAAACTAAAATTTTTAAATTAATAAAAATTGTCAAACGCTCGGCCAAAGTCCAATTTTTTTTTTTTTGCTGAAGCCGAGCCGAATCGGAACCCAACTTTGATGGCCGAAGCCGAAATTCAGTCGTGCTCCAATGCCAACTATCATTATTTTGGTTATGACCAGCTAAGATCGTAACAACGAGGAAACAACCTTTCGTATGCTGCGTCATAGTTTTAGGCGCAGTAGCTATGACAATAGGTATGTCGGGCGGATGTTCACTCAAAATACAAAGTTTAGATTCTGTCCCGATAAATAGATCTTAAACCCGATGTCAGCCATTCCTAACAATTTGATTTCCACTATCCAAAACTTTGGCCCCCCAGTGTCTGTAATTTGAAACGGAGTTTTCATTTGGATTCGAAATATCATTGACGCCATTCTTTTAAAATAAAGGCCAATTTCGGACATGCAGTTTTTTTATAATAACGTGAAAGTTATATGATAACCGTTGATTTTTTACCATTTTTTTTTGCTGACGGTATGGTGGATTGTATTCCATATAACGTATGTATGTTCAAAATTTATTTTTATATAGAAGAAAACGAGTGTCACTACAGGTGAAAAAAAATATCCAAAATCGTGGGGAATTTTTATCCATTCAAAACTTGCACTTTATTTAACTAAATTTTCATGGACTACAAGACTGCGTTCGTTATTTTTGTGAAAACTCTGAGGCTTAAAATTTTGACGGTAACTTTTTGAAATTGACTGAATGTTTAAAATCTGTGGTTTGTTATAAAATGAGCTTGATATTGAAAAATTTTGTGAATATTATTAAAAAAAAATTACATTGTCAATACTCTTTTTCGGCGTTCATTTTTACAGCTGGTTTATGGGATTGAATTGAACGGGTACTCATTTGGTAGTGTCTAGGGGCATATGTATCAATTACCGAACCCATTAACGAAATTGTAAGCTTCAAGTACTTGTTATTTTATTAATTTTACAACTTCTGCTCGAGGAAAGGAAAATAAAATTTAATCTAGCGAATTACCTAATATACCTCAATTTTTATACTACATATGGTATAAAAATTATAAAAAATTTACACTGCACATGAAAATATCGAATTCTTTTTACGTTTTCTAATTGATTATGTTGCGGTTTCACTTTTTAGAATAAAATGTAAGTAATAATTTCTTTTACTTTCCACCGATTTGAACAAAGAAACTTGCTTAACACTTTCGCGACACTACACTCCCGCTGACACGCATTCTTTAAGCCTTTCTCCCCACTTGATAGATACTTTTATGGAACAATATATTATTGTCCATTAAGCTGTCGCACAGCAAGGCAAAAAACATCCATATCACGGTTATTCAACTTATAAATATGTAGACCACATCCAGAGCTGATGAGAGGCAAGCATTTAATAAACTTTGAATGAGGTAAAGAATCAAGTGTGTTAAGGTAGCAGAATTACGTATTATATTATGGAAAAAGAAGATGTAGAAGAAGTGGAGAATCAGCAGATAAGCGGCCGAGAATAATAGCGAAGGTGATTTACGTACCAGTGATGGCCCACTTTTCCATTACCGTTGTACCTTTTCTAACCATTTCAACCAAACACTCTTTCAGGTACACTTTGCTCATTTTAGATATAATTTCGAATATTTGAGCGTATATATTTTTTTTATAACAAACATAACTGCTTCCGTTTTTGTTTTTCTCGTCTTACGAATTTTCCCCTTTTTTTGCATTGGTCTCTTGACTACTTTTGGAAAAAATCTCCCATAAGCGAGCGCTAAGCTCTAGGAAGCGGGCAGTTTAGTATTTTTGTTTTAGTTTTATATAAGTATTTTTTGTATTCCCACTGTTTTTCAACTATTGCAGAATAAATATTATTTTAAATAGGAATCCGCTTTGCCCATTTTTTTAATCTGAATTTTATTATAATTTTTTACGACATTCCCATAAGCGGATAACAATATGATAAACTAAATCACAGTTTAAAGCAAAAATATGATATTTTTAGGTTAGATTTACCATTTTTTCCTTAACATTTGCAAAAAATTGGACGGTGGACGGTTTCACTACGCAAAACTGTATAAAAAAATAAACTCAGGCATAGACACAGGAACATTGTGTGCTGAGATTTTTAGATCCCTATATTTTCGATTAGCCAGCAATCGGGTACATATTATACAAACAAATTAGATACAATTAGAAGTTTTTATTTTCCATCACTGGTACATCTGAGCCAACACGGCAGCAATAATAGCTATTGACGTCTAATTAGTAAGCAGCGTTGAACAGCAGCGCCAGCAGCTGTTGGTTCATCTTTTTGGCCTTGAATTTGTTTAGTTTTTTTATTTTTTTTTTTTCAATTTATGGGTATTAAGGTGCCACTGCTGTTTTCCGAAGAAATACAAAAATATATTGTAAGTATTTTACTATTTCAATCAAAATATTTTGGCTCAATTCAGGGTTATTCGTAAGCTGAACCATGAAAAATATTTTCGCCATTTTTCATTCTGCTAAACGGTAATATAAGATTTTAGAAGAATAACATTTTAAGAAAGCGTTTTAAAAAATATTCAAGTTTAATAAATATCTACAACACTGTGTATCTTGGGGATACCCCTAAATTGAGACAAAATTTGGCTGAAGTCGTAAAGCATTTAATCTTAAAAAATCACTTGAAGAAAATTACAATTTTTCGGAGTCCATTTTTGATATGTTTGTCTCTTGCTGAAAATAAAATATGTCTTTATATTTCGTTTTGACCGTAAATGACAAATCTTGCCTTTTAAGTTTTTTTTAGCCCAATTTTAATTGTATCAAATTTTATTTGCCATGAAGTGTGAGACGAGTTTTTGTAAAGTGAAGAGGAGTTATTATTTCATACTAGTTACCATGGATATGTACATTATTATTTTCTAACAAAAAGTTAATATTATAAAAACTCAAATTCTTGGACGTGAATTGTTGTTTCTCTTTCGATTTTTTGTTGTGCAAAACGTTTAATTTAATTTTATTTATTATGTATTCTTTTATTTTTTGTATTTGAATGAATTATCTGCGCACGTTAAAAAAAAAAACAACTTATCTCGACTAAGTATACTTCTAGTAGCTTATTTTATTATAGGTATCTTTTCTGCTTTTCGATTCAGAAACAAAAACAAATTTTTCGGAACCGAAATGTATAGCAGGCCTGCATTTAATTTTGTTAAATTTAATTTAGGTTCATTTAGTTTAATTAATTTTTGTTTTGCTTTATTTAATTTAATTTAATTAATTTTTTTTTTATTCTATTTTATATGCTTTGATTTTGTTTTATTTTTATGTCTCGTTTTATTTAATTTTATTTTTAATTCGTTTTATTTTATTTTAGCTTATATTAATTTTTTGTTTTATTTAATTTAATTTTATTGTATTATATTTTAATTCACATTATTTTATTTTCTTTTATATTATTTCGTATTTTCATCCAAATTTATTTCATTTAATTCTAGCCCATTTAATTTTTTTCATTTTATTTCAGTTTATTTTAATTTATTAAATTTTTTTTAATTGTATTAAATGTTCTTTTACTTTATTTCATTTCATTTATTCTACTTTATTTAATTTTTTTATTGCATGTTTTTTCATTTGTCTGGTTTTATTTCATTCAAATTTAGCTCATCTCATTTTATTTCATTTTGGTTTTATTTTACTATATTTTAGTCTACTTTATTTTATTTAATTGCAGTATTTTTTATTTTATGTCACTAAATTTTATTTTATATTATTTTTGCCTAGCCTTATTTCATTTTATTTTAGTTAATATTTTGTTTGCCTTCATTTCATATTATTCATTAATTTTTTTTTTTTGTATGCCATTTAATTTATTATATTATATTATTATATTTTGTTTCGCTTTTTTCATTTCGTTTTAGTTTTTGTTATATTATATTATTTTGTTTTATTTTTACCTCTTTTTATTTCATTTAAGTATAACTATCCACATTTTATTTTAATTTTTGTTTTTTTTATATTATATTTTACTTTACTTAATTTGATTTCATTTCCTTTTTAATTTTATTTTAATTAATTTCATAAAGTTTTAGTTTATTTTAATTTATATAATTTTATTTAATGTTTGTTTTATTTTATTTTATTAGTTTATTTATAAGTTTTTGGCCTTTTACTTTTTTTCTTATTTCACTTCACTTCGCTAATCTATTAGTTTTCAAACTCTACTTGATATCAAGTATTTTTCATTTCTTTTCATCTTCCCTTCGCTAGCTGCGTTTGCATTTGAATAAATCGTAGCTTAGGTAGTAAGCGAATCGCGGTTGAACTTTTTCAAGGTTAATGCAAGTTTTTTCCCCGCAAATCGAAACTGTGTTGAATTTCAAACTAGACATTTAATTCATATAAATTACTTGGATTTCTGTAATTTTACACCATGATTTTTTTGTTTTTAACTTTCCACTTTTGGAGGCCACTAAGGCTTTTTATACAGTAACGATATGATTAAAATCGTTACAATAATCTGCACTTAGATATAGGTACAAAAACACACACACATACATCTTAAGCCTTAATCTCGTTACAAAATTCGAGATGAGTGGCTAATAATATTTCAAATATCAATAATGGCATATCGAGCATATCGCCGATTAGCTGTTATAATATTTGAGATATCAGCTATTTATACACACTCACTTTGAAGTAAATATCTACTGCACATGCACTTATAAAAATATTTACTTTTATGCGGAGCACTTGATTTCTTTTTACGAGTATCACCGTCTCCGTTGGTGTTCTTTTTTTTTTGTGTTTTTTTTTTGACTAGCTCGCCCGGTAAATCTTTTAATTGTTCACGCGCCAAATGCCCAATTGCCACAGGCAAACAACAAACACTCGATAAATCGCACCGCAGGCCAAACCAAATGCCACCGTAAGCCACCAACGCTGAGTTTGATCTGTTGGCCCAGCAATTCGACTACCAACCATTCACCACCGGCGTTTGCTTACCGATTCACTCAATGGCGCTCTCGCTAAATCTCACTCAATTCATTTGGTAGTATCCGGAGTGAGCATTTTGGGTAATGTTAAGCATTTAGCATTTGTGCAATATATTTTGTAGTTATTTAAAATGTACATATTTTCACTCAATTTCTGTTCTCAGAATATCCTGAAAACTCTCACATTTTTTGTTTTTTTTACCAATTACACATTTGTAGTAGTAAGTGTTTGACGCAGTGTTTGTTTGCTGCCTGTCAACAAATTCGGCCACTGCTTGTTTGTTGTTATGGTTATATTTATGTATATTTTTTATGATTCCTTTGTTTTTTTATTTTATTTTTATTGGTTGGTTACCAAGTCATTACTAACCGCTGTCAATCTGCACACACATTTTTGTTTGTTTTATGAGTAAAGCGTATACAGAGTTTTTTTTTCATACTAATGAATTTTATGGCTTGTAAATATTTTCTTGCAGTTTTTAATTGTACTAATTTGGTTTCAGGTATAGACCTCTTTTTTTGGGTTAATGCACTTCATTATGCAACTTTATTTGCGCTCTATTTCTATAGTAAAAATCATTACCTTTTATAGTACGCGATTAGCTGTACTAATTGTACAAAAGTATGTAGGTACATAAATGTATTCGCGTTATCTGTTTTCAACGAAAATGCAAAAAAAAGGCAAAATTCGAGGTTAGATTACGTCACTGGCTCTTCTGATAGCTAGTTTTTTCATTTATTTTTCAAAGAGCTTAGTATAATTTCAATTTTTTCGGAGTCATACAGAGTTCAAGTCACAATTTCACAACACTGAGAAAGAAGGCCAAATCAGTAAACGTATAAATTAGATTGAAGAACAACATTTGTTTGCCTCTACACATTTAAATCCTATCCATTGTGCAGCTCACTGCAGAGGAAACAGTTCAGCGTAAGCTGAATTTTGAGTTTCTCACTTTTTAAGAACGAATCCCAATACTCCCCAGTCACAGTTAGTATGAAGTCGACTCTTAAGTTAAAAGCAGTGGGATATCTATCAAAAATAGCTGTATCCCCATACCCTTTTCATCAAAATAGGACCATAAATACGAATTTTCTGAAAGACTCGACTCCAGAGCTGCCTAGCGGGCCATTTATTTTTCAATTCACAGCAATAGTACAAACTCCAAGGTTGCTATCCAATACAGGAGAGCCCTGTACGAGCTTTCTCAGCAATGAACTTTCTGTAGAGCATAGAGCTCGGTTATCCTTAGGACCGTGTAGCAGATAAGCCGGCAAGGTAGGGGTTCAAATTACCTCGGATAAACTCGATGCCGCAGATAGGCAGAAGCATCAGGTGCGACGCGGATGCTTCTTGTCAAATTGCAAAGCACATTTGGTCAAGGAGCGACGTTAAAAGGTTTATGTCAGTAATATTGTACATATCGATCGCATCAGTTCATTGGTCGGCATTATGGCTGGACAATGTCCGATGGGGTACAAGGATGGCTTTCCACTCCAACGATTTTTGCCGCAGCTTCAGAGATGAAGAATAAGTGGAAAGTAGGAACACTGCCACTGCAACTATCCCCGCTCCTGAAAAACCAAGTATAATCTTTGGAAAACATTTTTTAGAAAGTGTTCTTAGTTTTCCGTGTTTTGTAAAGATCACACAATGGTTTCAATTTAGGATAAGATAAGAAAGCAGCATTTCAAAATTATAACGCACCCACATACTATAGGCAAATTTTTACTATTTATTTTTCTTTATTTAATCTTAACTATTATTATTCTTCTTATTATTTTTTCTTTTAATAAAAATATATAAAATTCATTCTACAATAAAATGTGTTGATTTCATTTTACTCAAAACATCCATCTTTTTTATCAGAATTTAATCAGTTTTAATATATGTATGTAATAAAGTGCAAGTTCCAAGTATCTACAAATTACCGTTAAGTATTGCAGGTATTGCGCGATTTTGTCCATATAAAATATTTCGAGCATGCGTCGCGGGGAGTCTCGTTATAATTTTTTTTTTAAACTATTTAAAAAAAAAATAACGTCTCGTGATAGCACAGACCCAGAGTTGTAGAGCTTGAGAGCTCGACTGACAGTTTTTTGGGGAGGCGGATGATCTTACTTTTAAGAAGATCCCGAACCTCAGATAGCATTAGTTGTTTTGTGATGGGATGTGATGGGAAATAAGTAGAAAATACATGGAAAATGATTGGCAAAAAAACTACCAACAACTCTCTAAAATTATACAAGAAATATCGCCGTTTATTTCTTAAACGAAAAACACTTCAGCCTATTTTAGTCTCATTAGTTTCAAGGCCCTGGTCTGGTTGTGCCTCATGGTATTTACTATTTTGTACTTTTGTTACTTTTTCAAAGATGCGCATTGGCTTCAAAATTTTAAATCGGAATATTCTTCTTTGAAGTAAATAAAGTGTTCTTTTGAAATTTTTTAACAGACTTGACTTGTTTACTCTTTCAATTGCTTGTTTTGTGACTGCAATCGGCTCGCGATATTTGAGTTTTGTGATTGCTCGTACCTTCAAAACCTCACTAAGATTTTAACATTCGGGCGTTATTTCTTCACTCATTTTATTGATGTTTTTATTTGTTTTCGTAATTAGCACATTTGCATAAATGATTTTTTTAAAGAAAGCTGAAAGCAAAACTAATAAGAACAACAGCTAGCTTATTTTTTTTTAAACTCAATTTAAAAGGAAGTATTGTAATGCCTCCTCCGGCAATTGGCGCAAAATACTGCTACTTTTACCTTCTTTATTTTTTGGTAGAACTCAAACATTGCTTTGTATTTACTTTAATGGCTTTGACTCTTGCCTTGGAGTTACTGCCGCACTGCCCCTTGGCTGACTGCGTTTTACGGTCATACTTCCATACCTACGTACGTAAATATATGTACATGCTTTGTATTGGCATTGGGGAACGTGTTTGGCATCGACAATATGCGACCTTTCATTTAACAACAAACTACTTGCATGGTTCTTATACTTAAGTTAAATAAATAGACAATTTGCTTAGCGAGTAGTAATATTTTTAAAGTGTCTAGCTGTCGTACAAAATGAGTGAATGAATGGATTGAATGGGTGAATGACTAATATCAACCATAGGTATATAATTCTGAGTGCATATGTTTGGTTTAGCCAACGCACCGAGACTAATATCAGTAATAATGACCCATGGATGTTAGCGAACTAAATAAAAATGTCGTTTTATGTAGTGCTTGCTGCTCAAAATTTAGCGATTCATTTTGTATTGTATTCTTCGTCCAAAATTATTCTTGGAAATATATTTACATATATTTGTGTTTGTAGAAAATAAAGCCTTTTGTTATATTACAAACTCGTTGGTCAACGCTGCACCGCTTACTTTCATAATTACTGGTTTTTAGCAGCTGTACGTACATATGTTCGATTTTTTTCTGGTCGAGATTTTTTTTCTCCGCTTAGTTGAAAGGTGTGCTATTTTGTATTTTGTCCTTGAATGTGCTGATTTTTTGTTTGTTTTTTTAATTTAAAATATGGCCTCGGTCATTTAAGATGTTTTAAATGAAAATCGGATTTATTTTGCTAACTGATATAATGCCCATAAAAGTGCATATCCTCATATGTACGAGTATTTATGTATTTATGTACGTATGTATGTATTTGTGATTTAAAATTTTATTCACCTTATTTTTTATATATCTTACAAGGTAAACAAGTACCCTTTGTTGTGCCACTTTAGCGAAATCTTTTAAATTTAATCTAACCAAAATTTAATTTATGATGATAATCCACGTACGTGGTCTAATTACTTCACCCGTTATTATTGCGGCATAAGCCAAAATCGATTACTAAAAATGGTAAAACCGACTTCGAAAAATTGCAAACCAGTCAACTAAATTTTAATTCATAATTTCTTTTTTTTGTATCAACAATAACTTTTTTATTTGTTGACTGCCCTTGAGATTTTTACTTGGAAAGTAAAGTCAAAGCAGTAGAAATTATAGCTGCTATTTCGGAGATCAACAAATCTTCTCATCACATTTCTTTCTAGACACTGCCCGGACTGGATTAGAACCAAGGGCTTCACACTTGTCAGGCAAGCACACATACGCTGTCCCAATCCGACATATGAACTGTTGTTGCTTCTCCACGTTCTTACATCCAAACATAATTTATTTTATCATCTGAGGTGACTTCCTTGTAATATCTAAAAGGACGATAAAAAAGCAACAAAAGTTGTTTAATGCGTTTTCTTACGAGTTTATTGTGGAGGAAGTTGGTTCGATCCCCCCATAGAAGAAGTCTGATGAGGAGATGAGATGATCTCCGAAATAGCAGCTATAACTTCTCCCATTGTTGTTTTTTCAATAACTTCCTAATAAATAAATTGCCTTGAGCTCCTGACAAATATTGTTGACAGGCCGAAAAATTAATTTGCGTATTTAAAAACTATTTTTATTTGTAGCAAAAACTTAATTTTTTAACAATTTAAAAATTGTCCGATATATTTTGGTGAAAGTCTAAAAATATAAATTTTATAATTCCGATGGAAAAAAGTATCAATTTATATTTATGTGACTATAGACACTATAGATAGATACTATATCAAACATATTCTATGAATTTCCCTTGCTCTTCTCACTTTTACTATGACATCATCAAATTGAAAAAATATTTTTGTTAGTATTATTAAACCATCTTACATGAATTCGCCTTGGCTGGAACTTTTTAGCTATGCTATCTCAATAGTCAATAGAGTAATAGCTATTAGCTACATATATCGTATTATTAGCTATTATCGTCGAGGTTCGAATCTTGAGAATTTCGTTAATCATTTGTATTTATTTCTTTATTATTATTTTTTATTTTTTTGTAATTTATTATTAATTAATTAAGGGGCGGAAACTAATGTGCACGCTGAGCAAAAGTTCAGATGTTGTTCCGGTTTGCATTATCAAAAAATGAATCTATAACAAACATATTGTATAAAGGTTATGCAAAGTGTGAGTTCGCGTACATTGCTCCTAGATAAAAAAAAACCAACGAACCGAAAAAACAGCTTTCAACCTAAAATGGTTATTCATGTATTTGGCACAATCCATGCCACAAATTACTTATTATGCCGCCTGCGCTGGTAATAGTCATACAGAGGTTAAAAATTATAAAAACAATGACGTTTATTTATTGCATAGCATTCATACATACATACATAACTGGTATATACCTGCGAATGTTTATGCAAAATAGCTCAAAATAAAATATTACCCGTGCATACCTGTGTTCATAAAAATAATAGCAAAATTTATTGACAAGTTTTGTCATTTCTGTTTTTCCTTTTTTATTGTAATTATTATTATATTTTTTAATACAATATAAATAATTCCCTAACAAAATTGATGCAAATGGAACTTTTAAATCCGAATATTTAGTGGATATATGTAGTTTAATTTCAGTATAATAAAGTTTAAGTTTCAAATGAATAAAAATTCTAGTTGATTTTTTATTTTTGTTTTTTTCCTGACGGAGTTGTGCGTTTTCTTCTATATACATATGTAACTCACGAGCAAAACTTAGCAAAAGTCAACAAATTATGGTTTCAAAATTGGTTGAAAATTCCAGGGTTTCCACGTATTCAAATTTTTAGTAGATAAGCGGTGTAAGTTATGTAAGTAAAATACAGTGATGTGGACCTCAAACCAATGCTTATAAAGAATACATTGGTCGGGTAGGGTTACCATGAAATCATGAAATATTTTAAGTAAGCCGCAGCAATTTAGGTTTCAAATGAAAAATTTTGAGAATTTTTAGGCACGATATACTATTGAATAGGGTTGCCATTTATTAAAAAAAGTTTAAAGGAATAGAAATTCTTTTAAGTAAAACACAGCAATATGGTTACCAAACGAAAGCCTTTAACCATGATAAACTTTTGATTAGGGTTGCCACCTATTAAATTTTTTAAAAGCAAATAAAGTACGTTCATTTGGAGAATTTGTCATTAAAACTAAAGCTTCAAGAAAATTCTTTATCAACGATATAACTTGGAATAAATAGAGTACCCCTTGGTTGTCTAAAATAAAGCAGTATGAGCATGAAATGAATATTTTCCGGAAATATTTTTGCTCTGATTTATTGCTGAACAGACAAGATAAATAAATAAAATATGTTGGTTGTGTAAAATATAGCGAAATGAAAAAAAAATGTAAGGGCTACCGCCCGTCTATAAAATGAAAACGAAAAAAGCAAGGTTATTTCGATGTGGGTATAAAAAATACTGTTATTCAGGGCTAACAAAAAACGACCGAGTTTCGACAGTAACTGGTACCCCTAGTACGGATTAAAAAGTTAGAAATTTTGATGGCATTTTTTTTTTATTTGTTGAATTTTTATAAAGTTTCTAAAAAATTTAAACTGCGACTAGATTTAACTACAATTTTATAAAAAAAATAATTTAATTTAATAAAGAAAATTGTCAAATCTTCCAATATATTTTGCTATTATTTTCATGAACACAACTGTACTTATCTGCAATAGAAATTGAGTGCAACCAATTCTTTCATTCTTGGCTTAAATATAATCACGATACCTCCCTTTGTAGTTCTTCGTTAATTTTTGTGAAAAAGAGGATACCTTTAGGCTTTCAATTCTTCAAAAAAATTTCTCAAAAATGCGGTGGTTTACTGTTAAAACTTTAAAAACATAGCTAGGATCGAACTCATTTGGATTGTTAGTATAAATACAAAGCACAAGCACATGCGCAACTATGCCCACTACTCGTTTTACGTATTGTGATAATTCCATCCGTAATTTGTTTACTTATGTCTTTGTTACGGGTATTAATGTTGACAGTTGAAGGCAAATATGCGGGTTCGTTGGTCGGTACGATGCAGGCGTGAAAGCCTGTAATGGAATCGGTACAATTTTTAAAAAATATTTTTTTTACGATTTTGTTAGCCCGCATATAGTTGGCTAATATGTTTTTGCCCTTGGTATTGAACTCTGCTAAATATTTGATTATTTACTATGTATGCAAGGTTAAAAAATAGGCCAATAAGGAAATGTTTCCCACCAAAAATTTGCATGCAAATACTAATGTTATTGCTAATATTGTAGACTTATATTTTCGTTCATTCTTTTTATTAGTTTCCATGCAATTTTTAAAGAAAAATAAAAATTAATCGTTTTAATGGTTCAGTATCTTATCTATACTTTTCCCTCTTACAGAAAAATAACACGGTTACTCTATTGCAGAATTGCTGTTGTACAATGTAATTTTAATCGAAACTTAACAAATAACTGAATTTGATAGGCAGCTAGATTTGAAATCCGAATTTTTCCTTCCACATTAAATACATATTATAAGTATATATATAATAAGCTTTTAACAATAAAAAGCGACTATTTCTCAACACCCGCAACAGCTTAGCAACTGCACCTCTTTGTCACGATTAAACAAATTTGTGTATTGTATTTCAACTTTGCCTTTCAAAACTTTTGAATTGTACACAGCAATGCCTTGCGGGTGCGGTGCAATTTTCGTGAACTACATACATACTACAACAAATAAAGCAATAAAAACATTACATCGATATAAATACCTAATGCTTCATATAACAAATTTGTCCAACATAATCTGTCTCCACTTCTTCGCGCCATTAAACTGTGTAAAGATTATTAGTTTTTTGTATACATTTATCTAATAGTACAACTGAAATTTGACTCCCGTCTGATTTTGTTTTTGTTACCTTTACCTTACCTTAAATGAACTTCCTACAATTGCTTTCAGCTGTGCAGATGTTGTGGTTGAGATTTTGGTGTATTTAGTTTTAATTTCATTTAACTGAATTGTATCCATTAATGCTCATAATGTAATGCATTTTGATACTTTTATTGCACCATTTGTTAATTTAGCTATAATATTACAAGTTTATTATATGTTCAATATGTGATACAACAGCAAGACGCACAGTTCGGCCAAACATGGAGCTATATGTTGCAAGCGCCAAATTATTATATCATTATAATATGTTCCTTTTTTGGTGAGATCTCTGCTAAAGCAGTAAATGGCTATATTAGATTGTGATATTGCTGCTTTTGATGTTCGAGGGTTGATTCTTCTCAACTTGATTTTTGATGTTATTTTGCCACAGGTGTAGTTTTGATTATTCATTTTCATTCACATTCACAAAAAGAGTTAGTAGCTAGTCCGGAACTGATACCAAGCTGGTCCAGAATTAGTACCGAGCTAGTCCCGAAATGGTTTCGAACTAGTCCGGAATCAGGCCCGAACTAATACTGAAATGTTTCTAGAAAAGTCCCGTCTTTCCAGACTTAAAAAATTTCCTCTCACTAATAATTATTATAAAAAGACTTATAATAAATGTAAGTCTGAAAAGAAATGTCTTTGAAGACTTCAAAAAATGTATCTCAATCACAATTATTATGAGAATACTTTTATAATAAAAGTATATATTTTTTTGATAAATTTCCTTGAAGACTTAAAAAATTTAACTCTCTGATAATTATTATGATAAGACTTTTATAATATAAGTCTCAAAATAATAATTATATAGTGTTGATTCACTTTTTCTGTTTTCTCTTATAAAAGTTACGTCTCTGTGCATTTTTCTTTGCATTAATTTTTTTTTATCTTTTGGGTATGCCGTTTTGTAGTCCATTCAATTTTACAAATTTGAAGTGACTAAAAATTATAGTTAATTTTTTTGCGGAGTATGTTTAAAATTTTCATGCTCGACAACAAAACAATTTTATTAAAATTTACACAAAGTTTAAATGAACTATATTTTTATACACAATTAATTAGAAATATTTGAAGTATCCAAACTTGTTAAGAGGTCCCTGCCGTATAGTTATGATATGCACTATACAGACAAATAATAAAAACCCCTTTTTATAAATCCAATCAAGTTCGCTTCTTAAGTCTTTCGTTACCTAATTTTTTTTCTCTCTAATTTTAGCAAATTAACTTTGAAATCACGTGCACGTACAGCTGAATTGCAAGAAACCTCTACGGAGAGCAAAACTTTGCGTCAACAAATCGCTGCACTGAAAATCAGCCGCGACGAAGCTATCGCGGAAAATGGGTGAGCCTTAAACGCCACTGGCATTAATAACTAATTATTATTTACTAAAAGTTTAAAGTTTAATGTACATTTACTATGCATATGGGATGTGAGTGTGTGAATTTTTCATCAATTTTATAGACAGTAATCATAAATAAATTAGTAGTGTACCAAGTGTACGTAGAAGCTTGTAGGTGCAAAATGTTTTTGATGCATTGCGTTGGTGTGTGAACTTGATTTGCGGTTGCCACATTTCATATAATTAATTTGTCATAAATAGCTAACAAGTTTGTTATAATTAATGTGGTTTTTATCTTTTTGTTGTTGTCCACAATTTCAGCCGACTGTCGAATGAACTGGCCGAACGTCAAGCGGAGATTTTAACACTTAAGAAGAAACTGAAAGATTCCGAATTTGAAATCGATCAACTGAAACAACAGTTGCGTTCGTATGTGGCGGAGGTGAAGAAGGCGGAGGACTTACTGTCACACAAGGTATGTAAATCATTCGTTTATATATATTTTGTAATTTCTTTTTATTTTGTTCTGTAAAGCATTGGGGCGTTTTAAGCGTATTATGTGGAAATATTAAGTAATGATTTAGATTTTAAGAAATAAGTACAAACATTAAGATGTCTATGGACCTCTTGCATTCATATTTCCTCAAAACTTTAAATTCTGCTGTTCATGGGAATACTTACCGAGGAACTGCACCATTAAATGTAGGCACAACAGGTTAGGTGAAAAAGGTGTAAAATGCATCCAGAACACATTCGCAGTTACATTCCGGTCGACATCATTTTTGAAGAAATATGAATCGGTGATATCACCAGCCCAGAAATTGCATCAAACCTTTGTTTTGTTTGCATGCAATGTCAGCTCTAAAACTTTTCTTGGTGGTTCTTCAGCACAAATCGGAAATTTTTCTTATTGAAGTAGCCATTATGAGAGAAATTAAATAGCCTAATTGCTGAACAAAATTTTGGACGAAAACAGTGGAGTGGATTTTCTTACAGCTTTTCAAGAACCCAAAGGCTTAAACGTTGCCGGCCTTAGGAATCTTAAGCAGTATTGAACAAAAATATCATGACAGTTTGCTAGTTGCACAAAAAAATCCGTTGATTCGGCGAATAACCGTTGATTTTTGACAATTTTTTTTTGGTGGTGCTGTTTTTCATCTAACACTCCCGGTAAAAAAAAATATCAAAATTCATCGGGAGTATTTAGCTACTTAAAACTAGAAGCCTGCGGAATTTTTCTAATTAAAATTTTTGAAACTTTGTTCAACATTTTTTTTGAAATCTGGACTTATATTGTTTTTGTTTTAAAATTAGCTGTATTTTGATAACACAATTAGCGAACACGTTTTAGCATGAGAATATGAAAAAATATGAAAAATATGAAAAAATATGAAAAAATTATTGTGCCTATACTTTTTTCCGGCTCTGTACGTATGAAGCACATATTTTACAAAATTTCTCTTACACCACCTGCTTAGGAAAAAGAACGTGAAGAAATGCTGGAGCATTATCGAAGTCTCTCACACGATGCTGTCATCTTGGAAGGCAACAATCAGAGTCTAGAAGAGGAAGCAGCCGAACAGAAGTAATTACCATGTTAATTTTTTTTTATTTGTATGTAGCTAATTATTCTACATAGACTACTACTAACTCAACAAGTATTTTATTAACTATAATAACACACAATTTCTACTTCCTTTTTTTCACTCTTTTGGATTTCTTTTGGTACGTGATTGACTTTCGTAGATGTTGTTGCTGCTGCGCAAGGCATATACATTAAATGATTTCTATTTTTAATATGTACCTATGTTACCAAAAATGTGATTTGAATACCTCTTTTTAGCTAGCACTACGTAGTAGTTATAGTTAGTTTGATTTACATACTGTGCATATCTACATATGTACTTAAATGTTATGTAGAGAATGCCAAGGTTAAAAAGAAAAGCCAAAAGAATTAGAAAATAATATATAGACATTATCCTCGTTTTCATTTAAGACGCCAAATTACCGAATTAGAAGATGAGATAATAGCGCTAAAAAAGGAAATTTGTTGCCGCAATCGACACATTGAACAATTGGAGGACAAAGTATGCACTTTTTACACTATTTATATAAAATAATTGATAATAATTTTTATTGCATTCAGCTATCTGCACTAACCGCACAAAATGCTAAGCTGGAGCGTCAACTCGAAGAAGCTTTCGATGAGCAACGCTTACTGAAGGTGGATTTGGCTTCACGAAAGGAGCTCTGCGACAAGTTGGATATTGAAAAGGACAAGTTGAATGCTGAACTAACCGAGCTAAATGAGATAAAACGCAAGGTATGTGATGCAGATTATAAAATTAACTAATTTCCGAATGAACTCATCTCAATTTGGAGGGTAAAGTGTTAAAAAATGGAGTGAACATGAAATGCCGAAATAAACTGAATTTCTTATGATGATTGAGAGATAGTTGGATTAAATTTTTAACGCCGAAACAGCTGGACGAATTTGAATGCATGCGCAGCTTATGACCTGGTTTAACATATAGAATTTATTAAAGAGTTGTATTCACTCAAATTAATAAGTTGACTCAAACATTGCAATATGGGCGTCAAACGAAAGATATGTGAACTAAAGCATTTTTGAATAGGGTTGCCACCTGTGTAAAATGGTTATTTAAATTTAATTAATGAAATACTACTATACAGGGGTTGAACGAAATAGGTTTGAGAGGGGTTTACTTCGAAAATAATTTTGAAGAGGGTTGCCACCTGTTTAAAAGGGGTTAATTCAATTTAATGAAAAAAATATGAAATATATCAACATAGGAAAGCTTCGTTTGGAAATATTTCTTGAAAAGGGTTGCCACCTACAATAAAGTAACAAAAAAAATTAAAATGTTATAATATGGTGGAAAACAAAACAGGTTTATAACAAAATTTTTTTGTAGATGGTCGCAAGCTGTGTTAAAGAGTTAATTCAATTAAATTGATATGAAATGGAAGAGATCTTGGAAAGTTTAATTTCAAAAACATTTTTGAAGCGGTTTGCCATCTGTTTTAAAAACAAAGTTCAATAAACTAACACTGTTAATGAACAATTATAATATTAGCGTCAAAAGGGAAAGGTTTGCAAAAGCTTTAAAAAAATATTTCTTACGAGCGATGCCACTTACTTAAAAAGGCTAATTCAATTTAATTAATGAAATGGTACTACATTGGTGACAAACGAAAAATGCAAACTTAAGAAAAAGAATTATTTAAAAAACCACCTGTTGAAAAAATTAAATATAAATAAACTATCAAAGCAAAAAAAAATTTACAAGTATTACACTACTGGGGTGAAAAGAAAGAGGTTTATATGTATGTATATGTATGTATGTATATATTTTTTTAAGAAGGTTTTTGAAGAGAGTTGTTTGAAAAATAAAATTCAGTTAATACTGTTATTGAGCAATTACAATTGGGTGTTAAGAGGAAGAGGTTTGTGAAAGCTTTATTTTAAATATTTTTTCGAAAATATGTTTGAGTAAGGTTGCCAGTTCTTTGAAAACTTCAATGCAAAGAACTTTTGACTATATGAAACATACATATGTATGTACATGTATTGGAACCCTTTTCCTTTCTGGTATTTTTCCTATGAAGTATCATTTTTGCCGCGGGTAGAGGCTACAGTACGAATTTTTTTTTTAAATCCACTTCATATTTTTTCCAGCTCGAACGCGCCAATGAAAAATTGCGTACGGATATGGATAGGGCAAGTAACGGGCAGAAGGTCTCCTCTGAAACGCTTGAAGAACTGCTAGGTAAAACACGACGTGATCTTGAAGAACAAATCAAAGTCGATAGTAAATTGAGTCAGGAATTGGTGCGTTTGCGGCAACATAACGATGATTTATTGGTAGGTTAATGAAAAGATTTTTGATTTCGTTCAAAATGACACTAACATATTTGCCAATACTTTCAATATACAGCACGAACTTGGTACTGAACGCCAACGTCGCCAACAGCAAGAAACACTGGCACACGAATATCAAATACAAAATCAAGAATTACGTCATAATCTCACCGACGATCGTTTCCGTCAAGCGCGTTCACGTGATCAGAGTCCGCGATATCCAGCGCAGACACTGTAAGAATACTCTTAGCCTAGCAGCCAGCTCGAAATATTAAAAATGATATTATTGAATTTTTTACTCTTAAATAATTTTTATAAAATGTCTGGCATTTTTGTTTTTCTTTTGTTTTTTTTTCGTTTTTTAGTACAAAAATAAAGTGAACAAACACAACAGCTGCGCTAACTATTAGCAGATTTTATAATAGCTTGTGAAACGAAACACTCACTCGCTCGGACACACATTACATATTTAGCTCTGTATAAAAGTACAAATATTCCAAATTTCTGCATAATCGAAACTAACAGTCTATATATTCAGCATCCTCAATTGCTGAATCGCCATCACTTATTTGCGCGCGATATTCCGGATAGTAAAGTGTTATCATATTTAAATATGTTTTGAACATACAAGGGCATCCTTTAAATTCCGGTATCTGCTGGTAATCTAGGCAACTATCGAATACGGGACGTCCTGTGAAATAGAAAATATATAAAAGTATTCTTAAACGGTTGATGCTGTAATCAAATTAAACAGGTATGTATGTAAGAAGATAAAGGGTGTTATATTCTGTTAAATTATCACCGCAACTGATTCTATAAAGAGAACGCAAACACAAAACATCAACTAAAATGTTGCAAACTAAATTGTGATTTATATGCCGTGATAAATTTTAATAAGTCCTTATTTTCCTCGGTAGCTACTGTTTCGAACACAAAAATGTACGCCTACTATATCATTATGCGGCAGTTTCAGACCTTATGTACCTCCCTACTGATCTTAAGCTAGAAATCCACACCATTCGTTTCAGGCCCTACCATATGCGAACAACGGTGCAATTTATCTATGCCACTTAAAAATTAATAAAATATTCCATCCGAGTGCCTGAACGCCTGTAAGCCTGAACAACTTCGAAAACCACAAAGCTTGAAAAGGCTGGCGTGGAGTTCTAGCTCTGCTATCATGAAATTTAGATATATGTACATATATTTATATTTTAAAAATTTCAAGGTGAATCCTTAGAAGGTGGTATCCTCCCATCAGTTGATTGCTTCTTCTATCTTCACCTTGCGCTGAGGGACTGTCAAAATAGTTTGTTTTAATTACACTTTCGCTTTCTTTTTTGACATTCCACCCGCTCGTTTGTGATTGTCTCTCTTAGTTACTCTGACATCATCTCTGACATTCTCTCCACTCAAAGATAAACAAAAAAATACATTGAGTTCTTATATTTGAATGAGGCTACCACCTTTTGTGAATTCACCATGGAAAACAATACTCACCTCTTGGCGTACATTCGTGCGAAGACCCTCTTGCTTCATGTTGAAAGTTTGTGTCTAAGAAATATAGCGAAATTAGTTATACGGTAACACATCGGTCTGCATTGAGAAATATAAAATTACCTTCGGCCTGCGCATAGCAACAGGGATCACAATTCTCGTACCGCCGCATGTTATGCTCCATGAAGCGAGCACGCGACTGTGGCTTGTACTGCAACATTTCTAGCGCGCATCTGTCCTCTTCTTCCGGCAATTCCTGATGCGGTGGCATAGTGGCATTGAAACGTGGCGTACGTCGTTCCGTGATACTTTGATAGCGTGGCCGCTGCTGCTGCTGCTGCTGCTGTATTGGTTTAAGAGCTTGTTGCAAACCACTTCGGTAAGGAGACGTATTGCAATCACTCATCGGTTGTCCAGGTACGAATTTTTGATCTTGCTGCCATGGCAAGAAGTTATGGCAGTCTGTGCGCTTCGATTGTTGTTTTCGCTGCTGCTCTTCTTGTTCTTCTTCTGCTGGTGCGATGATGTTCTGTGCTTTCTCTGAATTTGTGATTTCCACTCGCTCGCACCACGGCTCATTATTGAAATTTATTTTACCCTCATACTCTTCACTCTCTTCGTCACATAGACAACTGTAATTGTTGTTTGGTGGACTGTCGTACTCGCAAATCGTTTGGAAATTTTGACGTGGCGAAGTCTTAGCCTCGTCCGCCAATGTTTGACTGCAGTGTTTGGGTAGCGGCACATATTGTGGCGCACAACGATCCTCCTGCCGTTCAATAATCGTTGCTGAGTATTGTGTACCAGTCGAACGGAGATATATACAGCTTTTAGAGGCTTGTGGCTGTGGTGCTGGTGATGGTATGTAGTTGCCAGTTGCGGCTTCTGGTTGTAACGCTACAGCCAAATGCGAGTTTGCGGCTAATTGTCGTACCGGCGAATGGGTATACTGATCGCCCAACTTCTCGTAAGGTACTTCGCTACCGCTGCGTTGCGGAGACAGACATCTACATGGTGATGATGGAGGAGAGGCTGTCTGTGTGTTGCATTTTCGTGGCCTGCACATATAGACATCCCCAGCGTTTGCGATGCAGTTCCCACGTGGACTTGACTTTTTAGTGCAGTCATTGGAAGGAGGTAGGCAAGCGGTTTTGTAGTCTGTACAAGTTTCACGTGGTCTCATATAAATTGTTGGCGATTCAAGGCTGGGAAAAGGACTTAGCACTTGAGATCTTTCCAAACCAGCGCCTCGTGTCTCTCTTTCGGTTCCACCATAAGGAGCGTCCCCAGACTTTTCACCAGGTAGTTCGGTCCTTTCATCTGTGGCAGCAAGTCCCATGCCCCACATGCCGCCTTCAACTTTGTCCGTAGTAGCATATATCTCTGGCTTTCTAGATTTTCCACTTGGCCCAATTACCTTTCCACCTGGCTGCACTTGGTCTTCTATTTGTTGCGATTTATCGCCATCTCGTTGCTTTTTGTCTGACTCTGTACTAATTTTATGTTGTGTGGATCCTGATTGTTGTGGCTCTAGCACCATTTCTCCTTTAATAGCGAATTTAGCCCGTTCGGGTAAACCGACTCTTGGGCTCTCACCTAAGTTGAAAAACAGAAAACGTTTCAGCTTTAGCAAAATTCTGATTAATAAAAAAAAAATTACCTCTTCCACTTCGTGCACTTCTACTGCTATCATTCAGGTCTTCAATTGTAATTTCTGGAACTTCTGGCGTGGTTAAAAATTTATATCCGCTATCTCCCTTATCTGTGCGAGCGCTAGTCTCTGGACTGTCGGCCGTTCGGCCAGTACCGAGTTGTTCGCTTTTAAGATAAGACGATCTTGGTGAACTTAATTTTCCTGGCGCTGTTTCGCCGACAGGTGCTATATCTTTATATTCATTCTGTTTATCTCTGCCGGGGCTCTCAGTCTTCACTTTTGTTCCATAATCCAATTCATGCTCATATTTCTGGTCCGTTCTCTCCTTATCGACTTTTCTTACAGAAGCCTTATCCGCACCTGTATCCGCAGTTTTCTGCAAATGATCACTGCCAGGTTTTGCCTTTCTATAAAATTCTTCTTCCTCATCGTCTTGCTTTCCGCGGTATTGAGTGTCTGATGGTGGTATTCTATCCGGATCTCCTGTCGTTTTTAACCGATCATCGTCGGGACCACGAGGTGAACGAAGTTTTCCATCTGGACTATACTTGGTGTCTGGAGTGGATATAGCGTTTAGATCTAGCATCCTGTGTGATGGACTCTCCGGATCATACTTTTTTTCTAATTTTGACTTCACCTCAGGATCCCGGGTGCGTGCCGAACGAGGTGTACCATCTGGAGAATAAGCGGTACCAGGTGTGCGCTCGACACTAGGTTCTACAACTTTACTTGGTGGGCTATCTGGAGCATACTTTTCATCTAATCTAGGTTGGACATCGTGGTCTGAAAGAGGTTTTCCGTTTGGAGTATAGGACGTTACTGGTGTGGGCTTGAAATTAGCTTCTTTGTCTGCACGAGCCGGACTATAGGGCGCATACCTCTCATCTGATCTGGACTGAACACCATGGATATAATCGCGTGACGAACGTGGTTTGCTCTGTGTAGTGGTACCAGATAAGCGCATGTCACTATCAGGTCCATACCTTGCGTCGTCATGTCCTTCCCGAGGCTTTCTGTCCGGAGTGTAGGTGGTACCAGCAGGGCGTATGTCTTCGTAGTATTTGCGCCTTGGACTATCAGGTGCATACCTGCTATCTGATTTGTAAGGAATGGCACGATCATAGCTGTGTTCGGCGCGCGGCTTTCCTTCTGTAGTATAAGTGGTACCAGGTTTGCGTGGGTGACGGGTCTCATCATGTGCCGGGCGAGGTTTTCCATCCGAAGTATAGGTGATATCGGATGGACGCTTTTCACGAGGTTCGCGGTCTTTACTCGTTGGACTATCAGGACTATGCTTTCTATATGATGTGGACTGTGCGTGTGTATCATAGTCACGGGTTATGTAAGGCTTTCCATCTGATGCGTAAGTAGTGACAGGCGAGGGCATATCACGTTCTTCGTGCCCTCTATGTATTGGACTAGCGTTGTTGTAACTTTTACCTGGAGCATAGTCGCCTGGCGAAAGTTGTCTACCATCCGGAGTAGAGGTAGGACCTGGTCTGGATTTATCACTTGATACATAAGATGGACCCGTTTCACGTCCACCTCTTTTGGATGGCTTTTCAACAGGACTGTAGCTACCATCTTGCCTTGGCTGTTCTTCAAGTCTATATGCTCTAAATGAATCCGAGTCTCTACCATAGGTATAATCGCTTCCAGCTCTTGGTTGCCCACGGGGTTCAGGCCCGCGTTTTGGCCTGTCTCTTGAGTCAACTCCTTGTGTCCTGCTTCCGCTGTTATCGCGATTCTGGGCTATACGTCCCTCGCGCTTTCTTTCGGGGCTTTTTGATGGCAGAATATCGCGAACTATATTCTTCTGTACAGGCATTATGTCATAACTTCGGCTCGGTGGTACGTGGTAAAGCTCCCTATAACTTCCCATGTATTGAGATGCAGTAGGTTGCCTGGCGGCATTATCTTCCACATCAACCCAGGCATCGCCCACGCGGTAGTTATCGTACACTTCTGTTATAGTCGGAATATTTGCATTCCAATCCACATCCTCGCGTGGAGGTTCTCCTTGTTTTAGGCGTTCATCCCACGTTTTATCATCATCCGATTTATCATCACCACCGCGATCTTTGCTCTTCCGCTTTATCTTCGCTTTGTTTCGGTCTACACCATAGCGGCCATCACTCTCGCCTGGCTTACAAGGTTTATATGCTGTAATTGTCATCTGCTTCGTGGAGCGTTTAGTTTCTCGCGAATACTCCCGCACAGGTTTTTCCATCGCATACTGCATATGTTCATCACCAGACTCTGATGAGTTTTTGCGTCGTCTCTCCTTTGTAAAAGTTATTTCTAATAGTTTCTCTTTGCTCTTTGTGCGCCGCGCTTTTTCCACGGAATCAGTGCTGCCCGAAGATTCGCTCACACGATGTGATTTGCGTTCGTGCATTTGCCGCTTGGCTTTATCTGGAGACGGTTCTCCATTGGATCTTCGTTGCCTAGTTTTCTCAACGTCTCTTCGTCGCGATTTGCTACGTGCACGATTGTGTCGCTCAATATCGACAAACGTTCGACCATCCTTTGGAACGTCCACCGTGAGACGTTCCTTGTTGCTCGAATGTCGGCCACTACCACCATGTTTAGTTGGTGAACGCTTTGTGGGCGATGTACCAGTGGGATGATAAAACTCATCTGTATTAAGATCGCTCATCCGCCTACCATAGATGACTTGGGTTTGAGGTTTGGCTGGTTGGCTTTCATTGTATGTTGGACAAGGCGGCAAGTATGTGACACATGGTTGACATGGCGGGCATGGTTGGCAGGGTACACATGGTGTAAAAACTGCATTTGTTGTCGGCACTAGGGTGTTCTGTTTGGGATAGTCATAGTGATACTCGTCGCGACAATATTTATACTCATTACACGGCGTATGACCCTTCTCGACGTAGGTGTTTTTGTTGTATACTATGCCATTGTAATTGCCAACGCTGTTGTAGTGTTCGCAAACTTTCTGACAATTGCACTCGTTTTGATTGCAGCCACCAGTGCACCGACCGTTTTCCAAGTGATAAATTTTCACTGCCTTCTGACCATCACCCGTACAACCATAATCAAATGCATAGCAATTGGGCGGTGCCGGATCGAGCAGCCCTTTTGCCTTTAAGTTGGCCAGATTCGTGTTCGAGTAGTTTATGGCAGTCTCGATTTTTGCCTTGATATTTTTAAAATTATCACAATCGAGTGCGCTACGTTGTGTATCCTTCTGCAAACCGATTGTGCGCATGCGCGGCCGACACGAAGTCTGTTCGTCACGCGCGTAACGTGGTGAGGTGCAAACGAATTTATGCTGACTGGAGAACTTTTCAATTGTAAATTCAATATTGTCGGCAATTGTATTGAATTGACTTAGATTTAATTTTGTCGTCGTTGCCTCATCCGCTTGGAAATCGTTTTGTATGGCAGCGTTGCGCATCAATGGATGCGGTCGCGGTCTGAACATTAGTTTGTCACGTTCACGTTTTAGCTTAGAAATTTCATTATCGATTTCCTGTGCCAAACGCTTCAATTGCACCGAAGTGCGATTGACTGCACGCTCCAGATGTGTTTTATCACGACAGGTACTTATCAATGTAGCGCTACCTGGCGAATTGCCGACAGTTTCGGTGGTGGTGCGGCCCGATTCGGTTGCCGGCCGCTGTTTTGATGGCGTGGCGTTACGTTGCGGTTGTTGTTGTTTATGTTGTTTTCGCAGTTCTTTCGCATTCGGATGTGGAAATCGTTCACGTAATACGGTCTTTCTACGTTTGATATAACCGTTGCGACTGTGTTCGGTTGTAAAGCTTTCCTTGCGTTCAAGTTCGATGCTGTCCCCTAAACGAAGGATTATGCGATAATTTACGAAGGTAGGAACGAAAATAATTTACGTGAATGTTTCTGTTGGCCTTACCCCTATTTTTAAGCTCCTGATACCGAAATCCCATTAACACACTCAATTAAATTATTTTTCTTATTTTTGCTTTTGTTTCCCCAAATAATTTTAACAAATAAACGTTAGATATAAAATAATTTCGACGATTATGCGCAAATTGACCGTTTATAATAGAAATACATATAAAATGACACAAATTTAAAACTTTCACTCGAATCAAAAGGAAATAGTCAGAAAACAAATAGAAAATTTAAGTTTTCGTAAAATCAATAATGCCGGATTTTTTTATGAGCTGAAACAAAGAACGTAGATGCATAAGAAGGGACAAAGAACATAGATGTACATATAAGAAGGGACAACACGTTAGTTTGAAAATTGTGTGAGAAATTTAATAACGTACGAAAAAATTTTCCAATAGGAACTCCCCATACGCTTTGTGTCTCTGTTCGTACGGAGAAAAAGAGCATGAACATTTTCGCTTCAAGTTTTGAGGAATCAAAACAAAGAAGTAAATGTAATTTTATGTGTTTATTGAAATATTTTTGTGAAAATTAAAAATTTTCAAAGAAAATTGTGAAAAATCGTGAAGAAACGAAAAAAGTACCATATTATTTTAACCATATTTTTTTACATCTACGTTCTTTGTCCCTTCTTATACATCTACGTTCTTCGACAACGTCGCTACCATTTTAAACAACTGATATTTTTCTTATTTTTTTATTCACCACAATTTTTAAAATTTCTCAATTTTTAATACTAAATACTAAAAAAAATTGTTTATTATGAAAATGTTGATAATTCTATAAAAAAAAAAGCCATGTTAGTCAAAGTTTCACACTTTATAAAAAAATTATAAAATTCAACAAATTTTAAAAAATTTCTAAATTTTTTATCCGAATTTTCAAAAAATGTTATTTTAATTAATCATTATAAAAATATAGATAGTTTTATAACAACAATATAAGTCAAAATATCAAACTTTCTAGAAAATTTGTAAAAATTCAACAAATTTAAAAAAAATCTACATTTTTAATCCGAGTTTCAACAAAATTGTATTCTATTTATTTTTTATAAAATCATAATTCTATAACAAAAACCATGTAAGTCGAAGTTTAAAACTTTCTAGAAAATTTGTAAAAATTCAAAAATTTTATAAAATTGCTCACGTTTTAACCCGAATTTAGAGAAAAATTAATTAAATTTTTTTTAATATAAATATAAGCATTCTAGAAAACTTGTAAAAATTCGACAATTTAAAAAAAAAAGATCTACATTTTTTTCGAATTTCCAGAAAATGGAATATAAATCACTTTTTACAAAAATATAGATAATTCTATAACAAAAGCGATGTAAGTCAAAGGATCAAACTTTCTAGAAATTTTTAAAAATTCCTGAATTTTTAATTTTTTAGAACATTTTTAAAATTAGATAGGAGGAAATGAAATTGTCAAAACTTGTTTACAATTAAATTTTACTATTCAGCCCTATCGCTGAATCTATCGTAGCTCGATTTTCTGAAGCTCTAAACCGTCACTCTCTGGGTATGCCTTGGCTTCTCGGCAATCACTTGCAATTTTTCCGATCTCTAGTTGCAGCAGTTTTTCTAGTTAACATAGTCGCCGAGATGAAAATGCGCTTCCTCGGAAGAGATGTTTTTGAGCAAAATGTTTGTACATTTCGTTTGCGTTATTTTCCAATGTGGTTAAGGCGTGATAGAAAAAGTCACTATATGGGCCACCCTGTTGATTGGCCAATACGTACAGTTATGCAAGCAATTGACCGCATGGTGATTTTTTTTATAATATGCGCATTACATAAAATTTATAAAAATTCAGCATTTTTTTAAACTTTTTAAACATATTTTTTTTTTAATTTTGGCTGTTTTGTGGTCAATTTAATCTATTTAACCATTTTTTTAATTTTTGGTTTTGGAATTTTTTTTTTACAAAAAACCATTAAAAATCATCGGAAATTAATGGAAAAAGTGCGTACGAGCAGAATATAAAAATATTGCCAAAAATCAACCGGAATTTTTAGCCACTTCAGACTTCCACATTATGCTTAAATTAAATGAGCTACAAAGGGGCATATCCAAAAATTAAAAAAAATCATTTTTTTTACCAAAAATTAAAAAAATCATTTTTTTAACCAAAAATTTAAAAAATCATTTTTTTTTAATTTCAATGACTAGTTTTGTAAAAAAAATTAACAAAAAAAAATTTTGTGCGAAAAACAATAAAGTAAATAGTGTAAAAAAATCACCATGTGGTCAGTCGTTTGAGTCACCGTATGTTAGTTTGAACACCACACGCTGCTCACCAAACTAAAGCTTACGAATTTGTCGGTAACCACACCACTGTGCAGAAAGTGAGTGGTAAGTGTATTACTCTCACTTAATGTCTCTAAACAATCCATTAGGCAATTTAAGCCAGAGTACTGCAAAGCTTCTACCATCAGAATCATAGCAACATTAATAAAATCACAAACAAACATATTGTAGTTTTTTTAACACGTTTTACGGTAGCGTTTTATTGATTCCAGAATTCAGTAAAGAGATTCTAAAAAAAATACGATACATTTACAAATATAAAATAATTCACAGTTAATGCATTTAGTATGTAGTAATTAGAATGCACTTCACATACGTAATATATGTAAATATAAATCTTGTTGCATATAACCACATACCTGCCCATAGTTAGTACCGTTATAAGCACGTGCAATCACACTTTCCTCATATACATATATAGTTTATATCTACATATGTTATGTGATGTGTATCCTTCAAGTACTTTTTCGATTTTTTTTTTAGGTACATACCTACATTAGCAATCATTATATAACCTCTGCATTCATTAGTCCCATCAATAAATTATCGTTACTTAAATAGTTTAAAGCTTCATTATGCTATGATAATTATAAGTAGCATTACTATACTATTTTTTGAAACCAAATATTTGCCTATTAAAATAACACTGAGCGACAACGTTGAGGGTTCTCAAAAAAAAACTCCCATGACTATCTCGAATGACGCTGGTAGCCAAGAATTTAATTGACAAGCATTTAAAGAAATGGAAAAAATGCTTGCTGTTTATAGTTTTTGAAACTGTTATGTTGTATTGAGTCGTCTTCGTGTGTATTTTAATTATTTCTTGTTGAACTTTGGTTTTACTCATTTATTTTTAAAATTCTCTGAACTTTAAATTGATGTATAAAATGCATGGTCCATAAATAAACTGTTATGCCGAATTTATAAATTGAAAGCATTATCCGAATTTTTAATGTTAACGAAAAAGTTGTTTCATGACAGTTGTGAGATGAGAAATATTTTTCCCGTTGACAATAAGAGTTATTATTTGTCAGCCTTTAGTTTAAACGTTGCCTGATAATAGTTATTCGATCTTTACCTTTATCTGTATATTTATATGACGAAAAAAAAGAGAATCTTAATTTAAATATAAAACCAAAAATCTGTCAAACAAAGATGCGGTGCCAGCCAACTAAATAAGCTCAAAGCTTTTTCTTCGCAATTTCTAATGTTTTTTAAATATGAAGAAATGATTCTATTGAAAACTGAAAGCAACTATGCCGACTTGAATAGCTGATTATTTTTTAGAAGCATTTGGTGATGTAGTGGCAAAAATGCACTCCGAGTTTTTTCATTGCTTGCCAAGAGGCACTCGCTATTAAAAAAAAAACATCTCTGAGACTTTCGGCTACAGCTAATAAAAAATTGTAGAAAGTGCATTAATTTATACCTTTCGTAAATGTATCAATATCAATAAGACAAGTTCACAAAATTTTAAAAATTTTTTGATCTCCGACGCTTCTATTTTAAATTCCAATGTGCAATGTTTCGCTAATTTCGAATATGAAGCCAGGTTATAAAAAATTGGAACAGTTTTTGAAATATAGCTAAATGAAGATTCTTTCGAGAGCTGAAAAAGGAAGATAAATCACTTGTATTTTATAGTCAGTTGTAATTTCCTTTTAGCATATAGTACATACATATGTAATAGTTCCTATGATTTATGTGAACAATATTTTCTAATCGGATTATTTATTTAGGAGTTTATCGGGAATTTTAAACTAAAATTTCAGAAAAAAAAATTGCTTTCGATGTCAATTCAACAAATATAATATTAATAAAAATATATTTGAAATTGATCAGATTGATGTTCAGAAGTTATTACAATTAAGTTACTTCTTTTTTACAGATCTCAAAAATTCAAAAATTAGCTAATATATCTGAAAAACCGCTCTACTTCTTTATAATCCTACTTCATATTCGAAGTCAGCAAAAAAATTACATATGAAAACATGTCGTAGGTCAGATTTTTTGTCGACTAGTGTAATAAGCAAAACAAACCACAGCTAACAACAACAAAAATTACACACACACACAAGATCGGCGACTTCGAAATAGCTAGTTGTTGAGAAAATGCCCGTTATGATTATAATTTATAAACCGTATGAGAGTGTGAAAACTATTCTTTAATTGCTTGCATTCGAATCATTTTAAATAACGTTGTGTATATACGAAATTTACTTTTATTCAATTCCAAAACGTTTAACCAACACATTTCAAGTGAAGCAGCAAAAATATAAAATCTTTTTGTTTGTTTGTTGTATTATTTCTAGTTTGCTTTTTCATGCGTTTATTACAGTTTGCTTAATTTAATGCATAATTTTAGGCGCACACATTTATTTAGCATAATTCAAGCTGTATTACTTTCAAATAGCTGCACAACAAGTTATATTATTTTCTGTTTTCATTTAAACTGATAAATATGCAATGGTATTCGTTTCAAAGTTATTTTACATTTTGCTTTGTTTTTTTTTTATTTATTTTTTTTTGTGTTGGCGCACAGCGCACTTTTGTGGCAACTTTTAGAGCTATACTTTTTATATGTTTTATGTACTTATGTCATTTTAAACAGCTATGTCTATGTTGATATTTGTATCTTAGTTACTACAATCAATTACTGCCTCTATTTTGTTAATTAAGGTCTTTTCATGGTGGTCAAATTGTTGTTTAATAGTTATTGCATATTCAAATCTATAATTCCGCTTTCCTGCCGTTTGAGTTTAATTTAAAAACCAATTCAATCATCATAAGCTAATTGAAGAGTCGTAGCCTTTTTTAATGGTAATAGAAACAGTCAATTTTCATCGCCATAGCTAAAAATAATTTTATTGAAAATTTGGGCAATACATTTATAAAACAGAATTTCATTAATAGTGCACTCTCGAACAAGGCATATTAACCCTAAAAATAATAAAATAAGTGTTTCAAACCACAGTGGGTATACTTTGGGGGTATACCGAAATATTTAGCGGTCCACAGAGTTAGACTACCGAACACTAAACAAATGAAGTATTCTAGTAATTTTAAATAAATGCAGACTTGCAATCTATACTACTAAATAAAATTGATTATATGGAAAATATTTGTAACAATTTGGCTCTCAAGGTACTGAATGGATTTAAATATTTATTTTTTAAATGAAACATTTTCAAAAGCAATAGAGTGGTGGCATACTTATTTATTTTATTTTATTTTATTTTTTGAAGAATATGCACATTAGGGTGCGCACATCACTCCCCATACAAACAAAAAAATCGGTGTTCGTCCATCGGAACTATAAAACTCCTCATATTTTAGGACACCTAACAAAATACTTCGCAATAATATTAAGATTTTTGAATTTCCAAGAATCGTCTCAGATAATAAAACGGTTTAAGCTTTAAAGTTCTGAATATAAATATTTTAAAAGTTTGTGCAATGGCATCATAATAATGAAATTTTGAATGCTGTCTTCGACCTTTTTTGTTTTGCAAAATTGTTGCCAAAAGAATTTGAATAACTCAGCCAAAACTTAACCGATTTAGACTTATAATATATTATTGGAAAGATATTTTCTCATCAAGTTTTATTTCTTTAAAATCGATCCTGGTCACGTAAATCTTAATATTTTTCGAAATATTATGGTGGATACCTTAAAACATAATCAATTTTTTTATTCCGGTAGAAAAGCCGCAACTTTTTTCTGGAGAGGCCACCCTATTGTGCATACATACATACACATACCCCGGATATTTGCTAATTTCTTTCTAATTTCGCACACAAAACTTAATAAAAAGAAGAAGAACCTTTTTAAAAGCAATTATTTTCAAATAGTTTAGTTTATTAAGATCGAATTCTTTAATTTTTTATTGCTGATTCAGCGCCAAAATTTGTCTAATTCAATTGCAGATATCGTATTCGATACGATTTGAAAATAACCTTTGCACAAATCTGTGCCAATAAAACAAAACAATTAAAGTCAAGTTGGGACAAAAAAATATAAATTTTTGAACAATAGAAAAATCACACAACTTTAGCCAATTTGCAAGCGTTTGTTTTACATTTAACGCAGTCCCAAAAAAAAAACTAGTTCAAATACATACATACATATGTTGTTATTGTTTGTTTATAAATCTCATATTTATTTAAGCAACTCGTTTTTTTTATTTTGCTGATTATTTATGGCAAAATATTACTTTCAGCATACTTTTATCTAATGATTTTTTTTTTTTTAATTTTCAATTTTTTCGAAAGCTGATTTCTTGAGCTTTCTTTAGCACGCTTACAATCTTTGCATTTTGTTTGTATCTTTACTTTTACATCTCGTATATTTAGTAATGTAATAATTTTTCTTTTTATTTTATATTTCATAATTTAGTTCTAAATACTAGTACTTACTAATAAAAAAAAAAGAAGAAGAGCAAATTGCTTCAAATGGGCGTTGAACATTCGCTGACAGCCGTAAGTGCCACAAACATAACAAGAAAAAAATTAATTTATGTACGTACTACAACATGCAGCTTCTGCACACCTCCTCCACACAAATCAGAATGAAAATTTTTTGTTGTATGAAAATGAAGATTTAGTTAATGTTAAAATTTCATCAGCGTTTTATGATTTTAACGGAAAGCGGTGCTCCCCTTTTTGTTCGCGCAATTATGCAACTTTCTCTTTCCCGTACTCTCTCTCTCTCTCTTTCTTTCTCACGCTCTCTCTCTCTTACGTTCGTGTACGCTCTCAAATGTGTGCATTTGCTGCTTAATTACTGCCTAATTAATTAACATTCAATTCTAACAATGCACAAAGAAAATGATAAAATTACAAAACAATTTACAATACAAAAAAAAAAAACAAAAGATTCGTTTAGTTTTGGCATCGGCGATTTTCACACCAATGTCTGTTGCCATTTTTTTTTTAACAAAGTTTATTACTTTTTCTGCTTTGCAGAAGTAGTAGTTGTTGTTGTTGTTGTGGTTGTAGTTGTGGGTTTTGTTGCCGCCACCAATGCAGTCGTGTGCACGCTGTCCTTGCGATTGGTCGACGAGCTGCTGCTGCCCCTGGCGCTTGCACCACCACCAGCTTTAACGGCAGTCAATACAGCCTTTTCAGCTAAAAGAAAAGATATGCGAAATCAAAATTTTTTCATTTGCGATTTTTTTTTTTTTTTTGTTGTAAAAAACATTAACCACATTTTTGTGATATTTTGAACTTGTTAAAAAAAAAATTAATGAGACGAAATAAATGATTTTGAAAGGACGGAAAGCATAAGTTTCTCATAAAACTCGAATGTCGCTAGTTATGAAACATGACCTTAGTAAAAGTTTGTGTTTAGTGGGCAAATACATCTATATTTTTCATTTAAAGAGGGTATTCTGTAGCATTGAGATAGAAGTCCAACGTATTGACAAATTTTGACAATGTATTTGTCTTTATTTTATTTTGTACTAATTTTTACAAAAAATATAACATTAAACATACAAATTACATTTTCCTTCAGAGAAATTTTTTTTAAGCTTTTGTTATTAAATTTCTGAAAGATTTTCTAAAAAATTCTGATTAAAAGGTTTGAAAATTAGGTGGGAATTTGTGAAATGTTTCTGCAAAATTTTAAACTTTGAAAAAAAAAATAAAGACAAATACAGTGTAAAAACTTATACTTTTTTCGTTATCTTTTTATAAAAATATAGTTATTTGATAATGTAATAAAAAAAATCATGCATATTAGAATTTCAAACTTGTACAAACATTTATAAAAATTCAACAAATTTTCATTAAAAGTTTCAACTTTTTTTATTGAATTTTTGTACAAAACAAAAATTCTGCAAATGAAAGAAGTAGTCATCAAAATTTCAAAAAGTTGTATCCGAATATTTTGAAATATTTCGGGCATGTATAAAAATTTCCTTCGATGTTAGACACATTTTTTTTACCGACGAACGAAATTTATTTATTGGAAAAAATTGTGAACGTAGCCAACAATAAAGGTTATAAAATTTATTTAAAGAAAAAGAACACTGCAAGTTCGTAACATTTGTTTGTCCATTGCCTAGTATCCTGCTTTAAAAAAAAACAAAAAATTCAATTAAAAATACGCCCAAGTAATGAAAAAGAAGTTTCCTTCAATCAAAATTTCTTAAATCAGTTTGCAGCCAAGTAATTTAAAAAAAAAAACCATGAGAAAAATTTGTTGTAATTTCTTGGATAGTTAAGGCTATACTCCAAAAATGCTTACATCGGCAATGCGACGACTGCCAGCATTTTCTTTTAGTTCAACAAAATATCGGTAACTTCGTTCTAACAAACTTCAGTTTCATGGAAATTTGCGCATTTAATTTTGCGATATTTAATCAGAGAGTTAGAAACCCATTGGAAATACCATATAGCATAGTAACTGCATAACTTTTTCCATTACATTTAATTACCATTTTTCTGTGAAATTTCCCGATCCACGCCAACATCGCGTCCCCACTTTGCCGCAGCAGTGCCCACCTCATCGCCGTGCTCGTCAATGGTCTGCATAACATTTACTCCAACAGCACCCAAATTAGGCGGATTAGCTGCGCACCCAGTTCCAACGACGGCTGACGTGGTAGCCTCCTCTTCCGAGTCATGTGTACTGGTAGGCGAATCCTTTTCCTCGGCAATACGCGGCAACATCTCACCCGGTGCTGGCAATGCTATATTTGTGGGCGTACCAACTGCTGCAACAGCCGTTGATTCTGCTGTATTCAAAATACCACTACTGGGCAACTGAGATTCATTTGATCCATCTAAATTTCCAACTGCACATAAAGCGGCTGTGCCACTACCACTGTTGTTGTTGTTGTTAGTATTAGCAATGCTAGCGCCACCACCGATACATGTGAAACTTTGTTGCATTGCATTTATTGGTGGCAACGTGGTTACTGCACTTGCCGACGTACCACCACTAGTACCCGCAACACTTGCATTCGCTGCTGTGCCTGTGCTAGGACGCCAAACTCCACCAATCGTACGCTGTTGTGGCTGTTTTATTGGTGGCGAGCAGCAAAGCGGTGAAATTAGTGTACATTTTGCCTCAGCGCTACGCGGATGTAGCCGATCTGGTGAGAGTGCACGTCTTAGTAGCGGTGAACTCGGTTCACCACTTTTCGTGCGTACGAAGCCACTTTTTTTCGAACCACTCGCCATGGTTTGCACTGTGGGCAATGAACTGCCAGGACTGTATGATTGTGTGGTATTCGAGGCGCCCGGCTGATGGCCCACAATAGGAAATGCTAATGGTGATGGCGAACGTGTAGGTGAAGCTGGAAGCGGTGATGGTGATGGAGTGCGCGCCAGCGGGGAAAGTGGTATGTGACCGACAGATTTGCGCCGATTTGGTGGCAAGGCGCCAGCGGCGCTGGTGTGTAGTGACTTTACAACACCAGCACTACTACCACCAGTTGGACAAACTACAACGGCATTATTGCCACCACAACCTGTGTGCAATTTGTGCTTTAGGCCATGCAATGTCGATGGACGCTGATAAAGCTGTGGCACCGAAGTAGGTGATACTGTAGAGAGATATAATGAAATTATGAAATTATTTCGTAGGTAAATTTAGTTTAAAAATTATACCTGGAATGTTACCACCAACAACACCACTACCTACTGCAGCACCTGTAGTAGCAATTACACCACCCACCACGCCGCCAGTTGTACCATGCGGTAAAATGACACCACCCGAAGCGTTTGTGTTAATCGTCAATCCAGATCCCTTCGTTGGGGTGCTGGCAAATGCAGGCTGCGATTGTGCGCTATTGCCACCTGTCGGAGTATTCGGAGCTGATGAAGATGGAGAAGTAGATTGAGATGAATTGCCAGCTGATTGACAGCAGCTGCTATGATAAGATGAGTCCATTGGAGACAAATTGCGATTACAAGAATTGCCACCGCCAGCACCACAAGATCCAGTGATAACGGTATTGACTGCGGAATTGGTTGGGGACCCTGCAATACCCGCAGCGATCTAAGGGCGGAAAAAAAAAGTATTTACAAAGGGAACAAATTTAAATAGTCTCTTATTATAAATATGAAATAATTGTTACTTTTTATTCGCCACTGCTATGTTCGCTTATCGAAAAAAAATTTAGCTTTAGCTAAGCCAATTTTTAGGCGCGTTTTCTTCTATTCTTGCGCCGATAACAAGTTACCGAATCGACTTGAAAACTTAACCGATTTACAAAAATTAAAAACAAAAATTCATTATACAAAGGTTCAACCGGTTTCGCATATATTCGATTAAAATGCTTTGCCTGTCGTACAAATATATTTTTGGGGAAACAATTTTTTAAACACATGATCTATATTTTTTATATACATATGAACCGAAATTGTAACAAGCGTGCAAATTAAATATATGTGGTATTACTTTTTGCAAACCCCTAATTTCTAACTATTCGAAAAATGCCAATTAAGAATTTTCCAAATGTTTAAAAAAAAGCACGTCGAAATAAATGCTTCGCTTTTTTGAAAAAAAAAAAAAAAAAAAAAAAAAAAATAGTTGAGTGCGCATTGGTGGCCCTCATTTGACAGATACAGTGACCCAAACAATTGGCTGTATAGTAATAATATTCGCATTGTTTTTCATGTACAATTTTTTTCGTATATAAATACGGATTCCAAATTTTGTTCAAAATTTATAAATATTAAAAAAATGTCATTAGAATTGCAAACTTTTTAATTTGAATTTCTGTGTTTCTTCTACAATATAAGGCAAATAAGCGATCTAAATGATTTAGATTTTTTTTTGAAAAATATTTGTAAAAATGTTGATGCCTTTTACAAAAAATGTTTTGTTATGTTTTGAGCCAAAGCCAATAGTAACTAAACTTTTTAAATAGAACAGAATTAAGTTTTTCTTGTTCTAATTTTATTTTTATCGATATTTCGACTTTAGTTTGAAGTTATATTCAGGAACTATTGACTGAGCATGGTCGGCAAGAAAACAGCATCATTTTTAATAGTTTACCCAATTGCTTTTGATTTAATTATGAACAACAATTTTATAAAAAGTTATCGAAAAAAAATTATAGTGCAGCCAATTGTTTGAGTAACTATAGGATACTTCTAGAACCGATAGGTGGCGCTGTTGTCGAGAAAATATATTTTTTGTTTATGTTTTGCACCTAGGGCTGCCACTTCAAAAAATTTACTTCAGTGAAAACTAATTTTTCTGAAGAAAAAAATCTTCTTTATATCTCAGTTAATTGTCTCTTCTCTTTAACTTTCCCCCTCCAGCCTGCCGTTCATCTCACTCACCTGTTGTATCTCGGCCGAGGCACGTTTGTTACTAATTCGTCTAAACAGCGAAGTTTTGCGCTTCTTGTCGTGCTCCTTCTTCGTTTGCTTCTTCTGTCGATTTACCCCTTTCTTCGCCAGCTTACTTTGCATCAAATCTCGCTTGCGCCCACCACTCTGTATACTGGTATGCTCCAAAGGTGTAGCACGCAACGTTACATGCTCACCGCCACTCAACAACAACTGTAAAACCTGTGTGTGGTAAAGTCCCTGCACCAATTCACCATTAACGTGTGTAATCAAATCGGCCGGACGCAGTCCTGCCTCAAATGCAGGGCTACCCTCTTCCACGGCCATCACCAAATGATGCATCGTATAAAAATCTGTGTCACCATAATAAACACGGATCGTATGCACAGTAAAACCAAAACCACGTGGCCCGCGCCGTATAATGATTGGTGGCTTCAAGTTGGTAACCAATGGTGAAAGATCGCGACAGGGTGAAGTGTCACGTGAGCTTGCCGTACTCGAGCCACCATTGCCGCCGCCGCCGCCGCCGCCACCGCCAACTCCTACACCACTGCCTGGCGATTGTATACCTGAGGCAATACCGCATAGCTGCTGCGCCAACTGTTGATTATCCACAGCACTGGACATCAATGATAAACCCAAGGCCGAGGCGGATTTTACTATCGAACGCGAACGATGTTTACCCAAATGACCATCCATTGATTTGTGATGATGCTGCAATGCGAGTGGTGATTGTTCGCGCGTATTCTCCGCAGACGATGAACCGCCACTCACCGTCTCGTCCTCGATGGATATGGAGAAGCGTGGTAGTATATCGCGCGCACATACACCTTTGCGTTTGCGATGAATTTGCGGTGAGAAATCGTCACTATCTGTTGCAGTAGAGGATTCTGGTGTGCTGCGTGAGGGCGCCGCAACAGCTGGTATTAGTGATGGATGCGAATGTGCTGCTTTAGCCAATCCAGTGGATGCAGCGGATGTTGCGGTATTGGATTCTTCGGTTGAGGCCGCAGCAATTGCGGCTGCTTGTGCAGCGGCGGCACTCACTATTGTGGCTGGTGGCGTAGCGGGTGTGGTAATTATAGCTGTAGTCGATGGCGGCATGCTGTGACGTTGCGGTTGGCGTTCACGTTGTTGCAAATATGCTGTGCCACTACCAGCGCTGCTAGCTGGAGAGGCCGATGGGCTGGAGATGGATGACTGCCGTAGGAATTGGTTGAGCAAACGCAATTCGTTGTCGTTGCCGATGGTAATGTTGTGCAATAATTCCGGTAAATATTCTGCATCGGGTGTAGATGGCACTTTGAGACAGCCAGATGTTAGCTGTGACAGAGAAAAGAAAAATTGAAAATAAATTAAATTATCAAACTCGGTTTCAAAACAACGGTGACGCTCACATCAAGTTTACGCAATTGTGGTGTTGTCAAAAGCTTATTTGCTATGAAATCGCTGCTCATGCTTGGTGAGAGTGCAGCCATCGAGGAATCCACCACGGTATTGGTGTTTTCAGTGCCAGAGGAATTGGCAAATGTGTTAGCAGCACTGGCTGCAATATCTTTTTTGGCATCAAATTGTGTGGCCGAAATGTCTGCTGTAGCGCTGCAAGCGGATGCTGAAACTGATGTCACACTCGTGGTAGTAGGTGTCATAGTAATACTGGAGCAAGTAGAGGGTACACGCGACCACGAATAGTGTTGTTTGCGATATTGTGGCGTTAGCGAAGAGAATGAGCCGAAAACTGGCGTATCGTCGGTATCGTCAGTATCCTCCCCAGCCAAATCGTGATTGTATCGATCCATACGTGCTGTGAACAAATTGAAAAGCATACACTGTTTAAAACAAAAAAACACTTTCAAAGTATATAAAAATAAACTCACTATCAAAATAACTCGTATCATCATCGGTTGACAATTGTGGCACAAATTCAGCTTTTTGTCGCAATAACGAATTCCAATCTAAACCCATAAAATAGATGTGCTCCTTCACCTCTAAAGCGCCACCCTGAGTACCCAAACGTTCACGTGGATTTTGTTGCAATAACTGTGTTATAAGATCCTTTGCCTCTGTCTGTATATCCCAATCCTCACTATCTGGCCACTCGATGTCGTCATTGACTGTGTGCGCAAAAAGTTCTTCGGCAGTCTCACCAAAGAATGGCACACAACCAATAAGAAATTCGTATAATATAATTCCCATTGACCACCAATCGACAGGTTTACCATAGCCCTGTCGCAATATCACTTCCGGTGCTATATATTCGGGCGTACCGTAGACCTGAAAATGGAAACACATATTATGTTTTTTTCAATTAACACGCTTGAAGAGCGAGCAAAGAAATGAAAAAAGTTGAAGAAAAATCGGACAGTCTTATACCAAAATGTCAGTATATTCATTTCCTATGAAAATTAACCCTGATTTCTACTTTCTTATAGAATACTTTCAAATTTAGAGGTTCCTTTTTTATAGATATACCGTTGTTTTCGCAAAAAATAATGGCAAAATGTATTGACAAGTTTTGACAATTTCATCTTTCGTTATTTAATTCTATTATTTTTTTTAGCATTGTTAATTCTATAACAAAGGAAGTAGCAGTTTCAAATTTTCTAGAAAATTTATAAAAATCCACAAATTTAAAAATTATGAGAATAATTTCAAACTTTTGAATCCGAATTTTTATAATATGAGTTAGTTTTGTAGCTCATTCAATTTTACAAGTCTCCAGCGGCTAGCAATTTTTGTTTGTTTTTTATTTATTTCTTCTTTTTTGCTGACGATATTCCGCTTTTTCCATACAAAAGTAAATTACGTTTTATGGAAGAAAAGGGCAACACCGTCAGCTACAAAACAAACTTCTTATTCAAAAACTTTTTAAAAATTTGTTTAAAAAAAATTAGAAATTTTGATGACAATTTAAAAAAAAAAATTGAAAATTTGAAGTTTGAAACTTCGATTTAAATTGTTTTTGTTATTGAATTTACTTTATGTTACAGAGTATTCATGCCAGAACTGCAGCAAATTAGTAAAATGTTTTGAAAACAAATGCATTCGCAATTTTGTTTATGATATTAACAGAAGCATAGACGATTAAAAAACCAAAAAAAAAAATTAACTTTTTGATCGGATTTTGATCGTACGATTTATTTTATTATTTTTACTTTTTGCTCGGTAACTACTTTTTATTATTTTTTTGCACAAAAATAAAAACGAAAAGCAAATTTTTGTGAACTATTTAAAAAAAAAAAAAAATCGTAAAATAAATCTTATTTCTGATCAAAAAAAGAAACTCAAAATATATTTTTCAAACGAAAAAATTAAGCTTAAAAGGTAATTAAATATTACACAGTACGACAAAATCAAATTAGGACGGTGGCGCTCTTGGCGCCGAATGCTTTGAATTAAACTTGTCCCAAACAGTTTGGTTCATATAAAAATTTTATTAAAAGTACGTTAAGTAAATTTTAGTTTGAAATGAAATGAATGATATATTAATAAAATAAAAGCAGTACGTTAGAAGCGAACCTCCACGGTCCTTTGAAGCTTAAAAATCAATTTTCTCAAAATTCTGACGTGCTACGCCGAGACACGTATTTCTTTATTTTAAGCCTATTTTCATATTCTGTTAACATTTGTCATATGTACCAACCACTGCCGTACTGTGTTATAACCGAGTAATAAATAAAAATAGCTTAACTCATTTTTTTGTTGATAAGAGCAAAATTCAGAAGATATTTTTTTTTTTAATTTATGTGCTAGCAATGAGCAATAACTCAATCTCAATTAAATATGGACTAAGATAGGAGCATATTAAGAATGGGACAAAGCGCACAATAAACAGGTACATCGACAAATAGAGAATGGTCCATGAAAGGGTAGATCTTGTATTATGTCAATCTTAATTTTTTATTGCGGCTACCTGCACTGTGTTCAAAATGTTTCTGATTTTTTAAATTAATAATGTTTATTATTCAGTTATTTCATGCTCACCTGTTTGTCTGAAAACTGTCGGGTCTCCGAATCAATGTAGCCCTCGTACAAATTTGTTGCTAACGACATTAAGCCCATTTTAGATAAGCCAAAATCGGTGAGTTTTATATGTCCTAAAGCCGTAATTAGCAGATTATCCGGCTTAAGATCGCGATGCACGATGCCATAACTATGCAGATATTCCACCGCTAATACTGTTTCCGCAAAATAAAATCGTGCCATATCAGGTGGCAAAGGACCGATATTTTTTAAAAGCGTCGCACAATCGCCACCCTCAACATACTCCATTACCAAACATAAATGTTTCTTCGTTTCGAACGAGCAGTACATGCTAACCACAAACGGATTGTCGGCAAATGAGAGTATATCACGTTCGGCAAATACCTGCTCCACCTGATTACGTAGGATGAGATTATTTTTGTTAATTTTTTTCATAGCGAATCGTTGGCGCGTAGTCTTGTGTTTAACCAGGTACACCGCACCGTAGGCGCCATTTGAGATCAATTTTACTATATCGAAATCTTGTTCGTTTGGTATCGGCTGCGCTGTCTGTGTGGACTGTTGCGCAGTTGAGCGTTGAGCGAGAGTCGTTGTAGCAGTGGGCGTGGCATTGGCGACAGCGGTACAAATTGCTGCGGCAAATGATGGCATTGCAACGTCGGGTCCACCTGCCACTGGGGTTTGTGGTGGTTGCAGCGGCAACGGTGGATGTGGTGTGCACGTGCCACTACATGCTGCATGTACATCACCAGCCAACAGTGCGTTTGATGAGTTGAAATGAGCTGTGACGCAAGTATGCGGTGAATTTAATAGCAATGGGGTACATGTACCCTGTCCAACATCTGTTGATGCAGTGCCGCCAGCGGTAGAGGGAGCACCTTCACAAACTGCCTGCGTTTCCTTCATTTCCTGTTGCATTTCTGCAATCGGATCGCGATTCAACCCCAACTTGTGTATAATGTATTGTGGTATATCTGCCTTAATGCCTTGTATTGCCTTTGCCTGACCCTCGGCAGCCTCTAACAGTTGATAAAACTCCTCTGGATCGAATTCTAAACATTCGAGTAAACGTGCTGGGCGCGATATGATTAGAAGTAATTTTTTAATCACACCAGTTAGCTCTGCAGCTGCCTCTGGTGACTTATCTTTCGTTTCCAATAGCAAACGTTCGAGATTCTCACTCATTTCGTAGAAGTAACGCGATGTTATTAACTTTGCTTCAGATTTGTGCAAGCAGTCTCGCGCCATTTCGAGCACCTGATGATGGACAAAGCTAAGGGAGAGAAAAAAGTGAATTTGAAATCAAAACAAAGTGGATATTTACATATATTAAATATACACTAGTATATCCAACCATTTTGTATCCACGTAAATAACATTACAAAGATATTAAAACTATTACGTTTTTATTATGCATAATTTCAGGCTGATTGAGCTACTATATGTGGTGAGTAGCAGCACGCTTGACTTTTATTATTGAATTCCCTTTATCAATTAAAATTATATAAGCTATAAAACGGCATATTGGAAAATTTCTTAAAACTTTGATAAACAAATTTTAAGTGTTTTAATTTTATACAAAGTTAGAAACTCTAATTTAAAAGATTTTTGATACAGACGAACTTTAATATTGTTAAAAACAAAAATAACTAAAACGACTTAATATTAAAAACATTACGAATATAGCGAAAACATCACCGTATGCTCACTTTTGTTATTCACTGCTTGATAAGAGTAAGATTTAAAATATGCTTATCTTGACCCGCTTGAAAAATAAATATTTCTTTTAATTATAGAATTTTAATGCACTTAGCATTTACAGTCACGGAAAAAAGTATTGGTATAGTAATTTTATTTATATGTATATGTAAGTATTATTTACAAGATTATGCCTGCTAAAACTGTTTCGTAAATTTTTAAACAAAATTTAGCTCATTCTATAACAAAAATTTAGCAAATTAAACAAATTGTCATCAAAATTTTTAATCAGAATTTTCACCGAAATTTCGGATATGCAGATTTGTTGACCATTCAATTTTAGAACAATAATAAAGTGGCAGTTTTGAGTAGCTACAATTTTTTTTTTTGCGCAGATGTTGCGCACTTGTTCCCATATAACTTATGTACAAAATTTATTTTTATATAAAATAAAAAAACTTGTAACACTACAGGTGAAAAAATTCTTTAAAGCATCGGGAAGAAAGCTTGTTCTAAAATTGAATGGATTACAAAACTTTGTACAGGAATTTTTTGTTAGATTCTGGTTGAAAAGCTTTAAATTTTAAAATTTTTTTTTAATTTACTAAGTTTTGTACCTAGTTTGAAGTTAAAACTTATACCGTTTTGTTATGGAATGAGCAATATTTTCACAAAAAATGAACGAAAATGTTTTAGCATGAAAAACATTGCGAATAGTATGAAAAACAATTACTGGACCAATACTTTTTTCCGGCACTGTAAAAAAAAACGATTTGATTAACAGATTTAACCGAAGACCGCAAGTACAAAATTCAAAAAAAAAAAAAAATGATTGACCCTCACATAATAGCTCTGAAATAAATTTATTGGGGCAGTATCTTTAGTTTTACACTTAAGTTACTATTATGCGTTGCCACAGTTATAAATCAAATAATTCTTCTATATTTTATCAAACATACCGTACAATCGGCTGCGAGTCCCGGAAACTATTGCACGCTACACTCTTATTCTCGTTTATAAAATGCTTGAGCCGCTCCTCCATCTGTTGCGTGGCCTTCGGAAAGCGTTCCTTATACAACGTGTTCATCATGGCAATCTCATTGTCCACAATCGGTGAACGCGACGGACTTGATAGCGAACGCGAACGTGGTCGGTGAAAGGGTGACATGCGTCCAGCGAATCCACCACCAGCAGATCCATTGTTATTGGCACCACCGCTGCCGCTGCAACTGCCGGTGGTACTAGGTGTAGCTGGAGTCATATTTGCAGAGCTTGATGGTGTGCCAGACACTGCAGCAGCAGCGGTAGCAGCAGCAGCAGCAGCGCATACATTGCCGCCAGCACACAAAACGTTACTATCCGCACAACAATTTGGACATTGCGGACGCGTTTTTTGCGAACGCTGTGGAGTTCCAGCGGTGCTTTTGGTAGTATCTAAAGAACTCGCATTACTACTGCTATTGTAACTACTATAGTTCGTTGTCAAGTGTGGGACGGACACTGTTTTGCTCGTTGAAGCGTTTGCTGTTGCTGTTGTTGCGGTAGTGGACGTTGATGGCGTAAAGGCGCCGGACATTAGCGCACAATGTTTTTGGCAATGTACACGCGGTGCCGCTGCTATAGCCGCCTGTAAATGCTCCACACAACATAAAATGGAATTGCCATCTTGAGCAGCATCATCGTTGGGTGGAATGTTTTGTAGCTGATGGAGCGCTTCTTGACTGGAACACTGTGACTGAAGAGCAAAGATTTGAAGATATAGTCGATTTGTTGTTTTTTTTTTGTTTTAGATCTAGAATATACAAACTTACCGACAAATTCGAACTTCCAGGCGTAGTGCCATAGCCCGAAGAAGGCAATGATGCCACAGACCAACGCCTGCCATCACCACGGCACGATGCTACACGTTTTATGGGCGCAAATGGAAATTGCATTGGTGAATTTATGCGTGGACTGTCGATTGGACTTGCGGAGTAGGGCGAGTGTGAACGCGGTGATGTTGTGCAAGCATTTATGCCAGCCGTTACTAAACTCAAACGATGATGTGCCACTCCGCTGGACGTGCCACCAACACTAGTGCCACGCATCACCACACCATGCAAATGATGTTTACCGATACCTAAGCCAACACCGCTGCCCGAACGCGATATATTCAATGGGCTGGCTGTAGATGTGGCTGCAGATGCGGCACCACTGGCACAACTAACGGTGCTTGGTGCGGTATTGCAGTGATGCATTGCTGTGTGTGTCTGAATGTTGCATGTGGCTGAGGAATGAGATTGCGAGAGTGCGTGTGGACCGGGGCTGAAACAGTGAGAGGCATCATTGCCGCCGCTATTTCGTAGGTAACTGCCGGTGAGACAGGGGGCTGACTTGCCCAGCGAGGAATTGCGCATGCGCACCAGATTCGATGTATCTAAAAGGAAAATTAAAATTTGTAATCAAAGGGATTACACAATGATTATTGTAATTTTTTAAATAATGAAGTGACTATATTAAAAAAAAATATAAATACGATTATTTGCTATTTAAAGAGAAATCTAAATAAGTCTAAAAATTAGTTTGCCAACAAATTCAATAAAGATATCAAACTAATCAAATATAAAATCAAGCATAATCCTAAAAAAATTTAAAATATTAACTTTTTATTTACAGTTACTTCCACAATTGACCATGATGATTTTTTTTATAATATTTGCAATGTTTTTCTTAACATTTTGTTCGTTAATTTTTTATAAAAATAGTTCGTTTTATAACAAAAATGACATAAACAAAAATTTCAGAACTTGTAAAAATTCAACAAATTTTCAAAGTTTTTTTTTACCAGAATTTCTAGAAAATTTTTGGATTTGCAGTTTTGTAGGCAAATCGATTTTAGCAAAATAATATGCAAGTTTTAAGAGGCTAGAAATCCCATTTGATTTTTGATAATTTTTCGAAAATGTGTTTTTACATAAAATCTAGCCATTATGTGTATGGAAAAATTAGCGTAAGATCAAAATTTAAAAAAAAAATTGGATTTTTATTATGTTAAAATTAAATGGAGTATAAAATTCCAAGCCCAAAAGCTGTTAACTATCTATTTTCGATATGAAGATAACGAGTTAACTGCCGAACGTGAGTTATCATGGCACTGTGAAAACCGCCCGTAACACTCCTTAGAATAGATGGCAATTATTTAATTACTTAACAAGTTCGATCAAAACGAATTTGATAAGATCAAGGAAAAGTCTAATAGAATAATACAATTAATAAAAATATGATGATAACTTACCACTGCTCGTCGAGCGCATAGAGTAACCATGCTGATAGGAGATCTTGCGCAATAGCGCATTATAACTACGTCCCGGCAGCGACACTGAACTGCCCGATAGTCCACCCGAAGAGGACTTGGTCAAGTTCGAATTGCGCAACAGCGAATGCGATGTTGTCAACGCTACGTTGCTAATATTACTTTCTCCACCAACCGCTTTTGCCGACGCAGTCAACCCTTCCAACCCCGTAGACGACTTGGTAACGCTAATGCTCGTTTCCTGCTTACAGCTGGTACGTGGACTACCGCCACCACCACTGCCGCTGCCACCGCTTGCGCTCAACTCTTGATCGGAATCATCAAAAACCAACGCACGTGCCGAATAACTCGATTGTGGACGCATGCGTGCCATAGATTGTGCGCTCAAATGACGTTTAGCTACCGGACTTCCTGTTGAGTTGTTAGTGGAGGAAGATTTGTTAAAACTACCCGGCAATGACACTGTACTCAAGTTACGACTACCCGGCGGACTAATAGTTGTGGCAATACTAATGTCTGGATGAAAGGCAGCACTTAGCATTTCACGCAACGAAGTGTTGGGCAAGTCAACCATGGCTGTGCCACCCAAGCTACTACCACTTCCACTGCTAAACTCGGCGGCGGCATCACAACGTTTGTGTGGCGTTGAAGTAGAGATTTTGCCAACACCAACAACACCACCACCACCACTGCCACTGTCATTGCTGCTAGTAGCCGTTAGGAATGCTGTGGTGTTGGTATTAGAATTTGTAGTTTTTGCATCACTACAGGTGGTATAACTGATTGAAGATGTTGTAGTAGTTGACATTATTGTTGTATTTGCGTTATTGGTGGGGGAGTTAGAGGTGCTGATGGTGGGATGAGTTATGTTTTGGTTGTTTGTACGTGATTTTGGCTCTTCACGACTCATTTTCACAGACAATCGTAGCGAAGGTTCGTTCGTGTTGAAGTTTTTTTTCTGATTTGGTCAGCTTTTATAGTTGACCCTTCTGTTAGTTGCAGATTTTTATTATAATATTTTTAGACATTTTGTCCGCATTACAAAATAGATCTCATGCTTGCGAGTATATGTATAGATGTGTGTATGTATGAAGAATGATCGTGATAAAATATATTGTTCCTTATTATCCTATAGGATTTCTCTATGTTTACTTTAAATATATAATTTCTATACACTGACATTCAGAACGGCAACCTTGCTGGCTTTAGCGCTGTAATTGGTTAGCGCCAGTAGTTTCATTTTACTTTTGAAGTTGTACTCGGTTCAGCGTGACGAAAAATATCTGCAAAAAAAACAGAATTTTTACCAAAAAGTTAATATTAATTTTATAAGAATATTATTCAGGCCCGTTTTCAAAGAAACTTTATATCGGGTGTTTTTTTTACAGGTTTGTTTTTCGAATAGAGATAAAACTGGCATTTTGTGGTCAAATCTGGCAACTCTAATGTCATTTATGTTCAGTTTGGTTTGCCATTTCATCATGAACAGGTTGACAAAAGAACAACGCTTGCAAATCGTGCAAATTTATTTCGAAAATAATGGTTCAGTTCGCGAAGTTTACCGCGAGCTCCGTTAATTTTATGGTCGACATAATCGTCCATCAGAGCAATTAATTCGGTTAACCATGGATCGTTTTCGCACTACGTTTACTCTATGTGATAATACGCATCCGCAGAGACGTCGAACAGTGCGCACCGAAGAAACAATTGCCGCTGTAGAGCAAAGTGTTGAAGAGGACCCGAATGAATCGATTCGCCACCGTGCACAGCAATTGGAGCTTTGTCCATCAACTTTATGGAAGATTTTGCGCAAAGATCTTGGCTTGCGACCTTACAAGATCCAGCTTGTGCAAGAATTAAAGCCGCGAGACCATGCAATGCGTCGTGATTTTGGTGTATGGGCCGAAAATGAGATTGATCTCGATGCTGATTTTCATCGCAAAATTTTGTTCAGTGATGAGGCTCATTTTTGGTTGAATGGCTACGTCAACATTTGGAGTGAAGAGAATCCACATGAGACCCTTGAAACGCCATTACATCCACAAAAACTGACTGTTTGGTGTGCTCTATGGGCTGGTGGAGTCATTGGGCCATACTTCTTCCGCAATAATGCTGGAGAGGCAGTTACCGTTAATGGAGACCGGTATAGAGCCATGATAACCGACTATTTTGTTCCCGAATTGGATGGCATGAATGTGGATGAGTTGTGGTTCCAACAAGACGGCGCTACATGCCACACAGCGCACGTCACAATCGATTTATTGAAGGAAACATTCGATGAGCGCATAATTTCGCGGAATGGACCTGTAAATTGGCCACCAAGATCGTGTGATTTGACACCATTGGATTATTTTCTTTGGGGATATGTGAAGTCGCTCGTCTACGCCAACAAACCAGAAGCGTTAGGGGAATTGGAAGCCAACATTCGTGGCGTTATTGCCGACATACGGCCCCATATGCTCGAAAAAGTGGTTGAAAATTGGACCTGTAGAATTGGCTTTATTCGAGCCAGCCGCGGCGGCCACATGCCCGAAATCATATTTAAACATTAATGGCATAAAATTATCCTTCCAATAAAGCCAAATTGATGGACCTTAAAACGATTTTCTTGTGTTTTATTTCAATTCGAAGTTCTATACCCCTAAAAAAACACCCGATATTAAATCAATGAGTAAGTGGAAGTTTCATGTAGCTAAGTGCACTTTGAGCCGAAGATGTTTTGGTTTTCTTTCATATAAAGACAAACAATCAATGCGTTACAAAACTGCATACATGGGAAATTATCTTACAAATTTTTTTGAAATGGGAAAACTTCAACAAACTTTAGAAAAATTTTTAGAAAATTTCATTTGAAAAACATTGGGTGTGCAGTTTTATAACAAATTTAATTTCAGTATAATAAAGTAGGTTTTTCAAGTGGCTACAAGTTACCCTTGATATTTGACAATTTTTTTATTGAGGATATTGTGCGGGTTGTTCTAGAGCTCTTATTAAAAATCGACTAACCGACTACTCGACTAGCCCACAAGTCAACTGCAACTTTTTTGATGGTTGATAGTCGAATAGCAACTATTCAATTAACCGTTCACCATCGATTAGTCTGAAAATCGACTAACCGAAATTATTGGAATAAGGACAGCTACTCACAATAAATTCATAAAAACTTCAGTATAGTGGAAAAAGAATTGAAAGAGTGCGACAGTGTTTTATTCGTTTTGCTCCTTGAATCGAGGAGGTCCATTCAATTGCTGGTGTTCGTTTAAGATATTATTTTCTGGCCTCACTGATTCCCGAACCTACTTGAACTCATTAGCTTCAGTATTCCGCCACGCAACACCCACGCTATCAGTATCCGTTATCATCCAAAGTTAATTAAAACTAATTACTATAATTTTCATCCCATTACAAGAGCCCACAATGAATTTAATAGAATATTCAGTAGCCTTGATCTAGACTTTGCTCTGCCGTGATATCGTTTTGGCTCAATACTCGAATCTCTAAACTCTTAGTCAAAGTTACTGTGTTAACTTTTTGATCTTCTGTTTTTCCGCCATAGTTAGGTCTAAATTTGTGAATATATTCTGTAAAGTTTATGTGATCATAGACTCAATAAATAAAATTTCATTTCAAATTATTTGACTTTAACATTTCTTAAAATTAAGGGAAAAAAATATGTTCTTGTACAAAAGAAAAAAAAAACAATATGAAAACAATTTGAATATAGAAAACTGTGTTATGTCGAGATAAGTTTTTTTTTTGTCAAAACTCCACAGAAATGTTGGTGTAATACAAATTTTAGTGCAATCTAAAATCACTGTTTTACTAGAATTTCGAACTAGGTCACTTTTTAACTTGGATAAACTAAATTTTCCCTGAACGACGGTAATGAAGCTGTCAGCACTTGAGCGAGCTAATTGCGAATTTGTTTAGTAAGCAGAATTTGCAAAAGTGGCGATTGCGCTAAATGGAAATGCGTTCGCACGAATTTATCTTATCTAATAAAATAAATAAATAGTATTTATTAAATTTTGTAAATAATATTCTTAATTTTCCAAGTATTGACTCAATCATTTATTGCCAATAAATCGATTAGTGAGTTGAACTTTCTGTATTACATACATACTATGCACAGTTGAGGTGGGAAAAATAGTAGCAAAATGTATTGACAATTTTATCTTTCCTTATTTAATTTTAATTATTTTTTATAAAAAATATAGTTAATTCTATAGCAAAAACCATGTAAGTCAAAGTTTCAAACATTCTAGGAAATTTCTTAAAAATCGACAAATTTAAAAAAAATATATTGTAAAAAAGATACAATCTTTAAATAAAACTGAAGACAAAAAAAACAAATTTTAAATTTTTTATCCGGATTTTTTAGAAAATTTTGTACTATGCAGTTTTAAAGCTCATTACAATTTAAAAATTCTTATTGATTTTTTTTTTGCTGACGATGTTGCGCCTTTTCTTCCTAATAAATGAAAAAAGCTTTATTTTATGTATAGTAAGAAAATGCTGAGCTAAAAATTTCTACCTAAGTAGTTTAAACTTGTACTTTATTAAACTAAAATTGAATGTGCTACAAAACTGCCTACCTCAATTTTTTTTTTTTAATTCTTATTGAAAAGTTTGAAATTCTGATGAACATTTTTTATACTTTACCTAATTTTTACAAATAATCTCGTCAGTTTGAGACTTTGGCTTGTTTATAAAAAATTATTAAAATTAAATAAAGGAAAGGCAAAATTGGCAATACATTTTGCTACTATTTTCGTGATCGCAGATGTATATGTACTATATATGAAAAAGGTTATTGATCCATAGCAGTTTTTATGTACTATTGTCATAGGCAGAATAAAATATTGTTTTGGCTCGAATGAGCTAATTTAAAAACTCTATCTTACCAATAGCTGCTGATTGCGAATGGATTTAACTACGTCATTGCTAAAGTTGCAAATTTGTGATATTATTGTATTTGTTTCATTTATACAGATTACTTAAACAACTGACTAGATGGTGTGTTTCATGTTAATTTTTTTAATACATTATTTTATAGAATTAAAAAGCATATAAATCAAGATTTCTAGCCTTTAACAAAGCTTATAAAATTTCAAAAAATTTTCATCAAAATTTATTAAAATTTAATTTTAGAAATCCTTTGTGCATGTTGCTTTTTACCTCATTTAGCATAATATGCAAGGCTGGAAGGAAGCTGAAAGTTTCCCATAGGTTTGTTTTGACAATTTACAAAAAAACAAAAAAAATATTAAAAATAGACGCAAATTTATATGAAATCCATCCGTTATATGGGAAAAATGTGCGAAAGACCAAAATTTCAAAAAATGTTCAAAAAATAATCGCGAATTATCATTAAAAAACATTTTAAATATTGTTCAAAAAATCGCTATGCGATCAATTGTTAAAGTCACTGTGAATTCTACAATTCTTAATAAAAGCTGCGAGCACCTAACTCACAATTTTCGAATAAAATCTACAATAAGTATATTCGAAAGAGATAAGTACCTATTTGCTTGCTATTTTCTACTTCAGCGCTTAAAGTCTATTGAAACTCTCGAAGGATAGCCATTGGAATTTTCCCTATCAGCTTTTTGAACTTACATAGAGCCGGGGATTTTAGTCATAGCTGTGAAGTGAAACCTATTTAATCTGTTATGATTGGATTACAGTTACTTGTACTACAATTAACAATTCATTAACAAAGTATTTAGTTTGTAATACAATTTGCTTTGCGTAATTTCTGTTGCACCCGAGTCGTAGATATGGACAACGAAAATTTGTTAGTTCAGTAATGTAATGTCATTAAATTATTTTACGTATAAAAGTATGACGTATTTAAATACATACAGACGTACACAATTTAATTAACCGTATATGGAAATTATTTACATTTTAAAAGTGCTTTATATTTAAACTGATAAAAACGCTATGCCAACAACATTAAGATGTTACTAAGCGTTTTAAATAAATTGCCAAACAGGACAGTGTACTTGAAAACTTAATGATTGTTAAGAATAAGTCAACAACAAAGGCTTATTACTACAAGATAAGCAAACTCTCATGTTCTACTTTTGTGGATCACATTGTAGCACTTCACGATAGCTTAAACAGAAATATTTCACTCAAACAGCTTACTTTTAGATTATATGAATTTTTCTGATTTTTTTCTTTTTAATTAAATATATAAGGATTTTTATTGTAACGATTTTTTTTTGATTTATGTTAACCGACTTCGAAGGACATAGAAATCTGTTAATATGGTTTATTATTATAGTATTCAACGATAGTACCATTTAGAAGTCTCATTATCGCCTTCCAGTGTTGGAAAGCTGAACCTCAATCTGATATACAAATTGTTATAGGTATTTGCTGATTCTCCTAAAGCGCAGTTCTATTCAAAAATGCGTCTTGATAAAGGCATGTACTAAAACTTTTTTCTATAACAATTTTTTGGGAGAGGGTTGCCACCTTATAAAATACGTTTATTCAATTTCATTGGTTACTGACATTCTGCTATACTGGGGTCAAACCAAAAAAGTTTAAGGAAGCTTTATTCGAGAAGCATATTTGGAGAGTGTTGCCACATATTAGAAAATTTGAATTGAAATAAATTTTTAAGATAAATGATGCTTGCAATGCTGGTTTGAACTAATAGACTTATGGGAAACCTTTTAGGAAAGTATTTCGAGAGGTTGGCAATTGTTTGAAAATTTATTTATAACGTAAGTAAACCCAGTGTATCTCGCGAATATTTATATTTACTCTACATTGGAAAATGTCACTTAATTTATTAATTTAACTTAATTTATTTGTAAACGGGTGGCAACCTTCTCTAAAAACATTTTGAGAATGAAACTTTATTTAATCATCTTTCATTTGACAATATTTCATTTCACTAAATGTTTTAGTTGAATTTAAACTTTTAAACAGGTGGCAACTCGCTTAAAAAAATGTATTCTATGGAAACCCGTGTGCCAAAATCTTATACAAATCAGTTTAGTAGTCATTTAGCAATATGTGATTTATTTATTTATTCAATTGACTATAACTCTCTCTAAAATATACCCTATATGTTAATCCAGGTTATAAGCCAGTTATGGGTTGAGTTAAACTTAAATTATTAGTAAGATTAAAATTTGTTTCACTTGGTTGACTATTTTCTGCTGTCATTTAGATTACAAACTATTTATCCTAAGTTTCTAGTTGACTGCATTTACTAAGTAAAAAACAAATGTTTGAATTATTTGAGCTAATATTGACCGGCCAAGTATATTTAGCTCATAAAAAAGTGCACTATATGATCATAAAGTAGGTATATAGAGGCAGTATGGAAAATAAAATTCCGAGGTTTTTATGGCCAACTTTTGGTTGAATAACTTAGTGCAGTTAAATTATTACAAAGCGATTAGTGAAAGGGGATAATGGAATGAATTGGGCGGGCTAGTTTGTACCTCATATTTCGATCTCACGCCAAAATAAAATGGTAACATTTTAAATAATGGGATTTTGAATGCCACAAAAAAAATCAACGGAAATTTTAAAACTCGGCACTCTATTGTTATTTTTATTATTACTTAAGCACCGCTTACGATCGCTCGGTACGCAACGACAAAAATATTTCTTTGATGTTCAACTCATCACATGACTTTAAGTCGGCTGATATTTGAAATGGGAATTTGGAACAACCAGTAGTTTTTTTAACGATTATTAGTAGTATAATAGATTAAAATAAAACTACTACAAATTTACAAAGCCTTGCTATATTTTTCGCCAATAAACCGCAAAACTTTTACACCGATGGAATTATGAAACTAATTGAAAAATCTTAAATCATTTTGCACTTTTTTCTCTGTGGTTATTAGAAATCAGGGGTTTATGTAAATAAATCCCAGACTCTAGATGCTCTTAAAGAGAGCGCAAGTCAAGAACGCACAAAAAACAAAAAAACCGTATGAAATATCAAGACACTTGTCATGTATTCCTGTTTTTGCCTGCAGACGCTGAAGTGTCACACGCAACCAATTAAATCGCGCCAATATATAAAAACTGAAACAGTTTGACAGTTCAGCGGCTTCTTAATACGAAACAAATCAAATCAGCTACCTTACTGCTACTACCTGTTTAATGTGCCTTGGTAATACATAGAAAATAGGTAGCAGAGAAAAAATGCTGGCGTAGTTTTTTTTTATGATAATAGAAAAATGTATTAAAACAAATGGCTATACAAATTAGTATACTATATACATACATATAGGCGCATCTATATAAAACAGGTAAAACCCAGACTTTACTGTAAAATATGTGCCAGTGACTTAGCTGATAGCGCGCCATTGTCCAAACATCTAAGCTTATTGAACTGACAAAAGGGCAGATGTGTGCTGAGCATGGATTTTATTCGACGAAACAGCATTTCATTTCCGATTTAGCTACAGAATTCAAAGTAGCGGCTAATAGCGCTATTCTCTGTTGGATTTCAAGGATAACATAATTTAAGTTGTTCCAGGTAAATGTAGTTTTTAATTACCTATGCATAGTTACTATAAGCAGCGACATGCATTTGAGACATGACGCTAATGGCTTGTTACCTGTGGCATAAGATAATTCGTGTTTTCTTAGTACAACAGCAGCAATGTCCGATTTAGCTCTCTAGCAAATGTTGATAAGCCAGAACTAACAGCGTGTTTTTGTTCAGAAAAAAGCACACAGTCAGTTACATATAGTAAGTACAATACAGCTGTAAGATTTTTCGAAATATTCCAATCACCCTCTAGTACTCATAATACTTTTTATCAAGAGTTTCGAACATACGATGGGTGGGTTTGAAGTGAGTGTTTCTTATCTTTAAATTATTCGACATTTGGAACAGTATTTTAGTGTTGAGGATGAATTTTTTTTTTTGTTTTTTTTTTTTAAACTTCACATATGTAATCATTTATTCATTGATAGTTGATTGAGAGCAGATATGATAATAAGTAGATAGAGCAAATATAGATAGGTGATATAAGTAAACGACAGTGGGGCGTAAGTTATCGAAACAACGCAAACTTATAAATACAGTGACTCAAATAATGAGCACATGGTGTTTTTTTTTTTAACAATATTTAAAATGTTTTTCACGCTAAGCCTTTTGTTTATAAATCTTTATAAAACTTTAGTTTGTTCTATAGCAAAAAGGATACATATATACTTTGTACACAATTTAAAAAATTGCACAAAATTTCAAACTTTTTAATCCGAATTATTAGAAAACTTCTGGGTAAGCATATTTGTAGCTAATTAAATTTTATCATAACAATATATAAGTCTCAAAAGGCTTAAAATGTCTGTCGATTTTTGGCAATTTTTTGTAATTTGGTCTTGAAATCTTTTTTCCTTTAACGCATGCAGAAAATAAGCAAGATCATCAGCACAAAACAATATTAAAAATGAACCGAAATTTGCATAAAACATATCTGTTATATTGAGAAAGTTTGCGTACGTCCAAAATTGGAAACAAATTATCAAAAAAACCAACCGGAATTTTTAGATACCACCATCGGAATTATAAAAATCAATTGTAGACATCAGCCAAAATTACTCACAATAATATTAAAATTAAAGCTTAAAAGTTCTGCATAAAAATATTTAAAAATTTGTTCAACGAAATCATAGTACTGAAATTTGTGATGCTGTTTTGGACCTTTTTTGGTTAAAGAAAACCCGAATAATATACCATTGGAAATTTTTAATCTTTGTAGCTTACACTGTTTTACCATCAACAGCAAGTTTTAAATTAAAAAAAAAAAATATTTATAAAAAACTCCATTTTTGGAGACATTTTCAAATCGATACAGCTGACGTAAATATTTAATATTTTTTGGAACTATTTAAACGGAAGTCTTATAAGAAATTAAATTTGATTACTCCGGTGCAAAATCGCAATTTTTTTTTTGGTGAGACACCCTGTACATATGCATGTACATATGTATGTATATTTATTTTTTTTAAGTTGAACCGAAGTTTTTTAAAATATGTAAATGGTTTCAGTACTTAAATACAAAAATGTAAATCGTTATACTTTTTGAGGCGTAAAAAGTACGACGGGTATTTGCTGGAATTTTTATAAAAAATCAACGAAAAAACTTGACAACTATTATAACAAAAAATGACCATGTGGTCAGTTGTTTGAGCCTCACTTTTTTTAAGAAATAAATATTTTATGCTTTCACAAAAACTCCTAAACGATACTTCCAGTTTTTTACTCAACATAACTTTATGAAAATATGATGAAACTTACAAAATCATAAATTGAGTTCACCAAACGTAAAGTTTATAAAAAATTTGATTTTCCAAATTAATATTTGTCTTAAAATATTTCACACACAACAATACATACATATCTGGTACTAACTTTCACTTGAATGCAATTTAGTCCGCAACTGCGTCAAGAAATTTAGCACAGGAAATTAAATTCACTAAACAAAATATGAAAAATGGTATGAATCAATCGGCACTAAAATAATTGTTTATGTATCGCATGTACACTTAAAATAACATTTATGCGAAATTGCAAAAATATTTGGAGATTTTAATCACTCAGCACTTGCAAGGCAGAAAATAAGTTTACACACTCATCCCAAAGATACGCGCTTGACTGGCCGTACTAAATGACTTTCCATTGCTTCCTTCTAATTTATTTGTTTGGCATCGCATTTACGCTAACAAGTCCTACTAAATGCAGCTACACTACAAACATACAGATTTAGATATATACGAGTACATACATATAGTATATGGCGGCAATTGAATGAAACAACAGAGCCGAACGAAGAAACAATTAGCTGCGCTGAGCGGAGCAGAAAACTAACCGCTGGCCACCAATAAAACAATAATATTGTATATATGGCTGTACGAGTATGTCGATATACACAAAAGTCTAGGGACAAAACTGATTACAATTTTAACGCAGCAGTTGGCTTAGTTTCCCACACGCACACACCAACAAACATACATACATACACACTACTCGGAAATTCTTAGTCAAGAAAATTGATTGGCCACAACTGCCAGGCAGACGGTGGAAAATTGCTTGTACTACACATTTTTGTACTTATATTATTTCTACAGGTTTAGCGGCGTGCCAAAAATTTGCCAATAATAATAAGAAATTTCAATGGACATATGAAGTATGTAATGTATGGATTGGAAATCGTGCGCAGGAAAATATGATACAAATAAATGTAATATACACAAGTGTGATATACATACATACTGCATATGATTGCTTAAATGTCCAGAATTCGCAACAAAAGAAATTATTACAACATACATATGTACCTTACAATGAAAAAGAAAGGGAAACATTTAAATGAAACAATAATAATTATTAAATTAAAACGCTAAGGAAAATATAAAAAAAAACATATTTCATATGATTCACGCGAAATAAATAATAAACAAAGCGTAGTATTTTAAGTACAATAGCGACAACAACAACAACACTACAGCGCCAGCGCAAGGAAACGAAAGTATAACCATGTGGGTGTTGGGGTCTTAACGACCATAAAACAAATAAAGAAATGTTGCGTCTATACAAGGGAATCGCACACACACACACACGAGCACACATACACATAACAAAAAATGTGTCATAAGTAGGCAACTCCTCCGGTCAGGTGCGAAATGAGATGATAGCCATAACTGTAATTGGCACGAAGTCTTCGCGGTCACAGCCATAGTCGGCGTTTAGTATAAATGACCTAGCATGACTCATCTGCTGCAGTGTGTAAACATTTCCACTACCGCTATGTGCTGGCATCTAAGAGAATGAAAATACATAATACGAGTATGTATAAGACCGTTATACAGAACAATGTACGCATATATTGATTTGTTCAAAAAGTTCAGTTGAATTCGAAACGAACTCCATAATGAAATGTTCCACTCAGGTTTGCATACTATTTACAAGTTAGATGGTCTAAATTATAAATGTTGAATGTTGTTGAAATGTTGGACGAAAAGTCCATTAAAAAAAATCGAAGGCAAATAAAACATAAACTGTGTACGTAGTGTCCTTACGCGAGGAAGAAGTGAGGATGTATAGCAAAAACATAGAGTGCCCGATGTGCATATACCTGCATCATTCAGAGTTTGCTCTTATCTCTTGTTTTCAACAGGAACTGCTGTGCGTTTCTGTAACTCGTCTCAATATCAATGGTATCAATTGATATTTTTCTCACTTATTGTGTTTCTGTAAAAAAAAACTGAAAACTGGCATGTTCCATTTCATTTAAGGAAGAATATTCGATTAAATGGATTTCTGTTATCCAATTAAAATAAAAAAATACTGATTCTCACTTGGAGCTTGTAACAACGGACTTCAGCAAAATCGACAATTTTTTCGGTTTCTTACAGACACGCACTACTGCACGCGTTTGAATTGAAACGGTAAGATATAGAGCATTATATATGTATTTTGGGAAATCAACAGCGATTTTCCTTTGGCCTCTTCAGTCAAGATGGTGGTGGTTTGCGCGATGCATTTTTTCAGCTTTATAGGCGTAAACTGGTAGTAGTGCACAATTTTCGAGATAACTGGTAACCCCATCTTAAGTTCCAATTTATGTGACGGACCCCCTAAAAACTCTAACTCGTTTAAACATTTTTAAAGTAATTTTTATTTAATTGTTCAATTGGTTGGCAATCCTATTCAAAATTATTTTCGAAACTAAGCTTCCCTAAACCTTTTGCATTTCACCCTAGCATTGTATAATGTATTTATTTTAATGAATATCGAAGCGATTTTCCGTCATCCCTTGTCAAGTTTGGTTTGCAGACAAACCGGTTTCGGCGTTGTGCCAGCTTTAGTGCCACTTTCCGTTGTTATTTTTCATTTAACTTGTTAACTATTTGCAAAATTTTTAAATAAATAAAAAAATGTGTTTGAAATAAAGCTTTCTTAACCTTTGATCAGTTCATTAACTTATTAGTATCATTTCTGTTAATTCAATACCTTTTAATAAATGGCAACCCATTACAAAAATTAATGTGAAATTAAGATTTCTTAAACTTAACCTCTCTTTTGAAACCGATGAAGTATCATTTCAGTTAACTCATTAAATAAATGGAATTAGCTCCTTTGAATAGGCGGGGCAACCCTCTGGAAAAATATTTTTGAAATCAAGCTTTCCTAAACCTCTTTTGTTTAAAACCCATGTTGTAATATTTTATTTTAGCTATTAATATACTTTAAATCACGTTTTTTTACAGGTGGCAACCCTCTCTAAAAATAGTCTATATGTTAATCAAGGTTATTAATTATTTATTAGCCAGAAATGAACGTTTAACGCAACAGTCTCCGAAGTTCCATAAGAAGTTTCAGTTTAAAAATGTTTAGCATGTCAATTAATTTTTAACTGGAAGGCAGACAGCTACAAACCAAAGAATTACTAGCAGTTATGACTCATGAATGGTAGAATACAAGAGGTGTGCCTTCCGGCAGATCTCGCCATTTGTAAGCAAGAATATGGGAGAGAGGAAAACGGATAGCTTCCAATATTTCAATGAGAAACGTTTTTTAAGGTGTAAAAATATGATTCAAAGGCAGAGACTGAATAAATCAGCAAAATATTTTAAAAAAATGTGGCTCTTTACTCCCATTTTTAAAAAAGCTTTGTCTAGTTGCAATTGGGAATTGTCAAGATCAGCAAAATTAAAGTAGTGCTGCCTCTGAAGGAGTCACCTTCCGAATTCAGTACACCGTGATTATGAGTGGACTTTCAAAACCAACAGTTAAATCAAAACGAGTAGATAGCCGCAAATTTGTGCAAATTGAGTTTTTATTCAAAAATATAAACTACTTTAAAGTGTTGATATTGAATGAATAAATTAAATTGTTTACGACATTAGCTAAACACTCCTATATAATATATATAAAATTTATCAACTAAACACGATCTACGTAATAATTTTTTTTCGTATTAGAAACTTACTGAAATGACTTCGCCTACACAAAAATTTGCATACATTTTTTATCGTTTAATTTTATAAAAGTAAAGTACATATGTTAAAGTGCGTGCCCGTAAAACCGCCATCAGATACTCACTGATAAAATAACCAGACAGCTACTGCAAATTATTCAAACTTTTTATAACTTTATGACTGTCGCGTCAAACCTTAAAAATACTACCGAATGGTAGCAATAATTTGCATAGCAAGTCAACAAATATTTACATATCTTCGTATATATGTGAAAAAGCAATCAGCGTCATACGCTAAAGTGTAATAAATCACATGGAAATTGGTTAATAATCAATTAGTACGTAGATTTGTCTCTGTAAGAAAGAACTTTCAATTGCAAACAAGAAATTATAAATTACATATGACTAACTAACTAATAAAAGTCTCTTTCAATTAGCTGAGAACCATTGAACATTTTATAAACTTTCATGAAAATTAAATGATATTGTAAATTTGGAAAAGATATTTTTAAGTATAAAAAGAAAGGCATAGATCCACAACTAAGTATACGAAAATGATTAGGACGACGAGCTGAGTCGATTTAGGCATACTCGTTAGCTCCCATATGAGCTATAACTTATAGTGACTCAGTGATGATTTCCATTGTACATTTTCTATTAAATGAAAGGAGTGGCAAATTTCATGTTTTTAGCTGCTTCCGACAAATGATAAATAGATTATTAAAATACATCTATCTACCAAATGTCAGTCAGATATCTCTAAAACATAGGAACTACATTGTTCTGAAATGAGGCTTTGTTTTTTTTTTATTTAAACGTAGTTTTTATTTTTTTTTTTTTCAATTAGGGATTCCTCTGTAAATTATTCGACAACTAAGGGTATGTCAACTTTTGATAATTTTATTCGAAATAATGGCTTATACAATAAAAGTCAACAAATGATTTTATTGATAACTTTTAAAATTAAAATTGTTGACTATGATTAATAAAAGTCACTGACTGACTTTTTTTTATTATTGACTTTTAAAAATAAAATTGCTGACTTTGATTAATAAAACTTAGTGACTGACTTTTATAAATAAGTGACAAATTTTTTTTGCAAATTTTTTTTTATAAGTATGTGTTAAATTTTTTTGTGAATTTTATAAATACATATGTGACTGATTTTCATTGATGACTATTATTAATAAAAGTCATTACTAATTTTTGTTGCTGACTTTTGTAAATATGTGACTGATTTTTATAAATATAACTGATTTATTAGCTGTTTTTATAGACGATTTTTATGAAAAATCTGACTATTTTATTTATTTATTTTAATCTTCATTAGTTCAGAAATGGCCATGTATCAAACCCAGTTGCAAAAATAATAAAATTTTTTTCGAAAAAAGCACTTCGAGAGTAAATAAGCTTTTGGCCCGGGCGGCGACGTATTGCTTAGAAATTGCATTGTGTCACATTTGATTTCACTCAATGTTTTAATTCATTTCAAACTTTTAAACAGGTGGCAACTCCCTTTAAAAAATTGATTCTCTGATAACCCATTTAAACAAACTACATATATACCACGTGCCTAATTTTATCCAGATCTGCCCAGTCTTCATATAACAATAAGTGATTTGGATTATTTATTTAATAGCATTTTTAGTAGGTGGCAACTCATTTTAAAATAACCCTTTAAGTTATTCCAGGTCATAAAAGAGATTTTTAAATTCAATAATTTAATATATTATTATATTTTTTAAATGTAGAAAAAAATTAAATTTATAACTACTGATTATTTATTTTGGATCTTCTATTTTTCCGACAGGGTGAAATGTTAATGGATATTGGAACGATTTTCCGTCATTCCTTGTCAATATTGGTTTGGAGATAAAACGGTTTCTGCGTTGTGCCATCTTCAGTGTATTGTTTCGTTCTCATTCGTTATTTATTTAAGTAATATTTTTGGGGATAATTCTTTGCCGATATGTCTGCGGCAGTTTCCTGCTACATATCAGCCAAAGGCGCAACCGTAATTAGAAATATATGTATATGAATGAACATTGTTACTGCTCGTTTGAGACGCAGTTAATTGTTAATTTCATACCCTGCAGGGGATGCACACCTTATCAACAAGTCGAAATACGTAAATATAGTACATTGCTGCTTACTTTAAATCGAATTTCGCAGCTCTATATTAAGTGCTAAGTAATGCGCTCTTACAATAAAATTAGAATTATCGCCATTTATATAATCCCAACAACACAAAAAGTGTGAACTCGTGGTCAGTCAAGCTGTGAATAGAAAGCGTGTGGTACTAAAAATTAATTAAATAACTAGAGACCTGAGAACATTTCAGACTGATAGGCTGGCTACAAAATATGTATGTATATCTATAAATCACATTCCTCTGATTTGGTATAAACAAAATGTTTCTTCCAAAATGTTAACTGTTTAGGTAATCTCTCAAAGATTCATACATACCATATGTATGTATATATGCTGACCTCTGCGGGAAGTCATCGTGCCAAAAACAATGATGTTTCCGCTTTTATTCAATACCCTCGAGGTGAGCGTGTGGGACAAATGCAAAAACAAACAAAAAAAAGTATCATACGAAACCAAAATACAATGAATAAACTAAGTCTCATCTTGGATTCCGCACATTTGACAACCTCCTTCCTCCTCCTCCTCCTGAGGCAACGGAACAATCAATGCCTTGCGGGCACGCAGCCGTGTATAGAGTATCTGCCTATCAATGGCTGACTGGTTGGATGGCTATGTGCTTCCACAATAATCAAATACAATTATCGCAGACTCAGTGAGTGAGTGAGGCGCAGTTGTATTTTGATATTTTTCGCTCTTTTTGTTTGTGTTTAGCATTGCAAAATCGAGGGACTCACATGATAATTAAATTCACTATTGTTTGTTTTATTTATCAAAGCGGTTCACTGAAATGTAAATACAACAAACCGATGAGCAGACGAATACCTACGCGTTCAATGATAGGCATTTGCATACAACATACAGTAAGAGTCGGGAAAAATGGTAAACCTTATATTTTGAAATGTTAGCAATATTTTGCGATTGAAATATATACATACATATGTACATTTTTTTAATGATTTTTTACAGAAATATATTTTGAACTGCAACAAAAAACGTAAAACTCAGTTCTGCAAGTAAAAAAAAATGAAAACTAAAGCAAGATTTCATCAAAAATGTTAAAATTTTTAATCAGAATCTTCATGGTTGCATTTTATTTATTTGTGTACAGAAGCAATTTATTTAAAAAAAAATTGTATTCAACTTAAAAAATATGCATATGTACATAGGTATATTAGGGAATCTAAAAAAGTGCTGTTCGCAATTTAAGATTTAAGATTTACGTGAGCTGGATTGATCTCAAAATGTATCCAAAAATTTTGTTTTTTAAATAAAAATGTTTTTTGTGTGGAAATTTCAAATCGATACAGCTCAGCTTAATTTTATTATTATTTCAAATTATTTTGTTTGATGGGTTGAAATATAATGAATTTTATAATTCCGAGAGAAAAACAAATTTAAAAACGTAAATGTTTACTTATTATCTTTCTTCCATAAATCCAAGCTCGAAATTATCAGGGAATTATCTTATCTATCAGTTATTTCGAACTTGTAGATTAATGCACTGAAATGAGCTCGAAAATTGTCTAAAAAAAATTGTATGCGTGAATAAAATTTAAATTTTAATGGAATTTTTTGGAAATTTTCTCAATTTAGTACAATCTTTAAAACTTTAACTTTAGCGAAAACTCTAGCGGAGAATATAATATCGCGAAACTTTTTTTTGGTGAAGGGGATGCTATATGGCAAACTCCCGTAAAATCGCGAAAATCTCGATGGTCAAAATTCATTTAAAGTACTTCGCCGCGAAATGTGGCATCTTTTAGGCGTTTGAAAAGTTTTGGTGACCGTCACATTTTCGAATGATGTTCCTGCCATAAAAAAATGGAAACAAACGGTTAGTTGACTAAATGAAGTACACTATTTTTTAAAACAGTTTTCAGTCGATTACCCAGTGCTCCGATTTTTACAATTTTTATCATAGTACTAGCTGACCCGGCGAACTTCGTCCCGCCCAATTTTTATTTGAAATAGTTAAAACGCTTTTTGAACTTAAATATTTTTGGCGAAGTTCGTTCTTTGTTTTGTTGTGTAGCGTGTAAACAAATAAAGAAGATGGCTCTCCAACACGCTAACATGCCACATACATACATACCTACATATGTATGTATGTACATATGAAACTGTAAAATTTTGAACTTAAACGATAAATCGGTTTGAATCATTCGAATTCTCAGAATGAACATTTCCTCACTTTTAGATTTGCTGTGTTGTAGTAAACTATTCACTACAGTGAAATTATTTTTTATGAATAAAGACTGAAACCTTATATGTATATCTGGTATAAAAATCCACGGGATTGAGATTTGAACTTGAGGTCAAAATTTTTAAAATTATATGTATGTAGATGAACATTTTCGTAGAGTTGATAATAAACACAAATTTTCATAAAATAGTTCATTTTTGATTTTATATTCAAGTTTTTAACAAATAAGTTAATTACAAAATTGTTACTTGATAACATGTAACATTTAATTTTATAATCTTAGGATAGATAATTCTTAATTTTTAATAGTAGTATTTATTTTTTTGAATTATAAACATTTTAATTTAACTTAGCACTAATCGGTGCACAATATTTTTGGTTAACCTGTCTCGAGCTAAGACAAATAGATTTGATGGTTTTCCCACACGTGAGCATGCAACATATAATTGCCCATGGGAAAAGCATGGATTATCCAAATCTAACCCACAAATGGACATTGTTTGGCCTTGAGACTTATTTATGGACATGGCAAAAGCTAAACGAATAGGAAACTGTAGTCTTCTGAATGGTATCGTAGATTCTGACGGTATCATTGGAATACGGCGGAACAGGACCACTTCTCCTTTAAACTTTCCAGTCAAAATGGTTGCTTCAAGAATATTCCCTGTTAACTTTTTGATGACCAAACGTGTACCGTTGCATAACCGAGGTGGATTCAAATTACGCAGAAGAATAATACTACTGCTACTATGCTAGATGGTGGGCGAACGGCACATTCAGCATTCAAGTTGACATTACAAATTCATAGCAACCCAAACGCAATATGTAACATAAAAAAAAATAGCGCAATAGCTGCAGTGTTGCAAAGAAGTTCAATCATTATTTGGGATGAGTGCACAATGGCTCACAAATATTCACTCGAGGCATTGCACCGAACTATGCAAGATTTGAACGGCAATGATAAACTTTTTGGAGGTGCTGTCATATTGCTATCTGGTGATTTCCGACAGACGTTGCCGGTCATACCTCGCTCTACTTTCGCCGATGAGATTAACGCATGTTTAAAACAATCATTTTTATGGAGAAATGTAAAAACACTTCGATTGACTATAAACATGCGCGTACATTTACTAAATGATCCATTAGCACATATATTTTCGGAACAATTGCTAGATATTGGGAACGGTACAATAGAACGGCAACCAAACACGCAATGCATTAAACTGCCAGACAATTTCTGCACTGTTGTTCACACAAAAATTGAATTAATTGAAAGTATTTTCCCGGATATACAAAATAATTATTTAGATCATAACTGGCTCAGTGGGCGGGCTATTTTGGCAGCCAAAAATGTTGATGTTGACGAAATTAACTTCCAGATACAACAGTTGTTGCCAGACGATCTGATGTCTTTTAACCCTTCGTTGGTGTGGTGACTATAAGTTCCTTGAGTGGTGTGGTGGGGTATGACATACCCCATGCCTATCAATTTCAAATAAATACCAAATTCCAATAATAGCAATATTTTGTGGTGATTTATTATTCTTTAACTAATTTTTAAAAAGTGTTAATTTGAAAACATAACAATTTTTCCTTCGTATTCAATATTATAGCCATAAAAAAAAGACAATATAAATTATTCCAAAAAGTGAGGTTCCAGTTTTCTGAAACATAATTTTTTTTGTATTTAAACAATTTCAAAACTGTTTTTACATTTCAAAAGTAAAAATAACATTTATTTAAAGGAAAGAAAATTCACTGTAATGCATTATTTACATAAAAAGTTATGGCGATCGAATATGATACCCCAGCCCACTTTGAAAGGCTGTCCCATGGAACAGAAATATCTGGGGTATGTAAAACGTGGCAGATCTCCTGTATTTGAATGTTAATGAAAGCTATTGGGAGCGATAACGTATTCCTTAAACAAAAACATATATATATTTAAGGAAATACATGTGCTGGGGTATGACATACCCCACCACACCTCCGAAGGGTTAAATCAATCGATACTGTTGTTGATGAAAATGAAAGTGTAAATTTTCCAACTGAATTTTTAAACTCTCTAGATGTACCCGGAATGCCACCACATATTCTTCGGTTGAAGATTGGTTCAATTATTATTCTTCTGCGTAATTTGAATCCACCTCGGTTATGCAACGGTACACGTTTGGTCATCAAAAAGTTAACAGGGAATATTCTAGAAGCAACCATTTTGACTGGAAAGTTTAAAGGAGAAGTGGTCCTGTTGCGCCGTATTCCAATGATACCGTCAGAATCTACGATACCATTCAGAAGACTACAGTTTCCTATTCGTTTAGCTTTTGCCATGTCCATAAATAAGTCTCAAGGCCAAACAATGTCCATTTGTGGGTTAGATTTGGATAATCCATGCTTTTCCCATGGGCAATTATATGTTGCATGCTCACGTGTGGGAAAACCATCAAATCTATTTGTCTTAGCTCGAGACAGGTTAACCAAAAATATTGTGCACCGATTAGTGCTAAGTTAAATTAAAATGTTTATAATTCAAAAAAATAAATACTACTATTAAAAATTAAGAATTATCTATCCTAAGATTATAAAATTAAATGTTACATGTTATCAAGTAACAATTTTGTAATTAACTTATTTGTTAAAAACTTGAATATAAAATCAAAAATGAACTATTTTATGAAAATTTGTGTTTATTATCAACTCTACGAAAATGTTCATCTACATACATATAATTTTAAAAATTTTGACCTCAAGTTCAAATCTCAATCCCGTGGATTTTTATACCAGATATACATATAAGGTTTCCGTCTTTATTCTTAAAAAATAATTTCACTGTAGTGAATAGTTTACTACAACACAGCAAATCTAAAAGTGAGGAAATGTTCATTCTGAGAATTCGAATGATTCAAACCGATTTATCGTTTAAGTTCAAAATTTTACAGTTTCATATGTACATACATACATATGTAGGTATGTATGTATGTGGCATGTTAGCGTGTTGGAGAGCCATCTTCTTTATTTGTTTACACGCTACACAACAAAACAAAGAACGAACTTCGCCAAAAATATTTAAGTTCAAAAAGCGTTTTAACTATTTCAAATAAAAATTGGGCGGGACGAAGTTCGCCGGGTCAGCTAGTATAGCTCTAAATTTAACTCCAAATGTACATTTAGCCATACAAAATTCTATACCTAAATGCAACTAAATGAAATTTTTTTTTTGAATTTAGGAAATACATGCAGAAATCAGCTCTGCAATTTCCTAAATTCCTCTGAAATCTCCCAAATTCGAGGAAGATTTACTGGAAAAGAGTGGCAGCATTGCTTATTTGTCTGACCATACATACATAACTTTCTTTATTTCACGGATTGTATGTGATTTTTTCTTAAATTTGGAATATTGGAAGTCATAGACTCGTATAACTTTACCACAAATAATATAAACTTCAAACAACGCATTTTCATTTAATGTAATAAATGTAGCGCCATCTACTGTAACATACCGCACTTACTCAATACCGCCAGCTGGTGGAATCACAATAACTGTAGCGCCATCTACTTTAGCGCATTTACTCATACCGCTGTTAGCGCCACCAACTGGTGGATAGCTCTTTGCTAATAATAAACAAATAATTTGCAATAAATAAATAATGCGACTATAAGGAGAGTTATAAACTATCCTATCTTTCAAGTTGGACCAAACTGCACACAGTGTTAAAAATTTCATTAAAATCGGTTCAGTAGTTTAGGAGTCCATCGAAATCAAACAACGTGACACGTGATTTTTATATATTAAGATGAATCATATTTTATGCAACATTACCGAACATTACATTTATTATGAATATAGTAAAACAATTGTTGTATGAATAATTTTTTGATTCAGTGTATACACCTAACTACATACATATGTATGTATATACATTTGTGTACACGTAAGTACTAGATGTGACAGATCAAATAGTCCCCAAGTCATTGCGGTTTATTGACTTAAAACTGTCTCGTTACACCTCGCTTATAAAATCACTCGAAGAAGGCGGCAGGCGTGGGACGGCGGCACATATACATACATACATATGTATGTCCATACATCCAAACATACCTAACTAAAAGCGGTGCTACATTACTAGCGACGGCGAACGGTGTAGTGGAATTAATTTGCGTGTTGGTGTGATTGCATGCAGGTCTTATTATGCGATGGAGGGCATTTGGCCGAATTATTTTAGTGGCAAAATAAGAATAAACTGTTCGCAATCAAGGTGGGCAAATCAAGAAATACGAAATTACGTGAAAATAGATAGGTTATATATAAATATGTATATATGTATTAGCGTGAACAAACGGATTTTCCCAAAGCGGATTTCACTGGTTTCAATAGACTTTTTTTTAATCTTGAATTTTCGAATATCGAGTTATTCGGATTTCTTATCACAAAAATGTTTAAATTTTTAATAATCTTTCCGACATTCAAAGCCTGTTTACATTCAATGCTTATGGAAAACCAAACTCTTTCGTTTTCAATTTTCAGTAAATTTCTGAAGTGCAAGATGACATATGTATCTGAGTCTTTAGTATTAAAATCATTAATACCCCACAAATATGCCAAAAATTAAAATAATGATATAAAGATATTTTAGTTAAAATGTTTTCTATGTTCAGATAAATCTCACAAGAAATCGAATTGAACGATAGAATACCATTAAATATCTACACTTTCTCTTTATATCGAGATGCAAGTTCCATTTTTGTAGAGAATGCTAAAGTTATCAGCAATTTTCTAATAGTTTTCTAGCCTAAATGTTTGATGGACGAATATCAAGAAAATTTTGATAGTATACTCCTTAGACTCGTAGTATATAGGCTATATTTTAACATGGTAGGTTGATTTTGATGAAATTTTAGTTGGCTATGTAGCCGAGATTTCCATAAAATCCATATTAATGGCTCAACTTAGTAAAATTAATTAGAAAAATTATACGAAAATGATTGGATTATAAAATAACTATGGAAAACTACTTGAAAGATTTTCTAACACAATATGTTTTTATTGTTTTTATTTAGCATACCTGTTGATTTTTATCATCTGCCAGAAATTATTGTCAAGAAATTTTACTTAATATACATACATATTTATATAAAATTTATGATGATTTTGCTTTTTATAAATTCTTAACAGGGATCGAAAATAATAGTTATTTTCGAAATTTCAATATAAAGACGGCAATATGTGATGCTCGTTACCCAAGGAATTGTACTAAAAGTCCTATATGACTTAATTTTTTTTTAATTCCATAGCAGTATAATTTTAACTTTTATTTTTGTGATCAAAAAAACTTTTAATTTGAATTTTATTTTTTGGTGAAAAATAACGGCTAAAATTTGGCTTTTTTTGGTAAAAAAATATTAGTTTAATATTTACTCTTTTTACCGCAATGATTCGGAATTGAATTTACACGTAGCAACAAAATGATTTTATCTTAATATACATTTTATCTTTCTTCTTTGACTGCAAAAATAAAAGTCTAGTTTTAACTTTTATATTTAACGGAACAAATAAGTCAAATTTTAACTTTTATTTTTTATCGTACCGAAAACATAGACATTGACTCATTTGAATAGAAACATAACAGGTACGGTCAATGGTTCTTAAAAAATCGTTTTCTATACAAAGTTTTAGCCACTAAATCTGCTTTTAGCACACTTTGTACGAGTTCAAATCACAATGCAGTAATTCTTATTGCATAAATATATTGTAGGTATATATTTGCTTATTTAAGTATGCATGTACGTATGTTTCCCAGAGTCGGTGACTGTCGTCATTCAAGCTATAATTTTCTTATACATACATATGTACATATGTACAATATGAAATGAAATGGATAATAGCCATTGGAGACTGTCATATATTTTTCTTCTCTTGGGTTTTATGTATGTATGTAGGTATATCATTCTTTATATACAGTTTCTTTTCGGAATTTGCTGCATTCAATGTTTTTTCGTGGTCTTTTTCCAAGCTGTATCTTCTTTAATTTTAATTTAGTTTTCGGATGCTTGACGCCTTTGGTATATTTAGTTTAAGTATTTATTTTATTGCTGTTTTCATTAGGCATGTCGTACATGGTTTAGTATGTGCATACGAATATTTAGTACTTATGTATGTATGTACATAAGCACGATTCGCTTCAATGCGCTTAATGGCGCACTTTTTGCTACTTGTAAATCTGTCATCATTGACGCTTAGTGTTATAGCCAACGTCGACACCTTCACCCGGAAGGGCAGACGGCTGACACTCGAATCGCAAACACAATATAAGTGACAGTGAAATGCACACTTCCTTCGGTCCTACTACTAAAAAAAAAACTGAGCAGAGTGGCGTATTTTGCGATTTTCTTTTACAGTAGTTATGCAAAGATGCAGGTAATTGTTTGTGTGGGCAATAAAATCCAAGGCCACCCTCCTGCAAGGAGATCAATGAAGGCCGTGACCACCGACCGTCTGCCGTCGACAATTTTCGATAGCCGAACAGTGGCGCCCACAGCTGTCTTATTACCACCTCCCACATTTGCCTTACATAGACGTATACAAAAGTATATACATATGTATGTACAGAAATCATGTTTGGGAATATTACTTACGTTCTACTGCCTGATGTGCGTCATAATTTGGGTAATTATGTTGTTCGGACAACTCAATACATATCCGTCAAGAGTTATTCGCAAAGTATTATCCCTTGTGATAAATGTAACTTCTACTATTTTCAATTTCCTGAACGCCTTTTTCACAATAATGGAGAGACTGGCTGTACTAAGCAAGCTTGATCCCGTTCTTGAATCGCAACTACCAAATCGTTTTGGCCAATTAAATTGCTTCATTCGCTGCCTCTGCTTGGTGTAGGTCTTGTCTGGGTATGTCGTTGAAGTTACTATTTTGTCTATTGCTATTCAACTGCTATTGTTGTTAGTGGTTGACGTTACTATGGATGGTTGACTGGTCACTGCTGATGTAGAAAATTTTCTTCCACTTTTTCACTTCGCTTTTTCCACACATTCACTTTGCACAATTGCACTTTTTGCATACACATTTGTTGTAAAACCTGCATTGCTTACTTTTTGCACGTTTTTCAACAATTTTTGGAAATAAATTCTGGTAAAAATTTTCATTCGAAAATCTTTTCACTTCATACACCGTCGAACTATACTTCTTGCAGAGTTCGCGAACGAAGTCGTTATACAGAGAGAAAAATGGAAAAGTCAGAAATTGCGAAAAAAGTCAAAGTAAAATGTCAAATTTCAGTGTTGTCGTATCGGAATTTATTGTATGGTGCCGTATTCATTCCAATAATGATTTTCAAATTAATTATATGGAATTGTTATTGAACACCCAAATTATTAATTGATTCTGGATATTACAATCGTGACCATAACTGTAATGTTTTTTTTTCAAGAATCAAAAAAGTATTGTTATTTCTCACTTATGTTTTGCTATTAAATTTGATTGTAACATTTTGTTGCTCCTTCTAAATTGAATTCAATGTTACTATTATTGAATAAAAAAACAAAAAAAAACTAAAATGTTTACTGTTATTTTTGAGCGAAAAAATTAAATTTAGATTTGAACTTTTTTATTTGATCTAAGAGTAAAAGTCCACATTAACTTTTACTTTCAACCGAAATAATAAAAGTTAAAATATAACTGTAATTTTTAACTTTTTGGAAAAAAATGAAAATAATATTTATCATTAACGATCATCACAATGTTCTATACAGATATTAAAAAGACAAATTATTTTAGACTGACTGATTGGATTTTAATTTCAAAAATAGCTTTTATTTTATATTCGTTTCTGGAACATATCCCACGTATAGCAATGACCAATATTAATTATTTTGAAAGAACCTCTCTATAAAAAAATAAATATCTTGGTTTAAAAAATGCAGGATTTAAAAAACAAAGGTATGAACTGTCCCCAATTATATGCAAAAAGTCTGGTTTCTCAAGTTTCATATTTTAAAATGGGGGTTCAACTAGGTTTCGTGATTGTAGCAGCTTTACCAGTTTCAACAAGTTTCCATTACCATGATGTTCGAACATACCAACCAACTCATTGCACCATTAAGACTTTATTTAGTCACATTTTTATTCTCATTTTTATTCTCAATGTGTTGTTAATGTACGCTCCAATTTTCAATTTTACGTTTGCAATTTTTATATTTCATAGCAATTTGATGTTAATCTTAGTAGGTATTTTATTTTTATTTTTTTCATATTCTTCTTTTCTTTAGGTCGGAAAGGATTTTCACTTCGCATTTTACACTCGGAAACAAATTATGCTTTCATAGATAAAATATTAACTAAATATTCTACTTTCAACATTTTTGTAACATTATTAATTAATTTGGGTTTAAATATAATTTTCGAGTATAAGCTCCTGCCTGTACTGGCTAAGAGATTCAGTATCTATGTAATATGCATGTCGATCCAAGTGGCTTCGATTCAAATAAATTATTATTTAGGTATGCCCCTATCATTCTGTTAGTTGTCGGTTTTTAGAGATGGAAAGAAGCGCTCACTAATTCAATGTTTATACTATAATTATTTATAATAATAAGAATAAAAGCAAATTTATTATTAAAATAATTAAGATATTAAATAAACGTTAGCCATAATTTATGTTTGTACTATGCGAGGTCGGCTGGTAACTGCTCGATATGTTGCGCTGCTGTTGTTGTTGTTGCGCTTGCATAGACTGTAGTTGAGGCTGATAGTTAGCAAGTTGTTGTTGCAGTAGCTGATGGTGTTGTTGCGGTTGTTGTTGCTGATGCTGCTGTGTTGCCGCCATTAGCTGATTTTCGTGACACCATTCCACAAAATCATCAATAAGCACCGGCCATGCTCCCTCGGAATCATAGTTGGTCATATTGTCATCAATGTGGGTAGCGAAATCCAACAGCAAATTCCAAGTGTCTTTGGGTATGGACCGCCTATGTTTCTCCTACGGTTAAGGAAATTTATATTTTATAATATATAGTAATATAAACTCGTACGAGTATTCAATATAATAGAAATTCAATAAGTTCGATATTGTACATAAACTAGTCATTCAGATTGTCAGTTGCGATTATTTTGGGCCTCAGTAACTGAGAGTAACTAAAAGTTTAAAATACAGATCCAAGAGACAAACATCTTGACTCCATTTCTTACTGAAAGTATCAAGCGGGTTAATATTTCTTCAGTGTTCACAGTAAAAAGCTTTCAGTTCTCTCCTACTTTGTTAAATATGCCAATATATCTTAAAATTGTTTACATTACCTCCAAAAATCTGCACCACAGATCCAGAAATTTAAACCTGCTGCTGAGTACAATCTTCCAATAAACGATGGCCATATTTAAATCGATTCCCTTCTGTCCTGGATCCTTGGCATAGTTGAAGGTGAACTGATAGAAGTCCTTAAACTTAGTTGGATCATTTAAATCAATTTCTAACTGTGGCAATTTCGCTTTCAACTTATCGATACTATCTACACCCAGATCTCCCATACCATTCACGAATTCATCATGTTTAAACTCGCATTGCACCTCAGCTCGAAATTTCCATGCAATTATTAAGACCAGCTTTGATTCGGGACTTAACGCGAGATCTTCCAAGAATCGTATGACACCATCCGCGGTAATCTTTTGTGGTTCACATGGATCGCGATAGCGCAGGAAGAGTTGTTCAATACGTTTACGATCTAGCTCCCGATAATAGTATTCTGGGTTCTGAAAGTAATTATCGCTAGCTAACTCCAATTTCCAATCATTCTGTTGCAGACAATATATAGCTGTTTGTTCGCCGGTCTGCGTTAGCGATATGAAACGTTTCACTTTATCTTTTTGTGTGGACTTCAATTTATTCTAGAAATATAAATATTAAAGATTATTATTATTTCATAGCAGTTGAAATAATGTAAATATATTTTTAGGACTAGCAAGTCAAGAATGCATATACATAGAACTAGACATCGAATATCTTTTGACTAATTCATTTTGCTTTTTTTTCTTTTTTTGGCAAGCATGTAGAGCCACTAACACAAAGAATGAAAGCAAATCTATTATTTAACAATCCGTTCGACTCAAAGGTGCTTTTTATTTTCCACTGACGGTAGAGTTCCCTCGCAACCAACACATCTAGAAAACACATCAAACTTTTGCCATTTCTCAGATCATAATAGTTATGTGCATACAATATATTTTTACAGTAAACATTCGGGTGGAGGGAATATCTCATAGTTTTTTTAATTCGACAAAATAGCGAACGCAAACAAATTCCATTGGATGTCAGCTGCAAATTTCTTGCAGTTGTTGCCCTCCACCTCTCGCATTGATTCGTTGCGTGCACAATGCATGACGTACTGCTTCCAAACCAGGCTGCTTTTGGTTTTCACTTACCATCTTGAGGCAGCTAATTGTCTGAAAGTGTGTCGTGGGAAAATTTCCTGTTCCGAGGTTTCAAAAATGTCTTTTCTAAAAAAATTAATTTCTTTCGTCTTCTTTATTTCGACTTTCTTTCGTTTGCTATTTTTACGTTTCGCTTTGCGCTGCCCTTTCGCTGACTGATTGAAGTCGGTGCTGCCAGATTTGCAGTTTTGAAACTAGTTTTTTTAAAGATAGATGTCGCTTTATGTTAAATCAGCTGCCAATTGATGTATTACTTTTGGTATGCAGTTTCGTAAATATTTACGTACTATTGAATAAAATAAAACGACCACTGACAAATATAAGCGAGCGGAAATGGCTTAGGAAGTTAGCGTTTGGCGCCCATTTCTGAAACCTAAGCCTCAAGCTCCCTATTGCGAACGTTGACTTGCAGTAGATAAACGACTATTAGTCGATTATTGATGATATTTGAATGTCGCCTTCTTAGGCAAGTAATGATCGGAAATATGCAGGCGATCATCATTCTACAGCTGTCCGTTAAGAGGCAATTTTTTTTTCGAACAACCACTCGAGGTATATTCTACACATTTGTAGTACTTACATTGAAAGTTCCTTAGGATTTAACAAACGTACATTTCTTTTAATTTAAAAATGATTTAGTATTTTTATTTAATAGTATTAAAAACACAAACTAAAATTTATTAAAACCTAAATTTAAACGTAGTTTTCATTATTTGTGGATATATTTTAATGTATGTATGTTTGTTAATGTATATATGTAGCAAGCTTAGCTATTCGAGGAGGGGGAAGTCAAAAGACAAACCTCTCTACTGCGTTCGCCCAGTGGTCTTGCATGGCGATCGGTGTGAACAATGTTTTTTCCGCGAATGAATAGACAATAGCGCGATGTCGATGTAATGAAATAAATGCAAAATATAATGAACAAAAAACTAACAGATCAGGAAAATACGATTATACAAAATAAAACTAATTATACAAAAACAAACATTTTATACAAAATATTTGCGTTTTCTTTTTGCTTTGTTTCTTTTTTTTTGCGAGGGGGAAATAAATCAATAGATTTGCCTGTTGGTTGGTTGCATGGCTATGATCGCTAGCAGAACTTTTAAAACATTATACATTAGAATGACCAAATTTACGTTGAAAGCCATATTGAATACAAATATGGGGTTGGTAATGTTGTAACGCGATCCGTACTAAAATAGCATTTTTTCTAACATTTTGCTAAGTTTTTCATGAGCGTAACGCATTTTCTGATAAAGATCCTTCGAACAGCCATGTTGCTTAATAGTTGAGAAGCGATAAGTACGGAAATTCTTTTCATGATCCATATAAGTAATGGCACTCATGCGCGGACACAAAATAATCTTCATATGATCGGAGAAATTCAACTGCAAAAAAAAGAGAATTGAAAGTAAATAAATGTTCGATAAATAATTAAAATTAAATAAATTATAATAATCATTCATAATAATAATAACAGTAAATACCATGTTGAAAAGATTCTTGAAAAAAGAAAGTGCAATATTTCAGCAACAACAAAATTAGATGTATAATTTCCTACTACTTGGAGCAGATATTTTTAACAATTTGACTCAAAACTCGATAAACGAATTTTAACCAAATTTGGACAGTATATTCTTTATTCCGGTGGCACTAAATAAAAATCGGATGAGATTTTGACTAAATTAACTAACTTTAGCGTCGGCGTCATATTTACTATGGCTAAGAAATCTCCTACTCTAGAACGAATTAGTTATTTTAAAATTTGTTTTACTGAAATGGCCACAACTGTTTTGTTTCCAAACCAAATTTGACACGGAATGCCCGAAATCCGTTCCAAACTATACATCATATTTATAATTTCAATAAATACCTGCAGTGAACCATTGGTCAAATGCATAACGACCGCACAGGTTGTACGAAACCATGAATGCAAATGTGGCATACGTGAAATCTGATCACTTTCAAAGTTAACATTATTCGCTCCGGCTTTGACAAGATGTTCGGTCATGTAACGCTTAAAGTAGGTAAGCAATTTCATTTTCTTATCTAGCGTTTTACAATAGTCTGTGGTGGTCATGTACGTCTCCTTGCCATCTTTGTCGATGAAATGAACATTGCTATAAGTTAAAAAGTGACAAATAATTAATGCACACACAAAAACTTTGAAAGGCGTTAATGTTAACTTACATTTGGTTGGGTAATAGTATAAGTTTAGTGGTGTCATTGAACATTACGCCCATACCCTCGTCGCACAACTGATAGCCAAATCCATACTTATCGCTATAATCCACCCACTTCGATACCCAGAAGAGTGGTTGCGCAGCTGGGTCAGTGTTTTCATCACCCAAATTGCGAGGCAACAGTTTCGGCTGCAAAAAAAAAAAAAAGTAAAATATTCATCGAAATGAGATTTTTTGTTATTCAAATATATTTGTGTCATGTCCAACCTTCGCATTTATGAGCTCTGTTAGCTGCAGATGTAGACTCTCAATATCCGCACGATAGTCCTCATTGTGTCGGAAAACTTGTGCAGATGCAGTAATAGCATCATGTAGATTATTTTTAAGGAATGTATGTTCCAACCGTGTATCATCTTTGATGCCATTCAATTCAATCAAAGGTTTGCGATGTGCCATGGCGTCTGCATTCAAAGCCTCATTCATTTCGAGTCGCGGAGCCATAGTCAAACAAGAGCTGGGCAAAAACATTGGCACTGGCGAACAGCTAAGGAAATCAAACGACAGCAGTTTGCCAATGGTTGGGCGGAGTTCTGGATTTGATTGCAACATGGCGACAATCATGTCAGCAGCGGATTTGCGCAAATAACTGGGAACTCTATGTGATGTTTACACAAGCAATATTATTATTGAATTTTGAGATTGGTTAGCAAAGGCAAATAAATTACTAACCTGTACTGACACTTTTTGATTTTCTCATATGTATCCTTCAAGGTTTTAGTCTCAAAGGGTGGCTGTCCCACCAACAGCGTATACATAACACAACCAATCGACCAAATGTCTACCTCAAAGGAGTGCCCTTTTTTGTTGAGAATTTCCGGTGCGATGTAATTGGGTGTGCCGCAAAGTGTCTTCTTGCGTTCACCTTCATACTCAACACGCGTTGCAAGACCGAAATCGCCAATTTTAACATGCAACAGATCGTCCAGGAAAAGATTTCCCAACTTGAGATCACGATGTATGATTCGATGATCATGCAAATATTTGACACCCTGTATAATTTGATAGATATAATAGCGGCACTCATATTCGGTGATTGTTTTGCGACGCTTCTGTAATTCCATCATTGACTAAATAGGAAATGAAATGAAAAATTATGTATTAACAGCGCGCTTTAAAAAAAAATGGAATATCGTCATCACCATGCTACTCTACTCACCCGCTTTTTACAAAGCTCCAGCACAATATAGATGTTGTAACTATCCTCAAAGAAACTATGGAATTTAACAATATTTTCATGACTCAGACTTTTATGTATTGTAATCTCTTGAGACATTTTTTCTTTCTGATTGTGTTTCAACATCAATTTTTTGGAAACGATTTTGCCCGCGTACACATTGTTCGTTTCCACATCGACAATCTCGTAGCATTTTGCAAAGCCACCCTGTGTAAATAAAAAAAAAAAAAGAAATTAGAAGCATCTATTCTGCACCCATCTTAAGCGTCGGGAAACCAGAGATTAGGAAACTTCATAAATTAACTAGCGCTTGTGTGCACTCCTATAGCAACAACTCAATACTAAACTGGTTATAACCAAAGAGCTACATTAAGTGCAAGTTGGACTTGCTCCTCTCACCGCACCTTCCACATTTTACTAAATATACTTACCTTTCCAAAGAATCGCATACGCTTGTAGGTGGATCGTGAGGTCGCATCGAAGAGCCGTTCTGGTATATCCGACGTTTTATCATCAGTCTTTTGTGCCATTTTAAATGTAAAGATTCAGCTGCGCCTACACACACGAACACACACGTTTACTGCACTGTTCTGCACCGTGCCTAAACCCAAATCCGCTACCTTTCGCTGTCGCTTCACTCAAAACTACCGGCAAGCGCCAATTGCAAGTTGGAATATGTAGCAATATCGTCGCTATTGGAACTGAACCGGATTTAAAATATTTACAAACAATTATGCGCGTTTTTGTCGTCAATAAGTCGATTAAATGCTAATTAGCCAACGTTTATGCTTAACCAAAAAAAAAAAACCCAACAATAAATGTAGACAAGAACGGCGACAATCGAACAAATTGACGATCAACTTAAACGCACAAACAAGCGACGAAAGTGCGCTAAGACAATATGATCGTGAAGGATAAAGAAAACCGTTTGTGGTAGAAATTTCAAAATTGTTTTCGAATGCTTTTTGCGCTCGAAAGCATACAATTGTCTTACTCTTACTTATGACTTATAGGTAAATGTCAAATGATGCTTGACTTTTTTTGTGCGAAATTTTCGAAGTTCTTTTGTTGGCTCAACCATTGTGACCTACAGAATCGCAGGGTTGCATTTTGTGAAAATGAAGGTGATGCCATAAAAAAGGTTAGCTTTGCTTACGAGACAGATTAGGTTTGTCAGAGAATTTCAAATGAAACATTCTGTAGGTTCGAACCTTTTTTTTTACAATAGTGAAGATTTCGATAAAGTCTGATTGAAATCCAAGATGTCGAAATCACGAAAATATGTGGGGAATCCTGCTGGATTTCGAAGGATTTCAGTAAATCGTAGATTTAGTGCCATGATAATGTAATATTGGCGACGTATACTACAATGCTTCGTGCAACTAGAATTTGGCCAAAATATCGATATTTCTTCAGAAAATAATAGATATAAGTAAATATTTTTATACTCGAAATATAGATATTCGAATATCAAATTCGATATTTTTTAAGGTCTCTACCAAGGCACATGAAACAGATAGCAGCAAGGGGGTTGATTTTTTTTCATTCAAATGTGGTTCATGATCTGATCAAAAGGGTATAATATTGTCACCGTCATTCACTTCTCATACAGAGTTTCTGACATTTCATGGGACACCAGCAACAACAAAATAAAACACGCCAGGGTTGTATTTTCTCATTCACTTTTCACACAGCGTTCATTCACTTAGCACTCATTCTCTACTTGATTTCATTGAAATGTACAAATTGACAACAGTAACGCTTCTTCGCAACCTATATGGGCCGTTTACATAGAACTTTCCTCGCTTTGCTTGACAGTTCGAGTTTTAATAACAAAGCGTGAGGCGTAGAAGGTCAGCTACATAGAACGCTTTGACAGTTTCTGCTGTTTTGTTTAAAGATAGAATAAAAAAATTAATTTTACTGATATGATGGAAGTAGTAGTAGTTATGCTACTAATGTGTGAAATTCGCGAGTGTCTGTAGTGTGTATACGCACGCCAAAATAAAAATAAAATGGAAATGATAACAGCTGATTGCCAAAGCGTACAAAAGTTGAGAGTTGCCCATAATTTTGCTTCGCTTTGCTTTGCTCTACTTTTCTCGCTTTGTATTTAGCAGGACTCATATAACATCATGTATTGAACTTATCTGTCAAAGCGAAACTCTGAAGCAAAGCAAAGCAAAAGTCCTATGTGAACGGGCCAATACAATTTTAAAATATTTGTGGGTACGTGCGTTCAGTTTTTCCCAACGGCTGATTTAAAAATACAAAACAACAATGTTGCCCTACAAAATAGCCAAATTTTAGCAAGCCTTAAACGCCCACTGAAAAGCAACTCTGTAATTCAAACTGAGTTTAAATATAAACCGAGTTTAAGTAACTGGAGGTTAAACTGACTTTAAACTTGCACTGCGTCTTCCCTTTTAATGGTAATTTGTAAAAATTCAAAATGTTCAATATTCAACTACTAGAATCAGTTCTTACGGACATTGGTGCACATCTTGCAAAAAAATTTGTTAGGAGTACGACCCCATTTTGTAAGAATCTAGGAGGCTACTCTGTAATGCGAAAATCGAAAATTTGTATGTGAATGACTCATTAGAGTTCCTTTTCCGCGTGGCGAATAATTTTCCACACGCGTTGCATCACGAGCAGCCCCCCCAAGATAATTTTTCAAATACTTCAAGGTTAATACTTTGCTATTTCATTGAATTTCCCTTCAACTCCTGAAAGGCAAAATAAAATCAACAGGAATTTTTCGCCACTTCAGACTTGCATTATACATAAGCTAAAATTGGATGAGCTACAAAACTTCGTACCCAAAAGTTTGCTAAAAATTCTAATTGAAAATTTTAAAATTTTGATACAAATTTGTTGAATTTTCATAAAGTTTTGTGCAAAGTTCGAAATTCTAATTTACATACATACAATATGTATGTATATGTTTTTTTTTCTTATATTACAAACTAAAAAGAAGAAAAATACATCATGAAAACCGTTGCAAATACATATTATAAAAAAGATTTCGTAAATTTTTTGAGTCACTGTAGGTATTCAGGTGCATTGGGTATCTAAATAAGTCAAAAACAACACTTGGTTTACAACTTAAACGCATAATTCTTATAGTTTTTATGTTTATATTTACTTTTTTAATTTTGAATATGTATCTCAGATTTTCTTCTTTTTCTTTAACATTAATTATCAAATTTGAAGCGAGTTATTTTCGCTATTCCACAGTCTCACACAATCAGTGTATATTCAACTGATTTTAAACATGCTTCCTATCATTGTCTTCAACACCTTCATTATTATAATTATAATTATTATCATTATTATTATTACCATTACTAAATACTAAATATTCCAAATATGACTATATGCTTTTGTTTACTTGGGAGTTTTTTTGTTGTTGTTTTGTTTTGTTTTGTTTTGTATTTGGGCTTCATATCCGAATGCTGTCATATTAACTGCCTTATTTATTTCACATATGTATGCGCCGCCAATTTAATAGACAGTTAGTTGTTCGGCATTTCTTTGTATGAATATTGGCTGTGATAGATATACATAAGTCTTTTGTGCTAAGCCCAAAATGTATGCATTTGTTTCTTTTTCTAGTATGTATGTATGTATGCATGTATGTATGTATGTGTGTATCGTATATAGTGTTGGCTCTTATTTCAACTTCCAACTTCAACTTTCCCTTTCTCGCATTATCAATGGTAACTCTTATTTGTTTAATCATTATGATTTATATTATTTAGAAGCAAATTATAGTAAATACTATTTATCGTAGTAGTAGTTTCTTGTGATTTTGTTGCTGTTTTGTTTTTTTTATTATAATAGTAATACCATTTAACGTATTCGCTCATTCACTATGCACGTTTTGTTGGGGGTTTGTGTGTGTGTGTTAATTATTAATTAAATTGTTTGTTTGCATTTGTTTCGGTTAATTGGTTGACTGCGATTGATAATTCTTGTAGCAGTTAGTTGTTACAAGATTTGAATCGTTTTACTGTTTTGCTTTGGAATTTGTTGTTGTTGTTTTTGTTGCTGTTGTTGTTATTTGTGGTACTTGAGTTTCATATTAGTTGATCTTTTTTTTTGTAGTTGTGTTATTGATCCCAGTTGTTTGCTTTAATATCATAAATTCAGCATTTTAGATATAATTTCAGCTTAATGTTGTATTACTCGTACATGTGCGTTGCAGTCGTAGCCATTCCACAAATTCATCCAACATGACAGGCCCTGAAATGGTAAATTTTAAGTTTATCAAAATAACTACTCATAAATTTTATAATTTAAAAACAAATTGGCACTCACATGCTCCATCGATATCATAATTCGTTAAATCGTTGTTGATTGTGCGCGAAAATTCAAGTATGTTGCACCACTGATCCTTGTTGATAACTTTGTACTTTGATTGATCGAGGAATTGCGCGAAATGCGGGTAAAGTGGCCAATGTTTGCCAAGTAGCAGCTGTAACATTGCCTTAGCTGTATTTATGTCCATGCTGCGCTGATCGGAATCCTGGAAGATAATGGCTTCTTTTTAAAATATAAATCTAAAATTTTTTTTTATATCTATACTTCGTTTATAAAATTTATTATATGCAGAATGTTTGTAACGATTTAATAATTTTTGTTTTTTTTTTTAAGTGCAACCTTTGTGGATTGATTTGAAATTACCTACATTTTATGGGTTTTTCATAAATAAAATTAATTTTTCAGCCCATTTATTTGTATCAACAATAACTTTCATGAGCTTAAGGCCATTTATTTATTAGAAAGCTATTGAAAAAAAAAAAAACAATCATGGTAGAAGTTTTAGCTATTTCGGAGATCACCACACCTCCTAATCAGACCAAATTTTTCCTAATTTTTGTCAGCCCTCGCTATTAGCATTTGCAGTTGACTCTAACCGGAAACCAACATTAATTTTCCCCTATAGTAAGGCAGATATGAGACATTTCAAATTTTTACGAATTTGAAAAGTTAAGAGAAGTGAGAGGAGGAAAGCCTACCTGCGCATTTCTGGTATTTTTTGTTATTTTTGTATGGAAAATTCTATCGTACCTTGGCAAAATCGTAGGCATATCGGTATATGCTTTTGAAGACATTTGGATCGTTGAGTATACTTTTTAAATAATCTAATTTAGATTGCATTTTTGCAGCAGAATCACATTCCAATTCGGTGAGGCCCTTTAACCATTCACAACGGCTGAAGAAACCCATTTGTGTGGCGCCCATTTTGTAGGCCAGCACAAGCATCACAACATTTTCCGGTTCAACGCCAATATCATCGCAGAATTTCTCCATACCATCGGGACCTAGAGTACAAAAAAAAAAGAAAAAAGTTTGTACATTAAATTTTATGTCACAACAAATTTGTATGCCATGCATCCAAATATTACCTAGCGTGTCCGGCTCATCGGGATTTGTGTATTTACAAAACCAATCGACACAACGCTTTTGGCTGAAACTATCTTCAGCCTTGATGTGACGTCTGCAAATAGAAAATCATAAATTAACAAATAAACTTACTAATATATATGTTTTATAGCAAGCATAATATGGCCTTAAAAATTATTACTTTTCCATTTGTGGTGAACAAGAATTATGCACATATGGTGTGTAAACCGAAATTAGCTAAAATAAAATATAATTTTCATTTAATTTAAAACACACAACTAAACTGGTATGCACTGAACGCGTATAGTAAAAATTAAAAAAAATTTAAACAAATGCACGACAAGAACAAAGTATTGCCGCAGCTGATTTCTGTTATTTTAGCATTTTCGTATATTAATATTATTGTAGTTGTTGTTGTTGTGGTTCTTGCAGTCTTTTCCTATAAATAGCCTCACTATTAAGCAATAACAAACAAAAGTAGCATAAGGCAACGTACGAAGAGCGTCGTAAAAAAAAAGTCACAGTATCATCGATGAAGAAACCGGTGGAAATTGAAACTCATAAAAATGTAGAAAATCAAGAAAATTAGCTATATCTGTACGCTTGAACAAACAAATGATATCATAAAGTGACGATGCGCCATATCTACGCCTTAATTTAGGCACATGATGAAATTAAATTAAAAAATTATTATAAATTACGCACTTCCATTCAACAAATGAAAAAAACTCAATGAAATTAAAACTACGAAAAAGGTAGATAGATATATATATGTATTTAGCACATATTTAACGGCAATAGAGCTAATAAATGCTAGCCAAACTGCTTTTGTTGTACTTTGCTGCAAATTTTAATGTGCGGAAATAAAATACATAAATTTAAAGCAATACCTATTTGGTATGCTAAGTTTTGGTATCTTCAACTTCATTGTTTCGCTTATATTTATAGCTGCAACACTTCCACTTGCAAAATTGTGACTAACAATCAGAGCGAAATCGCACGTTCATAATACCACGTATTTGTTATCAGTAAAATAGCAATAACAATAACAACTTGTAAAATTTGCTGATAAAATGCAAATTATACCGACAGCAGTCAGTTATCAATGATACTAATATAGAAATTAAACACAAACACAGTGTTTCCTATATTTAAGTAAAAGAGAAAAAATGTTAGCAACAAACCGATTTTGATTTACAAATACTACCGAAAACAGTTTAAAAGACCGCCGCTTGTGTTGGTGTGACAGTAAAGCAATTTCATTAAACTTATGAAGAATACTGCTACAGTGAGAGATCATTCCAATAGTGGGTTGTTCCGGGGTAGTGCTGCTATCGTAGAACCGACTGTCGTGTATACAAAATATGGGCGCGCTTTTCCGCTTGTGATTATGTGCTTGCTGTTGCTGTAGGAGCATTAAATACGTTTTTGCGGAACTATATAAATCAGGGCCGTTCAGCAGCATTCTACAAAATTGTACTGCGCCTATGAACACCTTTTCAACTAATTTAACAAATATTTACTAATTTCCATGAGATTCAATATTTTTTGCAAAATATTTAAATTAAAGTCGAGGTAATTGTTGTTGCCTCCTCATCGATTTCATATTACCGGTATACATTTAGTTTTTTTTTTTGTTACAACAAAATATAACGTTTGCTTTGAACTTCACTTCAATCAACCATTATTTTGCTATCATCTTTACAAGTCTATTAATAACTAAATACATTTTTTAATAGGCATAAACAAATTACCTGCTACTGTTGTGTGTTGTCGCATATCCACCGCGTGGTCGCTTGGAAGTTGTACGCTCCTCTTCGCCCCCCATATCGTGGTTTGCACGTCGTTTACCGCGGGGCATAGCAAACACCTTGATAGTTTATTATAACCGTGTGCGTATCCAAAGTTTTGTACGTTTATATTTATTTTGCCTTTAGATGCTGAACGGGTGGATACTATCAATTATAATAAGCAGGCCGGTAGCTGCTGTTTTTTGTTTTTACATTAAGCTCTATGTGCGTATGTGCGTAAATGTATGTACCCGAGTGTATATGTATGTATGTAGCTAATTAATGTATGTAGGATGTCGTCTCCAGTGTTTTTAAATCAACACCTTTTTATTGCAAATTACAAACAATTATTCTGCAAATATTAAAAAAGAGGCTTTAGTAAAATTTATTCAGATGACAATTAACTTGGTCTGCTTTTAGGCTTTTGAGCATTCCTTTAATACGCACCCGATTTTTCGCACAGCTGGTAGTTGTAGCAAATGTCAAACTAGCGCCGTAAACAAAAGCGCTGCTAGGCCGATTGATCGCCTAGAAATTAAAGAGCGCAACACAGCGTCATATGGGGCAAATGCGGAGCAACAACGCTAGCATGAACTAAAAAAAAGGAAAGGAGAAATTTTCAATTACAACTTCATAAAATATATGGTAGAGCATAGTGGGTGGGAATTGAAAAATTCATTCATCCACTATAGATGGGTGCATGTGCGGAAATGACTGCCTATTCCCACGTTAATATGTAAATCACATTCCTACCACAATTATAGATTTGCAAATCTATATAAAGATTACTATATTACACGCGTATATTATCTTTGGTATATATTAACAAGTTTGTATCTATTTCACGAAATATAGTTGCAAAGCGTAGGTGTAGCTAAAATAATGTAATTTTTGCAGTTCCGGTAGCGTGATTCCTAGTCGTCGACTTGTAGACTTCACCGGCAAGAACACTGTGAAATTCATACACATAGCAATAAACCGATTTGCTGTATTTTGACACTTCCTTTTGGTGTGCCCATTCGCGGCACATCCTGCCCCAACATTTATATATAAATCATTGGCTCCCATTTTTCGTTTACTCCCTATATCCCTATTTATCCCCACTAACGTCTCGCTCTTCAATCAAAGCATCCACAGCGTTGAAGTTGTCGGCGCTGCTGTGAATTTGCATGCGGTTTTGTCTTAACGTCAAATGCGGCTTCAGTTGCCGCTTCTGTAACTCACAGATGCACTCAATTGAGGAATTCTTTTTATTTTGCATTAAACGCGCAGATAAATTGTTAACTATGATTGAACTTTTATTACCGTTTTAAATGAAGTGTAACTATTTTATAATGGCAACAAGAATTTCGCTTCTTTTGGGGTATTTAGATTGGTGTGGAATGAATTCGACTGCAGTTCGGAGAACGGTGCAGGTACGTTCAGTGATTGCTAGTTTGACAATTTGTCCTATTGAATTCTGATTGGATGTGCTTGTTGTTGTTGTATATGACCAGGGATGTAACGAAAGTTCAATAAGAGCCGACGCATATAATAAGAGTATAATAAAATTAAATTGGACTTATTTTCTATTATTTTTTACCGAAGGCTATAACTCTTCAAACCCGCCAAAGAAACTCCTACAAATGCTTTTTCTTTGCTATGCGTATGCTTAGTTATTTTTTACTTTTGGTACTACATATTTTTTACACATACATTTGGATGCCGCTGAACTTATAGCACAAACACATTAACGACAACCGACGAATTTCGATCACTGCTCCCTCTTTCAAGTTTGTAAAAGTTATGAGCAATTTTAAAATCGCTCGTATCGGTTAATTAATTTGCTGCTTAAAACCGAATGAAATATGAAAAATATTAAGTTAGGCACGACGCAGATGTGTGTTGTTCAATTCGGATAAATTTGCGAAAAAGAAGCAATATATGTACGTAATACAATATATAAATTTCCTTTTATTAGAATTAAGCTACAGAATTGCTCTCGTTGTTTGACAATTAATCATTTTCTGACACGTTCGACAATTCTGCGTCTGTGAGTAACTGCTCTATTAAAAGTGTGCTTTTAAGTGAATCGACATCACTGTCGGAGAATACAGTACAAGAAGAAATGGTACGTGCAAATGCAACTCTGTTACTATCTGTATGCACTGAACACAGCCATATAAACAAATCCATTTTTGTTTTCTCTATATTTGTAAACCATGTCAGTATATGATAGCGTGAGGGTCGGAAAATTGGTGTTAAAAGGCGAAAAGCCAAAGTAGATATTACAAAAACATTATTATAAAAATCATAAATTGACAGTGAGTCATTGAAATCGTATTTCAGGAAGTCCAAAAAGCATAAACGCGACAAGGAGCACAAGCACAAAGAAAAGACGAAGAAATGTAAAATTGAGGTGGACGAGGATGCACTCCGCCATGGTGGTTGGTGGTTAGCAAAGAGCACGTCTGAAATAAGTGGCGCCATCGCTGTTGAATTTGGGGAACGTGCATATTTGAGAGCACTCGACAACGGTCTGTTTACATTGGGTCCACCACACAGTGAGGGCGATGGCCCAGAACCGGAAGAAATCTTCACAGCCTTTCCGATAAATGAAACAAAGATATCAATCAAATCTGGATACGGAAAATATTTGAAAATCGAAAAGGATGGAATAGTTACAGGACGTTCAGAGGCTGTTGGTAGCATGGAACAATGGGAACCCATATTTCAGGTTAACAAGAAAATAATTTCCAAATCCAGTAGATGTTAAATAATTTTAATTATAGGATGGCAAAATGGCTTTGCTTGCGGAAACTGGATTCTTTATGTCAATCGATCCGGAAGACGACGCCTGTGTAGCACTACGCAAAAAAGTGACGGATCATGAAGTTTGTAAAATACGCTGCAATGCGCAACGCGAAGCAGAAGAGGATGATGAACCGAAAGAAGAGAAGGGCAACCTGTCACAAGTCGAAAAGAATTATGTGTATGTTTTGCAGATTTTTGTTTGAATGAAAAAAATTCATATAACTACTTATATATTTACTTTCTGTTTAACCCTGTAGCAAAAAGTTCCAGAAGTTCCAGGATAAAAAGTTACGTATCAACAAGAATGACATCAAAGAACTTGAAGAAGCAAAGGAACTTGGTACTTTGCACGAAGCATTATTGGATCGGCGTAGCAAAATGAAAGCTGATCGATATTGCAAATAAAATAAATAAATAAATAAAAGGACCGAACACTGATTCTTAGGGTCGAACAGAACATTTTCAAGACCAAAAATAATGACAAATCAATGAATTTTTAAAAAATTATAATTTTTTTGTTGTTAAAAAATGGTATTAACAATTTTTTTTGTTGTAATGTAGGAAGACATATTTTAAAGCAATTTTTCCAACAAAAAATCTGGATCCAAAAATAATTAAAATGTCACAACCATCGTAGCCCGAATTTTCGTAAAATCTACGAAAAAATATACACCGAATCCATCGTCGTACAAACGTAGCATATATTTTGAATAAATTCGTTCGTAGATATTCGGACTAAGCTATGCTGTATTTCTTTTAGTATTATTACAACAAATTGTATCACTATTATTTAAACCCCAAAGGCTGTTTTTAAATTTTTTCAAAGAAAAAAATGCAAAAACTAAAACTTTATAGGAATTTTCAATGAATACAAATTGACAAATGTTCGGCAAAGCCGAACAGAACTTTGGAGTCCGAATTTCGATCATTCTCTAATAATTACCATCTATGTAAAGGGCGAAAAACAAAGTGAATATAGCTACACAATTTAAAACGGAATTGCACTTATTCAGGTAGCTTTCCTCACGTAATGATCTTGATAATGTTCAGTATTCATAATCTGTTTTATTATTTTCCTAAACACAAGGTAATTTTCTTTTTGGGTGGATGTGTTAATTTAAAACTCTACAGATGTGTTCTAGCTACCCTTATGGGCTTTATTCAAAAACAATTGAAACGAAAGAAAATTGTCGCACCAGTCTAATGTACAAACATCTACAGTAATGCGTAAAAGTTTAAAACTACAGTGTAATTTATATTTTGTGTCAATATTTATACTATCTCCCCTCTGAAAATAAAAAAACGTTATTTAAGAAACCCAATACTTGACAGCAAAATATACCCATAAAATATTTGAGAATTGTTGGAAGAAACATTTGTTTCGGAAATTTCCTTATAAAATTAATAAACAAATGAATGACTTTGGTTCACATGTAAAATAATTCTAGTTAGAATTTCTGTAATGAGACATTGTCCAAGTATCTAAGCTCGAGTCTTGTAAATCTGAGCATTAATTTACCCGATATAGGCATGACGTGACTTACGGCGTTAATCACTTTCCTGAATTTCCACATTTAAATCCCTGATTCGGGGATTACTAGTTATAACTGCCTTTTCCAATTAAAACTGGTATCGAGCTAAAAAATTATCATTAATTTATATAAATACAGCTCATTCTATTACAAAAGCCATATAAGTAGAAATTTCAAACATTAAGCAAATTAAAAAAAAAAAACTTTAAAATATTATAGGTAACTACAGTTTTTACAAAAATTTCAAGACAGCAGCTTTATAAATTTTAGTATAATAAAGGGCAAGTTTCAATTAGCTTTGTCACACTTTCTTCCACAGAAACTATTTTTCGAACGTACTTTGTATGAAAGAACATTCACAAATTTGAAAAACAAATGTTAAAAATCAACCAGAAATTTCAGCTTACTGAGACACTTGCCTATTATTATGCTCTAACTGAATGAGCTACAATTCTCTGCATACTCAGAGATTTCCTGAAAATTTAAATTCAAATTAGTTGAAGTTTTATAAATTTTGTATAAGGCCAGAAATTTTGATTATTTATTAATATTTGATTGTTGTTATATAACGAATTAAATTTTTATAAAAAAAAAAACAAAAAAAAAAGGAAATATTTTATAGAAAATCGGCCTGTTACGAGTTGTAACATGTAACTTTTTATAAAAATATAGTTAATTCTAATAAAAAAAAAAGCTAAAAAAGGTTCATCAAAATTTTCTAACTTTTCAAGCTGATTTTTTAAATATCTTTCTACCATACAAAACCAAATTTTGTTCATACGATTTGTGGAAAAAGAGCGCAACACCGTCAACAAAAAAAAAGTTAACAAAAATCAACGGAAATTTTCTAGCTATTGTACTTGGTACTTGCCAAGGAGAATCCATACAAGGTGGTGTTATAAATACAAATACAAAATTCCTATGTATTTTGTTTTGTTTCTGCGCAAGAGTTGTCAAAATTTAAATACATTTTGTTTTTGCTTTTACGGCTTTTGAAAGCTCATACGCAAAAGCAAAAACAAAATACATGTAGGTGAATAAAAAAAAAATCAAATCAGCTGCTCTTATTCCATCACCTTCTATAAATTCGCCTTGGTACTTGCACTTTATTATACTAAAATTTTATGTGCTGGACATTTTTTTTTTTTGGCAATTTGATGACATTATTTTGAAATTTCCTATTTTTTTCTTACAAGATGTTTGATATCATGAGCCATAGTTTTAAAATAAATAAAACAACCAATAATGGTTGGTAATTTTTTCAGACCTGTACATAAATATGTACATATGTACGTATAGAAGAACATAACTGTACTTATAAAATTTATAATATAAATATGTACAATCATCTGAATATATTCAAAAAGGAATACTTCCAAATAAATAAATGACTTTGATATATAAAAGTTATTGTCGATAAAAATTCAAAATTTCTTTCAATGTTAAAACATTTTTACAAAAATATAATTACACTAAAATAAAAATGTTCAATAATTTTTGTAAAATTCTGTAATTTTCAAAATTTTTAATCAGAATTTATATATTTTCAATAAAAAGTGTAATTTTAAAGCGAGTGTAATGCCCATTGATTCCTTTATACTTTTTTTGCGATGATTTACCATTTATTTTCATATAACGCATCCACGATTTTATTTTTATAGATTTAACGTGAACAATATTTTAAACAAAACCTCCGTAAGTAACCTTCTGTGATTTCTCCGTACAAAATGGTAGATTTATTTCTCAAAGCGAGCAAAAACGCATGCGAATTTAATCATTCGAAAAATTATGCGTCAGCTAAGCAAACGAACACTCGACAGTGGTCAAAGATAAATAAAAATCATTTAATATGGTGAAATTAACCAAAGTCAAAAGTTAAGTGGAGCCGGAAATTCAATTTAATTTTAAAAATAAAACGTATCAAGTCCCATATCAAAATTTACGTCAAAGTTATATATTCATTATTAAAATTTGCATTTTTATACGGCGTTGGCTGATCGCCGTAGTATCAGCACTTTAAGTATTAAAAATGTAAAATTTAACAAGAACCTTTCGAACAATTTTATCAAATATTTGATTATTAATGCAAATAAGTAGCATTGGAAATGAGGAATGTCTAAACAAAAGTATATTTACACAAGCTAATTTTATAAAAGCAAAAGTACAAATATCAGATAAGCAAAATGAGCTGGAAATATATGAATTCGTACCCAGTACGGTTTAATTAAAAATAATCATCTTTGAAGCAAAATGTGTAGCTTTTCAACTCAACTACCACTTGTAGTTTGATAGCAAAAAAAAAAAAAAAAAAAAATACTGAGTTGGAAGTTTTTTTATTTCAATTAAACAAAAATCAGAAAACAACTTCAATTAGATATTCCTCCTTTAAATCCAGGAATAAAATTTGTTCTTTCAAAAGTATGATTGTTTAAAAATTTTAAATAGATTTTGAGTACACGTAAATCGGAATGAAAAGTTAAAGCAATTATATAATAATACAACTATTAAAAAACCAAAAATTAAATAAAAAATTACTTGAAGTGCAGTAAGTTAATAACTAACCATAAACCACTTACAATTTAATACTTACAAATTTTGTTAAACTTCATTCATTGATCGTTGCTGAAACCAAAAGGGGGGTTGTTTTTTTTTTTTTTTTTTTTTTTTTTTTGGAAATAAAGTCATTGTTAGTAGGGGAAAGGAAAATGTTAAGTGTCCGCATAGTTAGTGTCAGTCTTTTTCAGAGTTAAAATAGTCATTTGGTTTGTGCTAAGTCAACGTTCGATTGTCCGGTTTCATGTGTTAGCTGGCATAGTGAATTTGAGTTGAGTTTGCAAGCGGGATATTGGTCCACTTATTTTGAGAACGCGTTTACCTTCCCCTCCTCATTATCGACTAAGGGTGGTTTGGATATTTGTATCCAACATATGAAATGCTTAAGTTTCGAAGCGTTTTAGCATTAAGCATTTTAGAAACGAATATGGTGGTCGGGAAGGGTGTTTACATGGACAAGTACGAAGCATAGCATCTTTTTCAATTTGATATGCGAAGATATATTTGAATTTTTTACGGAAGCGCAGACGGAGATATATGTATGTATATAAGATAGTTGGACGCGTTCTGAGCGAATGATACGATACGGTATTCTCTTTTTTGGTTCAATTTAGCTGATTACATCGATTGATTTGCGATATTGTGCGATGAATATGAAAAGCGGAAATGTGCGACGCAATGGTGGCAAACGAAAATTAAAAGGCGGAGGACTGATTCTAATAAGTGTTGGAAGTTTTGGAAAACGTGTTTCTTGAGCGTATATTACTTTTAAACGAAGTACGATTGAAAAATGTTTAACGGAGGACATCTAACTAACTTTGAGATATAGATTATGCGCGTGATTATTGTTCGTCCGCCGTTTTGAATTTAAGAGCGCTTGTGTAGTCAGCTGGAATAAATTTTCGAAGTTTATATTCTTTCTCTTCATGGTCTGCGTAGAAAACACAAAACGTAGCCAATTCGGAGTTTGCGAGGTTGGAACTTGGATAAGGCGTTTACGCGAGCGTGCGTGTAAGGCGTGGATTTTTGAGGCTGGAAGTGTAGAATAATATACGTCGTATATGTCGTAGTTGAAAATGTGTGTAGATAAGATTAGCGAAAAATTAACATAAAGTTTATAAACGAAAATTCGAAGTAAAATCAATACATCCAGGATAATGTTTACGAATACTGTTAAGTATACATAGATATTTGAAGATATTTTATTTCAATGGTATGATTTGTTTTTTTTTTTTGCGTAGTAACGTGTCTCGAATTAGCTTATAAATTAGCATTTAAATTTGGGTAGCGGTAGACATTTTCTACATATCATCATCATCATCATCATCATCCATCAACTACATCGGTTTCATGATGTCTATTTGCTTCTACATTTCTTTTTTTTTAACCAAATAAATATTAGTTCCTGTCTAAACACATTGTGTTTGTGTGTTGTAATTCGATAGCCCTTACATTTCTAAAACGAATTGCAGTTTTGCATTTCTCCAATACTTTCAAAATTATATCTGCATACTAATAATCTCCTAACTTTTTTTTTTTTTTAAATTGCGCTGTTGGTCCCACACACACGCGAGGTCCAACAATCATTTCATGCTACCTTCTCTTAACCACAAAATTTTTTTCACTCCATTTACAGCTTAATTTAGAAGCGATGACCGACTGGTGAGCGCGATCTGAAGCGTCCTCCGCCTTGGCTGCTGCCACCACTGCGTCCGCCACTACCGCTACCGTAGCCACCACTGCCGCCGAACGAACGTCCACTATCGCGTCCACCGCTGCTGCTACCGTATACGTCGCGTCGATTGAAGCCACTGCTGCCGCCATCGCGGCTGCTGTATCCTCCACCTTGACGGCCGCCGCCGCCACCACCACCGGAATAGCCCCGGTCGTGGTAACGACCACCGCCACCGCCGCCGCCGCTGCCGGAGCCACGTTGGCGGTAACCACCACCGCCGCCGCCGCCTCCGCTATTGCTACGACGTCCGAAGTCACGACGACCACGGTCGCCCATACCACGACGACCTTGACGTGGTCGGCCCTTGGAGATTTCTACACGCAGTTGTGACCCCAGCAGTTCTGTACCATTGAGCACATCACAGGCCTTTTCGGCGTCATCGCGATGCTCAAATTCAACAAAAGCAAAACCTGGTGGATTGAAAGCAATCCAAACCGAATTTAACTTGCCATATTTGGTGAATTCTCCTTCTAAGTCGTCCTTCTTCACTTTATCGGTCAAATTACCGACATAGACGCGTGTGCCTCGTTGATCGCCCATTTTCACTTGATTTAATTTACTTTAACTCAATTAATAAGGGCAGATATATATTTTTTCACTTTTACTTTGTTCGGGCGAGTACACTTCCTGCTGGTCTGGTCGGCTTCAATCGATTGAATCGGGTGTGTATAATAGTTTTTGTGACTCGATTTGTGAAAAACAAAATGTCGGTGTTTGGCTTGGTTCGCACGCAGGGGTGCTTTGCCGGAACGGAAGTGAATTGCAAAAATCAAGCACATTTTTCCGAATTGTAATAGAACTAAAAGCCGTGTTCATAAAATGTAATTTAAGTCGCATAATAATTTATGAATATAATGGAAATTCAGTTTATTGAATGCCACCAAAAGTGATATTGAAAAAATTGCCCTTACTGTCTTTTTCTTGCGTAGATTCTTTTTCTTGCGTAGATACAAATGTGGTTAACTTTTATACAATTTAGTAAATTCCTACTAATCTTTGCCAGTACACAAATAAGAGCAAGCAAGCGATACATCATACATTGCGTGTATAGCTGCCTTAAATAATTTCATTCCGAACAGGGTTGTATTCCATCTTCCTTAATTCTTGTCAGATATTACGGAGTTTCACACATGAAGCAGTCTGGAGGTTTGTACTTTTTAGTATCTAAAGAATTATTCGTTTTAACAGAGTCGGGATTTCGATGTGATTTCGCTGAAATCTGATTGAAATCGAAATCCTGAAAATATATGGGAAGTCTCCCAGGATTTCATAAGGTTAGGCGAAATCTCTGAATCTCTGACAAAGGGACTGTTCTAATTGATAAAAAAGTACTCTCGATAGTAAATTTTTTGACAACTACGATTTTATTAGTATACGAATATTTTTTGGTGGAAGAAATAATAGCAGACGGAATCCACTGCTTACTTGTGAATACCGCCAATAATCTATTACAATATTATTACTTTCTATAGTCTAGTTGCAGGCTGGGCATCTTCGTCTCGCTAACATAAGCGCGTTGTCGCAAAGAACACAAATAGAACATCGGCAGCAAAAATAGAAAAATATATTTTGAACTAGTTTATATTGCTGTTCACAGGAAATATTTCAAATAAACGATATACGCTCTTATTTCATCGTTGTGCGTTTGATTTGTGCTCTGCATACGTCGTCAAAAATTCATACATTAAAATCAAATTCAGAAGACAAAGAAAACTAATAGATTCAGTTGAATTCTATGCAATATAAAAAAAAAAATATTAAATGTCGAACTACCAAAATGCTCAACCCAGTCGGTGCTAGCGGATTCCGAAAAAGGATAAATATTTTGACAAATTGTTTCTCTTTCTCTCCTTCTCTCATTCGAAAAATTGCTACGTCTACTTTTCTCCATATACCGATAATGCAGTTCAAACTGTGGTATCAACAATTTCTGGCGCTCGATTTTGTATTTCGGTAGGTACTTTATATTGCGATTCATTATTTTTCGCATTCAAGTTCAATTCAGCAACTAAAATCGTTCATGTCAACACCTCTGCGTTCAAATTGCAATTGTTGCATCTTGAGAGCGCAAAAATTTCGAAAACCCACACACGAACGTTTAACATGAAAGTACAAGAATTGTCAAGCAAAAACCACCCTCCGAAAACCACCACCCGAGTGGTTGCTCTCTTGCTGGACAAACTTTGGCCACCATGCAGCTATACCGAGCCGAATTAAGTAAAAACAAAACACAACTGAAGGAAAATGGGACATTGTATTGCCAAGCCATTCCCCATCGTTGGGTTTTGGTATTTAAATTCACGAAATCGAAACACTTTCCACCAAAAATATACGACCACTTCGGTATCCTGTGGCCCACCACCAGCACTCCCAACATAGTTATCATCATTGCCACATAGTGGTTAGTACCACCCCCCGTATATGCGGCTTCTTGCTCTTTTTGCTGCCTTTGTTTTGACCAGTTTCTGCTGCTGCAAGAAATCAACTTGCGCGGCGAAACTTAAAGGGCAGCGACAATGTTTTCATAATGTTTCCTTGATGTTAGTATTTTGTCGTAATTAGAAATGAAATCTAACACTATGCCGTTTATTTTCGTTTGCTGTGAAATAACTCGTTATTAATATGCGTCGGCGAAGCAGACGAACGCTTAGTCCACATAAAAAAATGTTTGGAATTTTAATTTTTTTCCAATTTCTAACCAATGTCCCTTTTAAATGTTACTGTATCCTAATTATTCATTTAATTTTTGTAACGAAAGTACTTACTCAGATTTCTGAAAACTATATTGTAAGAATATATTGTTTTAAGATTCTTTTGCATGTGGTTCAAACATCTCACGATTTCTGGGTGATTTTACCCAAGTGTCCACATGCAGGCGAACCTGGTGTGGGTACTCACACGTTTTCCGTTTAGGATCTCGCCAGGGGCTGCAACAAACGGAGCGTTGCATAAATGTGCCTTGATAATAAACCCCTAGGACGAGATCCTCTTGCTGATATCCTCGTGAGAGTACGGGCTGAGAAATGCCATACAGGAAACGAAATGAACGGGGCAAGGTGAGGAATCCATGCGACCTTCCGGCGTACACTAGATAGAGCAGAGAGACTTTGTTGCCAAGTACTGCCCACTCGGCAAGACCAGCGTCTCGCCACGATTCGCATCAAAGAGCATTTGTGAATGCGCTTACGAGCGTTCCCCACGTTAAGATACGTGCTTGGTGGCTTCAATGCTAGAGTGGGCAAGGAAGGAATCTATGGTAACAAATGTCGGAAAATTCAGTTTACACGAAGTAACCCACATTAACGGACTGAGACAGGTTAATTTTACCGGGACCCGAAACATCGTAGACTATAACACCAGGTTCCAACTTAGATAGCTTGATCAGACTATATTGCTGTCTCCAGATTGAAAATCTCAATATCACATCGACCCTATTGCGATAAGACGGAAGGGACGTTTCCAGTGTATAAGTTATTGGATTCAAGCGATCCCGACAGAACTACTGATGTGACGAAGAATATCGCGCTGAGCTTGAAATGCTAGCTGTTCGATTTGACTATTAAGTTGCCACGTGACTTGAAAGGAAAAATTGATATCAAGACGATGTTCAAGTTCGAAAAATGAGAGTGTATTGGCATATTGATAGGCAACTTGAATAAAAACTTGATCGTGTAACAGCCGGGCCAACCAAACTACGCGAGAGTAGTTTTTCCGCATGCATAGCGGTTTATAAGTGTAAAGAGGAATAGGGAAGGGGAAAGAAAGGCGCAAAATTGCACAGATCTGCTGCTGCGGCAAAACTCGCGAGCAACTTATAAAGATAAATTTTTTCAATTTTGCGCGGCGTAGGATACACTTAGGCCGCGGTATCGCAAAGGACAGAAAAATAAACAGGAACAGAATTCAGTACATTTATGACAGCGACGGAAACGGCTTCAGATGGGATTTTAAATGTGCTCTACCGAAAAACCAGTCTTCTAAATATGCCATACCAATTTCGATCGAGCCTATTGTGCAAACGACTGAAGCCAATCGTAAAAAGCTGATTGGGTTTTAGTGTGGCTTGAGACCTGACAAATTGTCCATCGACCAGCTATTCTGGAGGTGACGCTCTGACAGTATTCAACGTGGTAACCGGTGTTGGTGGCAGAGGTAGATAATGGCCTCCTCTGTGTCGGAAAGGCCAGGTGGATAAGGGCTTGGCTTCACTTTGGCGCCCCCCGTTCGCGCCAGTTTGCAAGGCAAATGTACGAATGGCGTGCTATATTGGAAACTGGTTTTTAAATCGTTTAAGCGGTTATAGCGCAAATGAAAAAAAAAGATATGCAGCTCGGAAATGCGTAATATAAACGTAAGAGTATAAATATAAATAGTATTATTTAAATCAATCAATAGTCTTATGCGTCGTAGATGAGTCCTATTGACTTTTAACATTTTACGAACATTTCACGAAATGCTATTGTAGGCTTACGAAAATACTCAAAGTATGTACATACATACATATGTACGTGGGGAATTCCGAAAACGGAAGTGAGTGCATTGTTGCCATTGTTGCTATGCCACTTGACGTCAAATGCGTCGCCTTCCGTTGCTACCCACTCATCCACTTAGACTGATTGCATTTGCTTACTTTGTCTTAAATGCCGCGTTGAAGCTCAAAGTCGCATGTCGCCGGACCAAAGAGAAATTGTCGACATGTCCATGTAGCAATGCGACTGTGCGCCGAGGCGAAACTGTGTCAGTCAGCGCACCCTAAGCGCGTTGGCCAATTTGCGCCGCTTAAGCAGCTATACTTCCGGATTTAAGTGCAAAAGTGTAAAATTCTCAACTTGAAAAAAAGAAGAAAAAAAACAAAAATTACAAAAGCGCAAACAAGCCAACAGAGAAAAAGGAAATAATAGCAATTTCGAAAAACACAAAAACAAAGCAAAAAATCACGCTTGCAGCTGACGCACAAAAAAACAGCATCCGCAACTTGTCCCACCCTACCGATTTGCAATGAAATGCCTTGTAGCGCAATCATTTCTAGGCTATGGTGCCACACTTTACGTATGTATATATTCGTACTTGTTCCAAAGTCCTGTATGTCGAAAGTGCACAGTTTTAGTTTTTTGAAATAAACACGACTTGCTCTACATATTTAGTTCGTGTATTCCTGCTTGTGTGCGAACACTTTGCATTCTGTAGAAGTTTATAACTTTATTGTGGAAAACATTTTACTCGAAATGCTTGCAGTTACTTGCATTTGGCGAATGGAAAGTTTTTTATGCGAATACCGAAATTGGTGCTTGTTGAGAAAAAGGCAATATTAGTTTCTTTTTAGTATTTGAAGTATTTCAAAGAAACACATACAAATTTGTGTATTCACATTTGAATTACATCTATAGTGTTACATATTTTTGAGACCATTAAAGTTTAAATAACATTGTAACAGTTGTTGTTCTGATAAACGGATAGAATATTTTAAGGAAATTGAATATTTTTGATTGAGATTTATTTAAGTGAATATGTAATTGTGTACTGCGGATGTGTTAGAGAGATTTCTAAGCGGATTTGAGTATAAAGAAAATACTTAGGGATTACATTTCAAATGTTTCCTTTGCTAGTGTGAATGTAAATATTTTTGAATAAAGAAAAACGGAATTCAGAGAAAATGTATATAAATGAAAAGAATCAATAGAATAAACAGTAAGTCACTATTACTAAGAAAGGTACCAGCAAATAAAGGTATTTTTCATTTAATAAAACACCTTTGTTTGGAAACAAACTCAGATGTTGTAATCCTTAGTAGATTAAAAAAGATACGCGTATTTTTTATTTTAAAATTAGTTAATATTTAATGCAGTTGTCAGAATTTTGAAGCCTATGCATTTTACATAAAAATATTTTTTTTTTTGTAGAATAGTTGTACAACCGTTGAAAATAAATGTTTGTTAATGGAATAAGAATTTTCTCTGTATTCAATAAATAAAATGCATATTTATTTTTAAAATTGCAATAACTAGCTTTTCTATACACAATAAATAACACCGAAAATGGAAAAATAGTATTCGAAGCCAGCAAGAAAAGTTGTATAATTTAGGAAAAAATGCAAATTCGTAAATTTTTTGTCAAAAAATCTATCAATCTATACTTATTGCATAAAATTTATTATATGGAGAATTTGTGTAATGATTTGATGCTTAAAACGTAAACCGAAATGTACATTGGGGTGCATAACTGACCATAAAAAAAAATCGCTACTGCTTTTGCGTCGGAATCATAAAGTAAGAAATCAATCAATATGCTGGACCGATTTGAAATTACCAAATTATAAATAAAAATAGTACGCATAAAAATATTTAAAAACTTTTCAACGGAATCATAATAATACGACTTTTGAATAACACAGCCTAAATTTGATGGCTTATTTTCTTTGATTCCATTGAACACATTTTTAAGTCGTTTTTTTTTATTACAAAAAACTAAATTTTTGGAGAAATTTCCAAACCGAAAACTGTAGTAAAGTCGTGTTTGCACACTGAATATTTTTGTAAAAGAATAACCGAAGGTGATGCAGGGTATTTAATATAATATATTGGGACAATTTTTGCTTTTATTTATTTTTTTACTTTTAGAACTCACTAATCTCTGAAACTAGGCAGTAACAAGGACTATACATATATTGGGTGTATTTTGTCAAAATATTGAATGCCAAATATAACTTTTGAGGTTAACGCCAGTTTTTTATTCCGAAAGTATTGGAAATTGCAACAACAGTCAAAGAGTTTGAAATTGTAGCTGATATTTTGGAAATCACCAGATCTCCTAATCAGATTTCTTTCTAGACTCACATGCTCACTTGGATCAGGATCAGTGTAATTGATTAACAGGCGTAAGGTCGCTAGTTGGAAACTGGATAAAGATTTGTGGGGATACTAAATTCCGGTATCTTGGTAATTAAGACCTTCCTTTTTGTGCTATCGAAAAAAATAAAAATTCATGGAAAATTTGCAAGGTTTTGGGTTAACGAATATTTAGTTGATGGTAGATTTACCAATTCTAAAGCCAGACTATTAAAGTTCAGTTAGGTTATTGGCGGTGAGCTTCAATCTTTCACACAAAACGCTCAACATAAACTTAGTAAGTATGCTCTGGATATAGTAAGTCATGAGGTTGTCATTTCCATTCTTACAGGAATATTCCGCGGTCTTGAAAGCTTCTGTAAGCCGCTGTAACTACACATTCCGGCCGCTCTCTCTCATACTCGAAAGATACCTCCTGAAAAGTTCACGTTGCGCCTGATTGCAACACGACCCTGTTTGCTGCAGCTTTTCTTTCCACCATATCAGACAGCTTTGGCGGCGGTACGTAAAGGCCAAAAAATTTGATCCCATTACGTGCAAATATCATTTTGTGGAATGTTACTCTCAGCGAGCAGGAGTGCAAGGCAAGACGAGTGGGGAAGTCGTTGGTCATCTGCTGCGACTGCAGCTTTTCGACTTCGAGCTTTCCATGTTTCAAAATGGCTGCGATGAGATGATGATTCGAGTTGATTTTAGCACCGTCTACCACAAAATGCTGAATTTGATTTCTCACTTTCCATCTGGAGGCATTAATCAATCTTTGGATGTTGGAACCTAGTACTTTTTTTTGGCTCCGGCGAATTCCTGTAGGATCAAATATGTCTTCCTTTCTTACCCTGGCAATTTTTTTTCCCGATTCAATATGTTTATAGAAACGGTCTTTGGGGAGATCACTTCTGTTCAGTAGCGAAAAATTAAAGAATTTTGCTTTAATGCGAATTGCGAGATTATTCAACGTTCATACAGTGGGGTGAACGATAGTACTTGCCGACGCAGTCTTTCTTTCACCACAAATCCGACCCCCAACTTTCGCTCATTTATATGGCAGCTGTGGTAGTAGACTTCTGGATTCCTTACCTCGTCCTTCGCATATCTTGGATAGCGATAGTGTTGTTCCATGTATATCAAACAGTCGGACGGAGGCATCTTCTCAATTAAGGGTTCGGACATTCCAGGTACTCGTCCACAAATCATAGTCCTTACAACTTTTGCTTGGTCGTCATCAAAAAAGGGGGAATTTATCCGAGGCTTGTTGTAACCTTTCATTGGATTAGCTCAACGCACGAATAAGGATATACTTATATAGCGTGCCACTTGGTCTTAGTCAGACGCCCGGCCGTAGGCGCACTTTCTGGTAGACATTCCCTACGCAACCGAGTTGCCCTGAAAACGTTGGCGTGACCCAACCACCGTCTTACTTTAGCCCACTGCCAAGGTGGTGCCCTAGTGCTATCCAGAGTACACTTTGCAGTAATCCCTTGGAAGACGTAGGCTACTCGAATCGTATGCAGAATCATCGTTCTGACTACTTCCTGGTGAATAGCAATCGGAGAGATTTTTCTCATTTACGTGGACTATTGCAAACTGGACCCCCCACATTCCCAATTGGTAATTTATTATTCCTAAAGGCGTTGAAAAATAATAAGCCGTGCTCTGTCGCAATTGACAGTTTTGATCGATTGGATAAATTATAAACGATTACCTGTAGACTTAAGCAATGCAAGGATGTATGCACGGAGCTGGGCAGGGAAATATCATTTGCCGTTAATTAAAAAGGATTCACTTTCTCCGTCATTTGCGGCACAAGCTTGGGACAGATAAAAACAAAAATAATTTAATTAAAAATTATACTTCGCAAAAGAATTAACAACCATGAAATGCCTATAAAGCGGATGCGTATAATGCCATAGACAGCTACAACAACAGCAGCTGCTGGCCGAACATTACGCATGAATTCTGGTTCACATGAATTCACACAAAAATATGCCTGCATGTATGTGTGTGAGTCCTTTAATTGTAGCGAATAATAAAACGGATAATTAAATGCCATTCTGTTTGTCCTATTCAATGCGGCGTTGATTGCATTTCACTATTTGGCAAAATGCATTAATATTTAAACAAACAAAAAAGCACTCACCGGTTATACTTTTGGTGAAAATACTAAAATACTGTAAGCTGACTCGCGTTGCATAACAACAAAACAAAGAAAACATACGATATATTCCTAGTATTTCTGAAGCGCCAATACTGTCACGAAAATTTCAATTTTTATGCTCAAGTATTCAATTATCTTTTGTTGAACAAAGGGCCTGCGTAATGTTTAATCCTTTACCGAGTATTGGCGATATCAATACATACATTTATTTTGCATAAAATATATGTTCCTAAAAAATAGTCGTAAAAGTAAATCTATAAGAAAAGAAGTAAAGAAGAGTTCGGGCGAAAGCGAACTTTAAATACCCGACACATGTTTTTATTTTAAAAAATTTAAACGACACTTTTTTTTTTTTAATATAAACAAAACTAAATTGTATCGAGACCAAACCGATGATGCAAAAGCGATTCCAGATTTTTGAGGAGTATTTCTGCATAAAAAAAAGAAAATATTCGCGTTTAGGGCTCATTTTCCAAAATTAAATTTTTCGTACTAAATATGAGAGAATTTGCTACATCATATAATGTTATATGGAATATATAAATTTTTTTTTTCTAAATTACTGTTATATAATCTACTTGCCCCGATTTCAAAAGTTTTCAAAACTATGCAAACTGAATTGAAATGTAATATGTGTATGAAATTTGGTAAATTTTGACAAGATGGCTTCGGAGAAATTGCGATTTGCTCTAAATTGAGTTGCGTCATTTTTCGAAATTTTTTTAACCTACGTAATGCTTTCTCCAACCCTATGCTGTATGCCGAACTGCAGTTAACTATAGTTATAGAAATATCAATTTTTTTGGTATTTGTAAATTGGATATATTAGAAGTGGGCGTGGTTTTTGTCCGATTTCCATAATTTTGGAAACTGTGCATACTGAGATGAAATGCAAAGCGAGTACCGAATTTGGTGGAATTTCTTGAGCCGGTTTCGGTTATATAACTTTCTGCTCCAAAGTGAGTGGTGTCACGCTCATTTTCGAAAAAAAATGCAACCCACGAATTCCTTTCCCCAAGCCAATCCTGTAAATATGTATATAAAATTTGAGCACATTTCATTTTATACATACATAGTAACTAAAATATTGATATTTTTTATTTTTGTAAATTATCGTTATATGATAATTGCGTGTGGGTTTTGCCCGATTTTTACAATTTTCGAAACTGCGTCTTCTGAGTTAAAATAAAGTATGTACTAAATTTGGTAGAATTTGGACATTTAGATATTTGTTGGTTACATATTTGCTTTAAAGTGGGCGATGCCACTCCCATTTTAAAAAAAATTTACACAGATACTCCTTACGCCAACCCAATCCTGTATATGAAATTTGTTTAAATGATCCAATTTCGCCAATTTTCAATACCAACCTACATTGGTTCGCGGACAGTGGACGGACGGACGCACAGAGAGACATGGCTCAATCGATTTATCTTTTATTTCTGAACATTTTGGTATATACTATATATGTACGTCTATCCCGGTTGTTTTGGGCTATTACAAACAACCGTTATGTGAACAAAGTTATAAAAGCAATTATTTGAAAAAAAAGGAAAAGTAACAGGCATTTTTTGTCAACAAGTAGCATCCACTAATATTGACCTCTAGTTTCATTCCGTTTGCTTCTCTATACAACATATCTTGGGTTTCCACGTTGTTTCTGCTCTGTTAAAGAAGCGAATACGTTGTTCGAAAGATATTGCATTTTCTGGTTGCATTCCAATTACGCTCATTCCCCGCCGTACGAGGTCCCCATGCTGTGGCGCCAAATCCTTCGCGTACACAAATATTCTCACAAAATGAGTGTCCATATAAACCTGCACCTTTATTTTGTATATATTCTCAAATTTAAATACCCCACACACTTAAACTCCACATTATTGAGTGTAGTGCCACTGGATATTATTTGTAATTTGTAATTTGTTTTAAAATGTGCATGATGGTGTGTGGCTTAAGCTCATAAGCACTTCAGAAACAATAAGCCAAATTATAAAATTATAAATTTTCCTCTTCAACGATTACTGCTAGGGAAAACAAACCATGCAAAGCGCATAATGATACAATTTCCCGCTATATTTATTTGTTTTTTCTTTATGTGCAAAGTTTTTAGCGTTCTAACATAGTTCCCTTTATACTAATAGCCCGATGGGTGTTATAAATTGCGATATAAATTAAATTTCAACTAAACAACATTTAGATAACACTCGCTCGTCGTAAAACCCATTTAGTGAATTTATGTTGTAATAATCTAGGGCACGTGCAAATATAGCCAGTTTGCAATCACAAGGTACAGATTAATTTTTGTTTCATTTATGAATATTTTAATAGATATTTGTAGGTCTTATAGCTTTTGATGGGTAGAAGGAGATGACTGAAATTTCTGATAGGATCTTCAAAAGGAGCATTTAGTTTAGTTTACCAAAGACGTACACACACATATGCATTTTACTATTTAACAGCGTCGCACAGAGCAGAAGAACAGAATCCCTAGAAATGGTTCCTTTAATGAACAAACCTGTCCGGGTCTTGCAAGAACCAAAAAACGGGCCTCAAGAAACCGAAACTCGATTTCAAGAGACACGCAAAATGGTTTGGAAGAACCGAAAAATGACGTCTGCATAAAATGAGTCTAAAGAACTGCAAAACCCTCTTGAAAGGAACTGAAACTGATCAGCACCAACAAAAGAATAAATCGGCATCGAAAAAATCAAAAAGCGGCTTCAAAAGATCAGACAACGTCAAAAAAACATGTTTTAAATGAAAGCATTATTTTTTTTTCCTGGAAAACGAATTCAAACATAAATTAAATTTTATGAATTTTATTTTTATTAAATTTTTGTTACTTATACAAAAAAAAAATGGAATTTTTGTAAAAACATTTTATAATTTCTTGTTTAGTTACAGTGCCGGAAAAAAGTATTGACATAATTTTTTTATAATACCATATAGTTTTTTATGCTTAAACTTGTTTGTTAAATTTTTATTAAAATATAACTCATTCCATAATAAAAGTCATATAAGTAAAAATTTCAAACTTTGCATAAAAATCTCAAAAATTCAGCAAATTAAAAAAAACACTTTCAACAAAACTCCAAACTTTTCAATTCGAATTTTTAGAAAAAATTCGGATATAAAAAGTTTTAGGTTTCTACCTGTTAATTTTTGATATTTTTTTTTGCCGACGGTGATGCGCATTTTTTGTCATGTAACGGATGAACAAAATATATTTTTATTTGTAAGAAAACGTGTAATTTTAAATTTAAAAATAATCGAGGTTTTCGTTACCTGATTAAAAGCTTTTGAGGTTGATATTATTAATCTGAAAAGCGTTCTGGAAAATGTTTGCTGTCAAAATGTTGAAAATGTGAGCAACTTAACTAACAGCTAGCTTTGCAAGAAAAAATTTATAAAACAAAATATAAAAAAATCTAAAATTTTTAAAAGGGTAAAGGTTTTCAGTTGTAATTTTTTTAGTTGCTAAAATTTTTTTTTGGTCTAAATATAAGCTCCAACTAAATCTGGACTAAATCTGCTAAAACCGTAAAAAAATAAAGAGCGAGATACTAAGTCTAAAAAGTTAAAAATGATAACTTCTGACAAATAAAACACAAATACCAACTTTTGTTTGAAAATAAGCCAAAACGCTTACGAATGTAAACATTCCTTCATTAGTATCCATTTATTTCAGCAATTTATTATTTTGAAAAAATACACTTTTGCTTTGTTTACAATTTGTTTTGTCAAACACACTGCAGTTGCAGGTTTGACACATTTACCGGAATTTACCAGCAAAAATCTTCGGACTAAGACTGGTAACTTCTGACAAAAGTGAAACTTTTTTTCTTCAATCTCTTTTACTAGTTTTTTGAGTATAGGAACGTTTTTTAAGTAAAATCTGGTAAATCCTGGTAAGTTCGGACTCGCAAGGGTTCGAAACTATTTTGTTTTGTGCGCTCTCGCACTTTTTACTCTGATACTCTCTTAGTGCAAGCATTTTGACACTTTTCAGATTTTTTGTCAGAAAAGTCCAGAAAAAGACCTAATAAAACAAACTTTCTTACACCTGCGGCTATGGTACTTTTATTTACTTTTCTTGTGTCACACCACTCGATTTTTATATGGCTCCTCGAGCGCTGTTACTACGGCAATTTTCGCGAATCATTTAGCGATTATTTCACCTCATTTTCATGAGTCTTACCGCTTCTCTAGCACATAAATTTAAATATATATCTCTCCGTCTACGATTTGCATATTCCTAGTTGGTTTTGCCAGTGTGCTGATTATGCGGCCCCATAGTTTTTATCATTGCACATTAGGTATGAGCGCATTGCGCTGGGCTTTAACTCTCGATGGCATTGACTTTCATACATATACTCGTATAGCATGGTTGGTGCTTGGTTGCATGCACTTGTGTGGTTTGGTGTCAACTTCTGGGCTTGTGGTATAAAATTTTACTTGTAATTGCCGTTGTACTCCAGTCTATTAAAAATACGTTCTTCGCGTGCTAAAAGCCATCTACTGTTACAACCTACCACCTAATACCACAACTAACTCATTCACTTAGTGCACTCTTTCTACGCTCTAATTTTCGTGTTTTACATTTTTTTTTACTTGCTGCCTCTGTGTAGCGGGCCCGACACTCGCTCAACGTTATCCATTTTCTTTATAGCTTTCCTTTGCAAATTTCCATCCAAGTGTCTGCGAATTCATGCATGTATAGGCACCCACACATACATATGTATCTACATATAAATACACACACATGTACATATATAATTTGACTGAACCCATGCTAAGCTCCGGTGAAATCGTTTATAGTAACTTCAACTTCACTTTGTAGGTGTAAATTTTGTTTTGCGAGATTAGAAGGGATTATATTCGTATGCTAAAAAGTCTCCGTTTAGTTTCACTATACTTTGGTTTTTTGTTTTTTTTTTTTTTTGCTATATGGCGTTTATCTTATTCTCTTTAGCTTCCTGGTAAGCTCACAAAGGTAGGATGGTAGGATTACACATGCAAGTAATCTGAATAAATGGTGAAGGAATTATGGAGTTAACTTGCAGTTTTTTTTTTCAAACATATTTCGTGGCAAAAGGAGTACATTGAGTTAAATAAAGTAATTGAGTTTATATTTAAAAAAAATTAAAATAAAATTTACGAAATTTTTGTGGTTATGGAAAATACTTCCGTATTAAAACAGAAAATAATATAGTGTTGGAAAAAATAATGGAAACGCGACAGCTTGACATGTTTTTGGCAATTTTCTTTTGTTTTTTTAATTTCTTAATAATTTCTTATAAAAGTTTAGCCCAATATTTACAAAACAGCAAAAAAAATCAGCATTAAAAACTTTGTACAAAAATTTGAAGACATCAAACTAATTTTAACAAAATTTTAAATTTTTCATTCGGATTTTTTAGAATTTTTTTTTACTAATTTCAGTTATATAATCCAATCAATTTTTAGTACAGCAATGCGCAAGTTTGGAAATTATTTTTTGCTTTTGGTGCTAAGCATTTTCTTCCATATACAAAATTGTTTGCTAAAAAAATTATCAAAAATCAAGGGAATATCGCAGTCTTTTAAAACTAGTATTTTATGCTATCTTCAAAACTTCAAAAACTTCTGAATAAAAAAATTGTAAAATTCGGCGAAAAGTTTTTGAAATTTTTCTAAACTATCTCCTCAAATATAGCTACATATGTATGAATTTTCTATTTTATAAAACGTGCGTATATTTTTTTTTTTAAATCGACGTTCCGTGTGATATCTGAGCTATTCTATTGTGCACGTATTTTTTTAAAATTCCCTTATTATAGTTTTTCCTGGATGTGGCAACCCTATCTAAATTTGATTCTATTTTAAATTTGCTCATACAATTTTAGTGAAATACTTTTATTGCGCTCCATTTAAATTATTTTTTGACATTTTGACAATTTTTTTTCAGATATGTGGCAACCCTAACTTAAAATATGGTGCATAGGTCTTTCAACGTCTTTTTGTTTAATATACGTGCCATATTGTTTACGTAAATTTTTTCATTTATATCGCTTTATATTTAATTATTTTCGAAAAATGGCAACCCTAATACAAATTTTTTTCTGTTCAAAATTTGTTCTACATTCTCACTTAAATACTGTTGCAACGTTTTGTTTTATTAATATTTTTTTTTTAATTTCACATATCTGGCAACACCATTTTCCAATTTTTATAAAGCTACATTTTGTTCTATAACAAAAAATATACAAATTAAAATTTTAATTAAATTTTTCAGAAATTTTGGAGTGTTCAATTCATTCAATTTTAGAATACTATTGTGTAAGCTTGAAGTAGCTAAAAATACCGGTTGATTTTTGAAAATTTTTTTAACTTTTGGTTTCACGCGCTTCTTTCATATAACGGATGGATAAATCCACGTTGATGTTAAATGTTACAGAGATCGACTGCTATGGACAATCAATCTACTTCTCATCAATGTCCAAGAAACTAAGTTAAATTGGCAAGCCTAGCATAATTGTGACTAAATATTGCTGCTTCAGTTAAAACTTTCTCTACCCAACTAACGCCAAATATTTTTAATTACTTACTGCGTGATTATATCTTCCTTCATGCCTTTTAACGCCAAAAAATTTTTTTTTTCACCGAAGTCAAATGAATGAGCTATCACCAAAGATATTGCTATATCCACTTACTCACACCACACCAGGGTTTTGTCTTTTGGCTTCGCATACAGCATTAAATTGTAATACGAAAAGTATTACAACAAATGTAAAGTGCTTGCAAAACAATGGGCATAATTCCATTCCAACTCATTTAGTTTTGCAAAAAGCCGGCAACGCTACACAATGGGCGCGTAGGTAATGAAATATGCAGTGTAAATGCCGCGAAATTACTTGAAAGACAAAAATACACATAAAAACATTTGCGAACTAAATACTAGGGTATGAGAATCTGTGCCAAGTAGAGTCTTATATTTCTCATAGCACGTAATTAGCCGAAAGAGTTGGAACCGCGGAATATAGTGCATCGAAATTTTGTTTAATCCACTAATTTATAAAAGCTTTCATATACATATGTAACTAGGAGGAGATGGAACAAGACACTTTTCAACCTTGTATGTATTTGCTTAATGCAAAGTCGCCGCCACATGCATTATTTTATCACTCATACCACCTGTTGTACCTGGCTTTACAGTACGAACAAAAAAACCTTTGGCAAACGCAACTAAACAACAAGTGCATTCTGCCACACAATGTGGAATAGCGTAGCTAGCAATTTGTTGTGGCATCCAGCAAGTGGCCACAACACAATGGTAGTACAGACAGACAGACAGACAGACAGACAGTCAAATAGAAGGGCGAGTCGCGGTGCGGTAAGAAGCTTACTATACGCGGAGTTTTATTTTAAAATGTGGCAGACACCAGTTTGGCAAAAAAAAAGAAATAAAACCGTTGAAATTTTGGACACACATAGCGCATACATAGCATACGATGGCGGGAATACCCATGAAAATGAAAATATGGGATAGTTGTAGGAACGCAGAGAGCAGACAAAAAAGGATAAAACGGGCGTGCAAAAAAGAGAAAAGTTTGAAAAGAGACTGGAGGCAAATGTATGTGACAAAAGGTATTACTGAGCGTATAATGATACATATATATATATATATATATATATATAAATATGAATATATGCACATTAGGGTGGACCATATTGTACGCACGAAATTATTTGCGATAAATAATGGTATGGTATTTCCGCATTCTATAAATAATTCTAAGATACAGTGTAGAAGCAACAATAGCACCATACTCCCGCAGCAGGGCAATTTGGGAAAGGTGAAAGGGAGTCGAATTCTCTATTACAATACTCCACTTTAGGTAGACAATTACTCTATAGCTAATAATAGCCGTTGATTTTTGAATTTTTATTTTTCACTAAAGGTATTTTGTATTTTCTTCCACATAAAATCAAATTTTCTACACGCGTTCCTCAATAAATTGCGATTTAGTCGATAAAATTTTACCTACTCTAACGTACATTCATGTGCACCTTATAAAAGCGAGTGGTGCCGACATTAAGCGCCATTTGTATTTTCGCTGCGAAGTGCAACAATAGCGGTTACAATAAAAACAAAACCGTAGTGCACATGACGTCCAAACCGCAAAGCCATTAGGGCTCCGCGTCTACACCGCCCTTGAATGGCGGCGAACGCATTTTATACGCTTGGTGCCCACAAATGTTTAGTATTTGTTTTTCTCTATTTTTATTTTACATTAGTTTGGTTCATTCGTGTTTGGTATGTTTTGTTACTGTCACCTTTCTCCGTACTTGCAGTTGTTTTGTGTCATTAAATTTAGTTTTACTCACATGCCATGCATTGGCTTTTGCACGCTTGCTACTCCAGTAAGTAAGTTCCCTCACAATTTTACTATCTTTGATTTGAAATGAATTGCGCATTTATTTACATCAAATTGAAAATGTCTGCAAGTCTAGGGAGATTGCTCTGTTCGTCTTCCCAGACATCGTAGGGGCTGGAATACTTTGAGTTTTGCGGGCCTGTAGAAGATTCTATGGTCGGGCATGTGGTCTGATCCCAAAGTTTACAGCGTGGCTTTACTGCACGATCGTTCAGCCGATTGTACCTTGTTACCGCTTCCGTACCCTGGTGGCGAAAACACTAAACGTTCCCCGAAGAAAATTGCAAGGGTTGACCTGTCCCTAGGTCACTGCATGTATAAGAACTTGTCCATCCATAACGTTAGAATCCTTTTAATCTGGATACATCTCCACATTTTCATATAGCCCAGGCGGATTTATAACGTTTACGTCGAAGCTGGTTAAGGAGTGCTAAGTAAAGCCTGCGACTGCTCGCATCGCCGAATGAAGTTGTACTGTACTGCGATCGAGTTACATTGAGATAGGAGGTTAGATAAGGAGACTGCCAACGAGCTGGCCAGGAAGGCAACAGGAAATAGCTTTATTGCGGCCTTGGTTGGTCATCCTTCAAAGGATTAAATAAATACTGCCTAGACTGCCGAGATCAGGGTAAATACTGGGAAGCTATTGGCGGTCTCAGACAGGAGCAAGGACAAATAAGTGTTGTTACCAACATACAAGGCGATTGACCTGCCGGTTCTAAACTATGCTGTGCCAATTTGGTCGCCTGACATCAGTAGAACACAGGGGACAAAGTTACAGACTATTTAGAACACATCACTAAGGACGGCGACACTTGCTTGCCGAAGTTTCGCCTCTCAGGCACGTCAGAAGGTAACTCTTTGAAGGACAGAGATCCAGACCCACACAGATTGCATACAGACTGGCCATAAACGAAATTGAACGAGAGACAATAACCACCTTCGTTAACTCTCGCTCTGTAAATGCCGCTTTTGGGGTGAAACTACTGCCAATAGTAGATCAGATGCTCCAGCTGACTGATGAGTACCGCCGTTACTCTGGCGCAACTACGATCTGGATATTGTAGCAGGCTCAACTTCTGTCTAGTCAGAATCAATCAAGACATTCTCAAAGTACGACTGGTACGAGGAGCTTACCCCGTCGATATCAATCACCTTTCACATGCCCGACTTATCAAATACGTCTATCCCTTTGGTCCGACCCCGTCGGCTGTGCTTTCCAACATATCGGGAGTAGAGATTAGCTAGATTCCTGTCTGCTTTATAAGCACGCGCCGCCTTCCAGATTATTACTAAGAAGTTGCCGTTCTGTTTTTGAATGGGCTGTGGTATCATAATTTATCCCAGAAGGTCTATGTAAGCTCCTACGAGCCGCCACGTTAACCTACCATTAACAGTTGTTTCCATGAAATCCAACAACATAACTTTTGAAATTTAAAATTTTATGACTTTAGAATTTATGACAACTTATGACACCTTATAAATCAATAAATTTGCGAATTAAATGGCGCCGAATTAGCCTTTGTAACTTCTCTGGGCCCGTTAATAAGCCGTTACGTATATATTTGCCTAACTGTTCTATTGGCTGCTGCATAGCTACTTGCCAAATTGGGTCACTTTGGCAACACTTATCTGTCTTATCATGATTGCCACCAAAAATGGATTCGAAATGGATTTCCGATTTGCAATTCACAATGTGGACATGGATATACTAGATATATTGGTACATACTCGTAGAGACGCAACAAAAATTTCCATTTTGTTCTCTCTGGCTGCGCCTCTGGTTTGCAGCTGAGCTAATTTTGTGACGGATTCATATTGCTGCTATGGCTACTTTTGCTGTGGGCCATTACAAATAATAGAATGTTGGATAATGCAGATATTAGCGAATGTGAAGTGGTAATAACCCTCGATTCCCTTCAAAGAAAATTTCATGTAACAAAAGGCTGAACAAACAGCGGTTTCGTGACACGGGCCATTGCGCCGTTGATCCGGTTGAGCTGGCAATACTTAATAATCGGCAAGCAACAACAAGCAGCACAAAAATAAAAACGAAATATATAAGGATTTTCGTGCCTACACCAATGGCAGAGTTTCGTGATATGTACAAGTTTGGTGCAATGTGGGAGGTGGGTAGAAAAGCCAAGATTTTAGTGTGTAAGGAGGGGAAGGGGGGGGGGGGGTTGGTTGGGGCTCACAATCAATGACTGTTGCAAACTATGACCAATGTATTTCGAAATGCGAGAAAATCACCAATTACAATTCGGCAATGCAACATAGTTACGACATGCATGCAACACGCAACGTATTCCTGCCATTCAGTCGTCGCCGCAACCTGCATATTTCCGCCTGCTGTGTGTGGATTCCACGCACACAAATATTTCTTTACTGTGCGTGTGCTAGCCACCAATGCGATTTTGATGTGAAACATCGTGCCTCTGCTAGTTTGCACTATGGGTGAAAATATCATGTTTTCCGTCCAAAACCCCAATTTAAAGTGGTAACTCCGCGCACAATTTCGTAAAGTGAATAAATTGTACAAGAATACTACTATAAATTGTATATAGTTGGCAACTCTACACAACTATATTTCATATCTTACTCTATATTTTATATCAGCATAATATTGTTATACTTCATTTGGCTTTTACACAAGAAAGTGATTTCATTTTAAAAGGTGGCAACTCTTTTATAAAATTACTCCGATTTCACTTAACTAGTTAATTCACTGGAGTTCAATTCTTTAATCAGTTGGCAATCCTCTTCAAAAATATTTTTCGAAACCAAGCTTTCCTAAACCTCTTTCCTTTCACACCAATTGTAATTAATTTTGACTAATTTTTAAACAGGTGGCAAGCTTCTCCAACAATTTATTGGAAATATAGTTTTTTCAAAACCATTTCTCATTTGCCAACATATCTTTTAATTCATCTTATTATTTAAATTGATTTTTTTTTTTTAATTGTGGCCTTTTTCTTTATACAAAACAGGTGGCAACACTATTTTCGTAAGCTTTTTTTTAATCTCTTCCTCTTAACACCCAAGTTTTAGTATTTCATTAAATTCTAAATTTAATGTAACCCATCTTAAACCAGTGGCAACCCTTTCTGCGACTATTTTCGAATGGGAAATTTCTGAAATCTCTTTCGGTTGACAACCAGATTGCAATATTGGACTTTTGAGTTTGGGCTTACTAATTTAATTTAACTCGGGTGGCAACTCTTTTATGTCTTCCAAGAACCATTGAACGCTGTACTTCTCCAGACCGCCAAAATCAGCTGATTGTATCAACCCTGGGTTCTATCTGTAGATTTTTTTGAAACCACTGGATTAAGTGAATAAGCCCTAGACTCTGGAAGCAAAAAGGAAAAGAATTTTTTTTTATTGTAGTTAAACTCCTTTTACTATAGTGACAAAAGGACAGAGGGTTAAACGCAGGGGCCGATAATAAAGAAAGTTTTTAAGTTTTCAATGAAAAAAATTATATACATATATTGTTGATGTCCTGCGTGAATCTGTAACGATTTAAAATGTCTCGAGCGACATTTGTAAAAATTATAATTAATAATTATTTTTAGATTTTTTTTAATCGCAATCGTAAAAATTGTTATTTTTTTTTAATTATACTTAATTTTAAGTTCTATTTTTTTGATTAAAAATGATCAGAATTTATTCAATTTTCAAAAAAAATTAGACTCATTATTTCAATGCGAAAAAATAACACTTGAAAACGAGTTTTCGGGAGTTCAAAAAGGTATAACACGATACATAATTTCCATTTCTGAACAAAAAAATTTTGCCTAAAAATTTATTATTGGTATTGATCGCAAAGCTTAGTACATATCTTAAAATAGCGATTAGATATAAATTTTGTTTAAGGACTTTGTTCATACTACTTCACTCAAGTTTAAATAAGTTTCGCTGTGGCCTGGTAAAAAAATTTTGAATTGTTCCACAGTATTATCGATCGTTTTAAAAACTTTCCAAATACACAAAGGTATCAACTATCAAGCACCTATTTGTTCTCGTAGCTTCGGAGTCTGCATCGGCTCTAATACTCTAACGCTTCATCAGTGTAAATGAGTTTGCTGCATTAACTACAACAAATTGACAACAAAAACATTTTCAAATTTAAAGTCATCAAGTAGCCACAACATCACGCCGAGCATGCAACAAGCCGAAAAAGCTGTGCAACATGTAACGTCTCGCCACAGTCACCACAATGGCAATTGATACCCGTAAACATACAACAACACTCAAAATCACACGCAGGAGCAACACATTACATACATACGTACACCATAAAGCGCAGTGGCAAGAGCATAATGCCTTCCACAAACTCACAGCTAGATAAGTAGTCCTTTGATTGTCGATGTTTTGTAGTCGCTTTTGAAGTAAGGAGCGAAAATTTTCGGAAAAATGAACATTTGGTATTGTGGCTTTTATATCTCAGTTTATTTAGTATATCGAAAATTAAATTCATCCCTTGCATTTTGAGAAAAGAACCCTGTCACACACATCACACAAAATGTAGATCTTTTTTTTTTGCCAAAGGAGTTGCCATGGCATTTTTCTGTAAAGGGTTTTTGTGGTAAAAATTTATAGTCCAGTACGTCTGAGTTTTTTTATTTGCTGTCAAATTAAAAGGACCACAATGTTGCTTTGAATCACAGGTGCAAAAACCTGAGGAGTTAAGCTGGAACTCCACCATAGTCTTTTCATCGGATTCACATTTTTTTAATCGATAAATTACTTGGCTGAAAATTTTTCTCTACACTTTTAGGTCTGTTCGATGAATGCACTGAAAGTGTAGAGTAATGCCGAACAATATCAGAGAGCCCAAATGAGTTTAGTGCAAGAGAGTGATCGAACGAGAAACGGTGGAATTTATCTTCATTATTCCAAAATGAATCAAATGGAAGAAAATTTCATATTTTTTAAATTTACTTCCTTCTGTTTAGTTCTTCTAATTGTTCATGTAAAGTTCTTCTCGGAAGCGGATTTGTACGAAAAGAGATGTGCGGTTCATTCCTCTGAAAAGGGCACAACGTTTTCTATAAATGTTAAGAACGGCTGAACGTGGTTTTTAATTTTAATTTTATTTTTTTCTTTTGGCTGTAGAAGGTTTGTAAAAAAACAAATGAACAAATAGTGTTGCCAGATATGTAAAATTTCAAAAAGAGATTTTAATTAAAAAACGTAGTAATAGAATGTCTGAAACAATACGAAACAGGCAATAAAAAACAAGAATTCTACAAAAGTTAGGATAGCCAAATATCTAAAATCTAAAAATATAAAAAAAATCAACTTATTTGAAGCGCAATAATGGCATTTCACTGAGAATGCAAGAATCCATTTAAAATAGGAAAAATTGGTTAGGGTTGCCAACATGTGAAAAAACTTAAAAGGAGGTATTTAATTAAAATAATTTCGTTTGCAATATAAAAATACGGATATCAAACGAAACGTCGTGTTTAATTAAATTTTACAGAACCTCAATGAAAATATGGTTTATTGAAGAAAGTCAAATTGTATCAAATTATGCATTTGTTATACAAAATATTCAAATGTGGACGTCAAATGGTTCTTCTTGGCAAGGAGCAGATGTTTATAAATATTTCGGGCTCTCATGTTTTAAGAAAATTTCTGTGCAAATAAAGAAGAAATCTCGTTCGCACAGAATTATGTATTTTGAGTAATCGATAACATTTTTTTTTTTTCAAGTTAAAGTAGAAGCTACCAGCTTAAATACCATCTACAACTTAACTTTGCTCTGCTTCACTGCGGGATGTCAATAATTTAAAGTTTGTACCCTCATCAACCTACCACCCCATTGACCAGGCAAGAACTTTTAATAATGCAAAATTATTCGCTTCCCTTTTTTTCAATTCACTAAAGCTTCGCGTAAGGTGCTTTTAACAGTTCATTAAACTTAAAATATGCGCGTTTCTAGTCTTGCAAAAGAGAAAGATAGGTATGAAAGAGCGCGAAGGGGAGGGGGAGTTTGTAAACAATCGCATAGTTGTAAGAAAAGCTGAAGTGTTGAAGTAAAGGGAAATTAAAAGTCGTAAAAAATATTTAAACATCCCAGCAGCTAGCGAAACGTCCTTGGGAGAAAAGCAACTATTCCAAAAACTTTTAATAGCAAATAAAAATGAATTTAGGTTTGTAGAAATCGAAGTTTGTCGGAGTCGGAAAATACATGCAGTCGAAGTCGTGGCAGTGTTAGTCATAGTTAGCAGCATTGTTGATTGTCGGCGTAGCCAAAAAGCGCGAACAAAATTAGCTTACGCGGCGCTTGTATTTGTCAACGATCAGCGACTTTATTGCCAACTATTTCAAAATTAGTGCGTATTTTCCAAGTGGGTGCAAGGCGATTGGTGTGTTTGTGTGTATGTGGTAGTTAAAGTTTTTGTTGACTGAAAAGCCAGGGAAAGAAAAACTATGTAGAAATATTACTACGCCAAAGAGATTACACAATTTTTATTTGATTATTTGCTATTAACTATAAATTATATTTATGAGAGGAATATACATGCATGTATGTACATATGTATGTACATTTACATATGTAGAAAACTGGAAATGAGTTCGAATAGTTTTTTCGAGAAACTGCTTATGGAAATTAGAGATGGTTGTGTTAAACGTTTAACACCGCGGCTTATTACCTTTTCACGGCTGGATACAATTTTTACACTATTAGCGTATAATCTGTATTAATATAAATTATATTTTTAATAGCGTTGCCACCTGTTTGAAAACTTAAATTCAATAAAATGAAAAAGATAATTAAATTATTGCAACATGGGTTAAGAACGATTATTTTCGAAAATGTGTTTGAAAAGAGTTGCCACCTATTTGAAAAGTTCAATATAATTTGATCAATAAAATATGTGAAATATTGCAATGCTGGCTTGAAACGAAAGAGGTTTGACCGAAATTATTTTTGAAGAGGGTTGCCACCTTTTTAAATGAGCGAATTTATTTAATTGATGGGTTTACTTAAATCCCAATACATTGGTGTAAGACAAAAAATATTTAAGACAAGTTTCGAAAATACGCTTGACAAATTAAATTTGATTAATAATATTACGAAATATATTTTAAAAACTTCATATCAAGCGAAAAAAAATTTTGGATAGGATTACCATCTGTTTAAAAAGTTCAATATAAATTAATAAATAAAGTAAATGAAATATTGTAACACTGATATGAAATGAAATAGGTTTATATGAAAATATTTTTATGAGGGTTGCCACATGGGTAAAAGGCTTACCAACTTATCTCAATTTAACTAATAAGTTAACCGAAATGCTGCTTTCTTGGCGTCAAGTGAAAGAGGTTCTAGAAAGTTTAATATACATAATATTTTTGATAAATAATATCTCTGTTAAAATTTAAGCTTAATTAATAAATGATAACGAAAAATACAATATGGGTGTCAAATGAAAAAGGTAGAAGAAAACTTTGTTTGAAAGATATTTTCGGATAGGGTTGTCACCTAGTTAAAATGGTATATATTGAGTTTAGTTGACAAGTTAACTGAAATGCTACTGCATTGACGCCAAACGGAAGAGGTTTCGGAAACTTTAATTTCGAAAATATTTTTGAAGTGGGTTGCCAACGATTTGAAAATTGCAATTCAATTAACTAATTAACGTGGAATGCAATAAGTTAAATAGAATATTACGAGTCCAATACAGGTGTGAAACGAAAAGGGGTTGGGAAAGATTAGTCTCAAAAACATTTTGAAAAAGGTTGCCAGCAGTTCGAAAAAATAAATACAATTTTTCATATACAGTTACACTTTTTTTTAAAGAAAGTATAACGCTAGCAGACAATTACTAGAGCATTTAAAATCTCAAGTATGAAATCTAAAAATAAAGAGGTAAAAAATAAGTCCAAAACCCGCAAATAAAAGTAGAAGCTTGGGCAAAATTTATAGTTTGTATTGCTCTAAAACTTTTTCTAACTTTACTTAACTAGAAAATGAAGCCGTTTGATCGTTACAGCGGGTGGGCATTGAACTTAAATTCTCACTCCAAATCTTTATAAATAGTTTTCTCTTTTCTAGCAAAAAAACTGAATCCCATATCTTCTTTAATTCGTATCCTCAAAGATATGAAAGTATTTACTTTGGTACCATTGGAAACAAACACCAAATAGCTTCAAAACCAAAAACTTACATTTATTTATTCATATCTATGTATGTATGCACATATTTGTGGGATAGTTGTCTGCCTGTTGTTGTTTTTTTTTTTGGCTGAGTACAATTTTATTGCTGACAAATTGTCGTTTTATGGTTGTTCAACTTCAATAGCTAAATATTTCATAGTAGCCAACACAAACAATATACTCGTACAATGTATTTTGATAACAGTTGTAGTTGTTGTTGTTTTTTGCTATTTTATTGCCAACTAATTCTAGCATTTGTTAGAGGCAACTGCACAGCATAGCAGAATTGACAAAGCGTCAAAGGGTTAGTTTTACAACTATATTTCTGTGTGCTCAGAATACAAAATAAGTAAAAAAAAAAATAAACTAAATAAAACTAAACAAGTCAGTCAGTCGTCAATGACATTTAAATGGCTTGAGGCAAAGCTCACATTGTGAAGTGGTGGGTATGGAAAATACGACTAACGGATACTGGACAGTTTCGGCGGGGATTTCAGTAGTTAGATGAATGGTTAATGGGTGGTCCATTTTTTAATGGTTTCATTTTCCGATAACTATGAAGCAGTCACAAATTTTACAGATCTGGCAAGGCTGTTATCAACTGTGTGCAGTTTCGCTTTCTATTTCAACATAAATAGATTAAAGTTTGGCAATTGAGTCAGTAGACATATCTCTCGTCTGGTTTCCCGGTCATAGGAACATATAGGGTAATGAAAGAGCTGAGGAATTGGTTAGACCCGAAACTTCTCTTGCTGAACTCAAGGTGGAAATAATTCGCTGTTCACTGGAAATGCGCAAGAGAAAACTACACTTGTTCTGCTCACAAATGGTAGAACCAAGATGGAACAGATAGCGAAAGGAAACTGAACCGCATTTGATAGGTTAGGAACGATATATCTTCTAAGTTGGTCAAGAGTGGATAGATGAAAATGTGACCAAAATAGGTATCTTAAACAACACTCGATGTCGAAGCCGCAGGATAGAGGATAGTAGGGAAATTGTTCTACACTAGCTCTGTGTGTGTCCAGCTCTACCACGGAATATACAGCTTCCTGGCAAGAGACCTCAAGTAAATGTCCAATTGTACAATAAATAATACCAGAAGACTCATTCACAAACTCAAAATGATTCGAATTGAGGAATAGGTTGCAGAATATATCTGTAGCGTATCAAAATGGCACTGCAAGCCATTAATTGAGTCATAAATAGGCGGCGGCCTATTCAACCCTACTACCAACTAATGGTTTTTGTTCTGTTTTTTTTTTTTTTTTTGACAAGTAAATATGTATATGTATGTAGTACATATTTGCATTAGCTTGTGGGCACGCTCTAGTCAAATATTCGACGCCTTATTGCATGTGTTTCGAGTAGAAGTGTTGCAAGGCAGTTTTATTGCGGTCAATTCACAGCTTTCCCAGATTTCAATCTCGGCACTGTTCAGCATTGCTGGTTACAGGCAATATTGCGGTAACATCATGTAGACATTTATACGAGCGCTTATGTGTGTGTGAGTGTGTATATTTACAAACTTGTACTCTAGTCATTACATATTTGACCCAAGTATGTGCATGTCGATTTGGCTGAGCGCCAACTAGTAACATCTGGTTGCTTCAACTTTGTTTTAGTTTTATTTTATTTCACTCGTATTTGTATTCTTCTACTCTTTGTTTTTTATTTGCTGTGATTTCGCATTCATTGCTTATTCAAATTTTCAAAATTAAAATGACAAAAAGGTATGGTAGCGAAGTTGTGCAGAAAGTAAGATAAAATTTCATTGAAAGTGGATAGAGGCATCGATTTTAGTGCACAGTCAATGACTTCATTCTTGTGTTGTTGATACTACCCATGTACGTACATACATAGTAATTTACATATCAATTTGTAATTTGGTTTATTTGATATCTCTTCGTCTGTATGTACAGTGTCGGAAAAAGGTATCGCCTTATTAATTTTATTTTCTATAATATGCCCAAAGTTTTTCATGCGAAAACTTGTTCGTTCATTCTTTTATCAAAATATATGTAGCTCATTCTATGTATATCAGTAGTCGTACAAAAACAAATTTCAAATTTTCAAATTTCAAATTTCAAAGTTTGTACAAAATTCACAAAAATTCAGCAAATTAAAAAAAAAATCTTCATTAAAATTTCAAATTTTTCAATTAAAATATTTTGCGTGTTGAAGTAATATAAAGTTCAAAGTTTTTACCAAATTCACGGAAATTCAGCAACTTTTAAAAATTTTTATTCAAATTTCAAATTTTTCAATTAAAATATTTTGCGAGTTGAAGTAATATAAAGTTCAAAGTTTTTACAAAATTCACGAAAATTCACCATTTTTTTTTTAATTTTCATAAAAATTTCAAAATTCTTAATTAAAGTATTTTTCGAGTATGCCATATTAATACAAAGTTCAAAATTTGTACTAAATTCACCAAAATTATGAAAATTTCAAAAAAATCTTCATCAATATTTCAAAATTTTTCATTCGAATTTTTTACAGTTTTAAGTGTCTGATAATATTCGTTGATTTTTGACAGCTGTTTTTTTTTTTTACGGCGTTGCGAATTTTTTCTACTATATATAACGTATAAAGAAAATTTATTTTTATATATAAGAAAACAGGTAACAGTTCCAGTGACAAAAAATATATAAAAACTCAATGGGTGTTTTTGTAATTTTGATGGATTTTTTTTTTTTAATTTTCTGAACTTTTGTGAATTTTTGAAATCTAGTCATATGTATGTATATGGTTTTTTTATTAAGTAAGCTAAATTTTAATAAAAAGTTAACCAAGAAAAGAGTGTGAATAATTTGAACAACATTACTGTGCCAATATTTTTTCCGAAACTGTACGCCAAAAAGTATTAAGTATAGAAGAAACCCGTTTTTATATTAGCAAATATTTATGTAAATTTGAAAATACATACATACATATATATTATTTGGATATTTGGTTATGTAAACCACTTTTTTTTTAATTTTCTTACACCATATAGTATATTTAGAATACACCGCAATATAGAGAAGTAAGAGAATGAAAATTCAGAAAAATTTGAACAATTCTTTTCAGTTTACCAATACAAATATTTACATTTTTGTGTAAAATTTAATGAACAACAACGTTATTACAAGTACAATGAAGATACAATGCAAAAAATACCGAAATACTGAACTTACTTCAACTACGGCTCAGAAGTGAAAAACTAAACTAGTCAACAAATAATGTATGTAGTTTATGAACTGGTGTATGGTGTTTCGAATATTTGAAGTTGCAAAGCCAAAATGAAAAATCATCTAAGAACACTTCGTGGACATGACGTCCGTGATGTGTTGTGAATATCGAATTGGTTCAACGAACTGGATGATGCTAATTTGTAGATTGCTCCTTCCAAGCTGAGAGCAATTGAAAGTGACGTAATAAAAGTGAGAAAATGAGGGAGCAAGAGAGAAATTGTAAATAATAAGGGAAGAAGCGCAGATATGATGGTACGATTGAAATTTTTTTTTTGTGAAAAATACTTTTATTTCGTCAGCGAATGGGTGGTTGCTATCAATTCGACAAAGAGAGGATTAGCGACTCGCGGAAGGCGCAATCTTCTATTCAATCATTATTCATAAGCTAGAATAACCATGTTGAAAATACCAATTGTTTACATCGAAGAAAGATACAATATGAAATAGTTGAGTACACAAGCAAACTGGTACCAGTATTTAAGCTAAGTAGTTTAGAACTAGTAAAATTCACTACAGTGTAACTGTACTTCTCTAGCATATAAATATTTATTTATTTATTTAAATATTTATTTAATAGAAGATACACTGCTACACATTTCATGTAAATATTTTTCACAATCACTTGAGTTGTTTGCAATTCGCATAACTTCGAACAGTTGTGGCGTGTTGATGTGTGCCAGTTTGCCAAATTCAATTTCGTTTGGCATTCTTTTGCATTCCTTGGCAATATTTGACTTTTGTCACATATTAGGTTTATTTATAAATAAAACATTACTATTGGTCAGTTTTTGATTCACTTAACATATTTGTTTACGTGTTTTTGTTTGGTATTTGCCATCAATGTCTGTACAATTTCAATTGCATTTGAAAAATTTTTAAATTTTTAATTTTTAAAAGGTGTCAATTTATGCGTTGCTTCAATAACATTGGCAATCCAATTACAATTTTATTATTCCAAAAGGCAGTCTTTGGGTAGACTTATATATGTATGAGGAGGTGTTGAAAGATATTTTTATTGATTTTTATTTATGTAAACATTTATTTACTATATATATAAATACTTGTTTGTAATATAAATTCTAATAAGTGTACTAAACTTGTATGTAATATTTAAATTATTGGAGAATAAAATATGTGGAATTCAAAAGTGTTGGTTTAAAATACTATAAAATTATAAATATTTAATAACTAAATAACATGAAATAAAATGAAATGAAATGAAATAAAATAAAATACAGAAAAATAAAATAACTGTTTTAATAAAATGAATCAAAATAAAATAAAATAAAACGAAATAAAATGAAATAATGCAAAATAAGATTAGATTAATAAAAGTATAATAAATTTATTTAATAAATTGAAATAAATAAAAATAAAAATAATAAAAACTAAAACAAAACAAAATCAATTAAAATAACAATCATTAAATTTAAAAACAATAATTAAAATGAATTAAAATATAATAAACTCATAAAAAATAAATGCAAATTATTTAATAAAATTAAAAAAAAAATTAAACCAAATAAGATAAAATGATATGAAAGATAAATAAAAAAATATAATAAATTTATTTAATAAAAAAAAATGAAATAAAATAAAATGAAATAATAATTAATAAATTTAGTAACGATAAAAAAATAATAACAAAGTAAAATAAAAGAACATTAAATAAAATATAAAAATAAAGTAAATCTAGTACATATTTAATAAATTGAAAAAAAGCAACAATAAAAAAAAATAGTAAAATAAAATAATATAAAATAATATAAAATAAATAAAAATGTAATTAATTTATTAAAAAAAATATTTAACTAATAAATTTATTTAATAACATAAAATCAAATAAAATAAATAAATGAAAACTAAATAGAAGTAATTACAATAAAATAAGATGAAATGAAATAAAATGTAAAAATAAAAACAAAATAAGGTATTTAATAAAATGGAAAAATAAAAATAAAAATGGAACAAAATAAAGTAAAGTAATACAAAATAAGCTGAGACAAGTAAAATATAAATATACTACATTTATTTTATAAATTGCAATAAATATAAACAAAATTAATTTATTTAATGAAATAAAATAAAAATAAAAAATAAAAATAAAAATAAAAAAAATAGAACAATTTAATTAAAAATTAAATAAAATAAACGAAAACTAAGTAAAATAATTGCATTTAATGAAATGAAAAATATTGAAACGAAACAAAACAAAAGAAGATGTGATAAATAAAAATGTAAGAAATATATTTAATAAATGAAAATAAATATAAATAAAAAAGAAATCATTTCATAAAAAAAAATAAATAAAAATAAAATTAAATGAATAAAAACTAAAAAAATAAATAATAATAAAATTAAATGGTATATAAAAATATAATGTAAAATAATATATAATATATTGTAATATTTCGTTTTCTTGTTTTTTTTTTGTTTCACAATTGTTGTTAGTGTTGAGCATTTGTATTTTGTATTTTGTTTTCGCACTCTGAAATTTTCCACGCCACAATTCTGGCAAAACGAAAAATGAAAGAAAAATAAAGCGAATTAGTTATTCTTGTCAGCATAACGCGTTTTAATTACAGCATGGTTTTTACGAATTAACTCCCACCGCGAGCGGGGATAAGGTACGTCGTTCAAAAAATTAAAAAATTCAAGCCCGTGAAGATGTTCGATAAATGGTTATACAAAAATATATTAAATAAAAATGTAAAATTAAATAAAGTGAAAAAGGGTAAATCTAAATACAATTTTAGTTTCAAGTCACTTGCACCTGTCTAATTTGCATTGAACAACAAAACATAAATGGCGTTGGCACCAACAAATAGTTGTCTGAAGATGACTTGGCGTGTGGTTAACGTTGTTGATTTCCAGCACTTGTTGTTGCTTTGGTTGGTTCTTTTTTTTTACAAACGCGAGTACGTACATACAGAAGATAGTATATTTACATTTATGAAAGATTTCAGCTTTCCAAACACTTGAACTATGTAGATTGTGTTGTACATTTACGACGCGTCCGTTTTGTGAATTTTTAGAGCGTAAAATCAACAACAACGCCATTACCGCCAGCTCTCTTGGCGACGTCATCGACTTAAAGCGCACTAGCGCCCACATATGTAGGACACTACTAAACAACAATAAGAACGCTGCAGATGAATGGAGGTAGAAGGCAATAATCCTTGTTATAATTCCGAACAACGTCAGTGTGGAGCAGCTCAGAGGTGTGGCGCTTTCCCTTAGCTCATAAGCGGATGTAGCTGCGTAGGTTGCTTACATTATATATGTAGATAGATGCGCACTCTCGTTAGATGATTATATGTACGAGTATGTGTGTGAAAGTTTCTATAACACCATCTTTGCCACTTTTAGCAATATTCAAAATTATTTCGAGAAGCAATGTGAAAGTTTTGTTGTGTAAAGTCATCATCTACGCGTAGGATTAGTGCATCGCCGAGGGGCTTGTAGTTAAAAACTTTAAGTGGCTATGAAATAAATGGTCAGACAAAAACGGAGTGCTGCAAGGATTTAGTGGTGTTGAGATCTATTTAATTTGAAATTTATGTATTAATTTCTAACTTGCTGCCGGGCACTCAGACGAATCTAGAAGTAACGCAAAATTAGGAAATATGACGTAGTTGGCCGAAATCTTGCCAAGTAATATCTTTCGGAGAGACACGCTTGGATTTTTATACTCGAACTATTTCATCAAAGAGTTTTAATTTGACAGCAATTTGTAATAATAGCGGACAAATGAAAAAATATGGGTTTTTGGGGAAGCGGTTTAAGTGACTGCAATCGGTTTAGCAAAATTAAAAATATTCTATAAATTCAATTTTTAAGGTAGCTGTTTAATGTTAAATTTAATGTTAAAAAAAGAATTCGAATTTTTTGCAACTGCGTATAGATGTTTTTTTGGTATAAATGATTAAGAATCTGCAGCAGGCGGGCGGCTTTAACAAAAATATTTGATTAAAACTGGCGGGATTTTGAGGCAGCTGCCTATGAATCTGGATTTTGTTTTGGAAAATTCAAAATGGCAGAACCAATATGGTGAGGGTATTAAAAAAATGTGATCATCATATGAAACTATGTATAGATTGATTTTCGGCTTTACTGATTACGAATCGGTTTTGTAATTTTAAAAATAGTGGATCCAATATGGGACTGATTTTATAAAAAAATTATTTGATTTTTGTGTAACTGTCTATAGGCGGTATTTTTGGAATGATCCAATTTACCAGAACTAAAACCACCTATTCACCTGTAAGCGTAGGAATCAGTTTAAGTTTAAAATCACTTTAATTTCAAAAATTAGAATTCTTTTGAACATATACTGTACGTTTCATAATTCACATATTCATAGCAATTGACAATTCATTTTTCTTTTTTTAGTTTTTCTTATATATTTAAAAAAAAAAATATATCTTGACTGTTTAAATCAAAGTTTAAAACTGTGTGCGAAATTTAAAAAAATGCAAAACATTTCCAAAATTTCATTTTTGTATACAACTTCATATCCTAACCGTTATATATAACAGACAAGTTTTCTGCTGCTTACCACATATCGTTTATTGCATTCGGCCTGAAAGTATGCAATCAAAAATGATAACAGTTTTGATATCTTTGTAATGTGTTATTTACGTGGATAAAAAATAGTTGGATCATACAACAAATAGTTGGCGTTTTATACTTACATATGTATTAGTATTTATAATATTTTTATAGTCCAATCAATTTTAGTATAATAAAGTGCAAGTTGAGATGGCTACAAGTTACCGTTAATTTTTGATAATTTTTTTCTTGGCGCACTTAACTTTTTTTTAAACAAATTGAAGCCGCTTGAAGCGTCGAAGTGAATGATTTTTATTGATGACTTTTAAAACTAAAATTACAGACTTTTATTAATGCAAGTCAATTACTGACTTTTATTTCTGATTTTTGTAAACATGTGACTAAATTTTATGGCTGACTTTTATAAATATAGGTCGTTATATTTTAATTGCAGACGTTTATAAATATGTGACTGATTTTTATTCATTTTTTGTAAAAATATAGCGCGTGTAATTCAAAAGATCAAAATACAAAATTCATAAAAATTCAAAAAATTGCCATAAAATCTTCAAAGTTTTTAACTAGAAAACTATTGATCAGTTTTGTAGCTCATTCAATTTAGGCTGTTAAAATTTGGCAGCTTTTTGAAATTTCGGGCTTGGAAGCTTTTTTATTTAGCACAAACTATTCATATGGCACAAACAGTGCAAGATATCTAGCCAAAAAAAAAAAAAAATCCAACGCGAATTCATATGTAAAAATATTCGTAAGATGAAAATTAAAAAAAAAAATATATATAAAATTAAACGGAATTTTTAGCCACACTAGCACATTGTGAGGCTAAAATTCAATGAACTACATTACCAAAAGTTATCTAAAAATGCAAATTAAAAAGTTTTGAAATTTTTTTGAATGGCTTTTTTTTTTGATTTTTTATAAATTTTGTAAAATGTTTTGAAATTTTGTTTTGAATGCCTTTTGAATATAACGCACTATATTTTTAAACAAAATTTATTATGGAAAACATGACGAATGTTATATAAAAATTTGATTAATTTTTTCAGTCACTGTATATAGTACACGTGTAGAGCAAAAAAAAGGATTTGCTTCTAAATACGTGCTATATTTTTTTTAGAAATAAATTGCTGCAGCTACACAATGACTCTGAATATTTCATACTCGATGAAATATCGCAACTAGAAGTAGGAAAAGGTGCATAGAACATGTCTGAATGTGTGCGTGTGCTTGTATAGAGGTAAGTATGTAAAGCCATAAGTAGATTTTGTTGATTGACATACTCGAATAGTGAAATTGATGTGGAATGGATTGTTCAAGTGAGCGGAAAATATCGCTGGGAAAAAAGTGGAAAATTGTGAAGACATTTCGCTGAGCTTTCATTCTATTTTTGACTTTCCTACATTTTGCTCGCTTACTTTACACGTTTTCGTTTGGCTGCTAGGCGATGATGAGCTATCTTCTACAATGACAGCAACACAACGATGACGACAATGTTGGAGCAGCAAAGTGGTATTACTTAGTGCTTGAAAGCAATAACTCACGCTTCATTATCGTCATGCTTGCTACTCAAAAATGTGTCTTTCGAAAATTTATGCTCTGTTTTTTTATGTTGCGCGTCATTTCGAGGAGCGTCATTTTGTCACATTTTATGGCGAAGTCAAGCAACCCCATTGCCAGTTGAAACAACCTGTGCGCTTACATTTTATTTTTACGCTATGCACATCCAGAATTCATTGTCTAAGAATTCCTTTTAATTTTTCTTCTAAGCAGAACTTGAATTTTTGCGCGAAATTTACATTAAAATAAATTGTTACACATTTTTGTTGCTTCTCACTCGTATTTTGTATGTTTGTTAAAAAAAAAAACTCCAACGAAAAAATTTAATTAAATAAATACTCGTACATGTGTATCTCTATGTCCCCTTTGCTTGCCATCCGCTAAGCACATCTCGCATGCCGAAATTATGGCCTTTAGCATTGCGCTAAAGTCAATTCCAGCATTACCGACAGACACTAACAATTATCATGTTTCTTACTTTACTTTAATCGTTTATGTGCCAGTTTTATTCGTCTTATATGACCTTCTTTCGCAATTTTATTATTGTGATAGCAAAAGCTCCGGCGGCAATACCAATGACTCTGTTTCTGTCTAAGTCGTTGGAGTAGTTAATACCCAACAATATACTTGGCATATTCCCATATGCGCATAAAAGTTCCAAAAAATTTATATTATCTCTTCTACTTTTTTCGCTGTAATATCGCTTTTGATGGGAAATTAAACGAAAGTGTAGGTAGTAGCTTAAAAAAAGAAATTGTATTCAATATATAGCACTTGGCTGGTCGAAATTATGCTTGACAGTTTTTTTTTTTTGGTATTGCAACTTATTGTCCCATTGGACAGCATTAACTTAATTTTATGGCTACATGAATATGCAAGTGATTATAAAGCAGAGATAAGGATAGAAAAGTTGAGAGTGAGTTAAAAATAAAATATACGCCAGCAAGTAAAAGCACAAAGGAACGGCTGATAGCTCGGCACTTCCAAAGTTTGCTAAATTGAAAATACTACAATAGCATTTATTTATATCACTTATAAATTTATTTTCAATCACTTTCAGTTTATATAATTTCTTATTTTTTCAACTTAAACTGTATTAAATTCATTAAAGTTAAGTATTTGCTTGTATACAAAACAATTAAGAAATAAAGATTTGAAGGATTCACCGGATCTCAAGCACTTGTGGTTCAATACAGCTAACAAATATCATATGAGTAATTCCAGAATAAAAATATTTATAAAACAGATTTCAGTCTACCTTATTTGCAAACAATTTATAACATTTTTCAAATCGCCTAGATCAGATTGCTTTCGTTTTTTATTCGTCAAAAGATTAGTCGCTGAAATGTTACTCATACGCCCTGTATTACATTTATTGTGATAAGTGGCGTATGAGTGGCTTTTAACTCAATTTTATTTACAGATTAAAGCATATTCTAAGTTGTGTGCCTTTTTTCAAAAAACTCCTGGAAATCGTTTATTATTTTAGTATTTTTAATGATCGATAGAAGCATGGCGCGGTAAAATCGGGTCAAATAATATCATTCATTATCATTATCATTACCATTATCATTATCATTATCATTATCATTATCATTATCATTATCATTATCATTATCATTATCATTATCATTATCATTATCATTATCATTATCATTATCATTATCATTATAATTATCATGATCATTATCATTATCATTTTCAATATCATTATCATTATCATTATCATTATCATTTTCAATATCATTATCATTATCATTATCATTATCATTATCATTATTATCATTATTATCATTATTTTCAGTATCATTATCATTATCATTATCATTATCATTATCATTATCATTATCATTATCATTATCATTATCATTTTCAATATCATTATCATTATCATTATCATTGTCATTATTATCATTATTATCTATTTTCGGCATCATTATCATTATCATTATCATTATCATTATCATTATCATTATCATTATCATTACCATTATCATTATCATTATCATTATCATTATCATTATCATTATTATCATTATCATTATCATTATCATTATCATTATCATTATCATTATCATTATCATTATCATTATCATTATCATTATCATTATCATTTTCAATATCATTATCATTATCATTATTATCATTATTATCATTATTTTCATTATCATTATCATTATCATTATCATTATCATTATCATTATCATTATCATTATCATTATCATTGTAATTATCATTGATCGGTGATTAGGTGATTGGGATAGGTTTCCCCTACACGAATAGCTTCGTTAAAAAAACAAGCCTTTTCAAAGAGGAGTATTTTAATTGTGCTAGCCATAGATAAACTTGACCACAGAAACTTAGAACGCATCTGCCAAGTTGTGGGATATTTTGCAGGGTTTCGCTCTTTCGCCATCTGTAAAGCCCTTTTAGAAGTTGTTTAAATTTACTTTTTGACACAGTTTCTTAATTTTAATAAAGTAAGCAAACAGTTCTTTAATTTTAGCCTATAATTTGATGGCTTGCCATCACTGACATAAATATTTGCTAAACATTTCCCTTTAGTTTTTGTTAGTTTCATAAAGTAAGTTTTTATGCAATGCCATTATATATTTTTGTTTACGAGTACTCCTCTTTGTGTTCAATTTACTTTTACTTTCACACTAATGATGTCGATTTTTGCATATTTTCTACAACTTTGTTAAATTTACTTTACTTTTTTGTTTTTTGTTTTTCCTCAGAAAGAATATTTTCTTTCTAAAACAGCACGCAATGACACAACGAATTTTTTTTTGACCGCAGCCATCAGCAAATTGCCAGCGAAGTGGTTGCAGCATTTTGAGAAAAGTAAAATTTAGTCGAACGAATTTGATGCTGGTCGCCTTGAGTGCGGTGGGTGGGCTGCATCCGGCCAGCATCATTACATTGATCAGCGTCATGTTGGGTGAGTACCATGAAAACCCACAAACTTAAAATGTTTGCTGAGAAAGTGTAGCAGTGTTGGTATGACAGAAGGGTGGAACAAAGTCATGGCGGTGTAAAGTGAAAGGTTTGCGCTGGACCACAAAATAAAACATAGATGCACCGAAATATGTAAATGCCTCTACTTGCATTTGGTGTTCATTTTAAAATTTAAGAGGGTGAAGCAAATAGTGTGGGTAGACTGTGGACAGTGGTTTGCAAATGACATATTGGTGCTTTAAATAACAATTTCTAGTTTCTAGTTAGTCTTATTTCGGGATAATTTCAGGCCTATTTCAGAACCGTTTTGGGATCTGTTCGGGACTTGCTTTGACTCATTTGGAGACCATTTTCGGGAGCTATAACAAAACCCCAAGCAAATTCTCTACTGAAAAAATTCCGAAATACTTACCTTCACAATGAAAACTGCCCACTGTTGTGTAACATTGGCCTTAACTTGGTGACTTTGAATTGAAAATTTCTGTTTTGATTAGAGGAGTTTTTTTTCGCTTACTTTTCCATCATGCCGCTGCTGGACAATAAATTTGGAAAACTTTCGTTTTATTCCGTTTCCTCCTTTTCGGAAGCCCCTTTTCTTAAACCCTGCTACTGCTTTGTGCACATTAAATTTATGCTTAGAATCGCCTATCACTCGGCTTGATTTCCACGGATTTATAGAACATTGTAATAATTTTTTATCATTTTCCAGATATGTAGTTTTCAAGATTTCATTGCGGCACTTTAAGGTTTTAACAGCGGCTATTATATTTCACTTTAGTCATCTTTTTAACATTTTGCTTTCGACTCCTTGGCGCGCTTTGCTTTTCCTAGTGCACAAAAAGTGCTACGCTGTGTTTTTATTGCCATTTAAATTTTTCTGCTATCATTTTTTGCCGCTTCCTTTTAGGCACTCAATATATGGTACATTATCGCAAGTATAGCAAGTCAGTGATGGCACGAAGTGCTCCCATCTGTGTACACCGCGCATTTGTCTAAGCCGTCTTTGCATGGACCGCCGCCATCACGCGCAATTTCAACTGCCATGCTGTTATCAGAGGTCATATAGTTATTTGGTGAAAATGCGCCCGAAACATCAGTTACGCTAGTCAGTACTGTGGTAGCGTATAGATGTAGAGAACTTGGCGGACGGAAAGGAATTCAGTGACCTCGAAAAAGACGATGCGCAAATAACGGCATGGACAGCGGTAAGTGATTAGATGTACGTAGTAAGGTACAAAAGTTTTTGTCTTGAATTATAAAATGAGGGGTTAATCTCAAACTACTATTGTGATTTTCAATATAAGTAATCTCCCTTTAGTTTGCTTTTTGGCAGTGGATTATGATAAATAACTATCGTTATCAATGAATCTAGAACGTATTTTTGTCGGCCTACACAAAGTTATATTCTTTAGTACAGCACTTCATTCATTCTGGTTTTTAGGGATGGGCAAATAGAAAAAATATATCGATAAATAGCGTATCGATACTTTTAAATCAAATCGATATATGCGGGGTAAAAATATCGATACTTTTTGCTTACGGCGCAGTTACCCAAAGTATTGTAAAAATATTCGATAATGAGAAAAACTAAACATATTTTATTATTTTTATTTATTACTAGCTCAACCAAAAAGGGTTGTGGTTACCCAAAGTATTGTAAAAATATTCGATAATGAGAAAAACTAAACATATTTTATTATTTTTATTTATTACTAGCTCAACCAAAAAGGGTTGTGGTTTCTCTACCGAAATTATAAAATTTATTAACATATTTCGAAAAGTTGAAGATTTACGTGAGCTGGGTTCATAAAGGCTTTAAAAAATATCGAACTCGATAAATTTTTTCTTGCGATATATTGATATGTCGATATTTTTGCCCAATCTTAATGGAGTTCAAACGGTGGAAAAACGTTTGGAGTTTGGAGTCCATCTTCCTCTGGCTTTATTCATATTAAAATTTATTAATTAAAATTTATTAATAAAATTGTATCATACTCGTAGTTCGATAACCAATTCCATGGATTTCGAATTTTTAATCGGCATTCTGAATTTATATTACTATATATCTTAATATTGAATAATTTAATATATTTTCGATGCGGGTAGATTTGGTATCTTCGACATATCCAATCTGGGTAGGCCAGTAACTTTTCGACCTGATTATGTGTGTTAGTAAATTGATAGTGCATTCCAGGTCACTTCCTTTTTTTAGCGGTGATTTTTGCCACTTTGCAAAATGAGAATTCGCTATTTCTTGGGCTTAAAAGCGATCTGAGTCCATCGCCTTTACTGGGTGTCGGTAAAGCTGTTCAACGAGCTGGTTCACAAGACTGATGAATAAAAGATAACGCTATCGTGCGGTGAGTGACATATCTCAAGTAAAAGTAAACAAAAATAGGGAAATAAATATAATGAGTAACTATTAAATTTACTGCGAGGAACGTGTTTTAAATTTGCTACACAAATAAATCTACCAAATAAAAAAAACTGTGACTTTTTGCAGCTCATTTGTAATAAAGTTTTGTTTTCTTTTACTGGCGAATTGTCAAAATCGGCAAAACTAAAGTAGCGACTCCATCAACGGCGCCAACTTTGATCTCTGCATTGTGGCTGCTACAGCAGTTTCCGGCTTTTTATTATACATGCGGCTCATCAGTAACGCAACGCACTCTTTTATTAAATGAGTTGCGGGTATTTTATTATTCGTATTGATGGTATATTTTCCTATCCTGCTGTTGTCAAGCTGTTTCCTGTCATGTATTGAGAGCGCCTGAGAACGCCTGAGAGTTGATAAAACTACAAAATACGAAATGTCAACAGTCACCCGAAATCACCTTGCACCAGTGCATTCGTTCACTGCAGACTAAAAATTTGCTTACATGCAGCGCTAATGCGCTTGTGTAAAAATAAATGTAAAGTAGCAAAAGAGCACCAGCCGCAAATCAAACTAGCAGAAGAAACCGAGCAGAGCTGAAAGAAAATGAAACGTTGCGCGCTTGAAACAACCACTGTTTGCTTTTGGAATTTCCTTTCTCCAATTCGAAGTGCTTTACAACACTGGCTACGATCTCCTGAGTTTCTTTGAGCGCCCTCAACACCATCATCATCATCATCATCACTGACAGCCACCCCCTGGGCCTGTTTCTTATTTTACTCTCTGTGTGGCGTTGTTTTGCCGGTCTTTGTTGTTGCAAGTTACGAAGCCCAAACAGCAGTGGCAATATTTTTATAAAACCTTGTTGTCACTAATCGCAACTGGCTCGGATTGTGCTTGGCTTGCGCGGTGGGTCCCAGCCTTAGTTAGTGCAATGCTGCAAAGCGACAGGGCTGCTCCAAACGGTTGGATGGTAATTTTTTTCTTATTCACAATTAATTCGTAAAAAATAAATACGCGCCGATGATGCTGATGATGGGATGTCGCTCATGCCTTGCATCAAGATGATATGAGGATTATTGGTAATTATATTTAATAAATATTTGTTTTTTAAATTTTTGTGGAGTGCGAACTAAAAATATACTTACAAAAATATATGTACATATGTATGTATTTGTGAAGTAAATAGAAATGGAAGTGGGGAATTATAAAAATGGCGGTAAAAGTATTTAATAAAAATGTGTGTATATTTTAACAAAATATTTGATTTGTAGGTAAAACGCGCGGAACGCAAAAAACGTAATTAGTGATAATGAATTAAAATTTTAAGGTAGTCTAAATTAATTTGCCAGCCAGGAATTGATGTTTTTATAAAGATTACGTTTTTTGGGACAAAAAAAAACAATAAAAAAAATTATTACAGTGTTCCCCGCTTAATTGGCCCCGAGATAAATTGTTTGACCGCATAATTGGGCAAAAATATGTGTTATCGAAAAAAATATTCCTTTAATTTTCCCTGGCTAATTGATGCTCCGTTTTATTGAACTGGAAATTGTGCAATTTTTTTAGTGAAATTAAGCGAAGAATACTGTAGTTGTTCAATTCGCCGAAAAAACGAAAGAATACAACATGTTAAAAAGCCAAATATATACACTGCCGGTAAAAAGTATTGGTGCAGAGTTTTTTTTTCATATTATTCACAAAGCTTAAATTGATTCCTTAAATTTTTATGAAAATATTGCTCTACCTAAAACAAAAAACATTTCAAACTTTATAAAAAATTCAGCAATTTGACTTCAAAATTTTTTATCAGAGTTTTTAGAAAAATGCAGCCCATTAAATTTGTGTAAAACAAAGTGCACATTTTAAGTATTTAAAAATTCGCTTTGATTTTTAAAAAGTTTTTTCGCCGATTGTATTAACTTGTTTCTTCTATATAAAAATAAATTTTGTTCATGCGTTAGATGCGAAAAATATTAAAAAAAACCAATGTTAAAAAAATACCCAAGAGAGAGAAAATAAGATAAAACGTCAGCGAAAAAAAATATTAAAAAGTCAACGGAAATTTTCAGCTAGTTGGAACTTGCAAATTTTTTTTTACTGAAATTCAATAGGATATAAAACTGATATCAAAAATTTTATAAAAATTCGAATTAAAAAGTTTGACAATTTGATGAAATTTTTTTTTTATTTTCCTATTTTTTCTACAAAGTTTGAAATGTCGATTTTTACGATGTTTGTTATATAATTAGCTGCAAAAATAACATACATAAAAAAAAACAATAGAGGAAAAGCGAAAACTGGTCAAAATGTCGTGCACATATTTTTTTCCACATAACAACCTTTCGTTTCGAAATCCCATAGCACAATCCTGAGAAGAAAATTAGTTTCTTGAATCTTAAATTAAAAAACTTTCCGCCATATTTTGAGGTTCAATACTTAAATTTGATACATAATTTGCCTGAGTACGATTAGTAGATCGCATAACATCGTAGCTTCAGCCAAATATTGATAATACGCTGATATTCCTTCCAACAATTTAACCTGTGTGCGTGCACAAAATAGCTTTCTCAATTTCAATTCTCCCTTCGGAGGCGGCGTCGACTGTCATTCATCTGCAACTAATTCTGTAGCTAAGTAGGCATCATACAGTCAGTCGCCGCCTGGCAAAAGTAACTATGCAGTTCAAGCGAAAGATATCCGAAAGTGGTTCATTACCATTTTGCTGCTGTAATGCGTGGCAGACAAAAAAAAAATGATTGACACAAAGGATGGATATATGCGAAATGTAGTTATGGTGCAAAAAAAGAAGAAAAGTGAATAGAAATCATAGAATTTTGTTTATGTGTTCGTTTGCTGCTCCTTTGAATTCCTCGGCATGCGCTTCTTCATTCTTTTCATATTATTATTTTCTCGTTCATTCTTTATACTTTGACTGCTGCTTTATTACAAAGAAAAAAGGAAGAAAAAATAACAAATCAGAAAATTGTTTGCGAATACATACACGTGTTTTGTGCGTGTCTTTATGTACGAAATCAACGTCAGCCCTTTGGCCATCGCCAATGCGACACAAGGAAACGTTACCGCACGTTCTAGGATATCATGCGCCGCATGGGAAATATCTTATCTTAAAATATGCAAATAAATATTTGCAAACACACAACTGGGTTAGTGGAAAAACTTACGAAATTGATAAAAATGCAAATACCACAAACTGTGGGGGTTTTTTTTTTTTTTTGAATAGTGAAAAGTCGAATTATATTGCAGCTCAATGGAGTTAGTTTTTGTACCTTTATTGGTTTCTTAGGTTTATGGGAACTACCATTAGCTCCGCGTTATTATAACAACACTTCCTTCCTGTTCAACTGTCGAACTTCAAATAGGGACACCACATATTGTGTGTCATAACTTTAAGATAGGGATTATTGGCAAGTTTCGACACTTCATTTGTTTGGTATGAAATTTTATTAATTTTGTATAAAAGCACTGAACAACCCCGGCAGATGTCATGCCTATATTTATTGATTTGCTCTTCCCAAAACGCATTTCAGTTTCTGTCACATATAACAGGTGGCATCCCTCACCAAAAAAAAAAAGATATTCTCCTAGTCCTCGCCGAGACGAACAGTTTGGCACTCATATTTTAATATTTTATATCTTTTTGTAACTTTGATTTTTTAAAAAGTTGGCAACCCCCTTCAAAATATTCCTTTAAACTCTCATTTAAATAGACCTTTAAACCATATTTTACTATTTCCAATAACTTGTGTATAATTTAATTTAATGCGACTTTTCAAATAGGTGGCAACCCTCATAAGTAAGTAAGCCGAGACGTACTGTTTCACTACCATATTTTAATATTTCGTATACCTCGTTAATAATCAAATTAAATTTGAGTTTTTAAACAGAAAATATACTTGAAGACCTAGTTTTTTATATATCAGATAGTTCATTTTACAAACATATAAATCTAAGGTTCAAACTTCGTATGAATTTCAATCAAATGCAGAAAAGTGTTCATCGAAATTTCAACTTTTTAATTGTAATTTTTGGAAAATTTTTGAGTATGCAGTTGTATAGTAAAATTTGTTGAATATTTATTTTAATTTCGCATAAAGTTTTAAAATAAAGCTAAATAAAGAAAAATAGGTAGTTGTCAATATCTGGTGAGTTTATATTTTGGCGATGGGGTGTACTTATATATATACGGTGACTCCAAAAACTGACCACATGCCGATTTTTTTTACAATATTTGCAATGTTCTTCACGCCAAGTCTATTTTAATATTTTTCATATAATTTTAGTTTTCAATATAACAATCAACTTTTAACCTTTTTACGAAATTCAAAAAAAAAAAATTAAAAAATATTCAAACTTTCTAATCAGCAAGTTTAGCTATTTTTGGGGCCTGCAGTTTTGTAGTTGATTTAATTTTAGTATCACAATATGCAATTCGGAAGTGTCTAAAAATTCCGCTGGATTTTGTATAATAATTTTAAAGCCCACTAGAGCCCTCGAGACCTTACTAAATCTTCTCTCTGCTGATATATAGGGAAAATTATAGGCATCATAGCATCGCCAAGTTGGAGTGACTCTAATAAGCTGAATGTTCGCCCAGCGAATTTTAAACTTCTGAACGAGTCAGATACAATACGCGTGTAGAGCATTTGCCCCTGGCCACAACGATATATCAGGTAACTGTCGCGAGAATACCGCTGTCTACTTGTAGACTTTAGTTAAGGGTTATCGTACTTGGGCTGGCAAACGTAAGATGGGCCAAAGAAACTAACTGTGGGATACTCCGTCAGGTCTGGCCTGGAGTAAACAGAGATAGACCTTTCAGTCTTATGGAACGACGCCTCCTACGCTTGGTGACAGGTATCAGAACTGGTCACTGCCTTATGGGAGCGCATGCCAGTAGAATGGGCTTTCCTGCAAACGATTTTTGTAGTAGCTATCGTGGTAATGATGTGCTCTGCGAGTGTAAGAAGGAGATACAGCACCAATACTTCTTCGATTACTTACCGCATCTGGAATCAGCAGAGGTAAATGATCTCCTGCGTTTTATTAGGCAACATTATTGGATTGTTTTTTAAGCATACAAACGGCACACACTGTCTTACTGGAATCACAGTGGACCTAACGGTGCCCTCAACCATGCAATGGTACGACGACAGCCACTATAACCTAAGCTATAAAGGAAAGATTTTATATAAATTCTGTTGATTTTTAATTTTTTTTGTACTAGTGGTCTCATAAATTAAAAAAGTTAAAAAATGAAAAAAGTTCCAAGAGCAAAATTTCACGAAATTGTCAAAAATCAACCGAAATTTCAAGCCTCTTGAAACTTGCATATTATTATAATAAACTTTTTTTCAATTCAGACTAAAAAGTTTGAAAATTTAATGCAAATTTGTTGAATTTTTATAAATTTTGTTCACATGCTTTTTATTACAGGAAGAACTATCTGATATATAAAAATCTAGTGTCACGGTGTTTGTGTTCGAACTCCTCCGAAACGGCTCGACTGATTTTTATGAAAATATATATGTAGGTATGAGACTAGGTCGAAAAGTATATTTTATGTTTGGGAGAGGGTTGACACATGTCAAAAAATTTAAATTTAATTCGATTACACAGAAGTTATATGAAAATATGGGTGTCAAGCGGTTCGCCTCAGAATGAAGGGTCATAGCTAAATATCTTTAATGAGAGTTGCCACTGATTTGAAAAATCGAATTTAATAAAATTATACACAAGTTATATGAAATATTAAAATATAGATGTCAAACGGTTCGACTCAGTGAGGAGAAGGGTCATACATTTATTTTGGAGAGGAATGCCACTTGTTTGAAACGTCAAATATTATTAAATAATACACAAGTATGTAAAATATTAAAATATGAGTATCAAGCGACTCGTTTTGCTGAGAAGGTTTAAGTTAGCTTTGTTTTGAAGAGGGTTGCCACCTGCTTGAAAAGCTGAAGTGACTTAACTAGTATGAAATAATAAAATAGGGGTGTTAAACGGTTCGCCTTGAGAAAAATAAGGTTTATACCTATATTTTGGAGAGGGCTACCACATGTTTGATAAGTTATATGAAATATTAAAATTTGAGGGTCAATCTGTTTGCAAAGGACAATTAGTAAATAAATATAGAATGGACAACGCCTGCCGGGTTAAAAAAAATTCAAATTATAAAAAATGTATCATGAAAATCGCTGCGAATATTACAAAAAAAAACACCACGTGGCCAATTGTGTGAATAACTGTGTGTATCATTTCCAAGAGACCTATCTATTTTTACGCCAGCTATTATGTGCATGTATAGTCAGAACAGCACACATGGCTAAATCGATTACACTTTTCATCCAGATATATCTACATATGTACCTATGATATTTAGCGCTAATGCGCTCGTGTAAAAAAAAAAAACAATTTTGTTCTAAATAATTCGGCAATTTCCATGCGTGGCGCTGTTTAGTGTTAACATTAAGCGGGCCTATTAAGCTAAATATGCTCACATTTTTGCAATTTTCCACCTGAACGAATAAGCCAACAATTTAGGCTTAGCATTGTGAAGGGAGCAAATTGAGGCAGACACGTATGATGAAAAAAAAAATTATGTGCTTGCTCTCAGCAATGTTCTCCATTTAAGAAAATTGCAATTTCATTCATAATTATTTCAACTACTACGACTACAGGCGCATAAACATTTGTGCGTTTGAAAACGAGCATCATTTGTGGCAGCAGAACAGCGCAGCGCTCCTCCTTAGAAGTTGCTGTAAAGTAAGATCTGATAGAAGTTTTAAGTAGAATCAACTTTGCCGTAGGTACGAGTAGGTGGCATGCTATTGCATTGCAGTTGAGTGGCACTTACATAATTGAAAGTTAAATCTCTAAAGTTGCTTAAGCGGTTAAGAGGTTTGGGTTTGCTACACGAAATTTCAGCGAAAATAGAAGAAGTCACTAACATAAATAAAAATTTTCAAAATTACAGTTCTGTTGTACCTTTTGTACTCAACACACTAAACGTTGTCTGTCTGCTTGATTTTGGTACTGCTATGCTTTTGTGGTAGTAAAAGGATTACATTGATAGTTGGTAAAGTAAAGCAAAGATGTCACTTGTGTACGCAAATACAGTGCTATAGCACATACCCATTTTTATTACAAGTTTCGGTCCTTTTTTATTAGTTAATAATTTTTTACAACAAAAACCGCATAAATTAAATCGTTAAACTTTGTACAAATTTTCATCAAAACTTAAAATTTTTCAATCAGAATTTTTAGTAGAATTTTGAGTATGCTGTTCATAGCTTATTTTATTAAACATTTTTATAAAAAAATAAAAGTTTTCAAATCATTTTTGGGTATACAGTTTTATAGCCTACTCAATTCTACAAATTTTCATTCAAACTTAAAATTTTTTAATCGGAATTTTAAGAAAACTTTTGGGTACTCAGTTCCATAGCCTATTCAATTCTAAGAATTTTCATCGAAACAAAATTATTTAATCAGAATTCTCACAAATTTTTGGGTATGCTATTCAATTCTACAAATTTTCATCAAAACTGAACATTTTTAATCAGAATTTTGAGAAAACTTTTGGGCTTGCAGTTTTATAGCCGATTTAATTCTACAAATTTTCTTCAAAGCTTAAAATTTTGTAATCAGAATTTTCGGAAAATATTTGGGAGTGCAGTTATATATTCAACAAATTTTATATAACAAATTTTCAATAAAATTTAAAATTTTCAAGCAGAATTTTCATCTGAAATTGAAATTTTTCAATCAGAATTTTCAGAAATTTTTTGGGTATGCAAATTTTTATCAATACTTAATAGTTTTGAATACAAATTTTCAGAAATTTTATGAGTATGCAGTTTATAGCCAATTGATTTCCATAAATTTTCTTCAAAACTAAACATTTTTAAAAGAATTTTCTGAAAAATTTTGGTGTGCAGTTTTTAAGCATTTTATTATACTAAAATTTAATGAACTATAAAACTCAAATTTTTCTTTTTCATCCTGATTAAAAAGTTTAAAATTTTAATGCATATTTTCGGAATTTTATTAAAGTTTACACAAAATTGAAAGCTCTGGTTTATACGACCTTTATTGTAGAATGAACTCCATTTTTATACAAAAAATTTACTTAAAATGAATAATAAATAAATTAAGTGTTGAAACTTGTACCTGCCCCTGCCGTTTAGTTATGGCAAGCTGTATACTAAGTATGTTTTTTTCGGTACTGAACACTTCATTCAAGTACATACTACTTAAATTCCATTACTACTACTATAGCTATGTATAACATTCACGTAGACAAATTTCAAGGAGTTCATTACATAAATTGCGCTTGCAACAAACCAAGCCATGCAAATGAAGTTGAAGTATATATGTACATATGTAAATCTGTTTGAATGTGGAGTATGGACTGCAAAGTGGCAATCGGTTGACCAACTACATACTGCAACAAAGTTTGCCACGACTGGCCATCTTTGAATCGCATCACATTTCGGCTAAGATGTACTTGGAATATTTAAGTTCATACCCACTTAGATGTTGAAATATTTAAGCTGTTCTCTGTTCATCGCTTGCTTTTCTGTTGCAGCCACACTGTTTCCAAAAAACATCTACATACTTACTTGCTTGCCTTATAAAATGTTCACAGAATCATGAAAAGGCTTATTGCTTACGCATCCCTAACTAGTTTCACGCCTTTTGGTATGTTAGCTAGCAACAGCTGCTGCATCTCACGCTGCATTGCTGAGTGTATTTTGTATTCAATAAATCATTGAAATTGAATTATTTACCTCAGGCGAGACCAAACACCTGTATGCCCTACAATTATACTCATACCAGCTGTGCTCAATATTTGGCCTCCGAGCCAAGTATGTCTGTAGCTTTAAAATGCCTTCCAGCTTTTTATGCAAACGTCGTCAGCAGTCTGCAGCTAATGGCGCTGGTTCGATTTAGCTACGATTAGTATGGATTTTTTATGAAATTAATTTCATAAATATAAGTTATTTAATGCTGTTTAAACTTAAAACATGTACAGTTACTCAAAGAATTGACAACAATTTTTATAATATTCGCAATGTTTTTCATGACCAATTTTAAAAAAAAATTTTTGAATAAAAAAGTAGTACTTTCAGTCATAAAATGCTAATAAATAAAAATTTCGAAATGTGTGCAATATTTATAAAAATTCAAAAAATTTTCTCAAAATTTTCAAATATTTTAATCAGATTTTATCCACATTTTTGGGTATGCAGTTTTGTAGCCGATTAAATTTTAGTAGTATAATATGAAAAAATTTAAAGTCTCGCTGATTTAATTTTTTTTTAATTTTTGGTTGCAAACTGTTTTTATGAAACACATGCATTTTATTTGACCGAAGATGTGCAATGACGCCATCACAAAAAAAAAATTTAAAAATCAAAAATAATTTATATAAAATCCATTTGTTATATGCAAAATATGCGCGCAAGTACAAAACTTCATGAAATTATTTGCCAGTTTATGCTAAAATTATATGGGCTACAAAGCAGCATAGCCAAAAGTTTTTTAAAACATTAAAATTAAAAAGTTTGTAATTTTGTTGAACATTTGTTAAATTTTTATAAATTGTAAACAATATTTGATATTTCAATTTGTATGGTTTTGCTTTATCGCAAAATATGTAAGGTTTTTTTTTAAATTAAAAAAATAACTTGGGGTGTAAAATATTGTAAAGAAATAATACAATGTGGTCAGTTATTTGAATTGCTGTAACTAAAAATTGTGAAAAATGAGCAAAATAAATCTATACATATAAAAAAATAAATAAATCAAAAAGTTAAAAAAAAAATTGTATACAAATACAACTAAATACAAAAAATAATGAATAAAAAAATGAAATTTATCAATTTATGAAAGTAAAATAAATAAAAATCATTAAAAAACGAATAATAAATCATAAAAATAAAAACCAAAATTCGAAAAGATTTAAAAATCAGAGGCAAAAAAAATTACATACAAAAATCAATAAATAAAAAATATTAAAAATACAATTTTAAAGATAAAAAATACAAAATACAAAAAAAAAATTACAAAAAAAAATACAAAAAAAAAATTACATACAAAAATCAATAAATAAGAAATACTAAAAATACAATTTTAAAGATAAAAAATACAAATTTTAAAGATTAGAACAAATGCGGCCAACTAGCAACATTAATTAATAATAAAATTTAAATACACAACTTTAAAAAATAAAAATAAATTAAAAATTTGAAAAAGTTTATAAATTTAAAATAAATACAAAATATAATTAGATAGAAAAACTAATTAATATTAAAAAAATTTGTGTGCTAAAAATTATAGAAAAGAAACTTTCAAAAATATTAATCGAAATTTTAAGAAATCGGAAACAAAGACAATTAATAGCAAATATTAATTAATAGTAAAATTGAATTGCATAACTATTTAAAAAATTGCTCAAAAATGTGAAAAAAGTTTATAAAATTATAAATGAAGTCAATTAAATAAAAAATTATTTAATACAAATTATTAAAAACACAACTTTAAATAATAAGCAATGTTGTTAGATATAAATGGATCTTAAGACCACTGTACTTCTTTTTAATTCCCAGAGTCCTAGTTAAGTTAAATAATGTGATATTAGACCATTTGTGATTGATTGTTGCGGATTCAGTTAGAATGTTCCCTGCGCAGTAAATGCCAAATAATTATGTTCTATATTACTATATTTTTCCGAGCAAGTCACAAAAGCGCCGAGTTTCTGGAGTTTTCGCTCGCTTACCCCAAGCTATCACAAAATTTACAACAATTACAAAGTACTTGATAAAAAACGAAATTATGGAATTACATTCCAACTCTCGCATTTCTCATACCCGTAGTCGGTAATAGAAGAGGAATTAAATCAAATTCTTTTAATCCACTAATTTTTAGTTAGGACTAGGCAGAACCAGATGCTTTTCAGAATTCCATTTGCCTCTAGCACAGGCTCGTAGATTCTGTATGGGCACCATATCTTTTTTTTTTTTTGTAGCACTCATACCACCTGTTGCACCCGCGCCACAGTGCACACAAAAAATAGTTGTAGTTGGCGAGCGCAACAAGCGAATAGTGCAATTTGTCGTGCAATGTGGCGTAGCTAAAAATTTGTTAAGCTATTCAGCGCGTGGCCACAACTGAAATTCAGGATATTGGCAGGCATGCACACTAGGGTGGTAAAAAAAAAGTGAAATCAAAATTTTAATGCTTTCACCTCTGAGAGTTGCTCGAAAAAAACACCTTGAAAGTACAGATTGAAAAATATAGATTTTTGAGGGTTTATAAAATTTGTTCGACGAATTGTTATTTTTCCATATAAAATATTTGGGATACTTTGAGCACTTTGAGCAAATTCTAAATATTTTTTGGATAAAAAAGGCTTGCTGTTTTTTTGATATAGAAAAATCATGGGGGTGAGCGGATTGAAATTCCTAAGTTACTTTTTCCACCATGCATATTTCAACCATCCTAATGCACGGTAGCTAAACTAAAAAGTGAACAGGCGCGAATGGCCGAACGAACCCATGGACTTGGAAAAACGTGTGAAAATAACTGTGAATAGCGACCACAAACTGGGAAGACCAAAAAAGGGTTAAGTGATGCAAAAAAAAGTGAACGCGCGGTTAAAGCTGTGGGTATATGACAAAGTGACCCAAGGATGAACACACACACACACACACATACTTATAGTCATATATGTATATATGTACATATAGATATTTACATAGATAACGGCAACAATATAAAAGCGCTATGTGTATTTAGCGCGTCGCTACTAAGGGATTTACTGAGAAAACCAGCAGCAGCAAAACCGGCGGCAATAAAATATAGCTTAGCGTATGGTACGTTGAAAGCGGAAGGCCATTACAGCTATGCGGCCACACCAAAGTTGAATGTACTCAGATATATTCTTTATTTCTCTTCCTGCATGCTATTCTTCTTCTTTTCACTCTCTTCTGTAATTTTTACTGGATTTCATGCACTTAAATATTTAAAGCTTTATTCATTTAAAAATTTATTTGAATTATATTTTCTGCGAGTCCTTCGTGGTAATTTCTTTTCATTTCTCAATTTGCAACTACAATTCAAAACAGTGTGAAATTATGTACGCAAATAAAACTCAAAAAAAAAAAAAAAAAAAGAATTATTTTCTGAACAAAAAGTTAAATGCGAAAAAGCTTTTTTTTCTAAACAAAAAATAGAGGCTCAATATTAGGTTCTATTTATCCAGCAAAACAAAGGGGAAAATATTTTTTTTAATTTCATACGCAAAAAATAAAACTAAAGAAAACTTTTATTTCCTAACTCTTATTTTCTGAACGTAAAAAATAACTTTCATTTCCTAAGCCCAAAATAAATCGAAAAAATAACTTTAACTCTCCGAGTAAAAAATAAAACGGGTTTTATTTATTTTTGCGGAAGAAACAACTCAAACTAACTTTCATAAATATCTTTAATTTTCTAAGAAAAAAAAAATAAAACTTAAAAAATATCTTTTATTTTGTAAGTAGAAAATAAAACGCAAAAAATTACATTAATTTTTGAAGCAAAAAATAAATCGAAAAGTATAACTTAAACTAAAAAAAACTTCAATTTTCCATGCAACAAATAAAACTCAAAATTTTTTTTTCTATTTTCTAAATAAAAAATGATGCTTAAAAAGTTTCATTTTGTAAGCAAAAATAAAACTAAAAAATAGATTAAAATCTATCTGAAAAAAAAACATAAAACTCAAAAAATACCTTTTTTTTTAAGCAAAAAATTTAACTCTATTTCTAAGTAAAAAATAATGCTTAGAGAAGAAGTTTTATTTTCAAAGAATATAACTGAAAAAACGATTTTATTTTACGAGCAAAAAATAAAACACAAAAATAGCTTTGATTTTCTAAGTTCAAATAGTGCTAAAAAAAAAAAATCGCAAAAAAATGTTTAATTTTCTAAGCAAAAAATGAAATGAAAAAAAAAACAGTTTCTATTTTCCTAGCAACAAATAAAATCCAAAAATAATTTTCAACCAAACTCAAAAAATAACAAATAAAAAATAATTATTTTAACCGTAACGGTCTCTGATATTTATATATAATATCTATATAATCTCCTTTTAATTCAATACCTCTTTCATAGCGTTTTACCATGCGTTTAAAAATGACCTGAATGACTTCAATTTAGAGAATAATAATTGCCACCATATCAAGATCGGGGCTTGCCAACTTCAATATCGGTGTGGGCAAGGAGGGATCTATGGTTTCACTATCGAAAAGTGCAGTCGAAAGACCAACAGGTACGATAGGAAATGCCACGCGAGCTCTATGACAGCGCTACCGGGGGTTGAAGAAGAAAGATAGACGTATTACTCCCCGAATGAAAAGAGAATCACAAATATGAGAGAGCGAAGTGCTTGAGATGTTAGCCGATAGGAAAAGCGCCCAAAAATTAAATGCTCCAGCCGTAAAAGTATTCGACGCATAGCCCGCTGGTGGTGACAGAGGAAAAGGAAGCCCTCATTTTTGTTAAAAACACCAAGTGGAGATCAATTTCGCATCACTTGGTGTCTCGAGTTAGCGCCAGTTCGGAAGACAAAATAACGACTGATGCGCCCTATTATAACTGACCAAAATCAGCAAGGCGGTTATAGCCCCAATTAGCAAGAAGAAGAAGCAAATCTATGAGTAACAGTAATATAACAAATATTTGCACAATCGCTTGCTAAATTAATTTCGCCAACTGGCATGATTGTTGTTAGCTTGTTGATTAAATTAAATGAATATTATAATAGCGTTGCATTGGCTTGGCATAGACATAGGGACTTTCAGAAATGTCAATGAATTTAGGTCATTATTATGAACTGAGCCAAATAATGGAAGTTTGTAAATGTGTGTGTATGTTTCGTGTCTCTTTGTAAATACTTATCGGAATTTAAGTAGGAATGTGGATGTAAATGAAAATGTCATAGTGCTATCTAGTTTCGAGCAGCGCACAACGACTCAGAGGCTTGAGAGCGCAACGACAATGTCGAAGGTAACCTTGTGTACATACATACATACATACATGCACATTAGGGTGGTACAAAATAAAAGTAAGGCCGGAATTTTAAAGCTCTCACTCCCTAATAGTATTCTGCACAGAAAAAACAGCTCACCATATTCTTTGGTTAATACAAAATTTTTACAGCTCGTTTAAAGAATTTTTTCCGCAGAAATGTTATAGAATTCTTAACAATGAATAATTCTCGTTCCGAGAATACTTTAAAATCAATTTTTCAATCAGCAAACTCTGTTTCTCTTTCAGTAGCATTCCATGGATAATAACCTATTTTTTTTTTTCGTCTTTGTTAAGATATTTTTTTTTATGGACTCCCAAAAACCTTAAAATTGTACCATGCAAAATAGTTAATATTCAAAAATAGTTAAATAAACAATTGGACATTACTTTTTTTGAAGTCTCATGAAGATAAGCAAAGTTTCTTGTTGGGCGGTTTTCCCATACTTCTGACTTTTGACTTTGCTGCACCCTCCTCCACCATTGCATTTTTCTACCACCCTAATGCACACACCGTTACCACAATTTACTCATATTTGCATTCAATATAAAGCGATTGTTGATATTGGCTTCGAGGGTTGTTATTATTGTAACGCATATTGTTGTTATATTGTATAATATGGTTTCGAATTTCCATATGATGTGAAACTGCTAACTACATAAAACGCCTACAGCGCCACATTGCTTTACGTTTATTACTCAATCTACTTGGCTTCTTTGCGTTCTAAAGAGATGCGTAGCAAAGCAAACACCAAGTCCTAGGCAAGCGTCATCATCAGCAATAATAATCTAAGTATTCGTAATGCGTTTATATTCATGATTTACATTCATTAGGCTGGGTCCACATTCATTTTATATTCAAATCAATTTGGATAAAGTAAAAAGGGTACTTTGGGACATGCGAAATATAAATGGAAAGTTTTAGTTAAATTCATGAAGTCATTTCGACTCAGAATGCAAATGAATTTTGTACGAAATTTTGTTAATTCGAGGGATTAAGTTTGACATTTTTGATGCTAAACGTAACCATCCACTTTTATAATCCGAGCTCTATTTGTGTTACTTGCATTGCTTTTTTAAAAAAAAGGTCTAAGTCGTGAATCTTTCCATGCGAATTCAATCGTGGTCGCACTTGGCTATAGAGCGAGTTTCGGGAAGGTCGTCTAAAAACCGCCTGTAGTGTCAAAAAAAAAATTTCTATTTTAATTTGAACATTAGACAAAACTATTTGGCATACATTTTTTTTTTACAGAAGTTACGCCAATTTGTTTTAATCAGGCACCGTAAAATAATAGTTATTTCGAATTCGCTGAAAACAAAACTCTAATCTATGTACATACATATATGCCATATGCTATGCAAATCTGATCTTTTTGTTTAGAAGATTTTTTGTTATATACCTTACATAACTTTTTTTAAGTTTTTATTTTTTTGCTATTTTCAAATTTTTCTTTTTCTTTTTTTAAATTTGATCGACACTTTTTGATTTTTATTTTATAATCTTAATCTCAAGAATAACGATTATTTTGTTCGAAAAAATAAAAACCACAAAATATCGATCAAATATGTTCGAAAATTGTAAATCAGCATATTTTTGATAAATAATCACACCTAAAATTGAGCCCAAAGAAGACTTAGATTTTTTTCGATTTCTACATTTTAAAAGTTTTGGGATCTTTTAATTTAATAAACAAAATTGAACCCAAAACCAATTACGTTTTTAATTTTAAATTTTTTAAATTTTTTACTTATCAAATGGTTTTTATTTATTTATTTTTTCGCATTAAAATTAATTTCGAAAGTACAAAAAAAAATTTCAAAAAAATTTTACCCAAAAAGATATTAGTTTTTGATTTCAATGTTTAAAATTTCGGAGTTTTTTAATTTTTACAAGTACTTTGAGCATTTTATTATTTTCAGTTTTATTTGGTTGTAGCACAGGGCAATCAACTAACTATCCAATTAAAATTTCATACAAATCTCGTCATTTCATATTGATGCTGATATGCTGAACCATTAAACCAAAAGTAAATGACTTAAATTTCAACAATAAGTTTACAATTTGCGAGCAGTGAGCACAAAAGCCTCCAGAACTGTAGTCGCAGTCATTAAATTTTATTCCCAACAAACCAGCGTAGCTAAACGAAAGACACGAAAAAGCTAAAACAAAGAAACAACATTCAACGAGTAGCAAAATAAAAATCACTAACTCAACCCGCGGGACACGTTTTACGAGTAAATTATGCAGCGTAAAATGCCATTTATCAATGGTTGGACATGCGCGTTAGTTGTTTTACGATATCATGATCTGGCAAATTTTCACGAAACTCGTTCGTTTAAGATATATATACCTCTGTGAAAAACTTTAGGTATTTGAACCAAGACAAATCGGAAACGATTTCTTCAATCGTTAACACTCACTCATTTACTCAGCTAGGCCTTCTGACTCTGAGGATACCATGGAGTTAGCTGCAGGTCTTAGCGGTTTTCTATTATCTGTTTCGAATATAATATATTGAGCCTGTGCGCTCAAAAACCGCCATACATTTCATTATCGAGTCCTGCGTGATTTGCTAAATTTAATTTTTCTGTTTTGCTTAAAAACCTAAACCTAAAGCAACAAAAAAATAATCCCATATTATTTATTGCACAATAATTTTAAATCGCTGCTGATTTCCCCAACAATTTATAACGAAAACCAAAATTTAACTACTGCTATGCAATTACAAGATTATAAACGACCTCTAACTACAGCTATTCAACTTTTAATTTATATGTAATTTAAATTGCAGCTATAAATTTGCATTTTACGAGTACCATCCGCAATGGACAAATGTTTTTTGTTTTTGTTTTTTTTGCAGAATTGCTGCATCGCAGATGTGTTCTTTAAAAGTTCGTCAACAACATGCCGGTATACACGCAAAAAACAAAGCAGCCGCAATACAAAATAACGTGCTTAGTTTTGTAAGGAAGAACAAGAGGGAAAACGAAAAGGAATGCACAGGTATATAGCAAAATAAGTAGAAAATAAAATCACTTAACTAAATTTTGCGGAAAAGTTTTAAATTATGCAACGCAGAATGCCATTAATCAGTGGTTGGCCAAGCGGCAAATAGTCTAGCGATGCACTGATCCGGCGACAATAGGGTGAGAAGTATTTTACTTGAAAGAAGAGCGGGAGGGCCACCTATCGTTTAATGCGTTGCTTGATGGGTCCACTTGTGGTTTGCTCCATGTTTAGTTGGTGGGTGGAATTGATGGACCATTTCTTGCTGATTAAGTTATCGTTTGACTTCCCGCTTGTTTAGTCAAATACTGAACGGCGTCTACCACGGAGAAATAAGCGTCATATTGTGATGGAGGTGTGTCGCGAGTAATAATACCCAATCGTTTGTTTAACGATAATGGAATATCCCATTTATCAATGCAATTGAGTGAAACTAAAGTATTGAGACATTAGACATTACAGACAGCATTCAAATAGAATGAAAGAAAAAATGAGCAAATTACAATCTCGTTATTGAGCGAAAATAAGACAAACGAGATAGACATTCATTATTACTATTATTTATTGTTGTTATCAATCAATAAAAATGCAGCGACTCATGGCTGCAGAGTGCTCGGTCCGATAACGTAAGGAGAGCGGCCAATGGTTGGAAATTAGGCTGAGTCAACATTTTTATTTTCTTTTCAATCGAATTGTATAAGGCCTGAAAGTATTTTTTGGAATACTTAGATTACACCAGCATAGTTTCAACTAAGCCGATGAGAGTATATTGAACCAAAACGAAACTGAAATAAAAAATATTAAAACCAGCGAATGATAATAATTTTTATAAACAAAATCATGATTTAATAATTATAATTGGATTACAGGTTCTTCTATCAAATTTTATCAATATTTTATGATTTTAATTTTTTTTTTATCAAGATGGATCGCTATTTCAAATTATATCAATATTTTGTGATTTTTTATCAAAAATAAAAAAATAAAAATAAATTTTGAAATTACAAAAAAAAATTTTGAGCTCATTAATTTTCATAAAATTTAAAGTGAAAGAATATAAGAAGAAAACCTTTTAAATCAATAAATGTCAAAATTTTGCAATTGTAAAATTGGAAAATCAAAAATCCACTTTTTTCTTAAGTTTAAAATCAAGTTTATGGTGAAAAACATGCTTTTTCCTTCAGTTCGAAAATATCTTATCATATCTTAAAAAAAGCATCAATTTAACCATACAAAGACAAAGGTATTTTATAAAAAGAAAGTTAGTCGAACAAATATTAGTTTTTAATTTATTCAGTTTGGAAATTTTCAAAAATTTAAAATTTTTGGGTACTTCAAAACAATATTTTTTAAATACAATATTATATAAGTACATATTTAAAATATACATATGTAAATATCCTTTTTAAAACGAATTTTCAATTTTCCATAACTTTTGGAAACAATTTACTTTTTAATTTTTTTCCATACTGAACTATTGTTGATTTGGCAATTTTTATTTTCTACTTCATAAAATTACTCATAATCTACAGTATTTGTTGCAATCTTTTTGTTTTTTTCATTACACTTTCGGTGGTTATCTGAAATATATCGAAAATGCATTGAGTATACTCGAGTACATCTTCACCAACCACGGCCCTCAACAAAAAAAAAAACAAAAAATAAAATATAACAAAATTTTTCATCACTGAAACGAGTATGTGCACACCCATACATACATACATACATACATACATACATTGTATAAGTAAGTAAGTGTCATTTGATTGGCTTACTCGAATAGTAGTCAAACATAATAGTTGATGTTGAATGGAGTGCTCAATTCAAGTGAGCGAAAAAATGACATTGCTAAAAAAAAAAGGAAAATTGTGAAGAAGGTAAGTGTTTGGCACACATTTTGCTGTTTTCTCCACCTTTCTCATTCTTTCTGATTTCCTGCCATCTTCATTCTGCTCGTACCTTCAACACTCTGTTGAACTGCCTGCTGTGGCGCTTGGCCCGCTTGGTGACGGAATGCTTCCTCTTCATTGAGTTGACAGCGATGCTGACAGTTAAATGGTATTAGTGCGTGACAGCAAAAACGTAGCTTCATTGTTGCCATAGCTGTCACTCAAGAGTGTGTCTTTTGCAAATTCCTGCACATTTATTTTTTTGTGTAGCGCATCATTCCGAGACGGTTCAATTTGCCGTGCGTTTAGATGAAGTGCCAAATTCACTGCTAGTTGAGGCAACCATGCCAGACTTATATGACATGCATGCTTGTACTAAGTATATAGTACATATGTATGTATCCGCTATGTACACGCCTGGGTATGAATAAATTTTCATTTTCCCCTAAGCGCAATTTTCGGGTTGAACTGCGTGCATATAAAACTGAATGGAAATGCGTTTGAAGTGTTTCAACAAAATTCGCATTAAACTAAATTGTTATATATACACATTTGCTTCTTCTTCGATAGTCTTTTTGTAAGTGTATTTGAAAAACAAAAAAAAAAAGCAAAAAACGAGCAAAGAAATTTTCATTAGTTAGCTATGTGCCTGGGAGTTTGCTTCCTACCACTGTGAATTTCTATCTAGCCGTATTTGTCGTTTCTAGCATTGCGTTGCAGGCGACTCCACAATCCCAGTGATACACAAACAACTCACACTTTCTTTGCTTTATTTTACCCGTTCACTTAAATGTAGCTTTTTTTTATTTCTCTTACATACGTCCTTCTTTTGCAATATTATTGTTATGATGCCGACATTTTCAGCACAAATTGCACTGACTTTGTTTCTAACACGTCGCCATAGTTAATGCGTACACACACACAAACAATAGTACACATATACACATACACATACATATAAAAAACGCATATAAATTAACAAAGAGTACCCTCATATTTTCCAACATTTATTGTCTTTATATCACACTCGATGGAGTACATGAAAATATATTTTGTTAAAAAAGCTCGTTGGATGCAATAACCATCGAAAGTTGTTATATTTGTAGTTTTATTCGATAGCAGTAATTTGGTTTTATGGCTGCATGAAACTAAACAAAAAAAAAAGATTGGAAACTACAGAGGAATAACTTAGTACGAAGATATAAAGGACATTCGCTAAAGAAGCCAAGCACTAGCTGCTAATCCGGCACTTGCAAGGCTAGCTAAATTGGAAATAATAGTCTCTATGCGGCATATAAAATTGGTTTCATTTCATCATTTTTATTTAAATTTTTGAAATTTAGTAGTGTTAGAATATTAAGATTAAGTGTTTACTGCATTTATTGTGTGAAAAATTCTTATTAAATAATTATTTTATTTATTTATTATCATAAGTCAAGAAACATATGTTCTTACTGACTACTTATAACTAAAGTGACAACAATTAAGTTATATTCTCTACAATACAGAATTTAATTGTGAAGTAAAACTCAATTTTGATACTGAGAAATCAAGATCTAAAGAATTAGAGATCTCATTTAAATCGCGAAGAGCCCGAGAAATTGGGGCATTTTGGGCATAGTTCGTTCTGAATTTGCTTAAATAAAACGGCATATTATTACGTAAGTGCCTAGCAGGAATAGAAAAGTTAATACTTTGTAATAGATCGGAGCAGTCGGTCTCAGCCTTAATAACACTAAACAAGAAGGATAGAGACAGAATCATTCTTCTACTTTCCAGCGACTTAAGGTTAATTAGAAGCAATCGGGACTTATAGGAAGGGACGGTAACAGAGAAATTTAGCGAAGATAGAGCAAATTTTAGAAAAACTTTTTGCACGCGTTCAATTCTATCAATGGAGAACTGGTAATAAGGCCTCCAAACAAATGCTGCATATTCTAATCTGGAACGTACGAAGGCAGTAAATAATAATTTCAGTGTATAAGGATCTGAAAAGTTTGAGCTATTTCTTCTTATGAATCCTAAAACAGAATACGCCTTACTGATGATAAAGTTTATATGATTTGTAAACGTAAAATGTGAATCAAAAACGACACCAAGATCTTTGATTTCATCAACACCTCGCAGAACAGTATCGGAAATGCAATAATAAGTAGGCACAGACTTAACCATTTTCGAGAAAGTGATAGTAAAACATTTATTAATATTTAAAGATAATCGAGAGGAACGGCACCAATTTACTAAATTATTAACATCTGCTTGAAGATTATACGAGTCCGCAGAGTCAGTTATAACTGAGAATATTTTTAAATCATCCGCATATAAAAGAAAATTAGCAAAATCAAAACAGCTACTAACGTCATTGATGAATAAGACAAAGAGCAGGGGGCCTAAGATACTACCTTGAGGAACACCCGAAGATGCAGTAAACGGCCTAGAGGAAACGCCATCAACAGTAACAACACAATGCCTGTTGCTTAAATATGATCGCAGCCAAACTAGAAACACTGAATGAAAACCTAGAGATTTAAGCTTAACTAGTAAAATTCGATGCGATACCTTATCAAACGCTTTTGAAAAATCAGTGTAGATACAGTCTACTTGTTTTACATAAAATGCATATCATTGCTCGACAGCGCTTTTCGGTCGATAAGGCTTATAAAATTTATACAAACTGGAATGAATAAACCTGTGGTACAGTTATGAGTAATACCTCATTTGCCATACGATACGAAATTCTCACGTTTTCAAAACTTTTATTCCGTTTATTGAATCTACATATATGAAATCCCCAGATTCAGAGTAAAAATTACTTGCCCGTAGAGTTTTAAATGAGTAATCCTAATTTTAATAGGTATTATAAAAGTCTTTTGATAAAAATTTGTTTTTTTAATTATCGATAAATCCTATTTTGAGACTTAATTAGAGAAAACTGAAAAATTATGAGCGTGTACATCTTTTTAAACCAAAAATAACTATTGTTTTGGTAATTATATTATAACAGTCTTTCCATAATAATTATCAGCGAGATAAATTATTTTAAATATTTAAAGATTTTTATTTTAGTTTTTAAATCTTTGGAGTCTTGAAAGACGCAACAATTTCAGCTCCACTTTGGAGTTAGTTCGAAAATTAGTGACTAAGTTGTGCTGAGCTGATCCAAACCTGGTCCGAAACTTGTTCCAAAATAGCACCGAACTAGTCCAGAAGTAATAACTAACGGGCCCCGAAACAATTTCGAACTAGTCCAGTATCAATTGCGCATTAATCTCGAAATGGTCCTAAAACAGTCTCTTCCTTCAAGACTTAACTAACAAATTTTTTCTCACTCATAATTATTAAGAGAAGTCATTTATAATATAAGTCCCAAAATAAAAGACTTAAAAAAATCATTTTTCTCGCTAAAAATTATCATGAAAAGAATTTTATAATATTAGCCTTTGTATAAAGTTATAGATTTCTTGAAAGACTTGCATCTTCCTACAACAGTTATTGATTAACTTTTACTATTTTCTTTTGGCGTAGAGTACGTCTTACCTTACGGTATGTGCACCAATGTCAGGTTTTTATTGTTGTAATCTCTATTTCTTTAATTATAAGGAAACGGCTCGATTAATTTTTTTTTTTTTTTTTTGTAGTCAAATGAAGATGTTAGCTTTCGTTTGACATACATTTCATGTTGGTTGATATCTTCCTAATATTTAAATTTCTCAAATGAAAATTGTATAAACACATGCACACAAATATGTGTGTGGTGTTTGGTTGAGTGTTTGCTGTTGGGCGATTTAAATGTACTCGTGCAGCCCTTTCTTTGTATTGCATAATTTTAGGCGGGCAAGTTAAAGTAGAGTAAAAGAAGAGAAAATGCTGCCAAGCACTGCAAAATAACAATGCTGATTGATGCTGTTCGACAACAGCTGGAAGTTGACGTTTAGTATGTTAAAAAATAAAGAAATTCATTTGCTTGTATTATTTATCATTTATTGTTACATATGTTTTCTGTCTTATCGGATGGCGTATTCTACGTTAAACTTAATGGCCGTGTCTCTGACACAGCCTGCTTCTTTTTTAATAGTTATGTCTTTCTTTAAACCCTCTCAGTAAAATTGTTATTCACTGAATTCTTGACATGCAATATTTAAATCCAGTCATATAGCCCTTAGTCACAAAACCCAATCAATTGTATTTTTCAAGATGTAAAGCGTATTAACGTTTAAATTATATTCGATTATAGATAAGTATTTTGTTGATGCATAAAAGTTAGATAAATATAGTTGTTCTTTTCCATTTAACTTTATTTTGACCCTGTATTTTCTAAAACCATGTAACCATTTATCTTTCGGTAAAACTTCAATGTCGCTCTCTCTTTTTAAACATACAGTAATGGTATTCTTTCAATGCCATCTGTAGAAACAGAAGGTGGAAAATCAACATTGACACACACAAAAAATGGAAAGAGCTCCTTTGGTTTTTCTAAGGCAAGCTTTGGAAGCTATTGGCGAAATTTACATATTTTTTTGATTGCTATTTTTTTTTAAAACTTTTTTTTTTATGTCCGTCTAAAAACATTTGTTATAATAATATTATTATTTTGCACTTAACAGCTAGATATACAGTATTAGATACATGTATTATAAATTATATTTAGGTCACTCATACGCCCCACGCACCCGAGTTTCTAATTCAATGGTGACATGGCGGGTATCAGTGACTTTTTTCTTTTTGCGTATATAAAAAAAAAACAAATTAGATACACCAAATTAACGTAAACATATACATGAAAAATATTGCAAATAATGGTTCACAGTATCTAAATTTATTTCCATCCATCTGCGTACTTTTGAAATTTGTATTAAAAATAATGTAATTTTATAGCAGAAATGATGATTGCCTAGGAAATATGGTGATGCTTTGAAACAAACAAAATATATTTACTCCTAGTAATCTATGTTCTAGAAATCTATTTGCCGATAAAGATTTCACTAGGGGTCTTCTCAGACAATATAGTTATACAAAGAACGTAAAGATCCAAAGAAAAAAAAAACAAATACGCTCTTTTGAAATATTCAACATTTATTAAGGCGTTCCTTCATTAACATTTCCAATAACAGAGCAGTTACCTGAATTTCATAAGCAATTATTTTTTATTTTATTTTATGTTGAGCTTGGCTTTAAACGCGCATAGATCTTGTCTGAGAGCAAATGTTGGTCTCTAGCCAATTGTTATTTGCGGGGTTTTTTGGAGTTTAGGTGAAAACGACACTTTTAGATGAGAGATAATGATCTAAAGTGTTCTACAAAAATATTTTCTTCAAAATTTGACTACATATGTCTTAACCTGTCAATTCGCTTAGACATAAATTTGAACTTTTTCTCATGTTTGAAAACCACTTGGGCAGGGACATGAAAAGTTTGGTAGGCTATGGAAAAAATCGAGCTACATAACTTTTCCAAAATCGGTGAGTGTTTCATTTCAGAAAATATTTAAAAGAACCGTTCTGGTTTGTGTTGCCATAAAATTGTCGCACAGTCACATTTAATTGTATTTATCGTTTGCCAGCTTTGTGTGTTGGTAAAGCAGTTCAAGCAACAGTTTTAGTACAAAGTATATACACAACTCGAACTCACCTGAATAGGGCGACAAATTTGCCTCCTCATAGCAATTATGCGCATGTGCAGAAATGTTAAAACAAAACAGAACGCTGACGAGCTGCAAAAAGAAAAAATCACACGCAAAAAATGAGTACCGCTGTGTTAAAATGGAACTTTATATTTTTGGTAAAACCACAATTTGCTTTTGTTATTTTAATTCTCAAAATCGGAATGCTTTCCAACACTGTCGTTCGGCTGTGCATAACCATCATCAGCATTCTCATTGCCATAGAGCGATGGGCACCCTCAGAGCATATAATTTATTTTTACTCTCTGTTGTCGCTATTTTGCCGGTTTTTGTTATTGTAGCATACGAACTTCGAGGCACAAACAGGAGGGAAAATATTTGCATTACGTCGCAAATATGCTTGGCCTGCATGGAGAGTCCTAGCAGGTACTAGTGCATTGCCGGAAAGCAACGTAGACGAACTAAACAGATGGGTTGGATATTTTTATTTTTGAATATAATTCGCAATTGATACGCTGCGACGACGAAATATTCTTTAGGAGCAGGGCTTCTGTACTGTGGTCTGTTGAGGCGAAAATTTTTGGACGTAAAGATTATTAAATATTAATTTATTGATTGTTTATTTGGGAGGCGACGATTTTAATAGAATGCCACTGGTGAATGTTGTGAAGTAAGCAAAAAATAAAAAAAAAATTGATAAAAATGAGAAATGACATATTTAAATATTTAGATGGTAATATTATTTTGTAATAAAATCTAAATGAGTGAACGTTTGAGCAAAAAAGCATGAAGCTTGCTTTGAAAAAAGTGTATGAAATCAAAAGTGGAAGTAAGTAACGAACTTTAAAGAAATATGCTCAATTTTTTTCAAATGGAAGAAAATGAACAATACCGCCTGCAAAAAAAAACACGCGTGTACACCGAAGTGCGCGAGCCAGAAGTAAAACTTGCTTGTAGTAGTAGAAATTAATAAAAGTAGTAACTAGTAGTAGCATTAATAAAAATAGTGGTAGAAAGTAGTAAAAAAAGTGGTCGAAATTTGTAAAAAGAGTGGTAGAAATTAGCGAAATTCGTGGAAGAAATTAGTAAAACTAGTGGAAGGAATTAGTAAAAATAGTGGTAGAAATTAGTAGCAGCACTAGTAAAAATAATGATAGAAATTAGCGAAATTAGTAAAAAGAATTAGTAAAAAATAATGGTAGAAATTAGTAAAAATAGTGGTAGAAATTAGTCAAAATAGTGGTAGGAATTAGTAAAAATAGTGGTAGAAATTAGTAGAAATAGTAGTAGTAAGTAGTAGTAGCATTAATAAAAATAGAGGTAGAAATTGGTAAAAATAGTGGTAGAAATGGCAAAATTCGTGGAAGAAATTAGTAATAGGAATTAGTGGTAGGAATTAGTAAAAATAGTAGTAGGAATTAGAAAAAATAGTGGTAGTAAGTAGTAGTAGCATTAGTAAAAATAGAGGTAGAAATTTGTAAAAATAGTGGTAGAAATTAGCGAAATTCGTGGAAGAGATTAGTAAAAATAGTGGTAGAAATTAGTAGTAGCATTAGCAACTATAGTATTGGAAATTAGTAAATATAGAAATTAGTAAAGCGATTCTGACACTACTTTCGTTATACGATTCTGATATGATACATGCTATAGAAATTGCTATCATGGATGATATCTGCATACAGAAAATGATGGGGAAATATATGCCAAAAAGTTGATTCAATTCATTAAATGACTCAAACAAAAAGTCTGCGCTTCTTCTACCGAAAATTGCAATCTACGTACTTAGTTGCAAAATCACTTTTGTTGCTATGCAGTTTAGACGTGTCAAAACTTTATCTTTTATACGTGGATGGCAGAAAAATATGTATGTACGAGTATATGTCTACGTATGTGTGTGAGTATAAATTATGTAAGTGTAAAATTGGGGTTGCAGCAATGCATGGGGGTCAAAACACTGACAAATTGACGGCGAATTTATGTAACATAAAAAGGAAATAAATATATTATTTAGAATGAGTAGTGTTGGTAAAATATCTAACAAACATTGAGTATAGCTCAAATGCTTATATTTCATTGCATTGTATTAATTTAGTTGCGCATATGAAGTTATAGTTTTGAGACTCATGTTATTTTTTATATACATATATTTTTCTATTTCACATTTGATATACTAACAATATTGTTTTATCTTCAAATTGCAGTTGGGTTCAGATATATTTGCATCGATATACATACTTATAAATTTTCTCAATATCTTCATTGTCACATCAATATTATGCCTGATGTGCCGCAATATTTTAGTAAACTTCGAAACAACTCGATAATGACCTCTTTGTAATGCACACGTAGAACGTATCACGTACTATAAGGGCGATCGAACAGGGGTTTCAAAATCGAATTCCACCATTTTATGTTTGTAGTTTATAAGGCGGTTTTTTTAAATTTCGATGTTTTAGGAATCTAATGTTCATATTAGGATTTTTTCCTCAAAAATGTTATCTAGTAATGTTAGCTAGTAGATCTAGCTTTTTATACATAGTTACTCACAAAAACAAATATGCATTGATTTTTTTACAATATGCACGAGATTTTTTATGAGATCTTGTTTTATAATTTTTTTTTTTATAAAGTAGATTCCTTAGTATGAACCAAATGAATTAAGGCTTCAAACTTCTTGTAAAGGGTAAGGGTAAGAATTTTTGTATTTAATATAATAAAGTGCAAATTTTAAGTACACACTTCAGTGGACTTTTGATAATTTACGGTGTTGCGATTTTTTTCTTTTAAACAAATACATTCCTTTTTGAACCACATAACTGACACAAAACAAAGCCATCAAAACTTTTATCATTTTTGTATGCATACTTTCAGGCTGATGGCAATGGCATCAACAGTTCGAGGGACATGTGGTAAGGAATGTATTTGTATTTTATATCTTAAGATCTTTTATATACTACATATTAAATAATCTAAAAAATTGACAGAAAATATACTATAATTGCAATGCAGTTTTGATAAAAAAGGAGGACTGATTCAAATGTGCAATACAAAGCAAAATCATTCAGAGTGTTCTATTTTTGTTTCCTTGGTACAAATACCGAATTTGCGAATTTTACCTAATTTTGGGCGTAATTCTTTTTTAATTAAAAAATTTATATATTTTGGATGATTTTTATTATATATATAAATATAAGTTTATGAGTGTAAATTTCTTTAAGTCAACGTTCTGGCATTGCATTGTTTAAATAATGTAACTGGTGCCATTCGAAAAATAAAATGTCTGCACCATCTGAACTCTAAATCTTGAAGCGACTTAAATTGCAAATGGCAGGCATTTTGTAAGAAAATTGAAGGCATATGTATGTCAAATGCCAAATAAATTCTGTATTTTATTACTCACTTTTTTATGAATTGAAAAAATTTTTTTCAAAGATGGGAAATCCAGTTTTAAGTCTAGTGTTAAAATGTTAGCGAGATCGATTTAGTAGTTTTGAATAAGAAATGTCAGATGAATATGATTTTAAATTTATGCACAAAATATGTTTTGAGAATATTTGTCGAATCTCGGTAACAATAAAATGACATGGACTGTACTAATGAGAAATATTTGACAAAATAATCGATTTAACGGTATTTTCTTAATCTCTTGGCGTTTTTTTTACATTCACTCTTCGAATAGCCCAGTTAAAAAAAAATACATCCATTCACAGCATCACGGTCATTTTCAAATCACAGCCATTGACTTCCAAACTTTTTCAGTGAGTAAATGAATTTCATGTCGACTTTGGCTTCACATATACGAGTATGACACATCAGAATTAAAGTGAAGGGAATTTACATTTTTTTTGACAGCCAATTGACAGAGTCGAACGCATTTTCACTTTCGCGATTACTTCGACCGAGCTTCAGCGCTGGCAGCTCGCGAAAAGAGGAAATCTCTTGCCTAAACAAAATTATTAACTTTTTCTGACATCTGCTACTTTAAATGAGTAAAAAAATACAAAACAAAATTAGATAAAATTAGATAAATTTTGTTTGGAATCGTTTTCCGCAACATTGTTTTTTTTTTCTTCAACTATTTAGGCAACTACGTAGATTCCGCGTTTCTTGCTCGTTTTCAGATATGGATTATGAAGATTTGAAATACTTGGGCAAAAGGTTAGAATATGGTTGCGGTTTCACGCTGTTTGCGAGTGAGTGTAAGATCCTTCGGCTTGCAAATGTCGTATATTTCTTAACGAATAATATGAAGTATATTTTACTCATATGACTGAGCAATAGGGTGGTTCAAAAGCACATGGGGAAAACGAAAATCGGAATTTCAATGCTCGAACTCGCTAGAATTGTTCTGTATTGAAAAAATATCGCTTTTGATTTTGGTAAGAACCCTTTAAAATCAATATTTTTCAATCGGAAAACTTCTTTTCTATTCAAGAGACTTGCATGCTCTAAGCAGTTGCCGCAGTAAAGGCCAGTGCTGATACTGAGACGCACCACATGGATTCCAATTAGAGAATGTCCTGTCAACTTTCATACGATTGACGATAACTGTGGCTTGGACAATCGTAACAGCTTCCGTCACCTTCTGCGGCCCACTTTTGACTAAAACGGTGATTTTTGTGATTTAAAAAAATAAATATTCAAAATTGAGGATTCTATTGTATATCTACACAATTTTGTAGAATAATATGTACAATTTTAGCCGGCACTAGAGCTCTAACTGAAAATAATCTCTTTCGCATAATGACAGTTTTCCATAATAAATTTATTTTTATTTAAAATAAATTAAAAATGTTGCCTTTAAAAATGAGTTTACGCAAGTTCGAACGCATGCAAAAACTTAAATATTACCGTTTTTGTCCAGTCGCACAATCATCGTCCCCTTTTAGTTGACATTTTATGAGAGCGTAAAAAAATGCAAGATAGCATCAAAAGCTTCTAAGTTGCAACAAAGTACAATAAAATGCAATTAAAAGTGCGAGCAAAAAGACAGAAAGTGAAAATGTAAAAATCTCGTAATTCTTAGTGAAATTTATTTGAAAAGTTTATATTTTCCTAGCCTAGTTATTTCATGTGGTAATCCTTTTATGTGAATATGCTTTTATGTAGATATGTACTTAGAATTTAACATTTTCTATGCTAACTTTACCTACCAAGTTACGGCGTTAACTCTGCCAGCAGACAAAAGCTCATAACTAATAAAGTGCCGTGTTGAGCAGTGACAGTAGGAGTACCCAACAGCCAGTGAGCCTGGTAGAAACAGAAGTGCTTGGTTACCGGACTCAAATGATTTAAGCTACATACATATGTGGGTGTCTTTATTTGTTAGATGCCGTTTAAGATGAAGCGCACCTCTTTGCTTTTTTCGGGATTTTTCGATTCTAACTGGATTCGGACTAACTGGAGTGAAATAGTTCGGGTTCATTTCAATCAAAAAATAAATAAATGACTTAAACCCAGCAAAACTTACCCAGCATTACTCACTACAATGCGCCGGTTCACATGTCAGGTATTTCTATAGCGTAGAACTCAACCATATTCCATATAATTTCTACATAGCCAAAAGGGGGAAGTTGACCCATTGCTGCGAAATCCGTTCGCTGATGGAACTCCGATGCACAAGAACTTCTACGATCTCTGAGATATCTAGTGCGGAGCTGTTGCGGGCCAATTCTTCGGCCTTTTCTTTACCGAGAATGACATGGTGCCTGACCGCACATATTATGATGGCGCAGTGTCGACGAGTAGAGTTAGCTCGGTGGACCAAAGCAATGTACCAGCACCAATATGCACAACAAACCTCTGTAGAAGGTCCATCTAAAACCTCTGCCGTTCGAGACCCGGTTAAAATGCTGCCCCACATCGGACTTTGAACAAAATAAAATTCTGCACGCACCTGAGTTTTAAACCAGAACCATCAACAAATACATCCCGAGAAGACATTTCCGATAACAGATAAGAGAATTTTTTAGGGCTCCTGTTCCCTGTGTACGAGATTTAAGTCTCCAGACAGAACAGTTGAGCTTCCACACTTCTCCGGAATCGCGACCTGTAGTTGGACGTAATGTACAACGTATTAACGTACTCTGTCAACTACCAACTTATACGACACACATATACAATATTTTCAACCCTAACAACTCCAACGAACGCACCCAATATATTTCCATTCCAACGAGTGTGAACCACCCAAATGTGCACTCCTCAAACCCAGCCAAAGGTTTCTCATGCACAAAAGCATTAAGAGGCCCATTTCTGGTCAGGGGGAAGCCTGAGCTCAGAGTCACTTCACAGTCGAGATTCAGGAAACAAAAGAGACGTCGCTCCCCAGAGTTCGGCATCCATCCGCCATAATTCCTCTCTTGACCGACCTTTCGGCAGAAGAGACCAATAAGCTGTCAGATGGTAAAGACCTCCGGTTGAAAAGAAGAATTTGGGAGAGAGGTTAGAGAGGTTTGATTTGAGCTGTCACTGAAAAGGTTGCCTCACCTACTACACTTACGATTTTCGAGCCATCCGTGAAAACAGATACTTCGAAGAGCTCTGTGAATTAGATATCCTTCTAATACCATCTTGAGATGAACAAAATACTGAAGTAAGGTTTTGGCTAATAGAAATGAGAAACTAAACTGAATTGACTGCGGACTGAGAAGCCGATTGATGCACAGATCTAGGGGAGACAAATTTGTATGACAAATCACGTTCGAGGACTCCGTTGGTCATGCTCTGATTGCCCCAGTGATTCGTTTCGTTGAATATACATTCCACTCCACAATAAAGATTCGCACTCGCATTCCTATTTGAATTCAAAAACACTCAGTGTCTGTGGTCCATTTGGCGCTTCAGAAAATTCAAATAATCATGACATAAATGAATTTGTTTCTAGTTTTCTTCGTACCTTTCACTTTTTGTTTCGTTGCTTTGCATCATTTCACAGTGTGCATTATATTTCCGCTATTTGTGAACGAGACGAACGCGCTGAGTCGCCAAATGTTGGCCAAGTTGATGAAAAGCAGTTTAAGAGCTGCCACTTTGGTTATAGTTGCTTTTGTTTTCATTTGATTGTTGTGGCTTTTTGTTGTATGTGTGTGGAAATACTCGAAGTAAGCTCGGAAATCCGGAAACGAATCCAAACATCCAGCTACCACTTGACGCATAATATGCCGCTTTCCGTCGCCGCCCACTCATCCACTTATGTTGATTGTATTTGAGTGCTTTGTTTTAAATGTTGCACCGCTTGCGCCACCACCATAAAAGTAACGTTGCTCAAAGTCGCAAGTCTTGATTTTGCTATCTGGCGCACCCTAAGCTGGTTGGCCAATTTGCACCGCTTTAGCGACTTTGTTTCCGGCTTTAAGTGCAAGAGTGTAAAATTTTCAACTTGAAAAAAAAATATCCAGAAAGTTCAGCAAGCAATTTGAGAGTGAAAAAAAAATAAAAACAGAAAATTGCGCTTGCAGTTTAAGTGCAAAGAAAAGCAATTGCATCTTGGCCCTCGCCCACCATTTGCATTGCACTAAACATTTCTATAGCGCAATTTTTGTAAACTGCTCAGTCGCCTCCAGTTAATTCGCCGACCGCGTGGCATACTTTTTGTGTGTCCTTGTAGTTCCGGTGTGTCTGAAGTGCATAGTTTTAGTTGTTTGAAATAACTACGAATCATATTCGTGCCTATGTTTGTGCGAAAACTTTGCATGCCATGGAGGTTTGTAAAATTTTTTATGGAAAATAATTTCGTGGAAAATCTCATAGAAACTTGCATTTGGTGAATGGGAACATTTTATGCAAATACTGAAATTGGTTCTTGTAGCAGAGATTTTATTTTAATATTTCTAATGGTATGGGTTTACACAAATATGCACTAAGTAATTTTGTAAATATATATAAATACATTTTTCCATTACATACTATCAGAATGCAAATTGCAAACATTTTATATAGTTATTAGAAAAGTTGAATATATTTTTTAAAAAACCACTTGAGTGGTTGTGACGATATTTGTACCAAAAATCCACAAACATAAGTATTGTAAAATGATCTGATAAAAATATCTTAAATTGACTATTTAACTTTTTACATTTTTTAGTTGCAATTCAATAAATTAAATTGGTAATAAAAAAAAAAATCATAAGTAAATAAATATTCATGTCCGTCGTCTAGTTGGTTTTTAAAAACTAATTTCCAAAATATTTTTGAAAAGTGTTGCCACCTGTTCGAAACATTAAATTTAATTATATTAACGAAATATTATAATATGGGTGACAAACGGAAATTTTTTTAAAGAAATATTTGTTTGAAAAATATTAGATAGCGTTGCCACCTATTCAAAATTTTATTAAATTCAATCAATAAGTAAGCTGAAATATTACAAAATGAATGTGAAATGAATTTTTGTTTTTAAAAAGGGTTGCCACCTGTTTGAAAAAGTAAATAAATTAATTAAAAAATATTACAGTATTGGTGTCCAATGTACTAGAACGCTTTATTTGAACGTTGTTTGAAAAATTAAATTCAATTATGTTAATGAATTGTTACAATAAGACTGTCTAACGGAAATTTTTAAAGAAATCTTTGTGTGAAAAATAACGGATAAAGTTGCCACCCGCTTACATTTTTTTATTAAATCCAATCAATATGATAACTAAAATATGAAAATAGTAATGTGAAATGAAAGCGATTTTTTTTGAAGTGTTGCCACTCGCTTCCGAAAATAAATTCACTTAGACTAATTATATAAAAATATTTGTGGCTAATGAAGAAGGTTTAAAAATAATTTTTTTTTTGAATTTTGTTTTGGTGAGGGTTGCCACCTGTTTTGAAAAATGCAAATGATTGAAATTAAATATTACTGTTGTGAAAAAAATTTAACTTGGAAAAGCTTAATTTCGAAATTATTTTTGAAGAGGGCAGCTATTTCAATAAATGTATGCAATAATAACTGTGTTTTAGAAAATATTGCAAAAATGTTTTCTTTCTAAAAATTTTCTTATGAAATTTTATTTCTGTCACGTTTCTATTTTGTTCTTTTCAGCGAAATGCTGACCGGCAGAATGTTCGTCGAGTCTTTTTAGTCAACAATAAAATTAATTTAAAAGATGGTAAACTTGCCGAAAGACAAGTAAAAAGTACATAATAGTAATTTTTTTTTATTAAATTGGAGTTGGAATTAATTTAAATTGTATTGAATATTCTCATGTTACTTTATCAGAATCGACGGTAATTTAGTCAGAATTTAGATTGATTTTTTGCTCAGGCATCTAACAGATATCTGTCGGCAGATAAATCAGATTTTTAATGGCGTGGCGATCATATTTCCTATCAATCTCTATATCTGCTTCTTTGGACGATATCGGCCAGAATTCTAAAAAAAATTTCGGAATTTGTTTTGTAGAACAAGTTTAACGGACATCTGATAGATGTGTGAAAATTTTATTAGTTTAATTCAGCTTTCACTGGAGTAAAACTTAGGACTGCAATTTGTGCGAGATTCCCAGTGGATGTTGTCTTTTGAAGAAACACCGATCAGGGATATCACTTTCAGCATTTAAATACAATATTAATATTTAAAAATATTAAACTTCATTCTTCGCACTTAATTAATTTATACCATTGCCTGCCGCTCCAATCATATCTTGTACTCAGATTTCTATTACTTCGCCATTAATAATCTATCAAACTTAAAGTAGGCCAAACGTATAATATTTCTTATTAACGTAATTGACAGTTTTGATCGATGAGAGTAATTATATATTTTCCTGTACACATTTACATACATAAAACCAAAAATTTCCTTCAGAAAATGTAAATGCATGACAGTGCAAAACTTCAGTTTAATGAAAACTGTAAAGAATTCACTTTTAAATTATACACTTAAAATACATTTATTTTATTTCCGATGCATGAGATGAACGGAAATTGAATAAGAGAACGTAATTAAAAATTACGCTCTGCAGAGAAATTAATACCAATGCAACGTTTATAATACAAAATGCGCATTTATAGCACATACCGGCGTACATAAAGTGGATGTGCAAAATATCACACATTAACAGTAGCAGAACAAAAAGGTATGTACGTGTCATATGTGTGTGTGTGATGCGCGTGTAATATTTACTGCAATTGTGCGTAACTGTTAATTGTAGCGTAAAATGAAACTGATAATAAAATGCAATTTGGTTGGGTCTGCTCGCAGCGCGTTGAGTGTACAATCCAATTGGTAAGTCAATAAATAAAAATAAGAAAACGGTGGAAACCGAAAATATTTCTCCTACAGTTACATACCTTTTTTGAAATACTTTTTCTGATTCATTTTGGATCAAAAAAGAAAAAAAAGATTTGCTGTTATATTCCCTCTAAAACAAAGTAATCTGGTCCCAAAGAAGAAACACAAACTACAATCTATACAGGAAAATATTAGGCGATAAAATGGTTAAACTAGGAGAGCTCAACTCTGTCCCTGAGCTCGAAAAGTTCCTTAGTTCATGACTGCTCTCAATCAAGCTTGCAACATGACATGCCCTGTCAAACCCGATTGATGCAACAAGGAACTTAGATACTGCAGACGCAAAGTATGGCAGCGCAAGTTAGCCAAAGTAGCCGATAACGAGTTCTATTTGAAAGGAGTACAAAACGGAAATACAGAAGGCCAAGCAGTAGTGGAAAAATTTCTATAGCACGATGGCGGAAACAAAAAACCAGACTTTTCTTGAAGACCCAAAACCACGTTCAGTAAGTTTCTTTGTGCTATTGTATGGCACAGGGCATGGACGCTGTCAATATCGATTGAGATGACCCTGGGAGTGTTCGAAAAAAAGATTATCCGAACAATTTTTGGATCTTCATGTCTTAACGACGGCGAATATCGCAAACAAGGACTTTCAAGGAGACAAATAAGATGGATTCGATAGATTTCGAACTAAAATCACAACAACCGTTAGGTTAGAATGGATGGAATTTCTTTAGCTACGCTCCTCAAGGCGCACAAAGAGAAGATCGACAGAAATGGCACTTCATCATTTTGTTTAAAAAAAAAAATTGTAGAGAAAATATCAAAAGAAGCCATCTTAAATAAAGTGTGTTTTGCAGACGTTTGGTTTCCAATGAGGCAATACTTGTTTCGGAGTTGGTCCTTTTGAAGGTGTTACTTGATTTGTACTCATTTTTGTTTGCCATTTTATAATGAACAGACTTACTTCGGAACAACATTTGCAAATCGTGCAAATTTATTACCAAAATAATAGCTCGACTCCAGCGACACATCGCGAGCTGCGCCCAATATTGGGCCGACAATTTTGTTCAGCGATGAAGCTCACTTTTGATTGAATGGGTACGTTAATAAACAAAATTGTCGGGTTTGGAGTGTTGATAATCCGCAAGCCATTGTTGAGACGCCGTTACATTCTCAAAAAGTCACTGTTTGGTGAACTCTATGGGCAGAGGAAATCATTAGCCCATATTTCTTCAAAAATCAAGCTGGCGATAGTGTTAGAGTTAATGGGGTCACGATTAATGACTTTTTCGTGCCTGAAATGGAGGACGTTGATGTGGACGACCTTTGGTTCAAACAAGACGGCGCTACATGTCATACTACCAAGGAAACAATAAATTTATTAAAAGGAAACTTTTGGTGAGCGCATTGTCTCGCATCATGGGGCTGTGAGTGGCCTCCAAAACCGTCCAATTTAACACCGCTGGACTATTTTCTGTGCAGTCATGTGAAGTCGCTTGCCTGCGCAGAAAAGTCTGAGACGATTGACACCTTGGAAAAGAATGCCCCCAATTGCTGCAAAAAGTGGTGGAAAATTGGGGCTCTCGGCTGGAGATTAGTCGCGTCAGCCGCGGCAGTCACTTGCTCGAAATCATTTTTAAAATCTGTTGGCAAACTCGTATCTTTACAATAAAGCTAAATTCTTGGTCGTAGCATTAAATTATATGAGTTTTATTTCTTCTTGAAAACCAAATGTCTAAAAAAATACCCTTTAGCTTCGAAATGGTAAACGTTAAACCCGCTGCATTTCTATGGATCAAGAGCCTACGAACAACTCTCATAAACAGACTGCATAACTGTGGTAGGCATCAGCGTAGAATACACCCGAAATGATGAATTATATAGATTCACAAGAAGGGTTATTTCCAACTGGTAGCGCTAATTTAGTCAAGTGCTCCGGCTATAATTGAAAGCCGTTAGTTCGCGATATCTCAGAGTAATTTGAAATGCTCTCGAGGGATCAGAATATTGAGTAATAAATTTTCAGCAACATTACCTCAACTAAATTATATTACAGAGGAGCAACAACAAAATTAACTCAACTGGTCAATATGTGCAAAGGACAAATCCACAAAAAAATACTACGAAACACCTACCAAACAAGAAAAACTCTCTAGAGGTGCAACCGCGATGAGCTCCATTCAAGAGGTTATGAAACTTCTTGCGTTATATCCCAAGCTATCGAGGGTAATTTAACCCCCAAGTGACTGGGATAAGAACCGCAGTAGCCAAAACCTACCGACAATACAACAACAAATCTAACAAAGGGCCACGAAACGCTGGGAGATACTTCTGAGCTTGAGTCGAGGCTTGCTTCGCCCATGGGTGCTTCGCTGGTGATGACTTCCAATGCCAGAACCGTAACTTCCTGCGGTTTCTCGGCCCGCACGGTACTTGCCGTTTCGTTAATCGCCTAATTCAGTGCTGGTATTGTTGGTGCCGTTTATTACATAACACCAGCAGGTAAATTCTCAACCGAGTTGGAGTAACTTGACACATGTCATCAACGGCGCACACAAATTGCCACATACCATAGGTAAAAAATATATTCTACGCCGGAGAAGAAAAACCAAACAAAAAAGCTTCTCTTTCCACATTCCTCGTAATTACTGCTGTCAATTGTGTGCCATTGTTTGCAATGAGTTCATTGTCCGTTAGATTTACTACCATTAAACTTTATCTCAGCTAGTTTTTCTTACAGTTTAGACTGTTGTATAACTGTCCGACTACTAATACTTCCAACTTTATCTTAAAGCACTTACAGACAGTTGTGCTGAGAGCGTTGTTGTTGTTGTGCTGACAGTTGAGTTGAGTGTAATAAGTGCGATATACTCAACTTTTATTAACACTTTTGTGCTTTAAATTAATTTCATTGTGTGCCGTTCAAGTTCACATCTAAGAAAATAGACGAAAAGGAAGTCAATATAAACATTGTGCAGAAAGGAGGGAAAAATAAAATAGTGATTGGGGAAAAAAGATCTAAAAATACTTAGCAGAAGGAAAAATTACATTGTGCTAAGTGCGAAAAAGGCAGCTAAAAGAGCAGATAATAAAAATGTGAAAGCTTATTGAGTGGAGTTGTATGACACGAAGGGCGCTACCAACGTAGTAGTGACCATATACGAGGGGTGGCTGATAAGCTCGTGAACAATCTTTCTTCAGTTCGTTACTGCCAACTCTAATTGCTTAGAAAGCAGCTTAGGTTTTTCCATATAAAAAAATTTTGAGCATACCTTTTATGAAAGAAATTGGGGAAGAGGCAGCTAAAAATGTAAAATATCAAAAATTACAGCTAGTTTGTACCTGGAACTTAACTTGCACTTTTTTGTAGTTAAATTAAGTTTACAAAACAAACTTCGTAGCCAGTTTTTTTGTACCCAGTTTTTTTTGTAGAAATTCTGATTAAAAATGCTTGAGTAATTTTTTTTTTGAATTCTTTTTTTTCAAATTTCAACAAAGTTTGAAATTTGAATTTACACGGTTTTATCGAAAAAATTAATTTTTATAAAATTATAATTAAATTTAAATATAGAACAATAAACAGATGAAACTTGAGACTATACAAAAATTTTAACCACTGCAAACCCAAATTTAAAAAAAAAAAATGAAAAAAAAAATAGCAAACTCAACGCATTATTACACCGAAATAAATTGTGCTAAAAATCTGCATAACCAATTTTTTTTTTTAAATTTTGAAACTTTTAGTAAAATTTTTTTAGTTTTTTTGGAAAAATTTTGATTTAAACGAGGTTTGCTGAAAAATTTAGTTTTTCTAAAAATACTTTTATTATAGAAAAATTAAATGGGTTAAAACTGCGCTCTCGCAAATTTTTTAAATTATTTTTAAAAAGTTGAAAATGTTGTGGAAAATTTGTTAATTTTTTTCATATCTAAATAAAGTTTGAAATTTGAATTCAATCGATTTTTGTTGATGAATAAAAAAAAATTTTATTAATAGTATAATTAATAGCCAAAACATGTTAAAATGTAAAAAAATGCATACCCAAATTTTAAAATTTTTAGTAAAATTTATTAATTTTTTTTATATATTGCTCAAAGTTCGAAACTTGGATTTATTGTATTATATATTTATATTATATATTTCTATGAAGAAAATTTTGAAAATTATATAAATATAAATATATAGTCACTACTTAGCGGACACAACCCTATCAGCCACTACTCGTTTATACAGGAATGCAACTAAAGCAGAGAGTGCAAAAAATAACATAATTTAAATTACAGCAAAAGTAAACGGGAAAAGTTTAAAATAAAACTATGTGAAATAAAAACTAAATAATTACAATAAAATATGCAAGGCTATGAGTGGCTTGCGTCTGAAGCGCGCTCGATAGAAATGCAACAACGTGCTGTGGCCGTACGGCCACGATGAGGTTGCGGTTTCAACGTCATGTGCTCTGAAGTTTTTATTATTTTTTTGCCATTATTGCTGGCGCTATTCGCCACTAAAGCGCTTAGTTGTGTGGAGCTTAATGCATTAGGTGTATTAAGATGACACTTTTCTTTTTACATTCATATGAATATATGAGTATATTTTATATAGAATATATGCTAAAAACCTCCTATTAGCCGCTCGCTATTTTTCACTGCCGAGTTTATCTCCTTTTGACTGAGCTCTAAGCTATTCACCAACTATTTGTATCCACAAACGCAATTATTGCATTTTATAATTTGTATCACTAGCGGCCACTATTCGCACCTTTAGATTATCAGAGTCTTTTTTTTAAACACTCAATGCAACGCCCCCTTATTCGACTGACCACCCGTTTTCTATGCTTTTATCTGCCTCTCTATATGTCTGCCTTCCCTGCCATTAGGTTGTGACCACTCATCGGGTGTCACAAGAAAAATAGCTAAATGTGCACTTCTACATTGCACAACTTGGTCTTAGCTTTCACAAAACCTTACTACTTATTGTTGTTTGATTTCACGAAAGTCGCCGGACAACAGGTGGTATGAGTAATAAAATAATGTACCTACTCATATTACTATATGCGCCACATTCATACCTAGGAGTACTCGTACGTGCGATGGCTGCGCGTATAAAGTGACTTGTGCTCTGCTTCCAATGTATATAAAAAAACATTTGCAAATTAATGGTGGATTCAACTAATTTTGATTCACTCTTCCACGTAGTACTTACTCTACGACTAGTAACTTCTATGAACAATGTTGTTAAATGGCTTGCCCAAAACCTTACAACAGAATTTTATATTGTTAGCTACAAATCTGTTGTGCACGTTTGCATTTCTGTCTTTCGTGTAATTTTCGCGCATTTACATTTCGTAATTTTACGTTATGTGGCATTGTCGGCTTTTTGCAAATTTAAATTACTTGGAATGCAATTACTGTTCATTGTTTGGAGAGTAAGTGTTTTGGATTCGTTGCAATGCTTTTAGAATTACAATTTAATGCGCTGCGGTGAATTTAGTGAGACAGAGAGTATGTAATGTTATAGAGGAAAAGTAGTGCAGTATGTGGCGTAAGTGCAAAAGGTAATGAGCTATAACTGCTGAAAGATAATTATGTTGTTAAAAGCGTGGAATACTTAATTATTTGACATTAATTTATTGAGTGTGCACTTTAATTGGATTGCTACTAGGTAATATTTATTTATTTTGTAGCTTGCGGGCAATTCCATGTCGAATTAAGCATTTGCGATTTTAATAATTTCATTTATCCCGTAGCAAAATTCTACCAACTAAAGAAAATTAAACAAAAAAAAATACACTTGGTGGAGTTTTTCAAGTTTATTGAATCAAAAAAAATTAAAAACTAATATATTTTTTGGCCAAAATTTTAATTTTATAGATCCTTTAAGGGAATAACTGGGTAATTTATGAAAAATTCGAAAATTTAAGCTCCAAATGTTATTTTTTTTAAAATAAATTAACTTGAAAAAGTGGAATACTAGTGAAATTCTCAATTTTCCCATAAATTTTTAGTCCTGCCAACGGAAAAATATAAAAAAATTCACAATTTTCCTATTTGTCAAGTGTCTATTGTAACCATCTCAAAAATTATTATACCTATAAAAATATTTCGGATTCTGTTTAAAGAGAAAAATATATTTCCTTTTGATCGTTTGTTTTTCTGACAGTGTGAAATGTTGACGTACATATATTGCCGAAACCGGGTTGTCTGTCCCCAAACTAAACTTGATAAGGGATCATCAGAAAAATTTATATTGAAAAAATCTGAAATAACGAAATTTTAAAATATTCAAAATTAAATGAATCAAAAGCTCATTAAAAAAATATTTGTAAAAACTTTATCGGATATTTATTTTCAAAAATATTTTTTTGCGTAACACTTTTTTATAAATATCCTCCATACTAGTAAAATACCCCAACATTTTCAAGCAGGCGCGTTTTTTAATGATTCTTTTTTTTTCAAAATGCAAAATTTATAAAAAAATATGATTTAATATTTTTAATTTGAATTTGAAATTTTTTTTAAATATATGTATGTATTTCCTTTTTATTACCAATTATTATTTTTTAAACGAATTAAATATACTTTTTGAAGCTGGAATAGTTTTCAAGATATTGAAACTATTTAGCTTTACCCATGGGGAAAAATTAAAAAAATTGCAGTATTGCTCCAATTTTTTAAGTTTATTTTTTTAGTATCTCAAAAACTCTTATAGCTGCAAAAATATCTTGTTTAAAGAAGATACTTGGGGCTACAGACAAATAAACGTTAAGTGCATTAAAAAAGTCTAAAATTTCAAAATATTTCAATTTTTAATATTGAGTATATTAATAACTATTTTTTTTTAAACAGGTGCGTTTATAAAAATATTTAGTTAAAAAAAATAATTTTTTGTTTGATTTATTAAATTTTGAAAATTCGAAAATGTTGCAATTTTTCGTTTTTTAAATTTTTCTTTAATAGTTTTTCCAATTATCCATTTTAAACGAACCCGAGATTTTTTTCGGTCATACTAGTTAGAAAAATGAAAAAAATAGTGAAATTTTTAATTTCGGATGACTTTCAAGTTTATTTTTTTACAATTACGGATACAAAAAATATCTTTCGTGCGTTGCAAAGATAATACTTGTGAGGAAAATACTTTTAGGAAAAATGGAAAAATCGCCAAATTTGAATTTTTTTAAATGTTTTGAAACAAAATTAGTTTTATATTTAAGCTTACAAATTTTTGAAAAAAAATCAAAAAACGCAAATTTATTTTTAATCTGATGCAAAATAGCTAGGATAATATTAAAAATGTTTGTTAGCAAACTGGACTAAACTTCGTTTTAGTACTAGCAATCACACACACCTACAAGCTCACATTATTTGCCATACTTTGCGCAACAGTCAAGCAAATCTACTTATTATAATTACAAAATATCCTCAAATAAAATAAATAATAAAATAAAATAAATAAGTTTGATACACAGTACCTTTAAAATCACTTCTTTATCTTCCACAAACACACCCTCTATGCGTACATACACCAATACATACATACCTGCACGTAGGTGTAAGCAAATGTATAAAGCTGGAAGGCATTTTAAAATTTTACTTAGTTATATGTATGTAGTGGCAGACAAACTTAGCTTGAAGGCAAAATATTAAGCACAGCTGTTACGACACAGCACTGGCGGGTCATACAGGTGTTTGGTTTGCTCACAGACTCGCACGTCTCGCCTGAGATAAATAATTAATTTTCAATGATTTATTGGACGCAAAGAGATTCGACGATATGGTGTGGGTTGTAGCAGCTGTTGCTACATAAAACACACGCCAAAGTGCGTGAAACTATTTAAAGGACTCCTAAGGAATAAGCCTTCATCTCACGTTGCCATTAGGATGTGGCTGTAACAGAAAGGTAAGTGATGGTTAGAGAACGACTTACATATTTTTTGTATGCATGTGTAAAAGTGTTGTATATTAGTTCATGGCAGCACGTAGTGAGATTGAGGGGTAGACAGTAAGCCGTAAGCTTTGTTGTAGTACCTGATCGAACCATCGTCACTTTGCAGTCCCCCACTCTATAGTGTTGTGCATATCAAAAGCAACAAAATCCAATCCTAAATCCTATGCAATAATTATTTATAAAAGTATAGCTGATTTGATAACATAAACTATATAAATAAAAGTTTTAAACTTTTTAGAAAATACATAAAAATTGGACAGGCTTAAAAAAAATTGTCATCCAAATTTTCAACTTTTTAAAAATTAAAAAAAAAAATTTAAAGTACGCAGTTTTATAGCCCATTCAATTTTACTAAAAGAAAGCTAAGTTTGAAGTGAATAAAAATTTGCATTGATTTTTGATAATTTTTTTTTGCTGACTGTGTTCTGCATTTTCCTCCATATAACTCATGCACAAAATTCTCTTTTGTATAGCAGCAAATGTTGAACACTGTCAGTCAAATTATCAAAAATCAACCAGAATTTTCAGCCACTTGAAACTTGAACTTTATTATGGCAAAATTGATTGGGCTACAAAACTGCATACTCAAAAAGTTGTTAAAAATTATGTTTAAAAAATTTGTTTGACTATTTTTTTAAAATTGATGAATTTTTGTGAATTTTGTAAACAGTTTGAAACTTTTGTTACAAAATGTGATATACTTTTATAAGAAATTATTGAAAATAAATTAATCAACGTAAATGATATTATATTTAATTTGGTTGCTAATAATATGCGCAACGCCGTACATAAATCGGCCTGAACTTCAATTTCCATTTGTTTTGGTTTGCCGTAGGCGCAATTTGTCTAGTAAAATTCTTGAAATTTATGAACGAGCTTGTTATACATAGGAATATTAGTTGTACATGAGTTTTATGTAGTTGAATATAATATATATTTACCTAAGTGCTTACCCAAGTCTTCTTTGCTTGCCCAACTATCAATGTAATGCTTTCAATGCCTTACAAGGACGGGAACACTAAAATTACAGGCTGTGATTTTGAAAATGCAGATCCATATATGATACGAACTTGCTTCTTTTTTCAATTTCGTGTACCGCAACCAAATCTTCTGACCGCACAAACAGCTTTCGAGATTTAACTTTCAATTGAACGGCACTCAATTGCAGTGCAGTAGGATGCTACCTGGCAAATTTGCTGTCACTTATAATTCGGTTGTCTTTTTAAATCTGCGTAACTTCTAATGAGCTCTTTGGTTACAATTTATGTCCTTTTCAAATGCATAGGTGTTTATCTGACTATAGTAGTTGGGGTTATTATAAATTAAATTCTTCTATCCTAAATGGGAAATACTCGTACTGTCCGGAGCGAGCATATGTGGCAAGGACTGAATAATTGAAAGATGAAAAAATAGGAACAAATTTTCCTCGCCGGTTTAGTTATTTTGAATGACGAATATATTTTGATTCATCATGCAAATGATTTTGAATAACGAATACATTTTTATTCGTCAATCAAATATTTTGGAATTACAAATACATTTGTTTGCCAAGTTGATTGAATGATAAATGAAAATATATTCATTATTCAAAATTATTAGAATGCGGAATGAAAATTTATTCCTTATTCACATTTATTTGTATGATGAATGAAAATACATTTAAAAATACAAAATTTATGAATACAATTTTATTTTTTATTTGAATTATAATTTACTTGAATAATAATTCATTAAAAACTGACTATCATTGGTACGAGTATGAGGTGTGAAGTCATCGAAAGATTAAATTTTTGTGAAAACTTCTATTGCTACTTGGAAGACTTATCATCTCGAAACAATTAGTAAAATAAAATTTTACACATAAATAAGTGGTTCATACCATTTACTAATATATTTGATATTTGTTTAAAAGAGAGTTGCCAACTTATTAAAAAGTTAAATTAAATTAGATTAATTAGTCAAATAAAAAATATTTTGCAATTAGTGAGCCAAACGACAGAAACCAAGAAAAATTTTTTCAAATGAGAGTTGCCGTTTCGAAATTGTTTTAAGAGGTTGCCATCTGTTAAAAAAAAATTTTTAAAAATTAAAACAGTAACAAAAATATATAAATACTGATATGAAACTAAAGCGGTTTGTGTAAAAATATTTTTGTACACGGTTGCCACCTGCTTAAAATGATTAACTCAATTCATTTAATTAGTAAACTGAAAAGCTACTATATTGGTGTCAAATGGAAAGGGTGAAAGACAACATAATTCCGAAAATTTTTTTGTAGAGGCTTGCCACATGTTTGAAAAATTAAGGTAATATTCTTAATAAAATATTTCAATGTGGTTGTCAAACGAAAAAAAGTTTAAGAAAGCTTAGTTACTGACGATTTTTTTTTTACAGTGTTGCCATCTGTTAAAAAATGTGAATTCAGTTAAATTATTAAGTTAACTAAAATATTACATTATTACTGAGAAACAAAAGAAGCTTACATGAGAAAATTTTTTAATGCAGTTGCCACCTATTTAAAAGGTTTCGTTCAATTTAATTAAAAAATTAACTTAAATGCTGCTGAATTAGCGCCAAATTAAATAAGTTAATTTCGAAAATATTTTTGAACAGAGTTGCCACCTGTTTTAAAACTTAAATTAAGTTATTCTTATACTATAAAGTATTGAAATAAAATGTTACCATGTGTGTGTAAAATGAAGAGGGTTTAAGAAAGTTTTTTTTTTTGAAAATCGATTTGATAGTGTTGCCATCGGTTGAAAAAATCGTTTTATAACTCATTTTCAGTGAACTCTCAAAATGCACATTTATTTTCAAAAGATTTCGAGAACCTTCAAGAAGGTGAACATTTGTTGAAAATTACAAAATCACAGCTGTCAGCTGGTTTATCAGGGTATGGAGAAATATCTCGCATATTTTTCAGAGGAAAATATATTTTTACATTTAAAAATAAATACTTTGCGAACAAATAAAAATATTTCCCGCACATTATATAATGTTAATTCCTGAATATACCTACTCACAATGCCATTTGTACGTTTTTACAGCCCATTTTTTTTCTCATCTTGTTTACAACGCATTAAGGGAGCTTAAATCAATGTCAACTGCTAGACATGCGGCAACGCGCCATTGCTGTGTGATATCTCGATGTAGTAGGAGGAGGAAAAACATTAAACAGACATAAAGTGAAATTTAAATGTTAAAATAATCGCTGTCAATCTTAAATAAGTTTCGAGGATAAAAATGTGAATGGCATAAAAATGCAAAACGAAAAATAATAAATGAATGCACGAACAAAGTTCAACACCATAAATATTAAATTAAACGTATAAAAATAGCAACAAAATAAAGCACAATGGCGCAAAAAGCATTTAAAAACGTGGGGGATAAAGAAAAAAGGAACATATAAAAACAAACGAAGTTTTGCGCTCAACAATCCACGCCCGCAATTTAACGCAATTTAGCGAGGATTTACACATCACAGATGATAAAATGAGTCGGCGATAGGCGTGCAAAACAAAGGTGTTTGAATGGGCACTGTGGGATGAACGAAGAAGAGAGTTATCAGCACAAATAACTACACACCAACACACACACTCTGACATTCACTGCCAGTTTGGCTCGCTTAGCAAAATCTTATTGTAAGTAAGTAATAAGTTAAATAGAATTTATGCACTTGGCCATTGAGGCTTATCGGTGGAATTTACGCAAGTATATATTGGGTGTTTCAACAAGTGTTTTAGCTTCACAATGAAAATCTAAAGCAGTGAAATGCAAAGTACAAAGATTGCGTCAAATTTGAAAATAAAACAATAACTGCAAAATTACCAACACTGCCATTCTGGAAGGATGTTATTCTTTTGAAGAAATTTTACTTAATTTTTTCGCATAATTGCAGCTCTTCTAGCAGCTTCCAGAAAAGCGGCTCTAATGAAGTCGCTGAGTACATAAATAGTTACTGTAGTATTTTCGTAAGCATTTTATTCCATATAGGTCCAAAGAAAAGCTTATAATGCTGTTGAATCGGAATTGACTTGAAGTCTCTATTTCGAGAAATCACACAACAAGTAAATTTTTTATGCAATAGAGATATTCTTTTAAAAACTGTCTGGCAATAAAAGTTGTCGACATTCATATAATCAATGCCAGGGCGAACAAAAAATCAATCAATTTAGGCCGATGCTATCTATTCAAGGGATAAGAGTTAACAGAAAGCTAAGTAATTGAATAACGGAAAATAGGAATATATTTTCATTCGTTTATCAAGTAATTTTGAATGATGAATACATTTTCATTCGTCATTCCAAAGATTTTGCGTAACGAATAAATTTTCACTTATCATTTAAATAGTAACGATTAAATTTATACCCATTATTCAAATAATTTTGAATAACGAATAGATTTTCATTCATCATTTAAATAATTTTGAATAACGAATAGATTTTCATTCATCATTTAAATAGTTTTGATAACAAATAAATTTGTATTCACTTAAAAATAAAAAATTTTTTCCAAAATTTTTTTTTGTTTAAATAACAATTCACTCAAAAATGCCATTTGTTGATCTACTCACTGAATCGACCATACCAGCTTCATATAAAAAGTATGTCGCAATGAGACCTCCAGTTTAAAAACCACACCAAGATGCCACTCGTTGTTGATGAATTGATGAATTTGCCATTCGCCTTGGTGTTTCGAATCCCACAAAAAAAAAAACAAATTTGTGATGGTTTCCATACCCCGCGGGATGATACTGGGCCGCATAGCTGGGAATAAAGTTTTTCGAAACACCCACGATTTTCTGCATGCATTTTGGGCATGAAATTTTAAATTCTGCTCTTATTGAGGGACCCTTTATATGATATTTGGTTAATCTTACAATTAATAGCTAGAAAAGGAAAATTACTTCTTTGCTGGCGTATAGAATTTTTCCCAGAAACCAAGCACAGTGTGGCTTGGACTCTAGCACTTATTTTCCCTGTCTACAATTTGCAGACAATTTATTTTAATATTTTATTATTAGTATATTTACCACTCTATCTGCCCACTTTTTCCACTTGCAGGTTGTTTTTGCTTCTCTTTTATTTTTTGCTTTTGTTCTGCAAGCAGACATTCTAAGCCGATTACTACCAATTTTCTCAAGTCTTATTTATTGCAATCAATTTTCCTCATTTGTGTTTTCCATCGAATCTGCTGTTTTCTTTTCCTAGCCTCAGTTGACACAAATATCATATTATATTAGATTGCTCAGTATATCGCAATCCTTGGAAATCACTTCTATCTCTCCAAAAGTTGTCCAAGAAACTAAGTAGAGGTTGAAATCTACTGTAGGATTGGTGAAGTTGATTACAGGATACAATCTAGCACAGAAAATGTTCTTTTTTTATATTTTATTTTGTTTTATATTTGTACCTGTGGTGTAGCATTTCGATATATTGATATAAATGTTGAGATTGGAAAACTTTCATTCACTATCCCTCAACAAGTTTTTCCGATATATCAAATAATCTAGACGATTTGCGGTAAAAAAATAAAGTCCCATTCTCATCTTTTTCCCTATTAGTTTTTCTAATTCTCCATCCTAGGTCTTATGTTGGAAGGATTAGGATTAGGATTGGGATTTCAGGCCTACCTAAAATTCATTTCATCCATCCAAGTTTAAATTTTACGCGCTCGATCACAAAGGACGTATATTACAAAGTAGTTGCATCACTCCCACCGTTCCTCTAACGAAAAATCTCGTCCAATTTCACCATACCAGAACTAATTTGATTTTTGCTGATGATATTAGAATCTAATTAGATCTAGTTGGTATGTGATGTGATGAAATTTGTTCTTTGCCGATCAGATTAGAGTAAACATTCTTATTCGTATTTAACATTCGCGGCCTAAGGTTATTAATAAATAACAGATATACTTTAAATCAAACGTAGTCTCCCACCCATAAACTTTTCACATCGTGAATATGAAAATATAATTAGATTTTTCTTCAAAATAGTCTCCAGTTTAAACTGAGGATGCAAATTGAATTGGTTTTTCATAAACAAAATAAAATAAAATGAAAAAAAACTTTATTGCCATTTGTTTGCGAATTAAAATGAAAATTTCTTACATTCTTCACTTCGTGCAAGTTTAGCAACAACAATGAATTTCCAAATCAAGTGCGTGACCACTGTTATTGATAGGTACGTTGTTTTTGTATTCGCTCTTGGCTATTATTGTTTTGTTTCTGTTTTTTGGTGTAGTCAGCCGGCAATTCCTAAGAAATTTAGTTTGTGGTAAACCAAACCATCAATGATATTAAGGAAATAGCATAAATCTGAAATACTCAAAATCTGATTAAATGTTAAAACTTGTGGTCAAATGCATTGCGGTGAGTACTCGTGCATACCATTAAATATTTGAATATTTATTATATATGTATGCAGAGAGGCATGTTAGGAATGCAGTTATATTGGAAATATATTGGTAATTAAATTTAAGTAGTATTAATAAAAAGTGGTTGTTAAGAGTTGAATGACATTAAATTGAAATAAAATATAGATAATGGAAAATTTCAAGATGAATTGTTTTCAACCATTTTTTAAGCAATGTGGACCATATCTCAGCAAAAGTCGCTGGCAATGCCTCAGTTGGCAAACCCTTTTTTAAAGTTTTCCTAGATCTCTTCCGTTTTGCACTCATGTTGTAATATTTTATTAATCTTATAATATTATTTCTCTTATAAACAGGTGGCAGCACCCTCCGTACACATTTAAACTTTAAAACTTTTTCCTTTGACACCCGTATCGATGCAGTTATTTTTTTTTTTGATTTATTTAATTTAACTACATTTTTCCAACAGGTGGCAACACTCTTCGAAGTTTTTTCGAAATCATGCTTTTTTGAACTGTACTTCCGTTTGACACCCATCTAAAATCATTTTAGTTTATTTATTATTTAAATCGTATTCAACCCTTCAAATAAGTGGCAATCCTATTCACAAATATTTTCATATACACCATTTTCATTTCCAGCCAACATTGCGAAATATATTTCGGGTAGTTTTCTAACTAATCGCATTCAATTCTCCAAGCAGGTGGCAACCATCGCCAGAAATATTTTTGAAATTAAGCTTTCTTAAACTTTTTTCCTTTGCAATCCTTATTGTAATATTTAATTTGGCTAACTAATTCAAGTGAATTTAATTTTTTAAGCAGATGGCAACCCTCTGCAAGCATATTTTTGAAACCAAGCTTTTTGAAACCTCTTTGGTTTAACGCAAATATATTTTCATTTCCGTTAACTTGTTAATTAAATTAAGCTTACGCTTTCAAAAAGGTGGCAACCAAATTCAAAAATAAGTATTTTTGTAATGAAACCTTCTTCAACCTCCGTTGGTCGAAAACTGTGTTGTAATACGAGTATTAAATTAATGTCATATAGTACATGCGTGTGAAATTTAATTATTTTTTCTAAACAGGTGGCAACTCTCTTCGAAGTTATTTTCGAAAATCCTCTTTGGTTTGGCGCCAATATGTAGCATTTCATTTAACTTTTCAAATAAGCTGTATTAACCCTTCTAAACATGTGGCAACCCTCTTCAAAAATATTTTCACATAAACGTTATTCACCTCATGCCAATGTTAATTGCTAATTTTTTAATTAATTGCTTTAAATTATTTACACAGGTGGCAACCCTCGGCAAAAATATTTTTGAAGCTAAGCTTTCTCAAACTTTTTTCAGTAGCAATCCATATCGTAATATTACATTTAGCTTACAAAATGAAGTGAATTGAATTTTTCAAATAGGCGGCTGCGCTCATCAAAAATATATTTGAAATGAAATTACCACTTTCTTCTTTAGACGACTTTAACATTGTAGACAGGTGGCAACTCTCTTAAGAAAATAATCGTTATATTAAGCCAGATTATGAACTATTTATGTGTCAGATTGTTTACAAATCCATTTCGGAAGACTCATTCACTCATTCATAAATTTCCACCCTTATATTATTCGTAGAACTAATGCGCTTTCATTATATTCAGACAGGTATAATAATTATATTATTAAAACAAAAACTTTCTAATACCGTATTCGCAAAATTAATGCTTCACTTTGCTCATGTTGCTCGCACTTAGTATTAGTTTTATGAATTTTGAATATTTTTTCGGCATCGAAAATCAAATAGGCTATATATAATTAGTAGAAAAACTAAAATTTCTAATTTAACAAAATATTTATATTTTCAGTAATAATGTAAAGAGTGCAATAGTTCAGCCAATTCAAATTAAGTTAATCACATAGATTTACCTAAATATATGTATTTAGAAGAGTGTGGCATTGATTAAAAACAGATTGCATTGGAAGCGTGTTACGAATAAACTTAAAGCGCTTGAGGTTAGAAAATTTCATCATCATTTTCAACACGAAAATAATTCTCTAAATTTGATTTACTCTATATTTGAACAATTTTTTATTCTCACTTTTAATTAACTCTATAAAAACACTTTCAGTATATGCAGTTGAGTTGCTCATTTCATCGCCACGTGTTAATGCCATATAATGCGCCTAACTGCACACAACACTAATGCATTCGAAACCACACATGTGCCACATCCACACAGGCGCATATTTAGATGTACGTTATGTACGTGTGTTTGCATGTGTGCTGTGTGGACGCAGCAGTAGGTCAGGCTAATCTCTTATAATTTTGATTATTCTACAATAAAGTATTAAAATTTGTGTTGCCCCATAGTTGATGTTTATAAAATTTAGTAAAGTAGATTATGTGCGGAGTGGTTGAGTTCGTGGTAGGGTGAAAATATGTACATCATTGCTAAAATAATTGCGAAATTTTACACAGAAAAGTTTTAATTTTCATTGAATTGACTGGCTGTAATTAGTTGAATTGTATGCCATAAATTAAATTAAGGATAATCAAACCAGTTTCTGCAAAATCGAGTGCCAGTTGATATGCTTGTTATATAAGGACATTCAATTATGTGGAGCTGAGTCGTTAAAAGTGAGAGATTAACTAAAAATTGGAAATCTGTACACTTTAGACAGTTTTATGGATAATCTAGTATCATAATAATTTTTATAAATTATAAACACTAGGACAAAGAGAAAACGTAAGTAGTAGTAACTTTGTGGGTTTATTTCCCAATTATTTTAAATCTTTAAGTTCAGTTTACACGATTCAACTCTTCACAAGCGTTTAATTGACTGCGAAAGTGACTGTCTAAAAGTTACTACCACCCTTTATGTGGGTTAATTTTTAGATGAAACCTAATTGGCCATTTTTACTTGGAAAATTTGGGAACCATTTCCGAAATGGTTCTAAACTAGTCCCGGAAGCGGTCGTAAATGATCACAAAATAGTTCCGTATTACAAGGTCTCTCAAAACTTTTATCCAGACTTGCAAAATATTAGATAACATTGACTGAAAATATGTATTCCGCTGACAGTTATTATCAAAAGACTTTTATAATATAACTCTCGTAATAATAGTTATCGGTGAATAGAAAAATTTGTCACTGTGACAATTATTTTAATATGAAAAGACTTTTATAATATAAGTATCAAGATAAAAGTCTTTCGAAGATTTATACAAACTTATCTCACTCATAATTATTATGAAAAGGCAATTATAATATAAGTCTCAAAATAACAGTTATCAGTGACCTTAAAATTGTGTATCACTTGTAATTATTATTAATAGTTATCGATGACTGAAAATATTTATGTTGTTGATAATTATTTTGAAAAGACTTCAATAACGTAAGACTCAAAATAATAAATATCAATGACTGAAAATTTATCACGGTGATAGTTATAAAGGTCTTTTAAAAACTTACAAAAATATTTCCCCCACTCATAAGTATTATGAAAATATTTTTTATAATATAAGTCACAAAATAATAGTTATTGCTGACTGAAAAAACTTATCACGGTGATAACTATTATGAAAAGACTTTTATAATTTTACTCTCAAAACGAAAGCCTTTTGAAAATATAAAAAAAAAATTGCAGTCACTCAAAATTTTTATGGGAACAGTTACAAAATTTTTTTCTCACCCTTATTTATTATTATCTCTCAAGATGAAAGCCCCCTTTATTATGAAAAGGCTTTTAAAATATTAGTCTCAAAATAATAGTTATGAATGACCTCAATAATTTTTTCACACTTGTAATTATTACTGAAAAAATCCGTTGCGGTGATAATTATTGTGAAAAGACTGTTATAATATAAGACTCAAAATAATAGTTATCGATAAACTTTACATTCTTTCTCACTTTTAATTTTTGTGAAAATAACAGTTATCGCTGATTAGAAAAATTTACTTCGCTGATAATTATTATGAAAAGACTTTTATAATTTTTACGAAAAAAAGTCATCAACTTTCTTAAAACTCAATTAACAAATATTTATAATTCTCGGTCCCTGCTAAATACAAGTGTAATAAAGAAATATAATATTGTACTGAAATATTGCCCTAAAATCATTAAAAGCAGTTGAAAACCAAGTTGAAAAATCTTGGCATAGCGCGACTGAATGAATGACATCTAGGTTTATTTTTACGTAGACAGTATGCCATTAAGCTGGCGGTCGTGATCTTCTAATTACAAAAACCCAACGCAAATCCGACAGTCAAGACACGCGCGCCAAAAAGTGATAAATGAACGCGTGCAACAATCCAAATATCAATTTTGCGCCTAATTGATTTTCGACGTCAAAAAGCATCGAACAAATATTTACATAAAAACACGCGGCGTTGTAAAAAAAAAAATATCGAAGTGAATGAGACAGCAAAATAAGTAAAGAAAATTAACGCATACAAATATGGCAAATATTACGTGGCGTGTAAGCAAACAAATTCAATACCTACATTCTTATCTCGATTCACTAAATGAGAAAGCGTTTATTTGACAAAAAAAAAAAAAGGCAACAGCGAGGCAAAGAAAATTAGAAAAACAAATTTTAAGACAAATAACTTGATATATCTCGCTGCAGATGATTAGCGAACACAGTGATTTTCCAGTTGTTTCAACATTTCGCCCGTGTTGTATGAACAGCCTAAGACAAATGCACGCAAACGAAATCTTTAGTTTTTTTCTTAGCTCTGTACAAAACCAGCATTTAAGTTACGGGCAGAAAAAAAATTAAAAATATGGATTAAGATATTTTGAATTATAACAAGTTTTGCGACACAATTCTGAATACAACAAAGCTCTGGGAACCGACGATGTACTAGCTGGGCTCTCCCAAGCCGAGACGAAAAGTGGAATCTCAGTGTTTTTTGTTCAATCTATAAGAAGTGCCATCCTGCTGTTGACGCCAATTATCGCGAAATAATCCCTTGATTTTTATTCAGATCTGATAACTACGGCTTTTCCCGATTCGTCGGATAGTGCGGATTTCCATCAAAGAGGAAAATGGAAACATATTTGTCTGAGCCTCAAGGGCCAATAAAAAAAATTTAATCCAATCTACAAAGGAAGCTTCGCAGGAAATTAATTATTGATTAGCAATTCCAAATTAATTCGTTTTGCGGAAATATTTTATTTGAATCAAAGTTTTTCCACAGAATTCGCGACTAATGGCATCCCCTACGATAGTAACATTAAGTTCAGCGGATTCCAGTTAAAAGCAAACTACATTAATCGAAATGCAACATGGGTCTCATTGCCAAGTTAAAAGGCGATCGCCTCGAGCTGAATTAAATCTGTCTCAATAAGGAAGGTTTAAAACCAGGCCAAATTCCTTTACGAACAAGAACGGCGACCTGGTGATTGATGTCCAAAGCACACTCAAACTGTAGAGGAAACATTTCTCCACTTTGCTAAATGGTGACAGCGAAAGCATCGCCGGAGGAGATGAAGATACCGAACCCCAACTCGCTGCTGACAGCATCAACATCCCATCAACAGGCCTCGATGAAGTTCGAATAGCAATAAAGTGGCTACGGAACAAAAAAACCGCTGGAGCTGATGGGTTATGAGCTGAGATATTCAAGCATGGTGGCGAAGAGTTGGTAAGGTGCATGGACCATCTCATTTCCAAAATGCATGCCTACCAATTGGCTAATTGGAATTTAAGTGTGTTCTACACAACTTCCGCGGGATCAGCCTCCGTAACATTTCAAACAAGGTTCTATCGAGCATATTTTGTGAATGACTGAAGCCAACCATCAACGAACTGATTGGACTTTATCAGTTTCGCTTTAGGCCTGCTAAATCTATCATTGAACAGATATTTATGATAGGCTATGAGAAGAGAATCAACCCACACCGACTATTTGTCAACTTTAAATCAGCTTTCGATAGCACAAGAAGAAGTTGCCTATATGCTGCAACGTCTGAATTTGGTATCCCAGAAAATATTAATACGGGTACGTCAATCGAGGTTTCAGACAGGGTGACTCCCTGTCGTGTGATTTCTTTAACATTATATTGGAAAATATAATTCAAGCTGCAGAATTAATCCGGTCAGGTACCATCATTTATAAGAGCGTGCAACTACCCGCGTATGCCGATGACATCAACATCGTTGACCTCAACAACAGCTTTGTTAGTTCTGCCATTTCCAAGCTGGATGAAGAAGCAAAGCGAATGGGTCTGGAGGTAAACGAGGGCAAAAGGAAGTACCTCATGTCATCAAATAAACAGTCAGCATATTCGCGTCTTGACCGCCGCTGTTGACAGTTAAAATTTTGACAAAGTAGAGAACTTTGGTTACTTAGAACCAACAATAACACCGACAACAATATCAGACTCGAAATCCAACGAAGAATCTTTCTTGTCAATAATCGCTACTTTTGGGCGTAGAGGCAAATGAGCAGTAAAGCACTCTCTCTCGACGTACGAAAACAACGCTCTATAAGAAGCGTAATTGTTTGATTACTTTCACGTATTTTTGTGCTTCAAATCATTAACAAAATATTATTGTGCACAAAAATATATGGACTGTTGAATCACCTGCCGTTCCTGTTCTTTATTTCATGTAAGACAATTTAATAGATTGGGCTGGAATACAAAAAGTTGGGTTCCCACCACTAGCACCTTATTACTTTAGATCGAAATTTACTGCAAGTTGTGCCGCCAAAAGGCAATGTTAGCTCAGCTCAGCCTGGCAAACCAAATGGCACTTAGTAATTTAGAGTGAAGAAACCCGAAAAGTAGAAGCAATTAAGGATGGAGTGTCAATTTTTCGGTGTGGCATTGCTTTCCTAAATTAAATGTACTAAATACGGTATATACTTTAATGTGAATGTAAAACTTTTGCCCCAACAAAGAAACGCACGCATTTCCTCTTCCCGCATATATTCAATTTTCGTCTGCATTTAAATCCATAAATTGTGACTTCATTTTAATAACGCAAGGCACACACACGCACATACGCATATACATAGCTGAGTATGACTTACCAAGTTTCAAAATTAGTAGATGGGGCCAAAATGCAGCGCCTGAACTACGAAAATGCCACGAAGTGAACACTGGTACATCATTTTATATGCAACCTAGTTTGTGTACATTTATTCATATGTGTAATAATTCTTAGCGACAGTCGTTGCATGTCTTCACCGCGGTAACGTACTTCCTGTCAACCATAAATTTGGCTGTTTTACCTTTGCTGCCTCAAATAAATGTTGCTACGAGGTGTTCTTCCAGTTCAGCTGCTCGTGCGGCTCGTACCCGCGTTGCGTTGCGTTGGCGTTTAATTCGCCACATTTTCGTGGCTGTTACTTTTGCTTTGCGCCATATAAATATTAACTTTTGCTGTTGGATTACCCGCGCGCTCACCTGATTGCATTTCTTCTACGTTCACTAAACTTTCCCTCTTCTTAGTTTTGCACTTTCCTGGCGGTTGATATGCACTGCCATTGGGTTGGTGTCGTGGTAGTCGCGGGGATTTAGTTTATTATTATATGCTAGCGTTCGCTTCCATTGCATATGTTGCATACATTTCACATTTCCTCACAATAATTTTGCTTGACAATGGCATGCATGTGCAATGAGTGGTTTGATGTGTTAGTTTGTGTGAAGGTGTGTGTGTGTGTGTGGCTGTGGCATAATAATTTACTTCCAAATAGCACTTTAATAAACATTCTACATTCCAACTTTGTGTACTACCTACCTTTTAGCGCAGTTACTCACCAATGTAGTCGTTGGTTGTCGTTACACTCTTTATGGTGCGCTTACTCACCGACGTAAAAACGGAGAACATCTCGTCAGCTGTCCCGATCTGCATATAGGGACACGATATTGGAAACAAAGTATCGATGTGGTACTCATTCAAAGTTTCCCTTTAAAATAATCGGGTAACAATAAATATCGGATTTTAAAAACTCAATACCCAAAATATCGATATTAAATTAAAAATTAAGTTCAGTCAAAATTTTTTATAAAACGTAAACAATTTGCCAATTAGAAAATGTTTGCACAAGTATCAATTAGGTTGTTGGCTGGACATACTTAATTTTGAAGCCTCGAGTGTAGAAAAATTGGTACTTTTTGCCGGCCATCGGTTGATTTTTACCAAAATGACGCACCTGACTTAACAGTTAAAGGGATTAGCTTACATGTATGCCTCAATATAGTTTTCAATATCCATATATTCGAGCCCTCACTGAAAAAAAATCTTAGCGACATATTTTTTCCATATTTCCTAGAGCATTAGAATTTCATTCACGCGGTTAGGGCTCGCATTGTCTTGTAAATAATTTTCTTTCAAATTCTAGATTCCAAAAAAATATCGATTTAAAAGTATTGAGTAAAAAATATCGGTATCGAATACCAAAAGTATTGATATGGCATCGTATGGTATCGCCGTTCGGGTTCCTATCTGCAGATCTTAACAGAGCGCCACGCAAATGAAAACTCACCAAAGCAGAATTTTTACGTAGACGGTGACGTAGACGTAGAAGCCCGTAAAAATTTGAATTTTCTCCTTCTTCTCTTATATCTTAGCAGACTTGGCCATTTTTGAAATGCTTAAAATATTAACTAAAGCATATTTAAAATAATTAAAAATTACAATCGCGCATATTTAGTATATTTTAGAAAAATATGATATTTTCATTGATTGAATTTTATTTTAGTTCAACTATATCACGAATTATCGGGATTGAAATAGAAAATTTGAGTGAAATCACATTGATTAATGGAAATATTATTTTGTTCTCTCATTTACTATTCTACAGTAATTTTTAATTACTTGAAGAATATTTTTTTAATATTTTCTAGTACATTTTTTAATAATTTCAAAAGATACTAGAATATAGGAAAAGAGAGAGAAAGAGAGAGAGAGTGAACAATCAGCTGACACGTTTCTAGAGAAAAAATCAAAGCCTTGTGAATTTTTACGTTTACGATTGAGTCTACAGAAATAATCTACGTTAATGAGTTTTCATTTATATGACCCTATAGTAACCCGACATGCTTCTATAGAAAATAATGCATTTATGTGAATTTCTAAGTCTACGTTTACGTCTATGGCTACGTTAGAGAGTTTAACTTATCTGGCGTTCTTTGGTAAGAACGTAAAATGTCGACGAGAAAAATTCTTTGGGTTCATGTGTTTTCATTTACATGCCCTCTGGGTAGTATAGACCGTGTGAGCTGACACGTTTTTATAGAAAAAATAAATATCTCGTGGATTTCTACGTCTACGTTTACGTCACCGTTTACAGAAAATTCTCTTAGTAAAATAGATCGTGTGAGCTGACACGCTTTTACAGAAAAAATAAATATCTCGTGGATTTCTACGTCTACGTTTACGTCACCGTTTACAGAAAATTCTACGGAAAATTCTCTTAGTAAAATAGATCGTGTGAGCTGACACGCTTTTACAGAAAAAACAAAATTCTCGTGGATTTCTACGTTTACATCTCTGTCTACGGGGAAAATTCTACGTTTAGTGAAATTTCATTTAAATAACCTACATGAAAGATATGTAGTATAAGTTGACACGTTATCTGTTTTTACATCGGTGAGTAGCCAAATTTCGCATTTCCTTCGTTTTTCTATCCTTACATATGTAGAAATCCACATTACTCTTAATTTTGTTTTTTATGACAAACCACGAGGCTTCGTCCAATAAAGTATCGACTTTAGCAGCCAAGGTTTCACTGCACTCAGACTTTAATTTTGACCTGGAGGCATCTTGTTAAGGCATTGTGACAAGCCGAGTATTAGGACAGTGTATCTAGTGCGGAAATGATGCTGTTTTATTGAACTCGCGCTTTGGCTTTGCATCTAAATTGAGTTGTTAAATACTATGGGATATTCTAGCGAGATCTAGCAAAAGTCTCGTTCGCCAGTGCCATTGTATATGGTGTGGTGTTTTGTATAGATAGATTTGGTCTAAAAGATTTATCTATAACTTTTGAGTTGTATTGAAGATATTTCGATGACACCATCTGGCTCTATCCAAATTCTACTTAGACATATAAATTATTGATTTAGCCTTTCACACATCTACATTGTCATCTCCTTCAATTGAATTGTAATTTCATTAAACAAGTCTTAGCTTTAGTCTAGTATTTGAAGTGCAGAACTTGGTTACCGCCGTTTCTGCCTCGTCTGTTAAACTAATCATGGAAATTTAGTTTGTTTTTCAAATACGAGTTATTCTATCATCGGACACAAATTTTTTACAATGTTTCAACAATCGACGCTTACGACCAGACCCCTTCGCCAACTCAATTTCTTAGCTTTTTCCCAGAAAACTAAATTACTTGCGTAAAATGAAAGCAAGAAGGAAGACAATCTACCATTTTGCAGTGATTCAATCACAGTGCACAATGTGCAGTCAACTGCCATATAATTGCTATTTCCGCAATTCCATCTTGCGTGCCTTTTAACAACGCAATTATTTATCTTCCAGTAAGTGCCACAAAGGCGCAACTTATTGTTAATTTTATCTACTTACAGCAAGTCTTCTACAAACTTGCGCTAGTTATTGACTTTGCATACAGCATTAAATTGTTGCATTAAAAGCTTTACAACAACAACTCTAATGTGCTCGCGAAACAATGAACATAATTACATTTAAACTCATTTAGCTTTGCAAATGAAAACGCTGAACAATGAGCGCAAAATTAAACAAACCGCGAAGTGTTTCGAAAGACGCAACGATACACATACATAGATACGTTTGGAGGGAGGGGGGGGGGGGGGGAATGTAATTAGGTAATATTCTGCTACGAGGAGCTATTAATATTTCTCATAGTATGTAAATAGTTGAGAAGTAGGTAACTCGAAGAATGGTAAGCCAAATTTGTTTTGATTCAGAGATCAAAGAATAAAGTACAAAATTTTAAATGAATTGGAATTTATTTTTTTGGTTTTTTTTTTGAAGAATGTCGTATAATTGTGTAAAAAAATAATCAAAATAAAATTAAGTACAATAGTCAAAACCTGTCAATACGTGGTGGGGCTATATTTATGAAATGCACATAATATTTTATTACTCATACCACCTGTTGTACCGGCGAGTTAGAAAGTACGTATTACTTGGCGAGCGCCATCAACAGTGTGTGCAATATGTTTCCCAAAATATGTAGACATGCACAGCTAAGCTAGAAATTTGTTGTAACACCAAGCGAAGAGTCTCAAAGTAATGGCAGATCAGACACGTAGAAGGCTGGGCGGTTGTATGGGAAAACGGGTTCTTAGATAGCGAAAAAGTGTGGAAATAGTTAGAAAAGGAGGGCACAAAAAAATGCAAAAGAAAAACAGCAAGCCATCAAAAAAAGACAATGAGGCAAGCGAGGTTAAAGTGTGAGCAAATTGTAAAAGGTTTGTGAATGGGATTTCGTATGTGTATTTGACAAAAAGTAATCATAGGACTATGAAAGCTTACACGAATGCGAGTGGCAATCACATCCTGCTCCAGCTGTATTTAACGCGAAACAGCTAAGAGTTGTAGTAGAAAAACTAGCAGCGCTGGTAATAAGGAAAGCTTAGTATACAGAACGTTGATACCGCAAACCCATTAAAGATATGTGATTACACCAATACCACCAGTTGAATACAAAAAAATTTCATTGTTTAATTTTCTGTATGCGTTTTATATCATTTATTTTAATTTTGTTTGGGTATGCATCTTTCTGGGGAGTGAAGCGAGTTAGCAAAAAGAGACAAAGATACAAGGGCGGCTATGGTATATTATTATCATTATCATTATCATTATCATTTTCAATATCAATATCATTATCATTATCATTATCATTATTATCATTATTATCATTATTATCATTATTATCATTATTATCATTATCATTATCATTATCATTATCATTATCATTATCATTATCATTATCATTATCATTATCATTATCATTATCATTATCATTATCATTATCATTATCATTATCATTATCATTATCATTATCATTATCATTATCGTTATCATTATCATTATCATTATCATTATCATTATCATTATCATTATTATCATTATTATCATTATCATTATCATTATCATTATCATTATCATTATCATTATCATTATCATTATCATTATTATCATTATTATCATTATCATTATCATTATCATATCATTATCATTATCGTTATCATTATCATTATCATTATCATTATCATTGTCATTATCATTATCATTATCATTATCATTATCATTATCACGGTTCTTTACAATATATGGAATTTTGTTCAATTTATCACGAACCAGATAATAAATATAACAGTTTCACTAAATTCAAGGTTTTCCTGAAACTTTAATGCTTAAAGTGAAATTGAACTGAGAATAAATCAAATAAGCGTGCAGCTCATTATTGAAAGATACTTTCAGAACGAACAGCTGCCTTTTTTCACAAATAGTAACAAAATACGGCAGAAAATCTCATTTGCCCAAATGTCAAATCACTCAAATTACATGCTAACATTTTTAGGCTTCACGGCACGAACATTGGTTGTTGGAAAAAATGCGAAAAATAATAGGATTTCTGGACAAAATGAAAACTAGTTACATTTTAGTTGTCTGGATAAAAAACAGAAAAAAGAAACAATCTTGAAATAAACTAGTATAAAATATATATGTAAGTATAAACTGAATTAACTGTTTGGTGATGTGCAGCGGGCATAAAATATTTTTCTCACCTTTTTCCTTTATTTACTTTTCGATTTGTTTTACACATATGAGCCATTCGTTTTATTTTCTTGTTCTGAAAATTTTAACGATTTTCAAACAATACCGTGGAAAGCTGGTAAAATGTTTGGATTTTGCAATGAAGATTTATCAAATTTCACACTAAACAGCGAAATAAAAAAAAAGTAACAGCAAAGATTGCTATTACAATTGCTAGACAGGGCATGGTGGTTTATATTGCCACTCATTGCCCGGATATTCGCCTATATCCAAGTCTCCCGCCATATTTTCTAGTATGCTGCCTTTGCTGCGTGTACCCTGAGCGGTATATAGTCGCCGCTTTCACGCTTTTGATGCGATCTATTGTCATGTTTACCGCGCAATTATTTTCCTTGTGATACCAGTAAAATACCAAATGAAAGCAATAACAATAATAATAGCTTCATGTAGCCGGCCAGCCATTTGGTTTGGTTATTTTGTGCGAATAGCTAAAAGGATATGTAGAGTTGACCCTCTGTTGCATACAGCAAATAAATTTATATAAAATGGACAGATGATTTCATGTACGACCGTAGTGGTTTGTGGTATTTGGTGTGATAAGCGCAGTTTGTGCGGCTGTAAATCTTTTTCACACAATATACCCTAATAGTAAAGTGGGGGCTATGCTTGTTCTATATATCTGTCTTTCAAAAATATAGCTAGAACCAAAAACCAATTTAGACAGAATAATTTTCAAATACGTGCTGTTTCGGCCAAAGTTCGGGATCATTTTAACACTTGCTCGAGACTTTTTGTGAATCAGTCCCGAATTGGTCCTAAACTTGTCCGGAAACGTTCCCGAGTAATTACGGATTTCAAGTTGGAACAAATCATTTATTTTAACATAATATTTCTAGAATATGATAGTGAAGAGATTTTCTCAAATTTGAAGTTGTTGTAAAGATAAAAGTAGCAGTTAGAAGAAGCAGATTTCCGTACTTTAACTGGACTCTCAAGACATTTGCAGATTGGACTGAAAATATGTAGACGCACAGAGTGAACTAGAGTCATCCCGCAGTTCAGAAAATTCCAATTTTCGTGTAACTTTTGTGTAACGAAATAGTAAACAGGAGTAAGGAAATTTAAAATTTTTTTTCAGAACTCTGCTAAAACACAATATTCAATACTCTCAAGTGATTTTAGTTCAATCAGGGCATTTGGACTTACAGATTGGAACGCTGTGTTTCTTTTCTTCCATTTAAATCCATCACCAGAAACCGTAGAGGAAGTGGAGGTCCGTTTTTTTTTGGAGACTGATGCCTTTGGAGTGATGAAACTTACGTTATAAGAAAGGTTTTCACTCAAACATGTTTTTTATATTTTCTGGAAGAAGTAATAAATATATATAAAATAGTCGGAAGTTCTATATTTGAAGTGGTCGTTAAAAAATCGTTAAAAAATCATAAAAATTCTTAAAAATAGACCGCCACGCGGGGGTATGCTCATAAGTCTCAAATTAATGGTTAGCTGGAACTTAAAAGCTGTAACTCGCTGATAATTATTAGGAAAAAACTTTTTATAATATAAGTTAAAAATCAGTTTCCCACTTATAATTTTCATATGAAAATTTGGATGAATTTTTAGATACCACTTTTTCGTTGTGGATCTTAATGCTTAAGACGTGATCTGGGACTTATTGACCAGTTTCGACACTTCTTTTATTTCTTATTAATTTTGTATAAAAATACAGTTCATTTTAATAAAAATCCCATAAATTTAAGGTTTAAACGTTGTTCGAATTTTAGCGATATTCAAAAAGATTTCATGAAAATTTGAAATTTTTTAAACAGAATTTTTAAATTTCAGACTTTATGCAAATTTGAATAAAGTTCAAAATTTTTTTATAAAAAATTTCAAATTTCCAAAATTTTCCAAATTTCTAAAAAAAAATTTGGTTACACAGTTTTATATAGTTTAATAAAATTTAAAAAAAAAAATTAATATTACTTTCAGCCTTATGTATTAGAAATGTTGTATATTGTACAAAGCTCGATGCGAGTTTCTAATTTCAACGATATTTTCAATTAAAAAAAAAAAAAATTTAGGTAAGCAGTTTTATTTAAGCTTCGCGTCGGAAGTTGATATTTTTTTGTAGCTTATTTTCTTTATATAACAAATCTGGTTTTGTATGGATGAAAATGTCTAACATCGTCAGAAAAAAAATAAATTAATCAAAAATCAAGCAAGCTTTCGACATCCCGTAACTTGCAGTTTATTCTTTTCTAAAAATACTGGTTAAAAAGTTTAAATGTTTTTTGTTGTCAAATTGTGGAGTTGTATTGAAATTTTCAGTACTGCTTAGGTATTTTTTTCTTGATTTTTTCAACACATATTTAGTGCCAGAGAAATGCACAACAAAATACTTCTAAAATAAACGGATTATGAAAAATGAGGCACTGGGTGCCCTCTATTGAAAATGCCCTCATAAAGATCATAACCACTGTTGAAATTGTTTGCCACAGCCAAAGCATCAGCATCACGAAACGAAGAGCAGTACACAATAAAAAAGCTAAACACTAAAAAAGCACAACGGCAGACATACTAAATGCAAACCAAAGAATGTGTTATAAGTGTGGCAGTGTTGGCGGAAAATATGATGTAAAAATAGTGCAAATATTTGAAAGGTAAAAGCAGCAACAAAGGAAATAAATCACTTTCAGCAAAATGAGTTTTCGCGCTGCAAAACAAAGCCCTCCATCAAAACTCAAACAAACAAAAAAAAAAACAATGCAAATGCTAAGATTTTTTTTTTTGCTTGCTGTTCTGCTCCATATCTTATTTTCTTGTAGTCTTTGGTTTTTTGTAATTTCCTTCATATACGATACGAGTAATTATGATGCGCCAGCTAGAGATTCACTTTCACCACCTCATTCTTGCTTTTGTTTAACTTTTGTTCACTGCTTTTATTTCCACGCGCACGTATTTGTCTAGTTATATTGGAGAAATTATAATTTCGCGCTACGCCGGCACGCAAACGCATGGCATTGCTGAGCGCTCAAGGCATCAACCATATCAAAGCTGTCAGAGGTCGAGTACGCGTATCCTTAAGAAAAAAAGTGAGGTTGTGTACTAGTTGCACAGGGCGTGAGCAACGCATGACGCAGGCGAACTATAGAAGTATTGCCTGAGTTTGACAAATGCAACGATAGTGGCTCTGACATTACTGCCAAATGTCGGAAGGCTTTGTTGCTGTTTCTGATGCCTTGTTGTTTTTGCAATCATGATTCGGCTTACGGCAAACAACGCTGTTGTTGTTTTGACTGGCTGGTATTTGTATTCGAGTAGATACGTGGCTTTAGGGAAGGTGCCAGCTTTCCAGTACTTGAACCAGATTTTGTTGGGAATTTTAGGGCGAAAACCAACACCAAAAACAGTCAACAGTTGTTAACGGTTTTCTACAAAGAAAGTATATAATGCTTTTAGGCGCACAAGCGTCTACATATGTGCACTTTGTTAAACAACAAGACAATATTCTGGTTATAATGCAGGGCAATAGCCTTGGCGTGCAGTTCAAAGGGGCACACTACACTCTTTAGCCATAAGCGGGTGCGATGCGAGTAGTTAAGGCTTACAATTTCATATATTTTATATGCTCTTGTAATAATATTTAAAATTATTTTGAGAAGCAGTGCGAAAGTTTTGCTATGTTCATTCAGATCAATGCATCGCCGAAAGCTTGTAGTTAAAAGTTTTAAGTGGATTTATGACCAATTATAGTCGCTCGGATAGGCGGACAGAAAAAGAGGTGGGAATGATTTAGTATCGTTAAAATTAAGCTCAAAATTTTTGTAGATTATGAAAGAGTATTTTACTGTAAGCCGTTGATGCAATACTGGCAAATCAATAGCTCAGATAGCGTAGTAATTATTCGAAGAAACTCGTTATCAAAACAAGTCGTACTAAAGGCGGTTTTTAGGCGTGTTTTTTCAATGAGGCAAAACTTTCTTCGGAGTTAGTCTTTTTGGTAGTTGTTACTTGATTTATACTCAGTTTTATTTGCCATTTCATAATAAATAGACTTACTTTGGCACAACGTTTGCAAATCGAAATATTGTACTAATTATTTCTATTACTTAATTTATAAAAGAAAAGCATTTCGCTTCAGCCTGAAAGTATGCATAGAAAAATGATAAAAGTTTTTTAAAGTTGGAATGTATTCTTTAGGTGGATAAATAAATGTTGGATCCCGTCATGCGAAAGGCTCCTATACATACTACCAGTATAACATAAAGTATATTAAAATAAATAGTTTTAAAAATAAGTACAGTGGCTCCAAGCGAAAATCGTATAGCGATTTTTTTATAAATATTCAGTATACCATTAATTTCGTGTAAATATTGTTTCATTCATTTTTTATAGAAATATAATTCGTTACGTAACATAAACCATATATGTGAACCAAAGTTCCAAATATTATACAAAATTTATAAAAATTCAACAAATGCAAAAAAACGCCATCGAAAAGTTTTAATCAGAATTTTTAGAAACTTTCCGAGGATGCAGTTTTGTAGCCATTTCAGTTTATGTGCAAATTATATGTAGATAAAAATAAATTCTGTTCAAGCATTAAATGGAAGAGGATGTGCAACACCATCAGTAAAACCAACAAAAAAAAAAAAATACCAAAAATCATCGGTAATTTAATTAATTAATTTAGGCTCTTGAAAACTATACTTTTTTTATATTTTAAAAATGATTTGGCTACACAACTGCATTATCGAAAACTTCCGAAAAAGTCTGATTGAAAGTTTTTAAAATTCATTGCAACTTTTTTAAAATATGTTTTTTTTTGTATGAAGTCTCAAACGTTGAGTTATATGGTTTACGTTAAATAAACAACAACAAATTTGTTTGAAATTTAGTAAAAAAATTTCAAGAAAAAAATTGTGAATATATGAAAAAAATCACTGTATCGCCTGGAGCCCTGTATATGTCCTTTTGATTTCAGCTAACGATTGTGATTTTTTTTACACGTAAAACTTTACCAATTTTGCATGCCTTGTCACTTATTGACTTATTCATTTTGTCCCAGTTTAATTTTTACGTTTGCTTTCCTATTTATTTGCTTCTACTGCAAATAGCGCGCGACGCCACAGCAACTTTGCTTATCTACCAGCAGATTGTCGTCGAGAAATTGCAGCATTTTTTCAGCAGCCGAACTTTTGGTTGTTCCAAATTTCGGTTGGCCCACTTGAGTGCGGTAGTCTTTGCCCGCATTAATATCTTGATCAGCGGCTTGTTGGGTAAGTATAGTAAAAACCACAAAATGAAAATGGATGAAAAGAGCAGAGAGGGGAAAGTGGAGTAGAATCAAACGGAGTCCAATGAAAGCATTGCAGCTAGTCACGAAGTAAAACATAGATGTACAAACATTTGCTCTTATTTGCTGGTTAGTTTGAAATTTTGGAGAAAGTAAAGACCAGTTGTAAGGGTAGCCGCAAACAGTGGCTAAATAGTTGCTTGAAAATCGTCTTATGAACACCGCCCACTGTGCATTTACGTTGGCCTCTAATAGGCAGCTGAAATTTTAGAATTCCATCTTTCAACTGAGGATTTGTTTTAATACTTTTTAAGCTTTCCTTTCCAGCAAGAAGCTGATAGCCAATAAATTTGGCGCTCTTTTGCGATGCTGCCTTTGGGCTGCTTTTTTTAGGCGAATTCAGTTGCGGCGAATGCCACTGCGCTGTGTACATTGAATGGCTGCATGGAAATTCCTACAATCTTATACTTTTTTTTTATTTTCATGCTTTTATATTAATGCCACTGGTAGCTGCGAATCCAAAAATTCTTTCACCAAGTTTTATTTTATGCCGGTCTATTCAATTCTTATATTCTATCCGCCATTTGGAATTCTTGAAATTCGATTTTAGATTCGTGGCCAGCGACAATAGGTAGTCTAATTAAAAGTTGCAAGTTTCTTGTATCCTAGGAGTTATTAATTTTGATCAAAATCTCGACCCAATGTGCAACAGTCACCAAAAACCTGCTCATAAATGCAACCGCTCAGACTGATTACCAACATTTGTTGTACAAAAGATATGTAGAAGGCAAAACGCACAACCAGCGGCTAGCCAACGAACCAAAACATGTAAACACAGAACACACACATCGGTGAAGGCAAATGGAATGTTACGCTGATGAAACGAACAACCATCATTTGATTTCAGTATTTCAATTCACATAAAACGCAGCGCTTTCCAACACTGATTACGACCATCACTGCTTATTGTCGGCTTCCATCAATAACTGTACTATAATTGCTCCCCTGGTCATATTTATCTCTCTTGCCATCTAGTATTTGGCCGGTTTTTGTTGTTGCAGTACATGAATTTCGGCAACAGTGTGTTTACCGCTCAGTGACGAGGCACAAGCCGCAGTGATAATGTTTTTATTACGCTTCGCTACCACTAACTCCCGCCATGCTGGCTTTAGCTCGGAAATGTGCTTGGTCCCAATCTCAGTTAGCACATTGACGCAAAGCCGCATAGATGCAGCAAACGGATGGATGATATTTTTCATTTACTCGCAATTAATTTGTTACGAATCTGAGTCGAGGATGAAATAGTTATTGATGATGGAAAAATTACCAGCATTGTAGATTAGTAAATAATTATTTTTTGTGAGTACGTGAAAATTTATAGGATATTCAACCCCTACTGTTTAAAAAGTTAAATTAAATTAAACTAATGACCGAAATCAAATATTGCAATATACTTGTCTAGCAAAAAAAAAAAATTAACATAGCTCCATTTTCAAAAAAATTTAACAAGAGGTTGCCACCCGCTTCAAAGTAAATTAAGTTAAATTAACAAATTAAATACAATTTTATAGCATTCGTTTCAGATCAAAATGTTTAAGAAAGCTTAGTTTTAAAAATATTTTTTTAGAGGGTTGCCACCTATTTACAAAGTTAAATATAATTGTATTAACGGAGTAAATACTGAATTTTACTGGGCATGCAATAAAGGAGAGTGAAGAGAGCTTTATTTTGGAAAATATTTTTGGAGAGGGTTGCCACCTGCTTGGAATACAAATTTGAACTTATAAGTTAAATGAAGCAGTAATTACTAAAACTCGAAGAATAGTCCTTAGGATGGCATAATCATAAAAATGTCTTTAAAGAGGGTTGCCACCTGTTTCAAATTATTAATTTTACACAATTTATAAGCTAACTGAAATTTTACAACGCTGTTAAACAAATATGGTGTTAAACTCAAGGTGCTATACGAAAAAGTTTTTGAAAAGGGATGCCACTTCTTTTTTTTTAAAGTTGGCTTAATTTAATTGAAAAGGTAACTGAAATTATCTATACTATACTGCTGTCAAAGGAAAAATTGTGAAGGAAGCTTAATTTCAAAAATATTTTGATAAGGGTTACCACCTGTTTAAATATTAAAAGAAATTAAATTTATTGGGTAAATCAAACAATACAGCTGTGTTTAAAAAATTATATTTAAGTAAACCTATTAGATAAATCAAACAATACAGTTGTAAATCGATAGAGGTTTAGGAGTCCTTAGGCAATAAAAGCAGCGAAGGAATTCAACTCTCAATTAGCAAATCTCGATTATCATGAAAAAAGTTTGAGGGGTTGCCAAGTGTTACAAAAATTAAATATAAATTAATAAATATCCTGACTATATCAGAAGAACTCGCCGATATATTTAAGCAAGATTATTTTGAAGACAATATACAAAAGATTCCATTAATATATTGTAAATAATTTCCTCTTCTGCTAAAAGTTTTTGCTTTAAATAGGACGCCAGTCTGATACGTCCATACTAGCGTCCACATTCTTGGCATCTAAAATAAGAAAAAAAATTGTACTTATATATTGCTATTATGAAAACTACCCACATTCAGAAAATTAAGAGAAATATCTGCCAAAAAGTTGACTCAATTCATTAAAAAAAATGTGTCATGATAAAAAGTCTTCATTTCTGCTATAGAAAAGTGCAATGTGGTTGTGCAATCACAACTTTTACCAATGCAGTTTAGACATGTTGAAACTTTGTCGTTTAAACGTGGAAGGCAATTAATTTCGGGCGCATGTATATATGTAAATATTAAATATGTGAGTATAAAGTTTGTGTGAAATGGGGTTTTTTCGGGGGGAATAACACAGAAAATACGACACAAAGCATTTAGGTCAAACTAAATTGGCGTTGAATTGAGAGAAAATAAAAAAGGAGTATGGAAAATAAATAATTTTAGGAAGATACTGACAAAAATTGAGAGTAGAGGAAAAAATAAAAAATTCCACTTTGTAGAAAATTTATAAAAATTCCAAAAACTTTTATCAAAATCTTTAATAAAATTTTAGAAATTTTTAGGTTGGAAGTTTTGATTTTTATTCTTTTCTTTTAGTGCTGACGGTCTTGCAAATTTTTTATCATATGAGCTGCATGTAAAAAAAAATTTCAAACTCGAAATGTCAAAAACTTTTCAAATATCAAGTAGCCTCTTGAATTTTATTATATTTAATAGTGAAATTGAGATCGCTACAAAACTGCGTACCCAAAACTTGTCTACAAATTCAATTTAATTTAAATTTGATACATTTTTGTAAAACTTTTACTACTTTGCAACGTTCAAAATTTTAAGGTATATGCTTTTGTTATAGAAAAAACACTGCTTTATAAAAAAATTAGCGAAACATATTTGGTATGGAAAACGTCGCGAATTTTATAAAAAATGCAGTGTTTGAAAAATGGCGCTGAGTCGAATTATTCAGAAAAACTATAGATATGATTATGTTAAAAAAAAATTAGAGACGCATACTGGTTGTGCAAATCTAAATAATTTTTCGAAAAGTTAATCCGCTAGATGGCGCTAGAGTCGAGATATTTATAAAATCTTTATTCAACGTACAATTTTCATAGAATTAAAATTGTATACTGGAAGTGAGGTGAGGAGTACTGTTACTAAAATGAAACCCACTAGATGGCGCTGGAGTCGAGTTATACAGAAAATTCGGGGTTTAGGTCCAATTTCGATGATATAAGAAGGCTAATTTTGATAGATATGCCTTTGAAAATTATGTAAACAGTTTCGAAAGGAAAATTTCAAAATAATCTTGTACGGAAAGTCTGCCGCTTTTAGAATAAAAAAAGTGCTGCCAGTGATATATTATTGCTCCTTCCTTTGGGGCCTGCGATATTCCTCTTCCTTAGCTTTGATTTAGTTTACTTTGAAGTCTGCTTTGCTTTAACATTACCATCGGCAACCATTAACTATGTAAATAGTTCCGAGCAGCTGCACATATCTACCATTGCACACAAATCGATATTACAGCACGTGGATGTTGTGAATGCTTGCCATACAGCATTTCTTTTAATTAAGTAAGTTTTATCGCAGACGAGTGAAACTTCAGATAGTAAAGAATTGCATTAAGGTGTACATAGAAGAGATAGATAGCTGGTGGTTATTAGCGTGTTTCCCCCTTCAAACAAGCGCCGCTCAAAAGAAATCAATTAAATGCTAATTGTGCGATAAAAGCCAACAGAATTGGATTAAACTTAGCGATGTTGCGGCGTTGACAAAGAGACTGGCGAAGAGTTTAAATGCACATTTTTCTACTTAGGTTTTTTTTTGTAAACTTTAACTTGAGTTTACAACTTGTAGGAAGTTGCAAAAAAAATGCAGAATTGAGGCAAACAGATAAAAACGGAATTAGAGCATTAGGGAGATGGGCGCTCAAAGAAACGGAGTTTTTTTTTACTTTATTAATCGCAGCAGCAAAAAGTGGACACGCTGGAAGCGTTAAGATTTAGCTATAATTGTCTCAAAAATACTTAAATTTATTAATAAGAAAAATCTAATTTCACAATAACACTGGTGTGGAAGTTTTACTTTGACCAATATTTTTGAAGTTGTGTTAAAATCCAATTAAATGAGAAATACAAATAAAATTATAAATTTTGGGTATCAATGGAAAAGATTTAAGGAAGCCTTGTCTGAAAAATATTTTTATAAAAACTTATTTCCGAAAATTTGTTTGAGGAGCGTTGCCAGGGAGTTGCAAAATATTCACATTTAGGGAATTAGGGCATTAGTGATAGGTGCTCTCAAAACGCTAAGGTAAAGTAGTTTTGTATGAAAAATATTTCTATAAAAGGTTGCCACATCGTAAAATACAATATAAATTTATTAATAAGTTAAATGAAATTTGACAATATCACTGGTGTAAAACAAAGAAGAATTTGAAAAAACTCAGTTTGGAAAAAATTTTGCAGAGGGTTGCCAGCTATTTCATTTTTCATTTCGTTAAATCAAATTAAAGTAATAAAATCAATGAAATATGAAAATATGGGTGCCAATGGAAAAGATTTAAGGAAGCTTTGTGTGAAAAATATTTTTATAAAAACTTATTTTCGAAACTTTTTTGTAAAGGGTTGCCAGCTATTAGAAAAGTCAGAGGCAAGTTAATTAGGAAGTGTCTACATTTTTTAGTGTTGTCGGAAATTAAGGTAGGCATGCCAATCAAACTTATTTGTCGAGATTTGGCAATCACAACCGATTACACATTACGGTATCGAAGTCCAAGCCACTATCATCACTGCATAGACTGAAGGAGAATGTGATTTGATTCCACGAATTTTTATAAGTAATTCCCACCAACTAATCGTTTCAAGTCATATAACTGCAGTTCGCGTTAATAATAGGAAACAAGGGAACAGTGTTCATAAAAATAATAGCAAAATGTATTGACCCTTTTCCTTATTTAATTTTAAATAAGTAATTTTTTACAAAGGTAGTTCTGGTACAAAAATAATACAAGTTGAAATTAAAAACTTTCTAGAACATTTCTTAAAACTTTCTACAAAAAAATTGCCATCAAAATTTTTAATATGTTAGTTCGAATTCGAATTCGAATTTTCGAAAATGTATTTATGTAGCCCATAAATACATTTTCGATTTTACAATTGTACTATAACCAAGAGTTCGTTTCATGTGCCTAAAATCCTTGTTGATTTTTCATATTTTTTTCGCCGACAGAATTTTTAAAAGCTTACTGTTGTTTGAAAGAAAAATCTGTGCACTTAATATTTTTACTCACTTTTATTTAGCAACAATAGGGACATGATAAATTTATTTTGTAATTTTTGATGCGTTAAATTTAAGAGATTTATTTTATTGATGTAAATTTTTATTTAATAATAATATAGTGCTATAATAAATGTTTGTATATTTAATATGGTATGTCTCTTTGAAGCCATGAATTTTAAATACAGTACTTAAAATATTTGTATGCTCATATTTGTTGTAAGCATAAAGTAAATATGTCCAAATTTTGCTGATAAGCCGGCAATGGATGTTTGCATAAATTCGTTTTAACCTACTTTAACTTCCCTTGGGGCAAGCTAGCAATTTCCGTTCGCCAAATCGAAAGCGCGTTCACCTCAGCCATACATGTTTTTTTGTTGTTGTTTTTAAATGCATGTGTGTGGTGGTGAATGTGAGCATGTGTGTATGTGTGGATAACTCTTTTAGTATTATTTACACAAACACCTTTGCTATGTGCACATTGCCTGGCAATCGTCGTGGCGTGTTAATCCTCGTGAAATGACAGGCGTGGATTTTCATATAACGTATGGGATTGAGCGCAAAACGTTGTTTTTTGTTGCTTCTCTTTTTTTTGTATTCATTGTTCTATATTTTTCATTTTTAATCGCGATTTATATTATTGTGCTTTAGCCTTCCGTTTATTTTTATTTACATTTAAGGCGGTAAACTTTGACCGTGCATTCATTTGTTATTTTTCATTTTATATTACGATGACATTCGATTTGATCCGACAAATTTATTTGAGATTAAAAGTAATTGTTTCAACATTACCATTTCATTTAATCTACGTTCTTTTTTTTAGCTAGCAAATAAATAGCAGTCGACTGTCTAGAAGAGAAATTATTACAAAAAGGGCGAAATCAAAATAGTCGGCTTACTTTCTTTGGAAAGTAATACTCATGAAATGTTTCTTGTATGCAGTGTTGCCAGAAAAATTAAAAATCTGCGAAGTTAAGGTAAAAAGTTCAAAAATTCAACAACAAAAGAAACAAAAATTTATTGAAACTGGAAAACAATTCTTAGTAGTATTTATACCTGCATTTTTTATTATTACACCAATATAAATATTTAAAAAAAAAATTGAAAAAAACTGCAAAAATGTACCGGTTTATCTAAAAATGTGTTATTGTTCCCATTTAAATATTATTGTTATGTACGTCCATTTGAAAGTATAGCTGGGATAAAACTCTCAGAAAGGATTATATATTTGGGTTAAATTTAAAATAATTTTGTAGAAACTTTGGTTGCCAACTATCAAAAAAAAAATCACGTCAAGTGCTGCCAGATATCTTCGCTAAGAATATTTTTCTCATCTAGTTTTGATTTATTTTTATTATCTTCATGCTGAGATTTTTCGGAAAATTAAAAAAAAAAATTTTTTTCGAAAATAAATTTTCACTTCTGTCAGCAAACACCAATTTCACACGACATGCAGTGAACCAAAACGAAACTCGGTATTTTTCCAAGTGTGCTGCTTACAGCAATATTCGAGCTTTCTTCGAGATGGGCTTGGTTTTTGAGGTCCAAAAATTGTCAGGTAGCAATCCTCTACAAAATGCAATGCAAACTAAGTTTTCTCAAATTTTCTTCATAATAATTGTAATATTTCTTTAATATTCTTCAATTGAGTTTCATTTTGCAAAAAAGTGGCAACCCCGTTGAAAAATATTTAAAAAATTAAGCTTTCTTAAACCCCTTGCGTTTGACGGCAATATAGTAGCATTTTGGTTGGGTTATTAATTAAATTTACATTAATTGTTTTAAACTGGTGGCAGCTCTGTTCAAAAATATTTTCATATACAGCTCCTTCGTTTCTCATCTACATATGCAGTAACACTCATATTTCATTTTATTTATTAATTTGATTGAATTAAACTTTTTAAACAGGCGGCAATTCTATCCCATAAATTTAGCCGAGTTATAAACTATTTATATGTGTATAGATTCTGGACCAAATATATCTAGCCATTTCGGCATGAAAATACAATAAATATACACCACTGTGGTGTCTCCGAAATCTGAAAAGAAGTTTAATTTCAACAAAATTTCCTTTATCCATTTCCACCAAGTAAAAAGCAATTAGAAACAGGACTGAAAATGTTACTCATACGCCACAGGCTTTGTAATAGCAAAGAGCAAATTTGGCTACTATTTTTAAACATCCGTTTTGTATTGGTTTTTTTTTGTCATTATAATGTAGTGGTTCCGACAATCGTCAATAACTTAAATGAATACTTAAAGTACATAGGGCCTACTAGAATAAAAGCTGCTAGTAAATGAGAACATATTATTCACTGTCGGGCTTACAAATTTTTTAAATTATGTCAGAATTTTTTTTTTTATTATAAGATTATTGTAGAAGCAACGCACCGCATCGACCGCTGTGTGGTGAGTTGGGACTAAAAGTGAAATGAGTATTGGGCTCCTATCCACTGTCTATAAGAGAAAAATAAAATCCAAACGTCACGCTGACAAAAAGTAAACGACAGCGCGTTAAATTAGTGGAGGCGAAAATCTATAAAAAGTAAATAAAGTAGGCAAATAAATAAAATAAATGAAAATGCCAATTGAAATCTTTGTAGATTTAGATTGTTTTGTATGCCGGAAATTGTCGTTGGCGCAGCAGTTGCGAAGAGTGGGGCAACTGCAGACCCGATTAGAAAATGGCGGAGACTAACGGAAATCAGGGGTAAGCGTGCAGCTAAATGAAAGCGTCCGCACATGCCTGCATAAATCTGTAAAAATTACTATTTTTCAAAGCTTATATTTCATTTACAGCTGTGCGATAAGTAAGCTTGTGCTGTGAGGCACCAAAAAAAAATTAAAAGTGAAACCAATGTTTTTATTTTTGCTCTGGAAGTTTATTAAAATTTTTGTTTGAGAAGCAGACATAAAATGTAGCCAGTGGGTAAAAAACTGTGAAAATTTGAAGTGAGACAAACATTCTTATAGCGACATATTTATCCAGCTATGCAACAATAAAAAACAAATCTTCTACGAGGTTGGATATAACGCAGATGTAAGGCTCGATGAATGGGGGGTATCGTGCAGATACTCTTTACTCTACAGCCCACCATAGCACGGGATCCAACCATATTTTTATTCTTATAAATAACTTTATACAAAGCTATCAAAACTGTTGTAAGTTTTTAGGCCTACTTTTAGGCTGCTTTAGAAAGAGCGCAGAAGAAAGTTGAATGATGAATTTAACTAAAACTTACAGAAATCTAGCACATTGTTCTTTTAGTAAAAAAAAAATGTTATAGAGAAAGCATAAATACATATTTTGCAATTTACAATGAATTTAGCATACTTAATATGAAATATAAAAAGTTGCACTTTCTGAGCAGCCATTAAAAGGAAAACCTAAAATAAAAATCTGTTCCAACGTTTTTAATTTGATTTTTTTCACACAAATTACGGTCGCAATAACAGTACAGATAACAAATTGCCATTTTCACATATTCATAAAAATACATACGGCCGAACAGAGTTGCGTAATAAAATTTTATTTTTTTGCTGCTATTTTCCTGTTCCTTTTTGGTTGAGGTGGAAAATTGTTATTTCTTTTGTGCAATTTTATTAGCAATAATAAATTTTCAAACTAATTGCGTGACCTCTGTTGTTGACAGCGGCTAACGTTTTTTTTTTTACCTTTTGTTATTCGCTTCTTGCGCCGTTACGAATATTGTTCCCTTTTGTTGTTGTTATTGCCTACAGAAAATTGAGGTAAAAGCTATATACATACATACATATATGTATCTAGTTTACGGTTAACCACAACAATCAATATTATCAAATTGAGGAAAAGGCATAAGACTTAAAGCCGTAAAATAATTTCCGCAAAACGATTGAATTAAAAATTGGTGGTCGTTAGCGTTGCGATGTGAGCCGATTTGCACACATTTGAGTGTGTTGAGTGTGTGTGTGTGGTAGGCAAATGATGGATATACGTATGTGGTAAATATGTACGTTACTAATTTAATTTCAGAGCCACTCTCATTGACAGCTGATTGAACTGTTTTATTTAAGATTCAATTAAAGAAAATTATTCACATACTAGATATCCACTAAGTGAGCAAGTACGCCCAAAATACGGATACATAAATATATAAAAAAAGGAATAAAAAAGTCTAGTCAAAGGCCAATCAATTTTATAAATTTAATTTTAGTGTTTATAAATCACACCACGGACTTATTTGTTTTCTGAGTTGAAATCTAGAAATATTTAATGGATTATTTACAAGACTAGTATTATACATAGGAGCGGATAATGGAGGAAGGGATTGTTTAGGCGTTCGGATTCACCCTGAACTGTCAAAGTTACTAACAATTTTTTAACTCGTTTTAAGAGCCTTTTAATGTACTATGTACTTTTTAGTTCAGGTACTGTCTTTCAAATATGAATAGTCTGTCAAATTTATTATACGCCCTTCAAAAGATTGCTTGGAAATTTACTTAATTAATAATCTTAATAAAATTTGCAAACAAACTTGGAGACCAATGTTAAGAAATTTGGTCAATAGACTAGATAATTTGTATAGTAAAAAGCGACTCTCTGTTGCTAGAGCCTAAAAGTAGGCACATAAATTTGATTTATCCGACACCACATTTTTTTTCTCGATGAAAAAATTTTAATTTTAAAAATTGAACGGCGCATGCCAATACTGGACTTTTCTGTACATTAATTGCTCTGTTTGTGGGTTAGACTACAATTTCAGTTATAGTAAACGGTAAGCGACCACCAAACAAAGAAATATCCCTATCAGAAGAAGCGCAGAACTTCGAAATGATTTTTGAAAGTAAGCGAATGGGCATAAGAGTGGGACTGACCAGAGCCGCAAACGACTGCAAATTGAAAACAGTCAGAAACTGGTTCACATCATACGAATGGTCTTGCTCTGTGGCAGACAAGGACTTGCACACCGAGGATGTCAGGATGATGGAATGATGGAAGATTAGCTATGAAAATGTCAGTAGACAACGATGGTAATTTCAGCGGACTTCTTCGTTTTTCGGTGGGGAGAGGAGATGTCGCTCTCCGTAATCATTTAAATGCTGCTGCAGATAAACAATAACTATTTTTTCGTCGCCACATTTTCATCCAATTTTTGGACCAGTATTTAGAAGAGCTTGATGATTTAAGACTTATAGAACACAGAGAACTACCGTCCAAGATAAAAAACGTAATTCCAACAAAATGTGCTAGTTATATTTGTATCGATCGAAACATTAATTTTCAAATTTAAAAAAACTAAAAACCTATACGCGGAATAGGTCTGCAGAAGATCGATTGAAAGATTTAGCCATACTCAATGTTGAAATCAGCAGTGGAAATGTAACTCTTTACATAGATTGCCATTTATTCCACTTTCATTTTGCTTATATAAACCTACATTCAAAAATACATTAATTAAAATAAAAAATATTCCCACACATACCAATTTGCAGTAATTAGAATTAAATTACATTATTCGTAATTTGATTTATATCATAAATATTTAATTAGAACTTCATCAAAAAATTTGTGAGGCTCTGTATAATATATTTCGATTCAAATGTTTAATATCAAGGACTTCATCAGATGAATTGGGCATGCACCGTGTCGGAGCATCCAAATCCAGATGAAATATGTGGCGTGCGTATGGATTACAAAACGGGGGTACAGATAAAGTACTGTAGCAAGATTTGCCTAATTACCGGTCAACTTGTGTATATATGTATAGAAATATTCAAGTAATTCTCTAAACTTGCACTTGGTCTTTCTGATGCTGCCTTGCTGCTCGCTTAACCCACCTGCTCATTTACTGGCTGTGTTAATGGCTTTAAATTCGATAGGCAGCTTGTTTGTTGTTTCTTGTAAGTAAGCCACTTCAGTGCCTTATCTGGCAGCAGCTGCTACAACTCAAGTATCGACATACTAGCTGCGGGTTTGTATGCCAAATAAATCCTGAAAATTAATTATGCGATTCAGTTGAGACCAGCATGGGTATGTGTGTGTGTGTGTGTAATTTTGAATATGCGAAAGACCTGCACGCCGCCGCTTAACTGCCTCACACCAGCTGCGCTTTGAACCAACTCGCCGAGCTACATATGTGTCTAATGAATTATGATTATAGATATATATATATATATATATATATACACACACACACATATGTATATATATAAATTTGTATTTGGTTTATGTGCCAGTAGGAGTAGTCCTTTGTTTGACTGCATCTTTAAATTATTTGACACTATTATTGATGAGTTTTGTATTTACATAGAACGAGGAAGGGATTTGTTTAAGTGATATGCAAAATTTGCATTGCTTGATGCACTGTAATGTTGCATCAAGCTTAGAGATAAGTTTACGAAAGTATTGGTAATGTAATTACAACTCCTGGTAGTTTGCAGATTTAAACGACTACCTTTGAAATCACTTTATCTTTGGTACAAGTGAGTGGTTACTTGCCAATTCTAATAATGTTTGGTTTGCATTAGGTCAAATTTGCGGTCAAATGTTGTCAGTTGAATGTCGAACAGCCAAAATTTGGACATATTTCAATTTGATGACAATATAAAATTATAAAATGGCAATATGGTAGCATTTTATGTCACAATTTGTTGTCAAATATTTAAACTAATGAGAATCTAAGGCACATTACACAGCTAGCTGCAACAGGGTTGATTTTTGTTTCATTCGTAAGTGGTCCATGATATGTCAAACTACAAAGCGACATAAAATTGTCTTCTTCTTCATCCATTAGTATTCACTTTTCACCAGCAACAACAACATACACGCCAGGGTTGTATTTTATCTAATGTTTAATGTGCCCTGATAAAAACCGAGCTTACGAATTGTTGCTCTTTCTTTATTGTTTTTTTTAACATATATTAATTTTTTCGCCTGTTTATATTTATATGTATAAAATTTAAACCATTCACACACTCATCGCTGAATTTGTGTTGTAAGTATTGGAATTTGTCTGCGGTTAAATCGTCGTAGCAGCCTAAACCCTTTTGCTTTATATGCCATGTGTTACAAGTGTAGTTAGGCAACTTTATTGCGATCCATTCACAACATTCCTAAATTCAAACCTCTGCACTGCAGAATACTGTGCGTTAGAAACGAAGAAGTGTTGTAATTACCCGGCAAACCAAATACACCGGTTTATTCTGAGCTCTACGGAAATTTAACTGAAATAGTTTACCTAAGCTCGAAAGAATTTTTCGCATGAATTGGTATCGACTTTTTATGAATCAAATTAATTCAGACTCATTATTAGTGGCCAGTTGGCAATTCGCATCTGAAATTTCGTAAAATAATTGAATTTCGTATAAAACATTCGGAGCTATCGGACGCTCTTGTACATCTCTAAAAAATCGTACATTAACTCTCTACCATTCAGATTACTCTGAAAACGGGGTTCTAACAGTTATAACTTGTATAACAATAGAGTTACTCCGTAAGAGTTGTTAAATTATACAGTTTTTTTTTTATTTCGCTGATGAGAGTTATATTCTAAAGTTTTTTTTTTAATTGTATGATAATTGATATTCCGTTGCCAATAACAAATACGTGAAAATTAACTTATGTAAATAACTGTTATTTACAAAGGAATATATATCTTTGGTTTTTGCATATCACTTATCAAGCCAAGTAACAGTAATCGTTAATAAGTCTTATTGGCAACGAAAAAACCATTTATTCTCTGGAACAGTTATCAGGCAACATAAAAAATAAGCTCTGAAAAATAACTCTTATTGATAACGGGAAAAAGATTTGTCCTGTATAACAGTTATCAGGCAACAATAAAATTAAATGTTGGGAAGTATCTGGTCTTGGCTACGGAAATAATATATATATGGCATAATAGTTATCATGCAACCTAAAAACCTAATTTTAAAGAAAAACTATTATTGGCAACGGAAAAACCATTTATCCTACATAACACTTTTCAGAAAACGTAAAACATAAATGTTGGCTTATAACTCTTATTGCCAACGGGAACACCGTTTTCCGCATACTAGTTACCAGGCAACATAAAAAATAGACACTGAAAAATAAGTCTTATTGGTAATGGGTGAACTATTGATTCTGTATAACAGTTATCAGTTATCTAATAACTGTTATAAAAACTTGTTGGTTAAATTTCAGAATTCGAGTAATACCTTCAACGTTTAAATTGGGGATAACAGCTATTTTTGGCCCCTGCCTGTAAGTATGCACCCAGCTAGAAAGAAAGCGGATGCTTTGCGAACTATGCCATATCGGATCGACAAAGTACGAAAACTTTCTGTTTAAGTCGCTTTCCGAAAAGTGAATACATATTCAGCTATTTAAATACTCTTCTCACATTGAAAGTGGTTTCAAAAATAATAGAAGGCGACTTCGAAAAACGTCCTTTTTTCGCTCGTTTTCTATACTTTTGTGAACACAGATTCTCGCTGCACAATTTAGTGGCAAAAATGATGTGCAAAGTGACGAATGAAGATCCACAATTTTTTCCGCTTTCGTATATATTTACGGATAGATATTTTGCTGGCTGGGCAGTGTCTGTACTGTTAAATGGTTGACCCAAGTGTGGGCATGTTATACTGGCTGCTTGCCAGCTAGGAAGCATCATTTGGCAATCTTAATTTCTTCTTAGTTTTATTTTACTTACTTCACTGATGCTTCCATTTTTTTATTTCACATGACTCAGCTTTCATTGTTTATTTAAATTTTTGAAAGAAAAAATGTGACAAAACTATATTGAAAGGAAGTCTGAGAAGAAACACGAGAAAATCGCATTAAAGGATAAAGCCATATTAAAGGCTAAAAGGATAAAGACACAAATTTTACTGCGCAGTCAATGGCTTCAATCTTGTGTTTTCGGTATTAATTTCGTCGCAAGGATTTCAGAAGGCAGAAGGCAGGAAGGAGGGAAGAAAGGAAATCGATTACGTGGAAAATGGAAAATATTTGATAGAGGTAAGATAAGTGATAGGTTTAAGTATAATACTCAATTTATTTTAGTTTAGCCCTTAGAAGGGCAATCCTCTTCACTAAATAAATAAAGTAGAAAATTATGCAAAAGAAATGTGGCAAGTCATGATTGATAAAGACGTTAATATGGTAAGCAGTGGCAGAAAATATGGGCATGTAAGTTTGAGCGCCTAAAAGCATACACAATTTTCTTCATTTAAAATTTTATGAACAACTTTTGCGATATGTTAATTTTTTGTAAATTTTGTACAAAGTGATTTTTAATGGACTACAATACGAAACAGCCTATCCGAAAACATTTCAAAAATGAACATATATTTACTTATATACATAAACAAATTTTTTTTAAATATGTTTAATTATAGTGAATTGCGTTCCAAAGTTACTACATTAAGTGTGCTACAAAACTGCATATTCGATAATTTTATAAAAATTTTGGTAAAAAATTTCCAAAATTTATAAAAAGTTTTTGAAATCAGTTGAATATTTTTCCATTTTTTCCACTTTCTAATAAAAAAAAAATCTTGATACAAATTTTTGATGAACAATTTTTTTTTAAATATGCAATTTTTAAAAATATTTCTACAAGGTTTTAACCTTTGCACGGCATATGTTATATAATGAACAATACTTTTATAAAAAAAAATTAAAAATAAATTTACCAACATTTCTATATTACAAAATAAAAATTTTAATAAATTTTCATCTGAGGTGACTTTTTTTTAATTTTTCAAAAAACTATATTTATTTATAAAGAAATCAAAACCGACAAAGCTCGCGTAAAACTTAATATTTTTTATCTATTATTATGAATTTTTATAAACATTTTTTTTACATATGGAATTTTTAAAAATATTTCAACTAGGCTTTAACCTTTTATTTGTACGGCTTAATGCTTTTTATTTATTATTATTAATTTGGATGAAAGTTATTTTTTTGAAATATGTAATTTTTAACAATATTTCTACGAGGTTTTAGCCCTTTATTTGTACGGTATATGTTATATAATGAAAAATGCTTTTATAAAAAATTAAAAAATAAAAATTAAAAAAAACTGCTGAATTAAAAAATAAAAATTAAAAAAATCCACCCTCTGAGGGATTTTTTTTTAATGTTTCAAAAAACTACTTTTATTTATGAAGAAATGGAAATCCGATTATTTTGGGGAGAATTAATAAAATTTTAAATTCCGATAAAAAAACAGTACCGATTTTTTTTTTGCATAGGGAGTGATATCCCTAATGTATGCATTTTCCTTCCATAAATTTACATAATGCAGATTATTTTTGCTTTCTCTTTGAATTTAAGCCAAGAAGCGGAGGTTTTGATCCTACTATTTGTCTACAAATAACAATAAAGATATATTCTACAAATCAAAGAGCATAGAATAAATTTAGACTACATACATGGAAATTTAAATATAGCTATATGAAGCCATGCGTGAAATTACAACAACACACTCTTGCATATTTACTAACTTATATATTTACTTTTCACACACTTATTGTGTTTTCGGTAATCCTCATAGCGCCCTAAGTTACATTCAGTCCGTCTCATGTGGCCTCACCTGCTGGCCAGTACGTTCGGTTCATTTTCAAAAGACATACAAACGTACATTTCTTGGCAATCTGTGACACTTCACAAACAACTGGATTACCTACCCACTGAGTTGTTTGTTCAATTTGTGATTTACATAATATTTTCGCTTACTTTTGTGATATTTGCTCCCAATATCTGAGTATCCATTTGCAATTGAATACGAAATTATTTACTCTAAGTATGCGCCTGTAGTGGTGGACAGTTGTTTGTCAATTGCATTTAGTTTGAATTTAAATGCCAATAGATATCAATTTTTCAATTGACCCTAAATAATTTAATAACAAATTACTTTTCCTCCGATTCGGAATTGTAGGCGACCAGTAAGGCTCTATAAAATATTTCGTCTTGTTTAAAAAAAGTTCATCATGACAATTTGTCACTTTATCCAACAATTTCGCAGCTGCTGCGAAGAATAAACTTTAAATCAATGAAATTGGATTTAAATCTTTTGCTTAAAAGGCAGCAATGCAGCAAGAAAGACTGGCTAAATATGAATGATAGCCAACTGAAACTAACCAAAAACAAAACAGCAACTGACCCGACACACTTGCAATTGAAATGGAGCTGGACGAACGGCAGACACAGCAGGACATGGGTGAATTCCAGTTTTCACTAATTAATTCGAAAATATTGCAGTTTGCTTTAGTAGGGCAAAGGAGTATTGTGTGGCAACCAAAACGCTTGGTATTTTTTTTTTTGTTGTGATTGTGATCACAGCAAGGAGTCTGTAGTACATGATTTGCAAACTGGAAGACTGTGCATTTGAAAGACGTAAAATATATACAGACACAAATAGTCCATTTCAAAATGAATTGATTTGTTTTATATAAAGGACAATTTTCTGCTTAAAGCTTTGTCAGGTTTTTGCAACATCCTCATCTCAGTTCTCTTTCAGTCGTGGCTGTATGCTGTGGAGTTCGGCTACCCCGTTTGCCTCAGAAATCTCCTGGCGTTGATTCGTCGAAGGCATCATTCCCCAGTAGGGTGCCGTCAGAGAACTTGTAAGAAACGAGAAGGTGCAAATGTGAAAAGAGCTTTTTCATTAACAAAATTTGCGGGTGCGATGGAGAGAATTCACCTTGTGCCTGCACCAGCGCTAAATATTCTAAAATATCTGAAACTACATTCGTACATTTATTAAGCAATTCTTTCGCGCATCAATTCATTTGCGTGCCACAAAAATTGCCGAAAACTCGAAAGAATATTCTTTTGAGGATTCCCCCTTTCCCTTTCAACCCTTCTCTTATCCTCAATTGTTGCACAACTCATCTGCCGTCTCAAGTTGCTCCTCGCGATCCAGAAGCTGGTTTTTTTGTTTACTTATTTTTCTTCTATGGTTTTTGTTTTGAATTATTACTTATCTTCTTTTTGTACACATACAGCCGCTTGCCTCCGCAATACAGCCCCTCTGCTCTAAATATAGCAAAATATGGTGAAAATGGTTTTATTGGTTGGAGGTAGAGGTTGGACTCCTGTTTGCCGTGGTTCGTAGGGCGAGAGTTTGCGGGGTGACATCCAACACCGAGGTTAGACTTTGGACTAACGGCTACCAGTCCGGGATGCGAAATGTTTGACCGAAGGCTTTATTCTGGTTCCACCGGGAACAGGGGCCCCCTGAATGCGATCTACCGCGTGGTGGTCACCTGGCCACGTCACGGTGGCAATCCTATGTTAAAATTGGATGTAGAGCTCTTTTAAACTCTTCAATATATGTACTCTTATATTATAAACGCCTATATTTTATTGAAAAAGCTTTGTTTGTAACTTTTTCGAAAGGTGGCAACCTTTAAAAATTTTTCTGATTGAAATTTGTTCCTGAATTCTGGGTTAAATACTATTATTTTGCGTTTTCTTAATAAAATTTGTTTGCTTGAAATTTTACATGTCTGGCAACACCATGTTTTCCTTTTTTTCTTTACAAACTCTCTCAAGACAGAATATAATGGAAGAAATCAGACTGTAGATCAATCTAATAAGGCCCGATCCGATTCCCAGCCTACGTAGAGGCTCGATGATAGGTTCTTTACACAGTAGATAATCCTCTACAGACTTCACAAGGGCCTGCTAAGCAGATTCTACTGTAATTCTCATTTGCAAGTGAAACAGTGAATTCAAACATCTTTAAGATAAACAATGCAAGAATGATTGGCTGGAAATCCTAAGTATTAGTAAGCGACTTTCTGCCCACCTCGACCTTGATAGATACCCCGTCCGTTTTTCAGCAGGCTGAAATGTAGACTCTTCCGAAAGCTGCCTGCAAAAATCCTGGCGTTTTGAAGATCAGATAGAAACTAATAAATGGCGGCGCTTCTACAGTATACTTAGCCAATTTTTTTACCATTCTCTACTCACTTCATTGCCTGATATCTGCGGAGTTTTTGTTTCCTCTTAAAAAAGCAAGTATCAATTTAGAGTGTGGTTAATTCTTCAAAATTATTTACTCTTCCTAACAATTTACAAATTAACTTATAAACTCACTCTTTGGCATTTACAAATTTTCATGATCTCTTTCATTCATTTCTTTCAGCAGACAATCGCGGAGTAAAGAGTAAAAAGAGTAACAAACGCAAATACCTGCAACTAACTCGAAACAGGGAAGTCCTTTCTATATTTACCAAATTTTGTTGATTTGTTGATAGTTGTGTCTTGCTAAAATCAGAACAAAAGACGGCACGAAATCAACGCAGATGCCAACAACAAAACCTGAAACTCGCAAGCAGTCAAAGCCAACACAATCAAAGCAGAGCGCAAAAAATACCAGCAGGAAAGAAAAACTAAGAAATAGTGGAAAGCGGTAGAGAGAAGATAGTAACAGTGTGGGCGGAAAGTTAGCACAACAAACGAATGTTGAGTAGCTGTGCCAACAATAAATATTTGCCGACACTAATATAATAATCAAAATAAACAGGGAGACACCAACGCCAACAATTGAAAAAGAAGTTGCACGCCGGACAGTGCGATTTTGGCGGAAAAATTACAGATTTTTGAACTTAGAGTGCTTATATTGAAATGATTTCGCTTTATCAAGCAATATTTGTGTAAAAGTAATTCATTATAATCTTTTATACAAAACGAACTTAATTGAAGCCAGAAGAATTTTATTCAACTAACATTGAGATTTTTTTTTTTCAAATGTATAATGTGGTTTTTTACTAAACTTTATTTTCATTGCTTTTGTTATAGAAAACAAAAAATTTATTTGTCAAAATATATAAAATCAGTGCAATCGACCAAATATAATCTTTTAATAAATATAAGCGAAAAAAATGAAGCTTTATACATAAATGCCAACTTTGACACTTTTGTTGGTAAAAACTTTGTTCTCGCGGTATTCCTCCATCTTTTTACTATAGTTATAGAAAAAATGGAAGACTGGAATTTTTTCTTTCGATTTCTGAAAGAAAATTAAAAATTCGCGTATATTTGCGACTTTTTACGTAATCTTGACTTTAAGAAGAGTCGGTTGAGAATTTGTTTAAACTGATAAATAATGGCATACTTTTAGGCTTTTGCAAATTTATTGACGCCTTTTTTTAGCATCAAGATTAAGGTTTTTTCTTTTTATAAATATATAGACAAACATTTGTATTGATATATTCACCTGTGGAGTTTTTGTCACATTTTGAGGTTAGGTTTGCGTTAATATCAGCCAATTACATAAACATTTTTTTTTTTAATTTAAACGCTATACTAACTCCCTCGATTTTTTTCCAAACAACGTATTGGGTTGTACCACTGTGCGCCTCCAAAAAAAAAACGACAGTAGTAACAGCAACTAAACTACCACACCAACAACAATTTTTCGTTGCATCCAAAGAGAAGAAAAAACGGAGAAAACGTCAAAGAATTAAATAGTTAACGAAGTTCAAAACTTAAACCCGCTGCAAAGTCAGAAAAGAAGTCGCGCTGCCAGAAGTTACAAAATAAATAAGAAACTCGCTGACAGAAACACAACGAACGAACAGCAACTGTAAATAAAATAACGAGAACAAAAAAAAAAAAACAAAAATACAAAGGAAATACAAAACAGGAGGATAATATGTACGGAAACTGTTGAACCGCATAAATGGCGCCACAAATTGACAGAGTGGGACAATGTGACGACAGTAAACACAACAATAGCAACAACAGCGCAAAAAGGCTTTGAAGAAGCTGCTCAAGTGCACACAACTTGAAATGAAAATAGCGGAGGTGGGGTAACAGCAACAACATCAATTACGTGAGTGGTGACAGCGGCGTGACAAAAAGCAATCGCAGTCGACACGCGTCGAGAGTCGCCGTCGAGCGGGAATCAAGTAGAAAATTATATATATGTAATTTAAAAAAAAAAACAAAAAATTGCACAAGACATGATGGTGGGATATTAAATGACGAACGCATGAAAACAAACCAAAAAAAAACAACACACATCAAAAGCTAACAGCAACAGAAGCAAAATTAACAAAAGCATTAGCAACAATAACAATAATGCACTGCATATAATAATAAATGCAATTACAGCACTTAAGTGCAATAATAACATAAAATAACACAGCTACATCTACTTGTGGTATATAAAGTGTGTGTTGAGAGGATTTCACACATACATGTAGATTGTATGTCAATATTAGTATAATATATGAGTGTATTTGTGTACTTAAAAGGCAAACACACAAAGAAAACACAAGTTGAATGATGCATTGAATTAAGAAAAATATGAAAAAAATAAAGGAGAATAGCTACATATGAGAGCAAAAATGTGGCACACTTGAAAATAAAACCAAAAAAAAAACTCATTTCAAAATAACAAATACGCACAATTAATGGTAAACCCTTAGCTAAACGAGTGCAAAAACAATAAAAAATATTGTAATTTTTGTAGCTACGTGAAGGTTTAAAAGTTGATTTAATCTATGAATAAATTTCAAGATAAAAATATTATTCTAAAATGAGTTTCTAAAGTTTAAGTTTGTATATTGAATAAGTGGACTTACGCATTTTTTCCTCCATTTTTAAAGCAAGCAGTTTTGTAGCCCATTAAATTTTAGTACAAAAAAGTATAACCTTCAAGTGGCTAAATTTGACAATTAATTTTTATTAATTTTTTTGCCGAGGGTGTTTCGCAATATCCTCCACGCATAAACAAAATCTATTTCAAAATTTCTTTAAATTTGGTTCGATCATCTGTTCCGACTCAATTTGAAATTTGATAAGAATTGACCCCGACCACCCTCAATTTCAATTTTTTTTTATTAAACAGATTGCAAGACTTTTTAAAATTTGATTTCGAATAATCCATTTTCATTTGACACCAGTATTGTAATGTTTAATTTATTTTATTATTTTATTAATTTATACTTTATTAATTCTTAAACAGGTGGCAACCCTCTATAAAATTATTTGCTAAATGAAGCTTTCTTAATATGTTTGCACTGGTAAAAATTTATTATCATTTTGATATAATTGAAATTTAATTTTTCAAACAGGTGGCCACGCTTTTCAAGCATATCTCCGCGTTTACCTCTTTTATTTCACCATTTCGCACAATCATTATAATATTTCATTTATTTCATTGATTAATTTATTTCTATAATTTTTTGACAGCTGGCAACTCTCCACAAATATTGTGGAAATCACAATTTTATAAATAACTTTAGTTTGACACTCATTTGCAATATCTGGTGTAAATGATTAAATTAAATGAATTTAATATTTTAAGTACACCCGCACTTAATTTAATTTGTTAGTTAAATTTAGTTCACTTTTATTAATCAGTTGGAAAGCTTGTACAATTTTTTTTGTTTAATCCCGTTTAGTTTAAAAAAATCATTATTATATTTGATTATGAGTTTTAAACAGGTGGCAGACCCCCAAAAATATTTCTTAAGTAAAACTTTTTCCGTTCAACTTAATATTGTAAAATTTTATAAATATTTTTGTTATAAATAAATTTAATTTTAGAAACAGGTCGCAGCCTTCTTCAAAAGTATATTTGAAATTATGCTTTCTTAAACCTCATCTGTTTGGCACTAATGTTGTAGCATTTTAAATGACTTGCGAATTAAATTGAATATATGTTGATAAACAGGTGGCAACCTTCTTCGGTCATATTTTCGCGTATGATACTTGCATTTAACCATTTCGCGCCAGAATTCTAATAGTTCATTTAATTCATGAATTAATTAGTTTATAAATTGTTTTTAGACATGTGGCAACTCTCAAACAAACATATGTTTTTAATTCTGCTTTTTTAAGCTTTTTCCACTTAACTCCATATTGTAAAATTTAATTGTCATTTTTGATATAATTTAATTCTATGCTTCAAACAGGTGGCATCGCTCTTGAATTGTATTTTCGAGATTATGCTTCCTTAAATCTCTTTCCTCTCAAAACAATACAACAGCATTGCAATCATTTGGTTAGTTAAATTTGATTATCTATTTTTTATAAACCTTTTGATTTATTTTATTTATTAATTTATAGTTGATTTTTCAGACAGGTAGTAGCACTCTCCAAAAATATTTGTCAAATAAAGCTTTATGAGCTTTTCCGTTAATTCCATGCGGTAATATTTATTTAACATTTCTAATTAAATTAAATTTAATTGGTGAAACAGGTGGCAACCTTCTTCAAAAGCATGTATGTTCGAAATTACGTTGGCTTAAACCTCCTTCGTTTCACGCCAACACAGTAACAGTTTAATTAAATTATGAGTTAAATTGAATTGACATTTTTAAACAGGTGGCAAGCTTCTTAAAATACCAATATTATCATATGTAATTTATTTTACTAATTCATTAACTGTTGCCTATTTGAACAGGTGGCAAAGCTCAAAACAGGTTTTTTTCTTACACATTTTACATTTAACTCCTGTTAATTTTTTTGTTTTAAATAGGTGGCAACACCATTCAAAAGTGTATCCGAAATTATGCATCCTTTAACCTCTTCAATGTAATACTGAATTTCAGTTGGCTAAGTAATTAAATTGAATTAACTATTTTTAACAGGTGGCAACCCTCTTACAAAATATTTTCTTTCATTTCCTACCAGTGTTGTCTTTTTTCATTAATTCATTAATTTATTAATTTAAATAACATTGTATACAGGTGGCAAGTCTATTCGAAAAGATTTTGGAAAACCGGTCTCTCAAATCAACTGCAATCATATATCATAATTTCATACAACGACAATGTGCAAATATTTACTACTGATTATTTGCTTTAATGTTCAAAACTTTACAGACTGTGAAACGCAGTTGAACTCATCACTTCATCCGTTGCCTCATTCCATAAGCAACCAAAATTAATGCATTCATTTGTTCGCTCATTTGCCCATTCAACTTTTGGGGCATAGAGCAGTGCGTATGATGAATGACTGTGCAAACTGAGAGCAGACAACTCGACATTTACGCACACTCGTCGTATTACAATCTCCACAAATATGTATACAGAATAAGAAGAACAACAACAACAACGAGCAATTTATCTGCAATTTCGCTTGTCGAACAGTTGCTGCTGCTACGTAAATTAAATGGTAAATTAATGCATATGCTGAATATTGAAATTGTGTGGTGGTGGTAAGGGTGTGACGTAGCAGCAGGAAAGACTAACTACAATAAATAGCGGTAAGTGATAGTCGTTATGTAAATATGTGTGCGTGTGTATGTGGTATTGTAAGCGAAAACGCAAACAATTAACCAACAAACAAGCAAAAAGCATCAAATAACTGGCATAGACAAAATGAAAGCAAAATCCAAAAGCAGTTGCAGCGGGAGCGACGGTGACTGCGACTGCGACAGCAGGAAATGAATGAATCGCAGTTTTCTGTAATTACAATAATTTGTAAGAACTTGCGTTTGTTTTGCTACACATATTTCGCGGCAACTAGAACTGTAGTTACAGTGAGATGACATCACAGTATATGAAATTAAAACACGCAAAATGAGTTGCAAAACTAGAATATCACTTTGAGAGCGCAGAAAAAAAAGATCACTCATTACAAATAAAAGAACTCCATATATTTTTATCTTTTGAATTTAAATGCCACTCGATTCCAAAAAATATAAAAGGTAGCGAGTTAAATGTATCGGTATCGAATGGCAAAAGTATCGATATTGAATCGTATCGCATCGAAATGAGGGTCCCTATTCAAAGCTATTTAACCCTCATTTGGTCCTCAAAGGTAACATCTAGAGATGGCGCGAACATCGATTATTAGAGCGAACCGAGCCGAAGGCGTACAATAATGAATAATCAATGGAATTTTAAAGTTTGAAACTTTTTGTTATTAGTTTAATTCGCATCCATTTCAGTTCATCATATTCGTTTTATAATAAATAATATGTTTCAGTATTATAACTGCACATCATACGAGTATCGCTTTCATATAACTCCCAAAGGCTGCTTTGACTTTTTTCCAAAGAAAAACATAAAAAAAAGTGAAACTTTATAAAATATTTCAATTAATAAAAATTGACAAATGTACGGAAATCGTTCGGCCTTTTTTTTAGCTTAAACCGAACCAAGCTTTGGTGGCCGAAAATGGCCGTAAATGAAATTCGGTCGTTCCTTAGTAATAACATTAAAATCCTTCGCTGCGAAAATTTCAAGCAATACCGAGTTTTATAAAATATAAGATAAATGAGTAAGTATGGTTATAGAAATATTTTTACTGTGCCAAATTTTAGCTTTAAATTTATTAGTGCTAAATTTATTTATTTATTTATTTAAATCTATATTTCAAAAATTAATTTATAAAATATTTAGTGCTAAATTTATTTACGTGCTTTTATTCATCACACAATTTGTCTCATGTTTCGTTTTCATTACGTCAAATTTGACGTTAAATCTTGTCAGTTGAATGAAAAAAGGTTCGAGTTTCAAATTATTAAATGCAAAAAGTCGTGACTTCATATCATAGTTTTTCGTAAAAAATTTTACCTAACCAGGAATTTTAAAGAGCTTGGGAGCCCATACAAATAGTAAATATCAAAAAATCGTGAAATAAATGAGTATGATTATTTGAAGTCTTCTAAAGAGACACATATATCGCTTTTTTAAATCTATTGATTTTGACGGTGCATAGTTTTTTTTCCAAGCATTATTGGACCATCCTATTAATATTTTAGGATATAGAAAGTGCCAAAAGGCGACCAAGCGTCATGCACTAATTCTCCGATCATATGCTATATGTTGGTAAATAATTGTATTATTTTATATCGATGGCACTAGTCAAAGATAAACTCAGCGAAGACATAAACCATGGGAATAAGACTCACCATCTAAAGGCTAAATATTGACTTGTAGATGTCGCCCTCCAGTGAATTATTTATCAGCTTTTGAACGATTGGCAGTTATTTAATATTTATTTCAGTAGTTTTTTTTATATTTCGTTTGATTCTCGATCGCTTCTTGTGGGCACTTTTCTTCTTGTATTAGAGTAATGTATGTAGTAAATAAATGAAACGCAAAAAAGTTAATGCAATTAAAGTAGATTGTGTTTTTGTTTGAAAGTGACATATGTAAATGAGCACGTTGAGAAAAATTGTTTCAATGTGATTTATATTCCAGAATTTGCACTTGAGCTGTGTAATATGTTTAACAATTTATGCGTCCGAGTGCTGCGAGAAATCTCAAAAGGCAAGGAAAGAGTAAACGAAAGAAGATTTACCAAAGTTAAAGCAGCAAAGTATTTGAGTTATTTACATAGTATATTGATTGGTTGATTTCGAGAATTGAAAGTTATGGCATTAGCAAATCAGGCCAGCAGACAGCATGTCGACAAGGAAGACGCCACCAAAATTTCCAACATACAAAAAAAAAATCAACACAATCCAAAAAAAATGAAAGGAATACAATACAAAGATGCAGTGGGGAAGAGAGTTGAAAAGTGCGGTGGTGAATGCAAAGCCAGCGTAGGCTACAAAAAAAAAACTTAAGCAACAGAGGCCACAAGAAATAGCAGAGCAAAATGCTAGCAGCAACAGAGTCGGAGAAACCGAATTGCATTATACGAATAGTTGGCTATGCAGTTGAAGTTGCAGTTGGCTTATTGACAAATGAAATCGAATAATCAAAGCAAACAGTGGGTGTAATAAAAGGAAAAGACAGCAGTCACATGCCAGCGCAGATATAATAGCAGTGGAAGAGAAACTAAACTAACAATTTGAGTAGCGTTGAAAAAAGTACGGCAGCGGCAGAGGTCGATGCATTACTTAAATAACTTAAGAAGTTGGAAATATTGGCGGAACAAATTGATATATAGTAGATGAAGAACAAGCAATGGAAGTAAAACTAGCAGCGCTAGAGTCAGTAACTGCTGAAATGCCAAAAACTTAAATAAAAGCAAATAAAGTATGTGTGTAATATATATGAGAGCAACGAAAGTAATATCAGCAATGGATAATGTGCGGAGCGACCGTCGAGCTTTATAAGCAAAACCATAACAGAAAGCCGAGGACTGCAGTAAGGATGCTACCACAACGGCGTGTCAAAAGCCAATACCACAGCAGAAATGAGGTGGAAAATTATAATATCAATAATACTTTTGACATTAAGATATACAAGCAAAATAATGTCACAAACGTATACACTAGGGTGGGCTGAATAGTCGATTTTTAAAAATTATTATTGGTTTAAAAAAATATTGTTAATTATGCTCCAAAAAAATTTGCGCGGTAGCTGAAAAATTTCGGTCAATATCTTAGACTCGCCCAAGTCAATTAAAGTTCATAATATTCAAAAAAAAGATTTTCGTGTTTTTTTATAAAAACGACGACAGTGCAAGAGTATGTAACGTAAAACACCTATTTTTGGAATTTCACAAGCTGGAAATTGATTTTGGATCCGACGACAAATTCTTTAAGAACTTCGTGTAGAACACTGCCACGTCATACCCATATAGTCGAAACAATATCTCATACGAATTTAGTCGCCCTAATGCACATAAAGTATTCCCTATTTAAATGCATTTCAAAAATTACGCAATTTTAGATTCATTGACCAGAGAATCAATTACCCGAGGAAAATTATCGGTATATTTTTTTCGATAGCCCATATTTTTAACCAATGATGCGGCGACACCAATCAACCGTCGGTCGACCAGTTAAGCGGGGAATACTGTACTACTTTCATATTTCAAAATGCTTATTTTTGTTATTTGTTAATTAAACTCAGGTTATTTTTGGACTTTAATTCTTTTAACCCGAATTTATTGTATTTTTATGGTAGATAAATTAAACAGGTTTTTTACGAAAATCATCACTACTAAAATTCATTCAATTACCTCCCGTTTTTTATATACCAAACTTGTTGGGTCTTTTTTTGAATCTTCATTTGAGAAATACCTGAAATGTTGGGTTAAATGCGTATACGTTTAGAGAGTTGGAAGGTTCTATCAATACAGTTCTTGGAAAATTTTACTATGGGTATTATCTCACAAAAACTTCATGCGACTAATAAAAAAGAACGTTAAATACAAATTAAAAGGAATGTTTAAAGAACCAATCTGACTTAAATATAATATTCGGACTTATGGAATAAAATTTCAGCAGTAAACTTTCCTTAAAACATTTCAACCCATACTTGTATAGCATATTGGCTATTTTGATCCTAAACTAACTCTAACACTAAAAATCTTAGGTAACAAATGTAGTTCGAGGGTTAAAATGTTCTACCAATTTATATCATGGAAATTTCACTATGGGTCTTTTCACACCAAAACTTCATTTGATTAATAACAAAATTGTAAACAGAAATTTGCAATAGCATTTAAAGAATCAATCTGAGCTAATTATTATATAATACTTGATCATATGAAAATAAAATTGATTGCAAGTATTTCGCACATAACTTTAACCAATTATTGATTCTCATAGTGGGTCCTTTTGACCATTTATTTGACAAGTGCTTAAAATATTCGGTTACAAAAGAAGCAAGTTCTGTAAAAATATTTTAAGAAACGGGAAAGCCCCCCACACAAAAGCTTTACACGAATAATAAAAATGCGAAGGCGGTTATAACGGTTATAGTTTTTTTTTTGTAAAAATATCATGATTTATTAGTTATAATTGTTTTACAATTTGTTCAATCAGATTTAATTGACATTTTGTTGTTTTTTATTTCAAAATAAGCATTATTTTCGTATTCAAAATTTATCGATCATAACTAGCGCAAAAGCTCTTGTCGTCGATGACAATGATAGCAACAACACCAACAATACAATGAAAAAAAGAAAAATCACAAAATATCGATAAAATGTGATCGAAAAAATTTGAATGCAAGTATAACGACTACTTTTGAGCGTAAAAATGAAAATGTATTGCAAAAACAACGATACAATTTTATCGACAAATCACAAAATATCGATATATGTAATCGAAAAAATGAAAATAAGAAAATAACGATTATGCCATGATTTAAAACAAAAAAAATTCGAATTAAAAATTAGCTCAGATTTACTTAGCATGTGCCATAAGGATTAGATTGATATATTTGAGTTTTGTTTTGAACAAATTCTCTCCAAAGATTTTTTATGCGAAAAACTTAAAATAACGGTTATTTCGGTCACTGATGAAAACTTTATTTGATCACTAAAACAAAGTGAACCCCCTTTAAGGGGTTGAATATAACCAGCTGAAGCTATCGTTTTGCAAAGTAATTCCTAACCCCTCCCCTCCCTAAAAATAAGCAGCTCAATTCGTAAACTCAAAGAGGCGTCTTTCGTTAACGATAGTCGGTATTATAAGGTTATGGTTAAATTTTACGCTAAATTTTAAGACCAGATTTTATAAATAATTATCAAAAACTTGCCAATAGTAAATAAATACATATGTTCATATCTCTTAGAGTAGATGTAAATATTTACGCTTTCGTTAAATGAATTGCTGCAGCGATGAAGAAGAAGAGCAACTAGTTAGTAACTAGTAGTGGAATATAATTTTTTACGTGTAATTCTCATATAAGCACTACACTCCATTGCCACTCTGCCTCTGTGAGGCATACCCGCAAACTTTTGAACCTCGTCTATAGAGAAGAGAGTAGAGACAAGTGTCTGCCAATATGAATAGATTTGTTAATAGCTATAACTACCGGTACTCGGAATAGGAGATACACATTGAAGTTGATGTTGAGTGGATTGCTCAAGGGAACGGAAAACTGTCGCTGCAAAAAAGGAAAAAAACACTGGAAAATAGTGAAGAAGGTGAGCAGGTGAGCAGGTGAGCTACATTTCCCGTATTTTCATTATTTCTGATTTTCTGCTATTTTTCTCGATTACTTTTTACAACTACAACCAAAGTGGTTGACTGAATGTTGATGTGTCTCTTCTGCTCAGCGATAAAAACTACGTTGGCGACGAAATGGTATTAGTACAAGCGCTTTTCATTGGCATCTTTCGCAAATGTCTGCATACTTTTTGTTGTTGTTGTTGTTGCGCTACATTGCTGGATGTGCCATTTTCTACTCTTTATGACGTGGTGCCAAGTTGGCTGCCTGTTGAAACGACCGATGAATGGTTCCCTTCTGGTATGAATTTTTTGTACATTTTTTTTTTCAAGCGAACTTTTTGACTGAACTGAAATTCATTTAAAGTAGAATATGCCACGTGTCTTCGCAAAATTTGCATTAAAAAATATTGCTGCCTTTCACTATCGTTTTGTATGCGTGATAAACAATACCCTGCGAGAAAATAAATAATTATTTAGAAGTATTTAATTTTGTCAGCCAGTATCGTGTGGTGCAAAGATAAATCCCTGGTTCGTTGATGAGCTGCCAATTAATGGAAAATATCACACCGAGTGAAAGTAATTGAAGCTCAGCGTCAGCTGTCTAAGTTCACAAAAAATCAACGTTTAGACCATCGAGGTTCAAAAAGCTACTTATACAATTTTAAAGGGAAATCTCTGACTAAGTAAAGTTCACAAGTTGGCTGGGTCTTGTTGGGTCTTCTTGCTATATACAAATGAAAATTGTGAGTAACTGCTTACGATTTACGAGTAGAAACTCTGTGAGTTTTGCCGAGGAAGTTCAAGATGCGCCAAATAAAGACTAAAGAAATTATAGACTATTCGAAAAAATTCAATGTAATTTCGTGCTACGGTGTTTGTGGTTGAACTCCTCGGAAACGGCTCGACCAATTTTGTATGTATCTTGACAGATGGTTGCCACCTGTTTGAAAATTCAGATTTAATTATATTATGTTCGAGTTATATGAAATATAAAATTACTACTATCAAGCAGTTCGTGTCGGAAAAAGGTTCATAGTGAATTTTTATAAGGGTTGCCACCCGCTTAAAAAGTCGAATTGAATTAAATTATACACAAGTTATATGAAATATTAGAATATGGGAGTCAAAGAGTTCGTATCGGCGAGCAGAAGTTTCATTTCTATATTTCGAAGAGGTGTGCCACCTGTTTGAAAATTCGAATTTTATTAAATTAACACAAATTATAACAAAAAATAAAATATGGGGGTCAAATGGTTCGTTTTTTGCTGTAGAGAAGGTTATATTTTAAAAAAAGGTTGCAACCTAATTGAAAATTCAAATTTAATTAAATTATGCACAAGTCATATGAAATATGGAAGTCAAACTACTTGCTGCGCTTGGAGAAAATTTATGGGTATATTTTGAAGATGGTTGCCACCTTTTTTAAAAGTCAAGCTCAATTTAATTATACACAAGTATGTAAAATATTAAAATATGACAGGCGAACTGTTCGCATCGGCGAGTACAAGATGCATACCTATATTTTTGAGAGGGTTGCCATGAGGGTTGTATGTGACAGAAATCGAAATAAATAAATATAGGCAGAAAAACGTCTGCCTTGTGCTTCTAATAAATTTATAATCAATAAAATCTAATGAATATCAGTTGTTTGTAATTTTTTCGCGAAATAAAATTCATATAAATGTCACTCATACGCACTGTGTTACCATTGTAATTCTATTGATATTATGGTGGGACGTATGAGTGATATTTCTTGCAATTTTCTTGGGCGAATAAAGAAAAACAGAAGACGTATAGGAAACAAATTACTATTTTGAACTACAATCCACTTCAAACCTTCAACTCCTATTCTGATACGAATATTTGCTAACGGGCGCCTGTCTTAGAGCAAGTGTCTCGCTATATAAGGCTCTTTCGGATTATCTTAAAAGCATCTTAAGTTCGAATGAGTACGCTAAAGTACGAAACACCAACAGCTACCTGAAACCACACTCTGAAAGTGCATTTACTTACTGATTACCAGAAGCTTCCCCTCATGCGGACTGTGACGTGTTTATTTGTATTAGTTAATTGCAAACAGCCGGCTGGTGAGTAGTTAAGGAAACCAAAGCGAATGTAATGCGCAACCGAGAGTAAATGGAACATTGTATTTCCGAAACAGCCATAATTTGCTTTCATTATTTCATTTTATGAAAACAGAGCATTTTCCAACACTGTTTTTTTGCGCCATCACAAGAAACATCATCATCATGATAGCCAAAAAAAATTCTCAACATGCGCTACGCAGTCGTTCTTTGTTGATTTCTATTGTTGCTATTTCACCGGTCTTTGTTGTTGCAAAAGTGTGACTGGAGCGCAGCGCCGAAGCTTTAAAAGTAAGAAAAATGTTTACAACACATTTTGTGCTCATATTTTCTGACTCAGCTATCGCATAAAAGCCGGCATGTGCGTGCGCTCTACTAAATTTAGTACACGGCGGCAAGTGGTCGCAGATGAATCAGGCGGTTGAAATGATTTTCATTTGATCCATAATTATTTTCCCAATATTACGCATTAGTAATGGCGATTCGAGCGAGTTAAAGAATAATTTGATTTTTTTCTAGACTTATTGCTAAAAGGTTGAAAAAGCATAATTTGTAGATAATAATTGCGGTCCCTGATTAAAGTTGTACTTAATTTTTTTTTTTAATAATTACTAGAAAATATATTGTGATTTCGCCATAAATAATCGCACTCTTCATAGTACTAAATATTTATTAGGATTCTGTTGTTCACAGGCTATACCCAGCTCACGAATTTTATATTTTGATTAAATGTATTCTATGTTATATCAGAGGTTACTTTTTACTTACTTTCACCAGTTTATGAAAAATCCATTCAGTGGCATCGTAGGAGATTGATGAGTTTTAACAGAAAAACGGCGAAACATACCAAAGAACGTTCTTTGAAATAGACAAAAAAAAATTCTAAAAACTATCCAAATCTATTCTGTCATATTCTCCACATCATCTTCGGGCATTCTGTTAAAGAAAATTTTCAAAGTACAGACAGGATTTGTTGCAGTTTCATTATAAATATTAGTAGTAGTAAAAGGATGTCGCATGACGAGATCTAATCATTTCATGTCCACGTATACAACGTACTACAAAAATATCAAAACTGTTATTTGTATGCTATGTATACTTTCCGACTGAATATAACGGAGTTGAGCGATATGTGGTGAGTAGAAGGATGTTTGGCTTTCTAAAACACTAGACTTGGTAGTTTTACATATACTGCATTCTCTTTTTTGTTTACGATCGAAGTTGCCCACGCTTGCATTCTTACGTTGATTGCATTCGTCTGCTTTGCCTTGAATTTTGCTTCTATGGGAGTAATATAGCGAAAAGTCGTAGGTCGAAGAATATAATTAAATGAATAAACTGTCGGCTTGTTGTTATTGCAAAGTGACAGCGCGATCATAAATAAAAAATGTGACACTCGGCACACTGTAAGAATGTTGTTCAAATTAAGCAGCTTTACTTCCGGATATGCGGAGAAGTTTCAAAAATTTCAACCTGAAGCAAGACAAAAACGCAGAAAAAATGCAGCAATATATGAAGAAAAAATGAAGAAAAAGCGGTGAAAAATCACGCTTGGATTTGAAATGCAAACAACAGCATTCCTATTTTACCCCCACACTGCACTCTGCTCGTGAACAACCTGCAGTGCAAATTGTGTGAATAAAGCACAGACGCCTGAAGTTAAGCCATTGAAGAGACACTGCACCTATGCCAAACTTTGTATGTGCGCTTTTTGTCCGAGTTCTTTTTTAATTTTTTTTTTTTTTTTTGGTGAGAATTGCATAGTTGTATTTGCTTGTTCGCTCTCCTTCACATGTGCGCCTCTTTCTATGCGAACACTTTGCATGCTGTTCAAGTTTGAAACTTTATTGTGCGAAATATTTCCATCGCAATTTTCGCAGCTACTTGCAGTAGAAAGTTTCTATGGATATATAAAAAATTAAGGATTTGTGAGAAAAATAAATTACTATATTCGTATTTTCTTCTAATCGTATAACTTCACACAAAAGCACACATACTGGTAGCATAGTTTCGAAACCATTAAAATGCAAATACAAAAATTTTAGTGGTTGTTGCTTGTTGCTAAAAGGATAGTTAAAAGGATACCTGCATATTATTTTAAGGAAATGAAATAAATTTATTTGCGTTAAAATAGAGAAATATTTATTTCAATCTTTTATGCACTGGCTTATTTATTTTTTTACATATTTATATATTTGCTTATTCATATACATATTATTCAATTATTTTTTCAATTATTTTATTTACTAGCTGCTATCACAGAAAATTCAATACGCACACTTGAAAAGATTTACATACCTTGTGCCATGTCGTTGGTCATAGAGAATGCAAGCCAAATGGCATGTCGTTGGAAATAATGGGAATGCGGGGAATGAGGACATCCTCTTTCATTCGACTGTCAGTTAAAAAATAGTTAATGGTATAATGTTCCGAGAGATAGTTGGTATGCGAACTTTTAGTGATAATGGACCTAAAATGTGTCATCCTTTAAGATTTAATAAAGTTTTTCTCACTCATATTTGTTGTGAGAAGACTTTTATATATAAACAAGTCTCAAAAGAAAAGTTTGTGGAGACTTAATTATTATGAGAAAACTTTTATGAATGAAAGTCTTCGGAGATAAAAAAAATGTGTCTCGCTCTAACTATTAAGATAAGTTTTTTATAATATAGGTCTTAAAATAAAAGTCTTTGCAGATAAAAAAATATATCTCGCTCATAATTATTATAAGAAGACTTTTATAATATAGCTCTTAAAATAAAAGTCTTTGAATACTTATTTATATAATATATATACTTCACTTATAGTTATTATGAGAAGATTGATATAATACGTATAAGTTTCAATATAAAAGTGTTTGAAGACTTAATCAAATTTATTTTATTCTTATTATTATGAGAAGATTTATTTTATAAAAGGTTTCAAAATAAAAGTCTTTGAAGATAAAAAAAAAGTGTATCTCGCTCTAACTATTAAGAGAAGTTTTTTATAATATAGGTCTTAAAATAAAAGTCTTTGAAGATAAAAAAATATATCTCCCTCATAATTATTATAAGAAAACTTTTATAATATGGGTCTCAAAATTAATGTCTTTGAAGACTTAAAAATTTTATTTCACTCATTATTATTGTGAAATGTCTTTTATAATATAAGTCTTTGAATAATAGTTATAGATTCCTCGAAAAATTCGCATCTTACTATTACCATTATCGATTAACTTTTACTATTTTCTCTTATAATACTTTTGTCTAGCATATTTAGCCGTTTATTCGCCATTCGATTCCTTGATATTTGTATGTTGAACTAGTGGAGCTTTTTGCAAGAACCTTTCTCGAACGTCAAAGTACCTGTCTGTTTTGCTTGGTTGAAGAGCTCCTGTTTTGCACTTCTCTGAGAGAGCAATGTATGTAGTTGCTAAGCTTGGGCAAAAAATATCGATACATGGCAATATATCGATATATCGATTTCTTTTTGATCACGGAATATCGTGAGTCGATAATTACTTCCGAGTATCAAATTTTGTATTAAATTCTAATATTTTTAAGGTCTTTATGAGCCAATCTCACAATATAGTTGCTATCTAGGGCCAAAAATATCGATGTATCGAATGTTATAACTATAAGTATAATTCGATTCTTTTTCAAGTTCTTTATGAGATCAGCTCTCGTAAATCTTCATATTGTTCGAAATATTTTATGGAAGGTAATTGCAGCTTGAGTTTAAAATATCGATATATCGCATGTTATAACTATATTTTTTTTTTTATAAAATACGTCGATACTATTAATCGCGGAATATTTATTTGCGTTTATCAAATTTGTATCAAATTCGATTCTTTTTCAAGTTCTTTATGAGATCAGCTCTCGTAAATCTTCATATTGTTCGACATATTTTGACGGAAGGTAATTGCGGCTTGAGTTAAATATATCGATATTTTTTACGCCGCATATACCGATATTATTTAAAAATATCGTTATATTTTTTTCATTTGTCCATCCCTAATGGCAGCGTATTAACAAACATTTTCTTTTTGAAGCGAGTGGATTTTGCGATTCGCAAATTAACGATTATTTATTTAGTTTCTTCTTCAGTTTATTTTACACCAACACTTTCGTAAATATTACTCTACTCGTGTAATAATTTTGAACGACTATAAGGCGAAAATACTTTGCACACCATACCTCAGTCGTAAATTCGAAATATTTATGTAACCATTTATAGTGTTGAAAAGCAAGGAAAATACCAACTTTTGCGTTAAATATTCAATTTCCACATCCCCAAACTACAGCGCAGTGAAAGGGTTAATCCTCCGCGGTATTTTTACTTATCCCTTTCAAATAAACGGGATTGCATGTATGTATGTATTCTTTTGTTTATTTGTATGTTATATAGCTAAATATGCAGCGAATGAATCAGCAACCTTGCAACACACACACACAGCTCAATTGAGAATTAGTGCTATGCAGATTAAGTGGCGCATTTAAACTTGGCTGCAAATTGTATGCCATTGTTCTGCTTCTACTGCTTCTTTCTTCATTCCCTACCATTTCAGGCATTCACCATGCGCGGCGGCTGGCAAGCCAAAGGCACAAACCGTACGTTGTAACTTCAAAAGGACGTTTGCAATCGCTACTTAACTTTTAAAAGGATGAGTTGGCATCGTTTAACGAAGTTGCAAATGGAGTAGCAAAATGGCAATTGCGTTGATGCATCTGGCGTACAGTGGGGAAAGTTTGTTCAAAAATATTTATAGATTTTTTATAGTGACAACGAAAAAAAAATAGTTTGTTTGGGCAGTGAATGTAAAACTTAACTGCGACAAGTAAAGTTAAAGTTAAAGTGGCCAAAACCAAATTGGATCAATTCAGATACTACAATTTAAAAAAAAGGCGCTGCAGAAAAATTTTCTTTATATTGATGTCTTAATTTTTTCTTCAATTTGCTATATTTTCTCTCGATTGAGTAAAGGTTTCTTTAAAACAGGGAACATAACGGTTATAATTTTATTAAAAAAAAAAATCATGATTTAATCGCTACATCTTCTTCGTTCAAATTTAATCTATATTTTGTGAATTTTATTTTTTCTTCAAACTAGATCGTAATATTTACATTTTTAGTTTTTCGATCTAACTTAAACGATATTTTATTAATTTTTAATTTGTCGATAAAAAATAATCGTTTTTAATGAATTAAAACTTTCCGATTATATTTTGTCGACATTGTGCGATGCATACTTTTTAGATAAAAAATTAATTTTAATCTATGATTTGAAATTTTCTAACCATATTTGATCGATGTTCTACGACTTTTATTTTTTTCGATAAAAAACAAACGATATTCTTTGATTTAAATTTTTCCCATCCATAGTTTATTGGTTTTTAATTTGCTCAATCAAATATAATCATTATTTCTGGATTTAAAATTTTCCTACCATATTTGATCGATATTTTGTGATCGATTATTTTGTCGATAAAAAATAATAGTTATTCTTGGACTGAAATTTTCCGATTATATTTGATCGATATTTTGCGATTTATATATCTTTAGATAAAATTTTCCGATCACATTTGGTCGATATTCTGTGACATTAATCTTTGGATAAAAAATAATCGATATTCTTAGGTTTTAATTTCTCTCACCATAGATTTTAATTTTTCCCACCAATAGTTTATTGATTTTTAATGTTTTTTTTATCAAATATAATCATAGTTTTTCGATCTATAATTTTCCTATCTTATTTAATCGATATTTTGTGATTTTTATTTATTCGATCAAAATTTATCGATATTTCTAGATTCTTTACAAGCATTACTTCATACTTCCAACTACCACTGGGTAGCAGCAAATATATTGCACTTGTATGCCGTGAGTGGAATTCGCCGCATTCCGTTAGCTGAATTTACGTTTCACCAATTCCTTTCTAAACTCAAACATTGTAGTGGCAACTGACTTTTGCTGCCGCTTTGCGGTTACTATCGCGCCACAATTGGAATGAATTGCAAAGTTTCAATTGTTGGTTTTTTTAGCAGTCTTTTTTTGCTCCTCCTAAGGACATACAAAATTTCTAACATGCGTGCGTTACGCTTGTGTTTCCTTTGTTTTTGTTTTTGTAGTTGTTTGAAACAAACGTAACAAATTCATCTGCATTCTGCTGCTTCTACTTGAGCTTCACTTTTTTGGTTTGGAACTCTTTTTTTTTGGTATTTTCATGGGTTTCGCTCACTACTTTCGCATCCCATCTCCTTGAGCTCTTAGTTAATTCGTTTCGTTTTCTACTCACCTTGCTGGCTCGGCATGTAAGGTTTCTTTTAATTAAATTTCGTTGTGTGCTGCTGAAATATCAGCTGGCAAACAGTTACTTTGTATTGTGGCACCTGTGGCAGCGGTAGCTATCAAGAATTCTCTTCTAACGCGCGCTGCTCAAAGGAAATCAATTAAATGGTAATTATGCGGCAAAATCCATTAAAATTAGTTTAATTTTAGAGCATTGCGATGTCAAAGAGACAATTTAACAGTTGAAAAAGTTGAGTAGTGTCTCTGCGCCATCTGTCTTCGCATATTGGAAATTACAAAGCCTGGGAGGCTATCTAGATTTTTTAAACAAATTTATTTATTGTTTAGTTATTAAAGTCGATCAGTTTATTATAATGAAATAAAATTTAACTATTTCCAAAAATTCATTGCTTTCTCCGACAGCGGTCGAACCTAGGGTATAGTGATTGTCATGCCAATGCTGTCTCATCTCTAGCAAAATCATTCCTCTGTTTCCCACAGATGTATGCACGGAGTAGAGAATACAGAAGGTTACACCCTCCAAGGATCGCTAATCGATCTCATTGAATTTGACAGTATCAATTGGGCTTTTATGTCATCGCAGAGTTGCTTACATTTTTTGTGTGTCATTTTGCTTTACTAAAGCGGGTATTTAAGTTATTTTAATCAATAGAAAGTCATAAAAAATAAGTACATGGTTTCATTCTGGCACGTTCGAAGCACAAAAATTCACAGTACTAATTTTTGACTCCATCTAACCTAACTTTTCAGTGCTTCTTGAACCACATTCGGTTATTTTAAATTTTTCTTGATTTACTCTCATAATTTTCACTGACAAAGATGTAATCTCTCTTACAGACATCGTTAAATAAAAATTCCAGTTCCTTATGTGGAAAAAATATATAGATAGATGGATGCGCTTCCGGGGAAGGTAAAATAGGGACGCTTTTTTTCGCAGGAAAGAAAAAGGATGCCGAAATACCTGAGTGTTAAGAGCTTGAGATGCAAGCCGACAGAAAAAGCGCCCGATAATTTTATTAGAAGGCGTCTTAGGGAAGGCTTTTGGTTAGGTTAGGTTAAAAGGGCGGCTCTCGTGTAGAGAAGGATTTTACTCCAGTCTAATTTTGCACCCCATTAAACTATCCTGATCTTTTGGTAAATCACAAGAGCTCCTCCAGCGACCGCACCTAAGTCATCTAGGTCTCCGAGGAAATAGTTTCCCAGAAATTTGAAGCCTATTTCCCGCACTCCAGGACATTGTTGATAGCTGTTCTGGCCCCTAACTCAACTTGCGAGCACAGGAATCTTCAACCTAATCTTCCCTCAGTCTCCCTCGCCTACTTTCCCGCACCCTCATCCATTTCTTCGTTCCCTAGAAGCCACTATGCCCGGGAACCCAGCGTTGACGAAGACAGCGCCGAATAAAATCCAGTTAGTCGTTATCGAAGGTTTTAAGACCGGCGCGAATTCCTATAAGCTTCAGTACGGCAACCTGGAGACTGATATTCAACGCACTCTTAAATTGTGGAGGGAATATTTCCCCATTTTGCTAAATGGTGACAACTAAGACATTGCCGGGAACAAATGCGGTCTGAAATAAAAATCGATGAAAATTGTATTGACATCCACTCATCAGACTTTGACGTAGTTCGGATAGCAGAATGAAAAGATAATTTAGCTCCGAAACTAAATCGACCGGACACTATCTTTTATGACACGAACATCATCGGCCTCAAGAACTGCATTATTAGTTCTTCCTTTCCAAACTCGCCAAAGAAACGAAGCGAGTGGCTTTGTTGATCAGCGACGGCAAAAAGGAAGTTACCTACTGCCATCAACTAAACAGTCAGCGCATTTGCGTCTTGATTAGCCAATAATACTTACTGTTAGCGTCGAAATCCAGCAAGTGTTACTCTGGGCTGAGTAGCCAACTGGGTAGCTAAACCCTCTCGGTGAGCCAAAACCCCACTCTCTATGTACGTGGTATTTTATGGCGCTGAAGTTTGGACGCTTCCAAAATATCGGTTAAGATGGGCCTGGGCGTGTTGGAAACAAATATTTGCCGAACAATTTTAAAATGCTTACGAGTTTTCGACGGCGAAAGGAACGACTGCGCGATGTGTTGAACTTGCCAAAATAATCTAAGGGGTTACAGCACCAATGACGTAACTAACCTAACAAAATACTGTGAATATATTGGGGCTTTCTAACCTGCACTTGCAGTTGTGGCCTTTCAGTAAGTTCAGCAAGCAAACTTGCAAGTTTAACTGCAGGTTATTTAGCCACACACACAGCCACTCCCATTGATTGCCGCAAAATCGGCTTTATTAGAAAGTGGAACTCCGATTTGGCGGTCGGAAATTACTTGTCTGTCGCATGATATGTTAGAGTATTTAATTATGTGAGTTAAATGTAATTTATACCTGCGCTCATTGGGGGCTTATCGGCGTGTTTTAGACCTACATTTGAACATAAATTTATATACAGCCATACAAACACCAATTAATTAAAGGAAAATTACTTTGCATCTAAGGGAGTACGTGAGTTTATATATAGATGCCATGTTTGTTTGACTTTATCCTAAAGGCATTGACACTTTGTATCCGAAACACTAAAATATATTTTTTCCCCTACTCTAATTTGTTAATACTCGTAGTTTATTTGGTTATTTATTACCTCTACCGAGTATTAGGCATGGCGTCTTTCCTTACGCTGCCAAGTGGATTAATTGTCACTTCCGAGCAGCATATATCCTGACCGACAGCTGAAGTTCAACTCACACACGCTCTAATGCTAACTACTTTAATTCAGTTAGAACTTGTTTTCTTCCCTTTGCTATTTGCATCAGACTTTGTGACTAGCAAATTGTTATCTGCTGCAGTTTTCTTTCGCTGGTTGCCTATTAAAAAAAAAAAAAACAAAAAAAAAAAAAAGAAAAGCTAAATGAAGTTAATAGATAGCTTGGATTAGGCTTTATGTTACGTTACAGTTGCATAGCACGATTTCTTTTGTTTTATATCTAAATGCTAGTAGCATGTGAATATCTTTGAAGTAGAATTTAAGATATATTTTTGCAGTGTTTTTTGTTGCCAGAATAAAAAAGATATATGTATCTGTGTAGCTATTAGTAATTTCTTTCAGTATTTTTCAGTTCAATTTTAGTTAGCATTTCCCTTACTTCCTATCATAAACAAAAACTTTGTGCACGTTTTTTTTCCTCCGTTTTCCTTTCCATCTACAAGCTACGAGTATTTTCAACTTTTCCAATGTACAAAGTAGGCTTCAAAAATGAAAGCAAAAATTTGGTAAACTTTGTTATTTTTTCGAGAATTTCAATCAATAAATGTGGCTGTTGTGTGAGTTTTCTCCACAAACCAGGAACGTTGAAAGCAAAGAAGTTACGCGGCATTTCGTTTGCTCTTGCAGAAATTGTTTACTTTTTTCATTACATCAACAACTAATTGGATTTAATTAGACTCTGATATGAATCTATCAATCAACGAACGTGAAATTTGTGCTGGTTTTATTTGCTGTTGGATGAGCAAATAAATAATGCATATCTTAACTATACAACAGCAACTTATTGACAAGTTTCGACACTTAATTTGTTTCTAATTAAATTTTAATTTTTTGCAAAAATATTATTCATACTACTACAAACACCACATAAATCCTAAATTAAAACTTTGTGCAAATTTTAAAGAGATTTAAAACATTTTTGTCATAGTTTTAAACTGTTAATGTGAATTTTTAGAAAATTTTTTGGGAAAACAGTTTTATAGCCCTTACAAATGTAGTATCTTAATATATAAAAGCCTATGAACCTGCCGCTCACCACATAGCGCTCAAACTGTTAATTCGATTTCATTCAGCCTGAAAGTATGCATAAAAATTGATAACAGGTTTGATATCTTCGTAACGCGTACTGCTTTGTTATGCGGGATTTTAGTGCTTGTAGTTAATTAAATGCAAGTATGGATAAACTGATGAGGTGCAGCTCTACAATGAGTGGTTTCCACGCGGTGGACATGGGCGCCTCTCTTTGGGAGATCAAGAGTAGCATTGCCGTACAGGATCGTATACGATTTACCATGACCAACCAAAAATGTTCGTCCTCAAAAATGTACATATGTGTCCTCTGCCTCTCCTTGTGAACTCAACTTCTAGAGAAATATTTTACAAAGCTCAGACTAGGGATGGGCAAATGAACAAAATAAATCATATCGACATTTTTTGAAAATATCGCTATATGCGGATTAAAAATAGCAATATTTTGGTTATGCCGATAAATCGATATTTTTACCTTAAGGCGCAGTTACCTAAAGTCTTGTAAAAATATTCCTTTGGCAGTTTTATTTATTATTTGATATATTTGTTACTGAAACAATTTATGTATAAAAACTTGAATTTAACTTAGGAAAATATAGATATGCACATTAGGGTGCCTCACTAAAAAATGTTGGGTTTCCAAAGGTGATATAAATTGTTTTATGTTTTAATACTTCCGTCAAAATATTACCAAAAATATGAAGATTTACATGAGTAGGATCGATTTGAAAATTTTTCCAAAAATTGAGTGTTATGAACAAAAATAATTTTTTGTTATAAACGAATTTAAAAAAAAAACACTTGAAATGCTTAAAAATATTTAAAATTTTGTACAACGGCATCGTAGTTATGAGATTTAGGAAAACAATTTGGCACTTTCAGCATAACCTTTTTTATGATCAGAGGTGATTTATGTGAAAAAATATTTTAAAAAAGTCAAAAAAAAAAAAATTCCCAAAAATTTTGTATTTTGATAATTTTTGTGAAAAAAGTTTAAAAAATAAATTTCGCAAAAATTATGTGTAATTTCAAGTCGGTGAAATATGAAATATTTTGGATGATGTTTTGAAATTTATTTAATTTTGTAATTCCGATTTAAAAATAGTACCAATATTTTTGTTGCACCCTAATGTATATAATCCTGAAAAACTGCTACAAATAAGTTGCCACTCTAATGATTTTCCCGAATGTTTCATTTAAAAATAATAATTAAAATAAGAATTAGGTTCAGTAATTTGAGAGCCGAATCATTACAAACATTCTCCATATAACAGGCAAGAAAGGGTTTCGTTGTTTCCGTTCTTTTTTTAAATTTCCACAGGAAATCACCAATGTGGATTTACTGCCACGTCATTTCCCTGATGAAATACGAAAGTGGTCCCGGCGAGGCGGCTTAACTGGAGTTTCATACGGGGCACTTGATGGATTGGGAGTTAATCCAACGTATGGATTAAGAAAAAAAGTTTAAAACGAATCAAAATCTTAAAAGAATATCGAATTTGATACATGTTTGATACTCGGAGGTAAATGTTGGTATGCCGATACTAAAAATATCGACATTTATCCATATTTCGATATATCGATATTTTTGGCCTAGTCTAAGCCTAGTCATCATTGTACTCAGCTGGTCTTCGATCTGATACTACGCAAGCGTTTCAAATGTTTTAAAGCTTTGCGGTCAGGAAATGAAATAGAAATTCGATCTTAATGGTGGTCAGAAAAACCACTCAAATAAATAGATATAGGTGCCATCGTAAAATTTTGTATTATGCCTTTTCTTATTGCTATTAAAATAATATCAATTCAGATCATGTAATCATAAGTAGTTTAAAGCAAATTTGACTTCTATTAAATGTACGAAATGCCTGCTCATAATTTTTATTAAACCACTGCAGAACAAAAACAATGAGAACAATATGCTCATTTCGAAATTTATATACAAACAAACATACTGCATATTTGGTTGAAACTAAAATTAATATGCAATGCATATCCTCTTCAACTCGTATGGCTTGCGGTCCACTTACTTTACGTGCTGGCTATGTTCGTTTCATTCACTTAATCTAATTACACTATCTACTTTGGAAATGAGTTTCAATATGCAAACGTTATCTAAATAGTTACGACTTATAAAGTATGGAAACATATTTTACATAAATACAAAATAAGTTCATAAGTGCTGTTTGGTTGAAAATTTAATTTTAATATAATTTATAACTCCCATTGTGCCCTTAAAAACTTAGCACAAGCAATACAATTTGAAAATTATGAACAATGGTAATTTAGCGTTATGCCATTTTGCCGCTTAGTCTTCGTTCTGTGTTGCGTTGGCTTTGCTTTTCACTTGTATTTTGTTTAGCAGTAATAGCTGAAGTGGGAAATCTGGGTTTGATATTTTCAAATGGCCTGTGAGATTTAGATGCTTACCATAAGCATTTCCAGAAATTTCGACAATGTTATTAGTGGTAATCTGAATTTAAATTTCCTTTGGGAGAAGTGTGCGTCCAAATACATACGCACAAAAATACATTACAAGGATAACATATACAGTGACTCTAAAAATTTGCTACATGTTTAATTTTCGCAATATTTTTCATTATAATTTTTCCGTTATTTTTTTTTACAAAATTTTAGTTCGTCATATAACAAAAGCCATATAAATCGGAGTTTCAAACTTTATAAAAATTCGAAAAATTTGCATCAAAATTTTAAAGTTTTTAATTAAAATTTTAAAAAATTTTAAACTTTTTCCAAAATTTATAATATTTCGAAAAATTTGCATAAAAATTTCAAAGTTTTTAATTAGAATTTTTAAAAAACTTTTGGGTATGTAGTTTTGTAGCCGAAGGGGTTAAAACTTTCGGTTGATTTTTGATTTTTTTTTTTTGAAATTTCGGTCCAGGAGAATTTTTTTAACACATGCAGTTTCTATGGCAAAAAATCTGCGGTATAAAAAAATATTAAAAATCATCGAGAATTCATATAAAATCTACCCGTTGTATGGAAAAAGTGCGTGAGACCAAAATTTAAATAAATTTTCAAACATCGAGCGAAATTTTCAGCCACTTCAGGCTTGAAACCGCGTTCCCAATGCCAGCATTGAAACGCACTCCATGAGAAAGTTTTCTTACAGTTTTGTAAAGTTTTTTTTTTGTAATCGCCGGGCACTGTTGTGTGATGATCCTTAAAATTCACGAGGAAAGTTCATCATCTTATTCCCTGTTCCCTTTCCCTATCCCATTTCCCTTTATTCCGCTGAAGTGGAATGGGACGTTATACCTGAGTGGTTGGAAAATCGATTTTGGATTATTTCGGGTCCACCCACCCAGGATATAATAAATAAAGTACAGGGATGTGTTTTGTGAGAAAACTATATAAAAATAAATTTTCATTCGTCTTTGAAGTTAGTTTTTTTGTTGATAAATAAGCTTGCATTAGTTATTCAAGTAATTTTGAATTGCGAATAAATTTTCATTCATCATACTAATAATTTCCGAATGACGAATATATTTTTATTCGTTATTTACATAATTTAAAATCACGGCATATTTGGATTTGCCATGCGGCTATTATGAGTGAAAATCTACACTTTATTTAAAACTATTTGAATGGTGTATGAATGTTTATTCGCCATTCAAAAAATTACTGGAATGATGAAGGGAAATCTATTCGTTATTTAGAATTAATTCGAAGATGAATGAAAATGTATTCGCCTCCAAAAATTATTTTAGTTATGAATAAAAATGTATTCATCATTTAAAAATATTTGTAACATGAATGAAAATTTATTCGTCACTTAAAATTATTTGAATAATGAACTTATGTAAATAGATTCGACATCAAAAAATATAAAATTTGTGAATAGATTTTTATTTTTATTTGACGAATTATTCATTCAAAAACTTCCCATAGCTGGTACTGCTAATATCAGTAATTTCCTAAAAGTCGCAAATCAGTTCACTACGTCTTGACTCCATTCACATTCTTTGTTCGCCAATGATTACTTATTTCTAGTAAGCTCACAGATTTTATGACTTAATATTTAACTAGTTATTATTTTCTATATCATCCTCCATATTTCTTATATATTGGTCTATTATTATTATGCTGAAAAGATACACACAACTTCATTTTTTATTTCAATATACAATTTACAATTTACCCATGTGGCTCAACATACAAATATTGCATGAAAAATATCCTAAATTAAATTTAAAGACCTTGAATAGAATACGTACAGTGAAAAAATAAAAGAATGAGAAAAATGAAAAAAAAAACTCCAAATAAAACCAAATTGCAGGCGCACAGGTGAGCTAAACAAAATTATCTTCACTTCCTTGCTATTTGCCGTTGTAATGACTTAAACTGTGCTATGAAATTTCAAATAGGAGCCAAATTAAAGACCAATTTGTCTTTTTTATACGACATTCTGGTTATTTGAGAGTTAATACCATTTTATTTATTACTAAATGGCAATAAATAGTCTAGACCAGAGTACGTACCTAAATGACTGCAGGCTTACCCAAATGAGGGTATTTTCTATGTAAATATGTGTGGGTGTATGTGTGTATAGTTGTGGGAATAAGCAAATGGGAATCATTTGCTTTTTTAACGGGCATTTTACAAATTTTTTTACGTGCATATAGAGCAACGAAAATAAAAATTAATTTGTGGTTTTTTTTTTTTTTTTTTTTATTAAGAGTCATGCGCTAATTGCAAATGAAAACAAAGTGAAATTAAATGTATTTTAATTAGTGTATGAGTTTCGATTGGTATTTTTAATTTAGAGAAAAAACTAGAATTTAAGTATAAAATGGATGCAGTTACAGGAAGTGTGACAGTTTTTGTGGGTTCTCAACTTTTATATTTTTACTTATTACAAGGCTTTTGCTATTTCAATTCGTTTTTGGTTAAAACAGCACAAAGCAAAGCTCCCAAAAAAAGGAAGCGGAGTAGGGTTAGGTTAGGTTGAAACTGCCAGATTGTTTACCGGTATGGAATCCCCGTTCCCTGCTATTTAAACCACTGTGTGGCAACTAAGCACAGGTCGCCTCTTCAACCCAGCTAGGCCACTTCTTACAGGGGATACCCAGCCAGCTAGTTCCATGGTTCTCGATGAGTAGCCGTAGTGCTATGGACAAGTCAGATTTCCAACAAACGGCGGCATTCTAAACTCTATAAAAGCCTAGACCTTGACTTTGCCATGCCAAGAACATTGTTCGCATCTCGGATTCATTCCTTTAATTCATAACTAAGTTCTTGTATTTAGTCAGTAAGAATTTAGCACTTAAGGCTATTCTGTAAATCGAGTCTGTTAGATTGCTGTAATTGTAGACTTCGTAGACTCAATAAAGGAATAAAATAAAAATCCGATTTCGAAAAATTGAGTTAATTTTTTTATATGGACACGTTTTTGATATATTTATTTTCAATTTACCGTTATTAAGTTAAAAATTAAATCCCATATGTCCCATATCTTACGAACGATATGGAGAAATATATTAGGAAATACGCGACATCGTCCTCAATAAAAAAAAATTATCAAAAGTTTCCGGAAATTTTGAGCCACTTGAAACCTATACTTCATTTGAATTGAAAAGCTTCTAAAAATTCTGATTAAAGCTTTTCACAATTTTTGTTTAAGTATTTTGAAATATTTACAAGGTGTGATACTTTGATTTATATAATTTATGTTACATAGTGTGTTTTTTAACAAAATTTAAAAAAATTATATATATGCTTTAAAAAACCTTTGGTGGGAGAATGTAAGTACGTTGGACTGCGTCTCGCAAAAAAGTAAGCTTCTAGTTTCAAAACTTACTTTGAGGGAATTTTAGGGATCCTTCGCGTGCCCTAAAAATAGCCTACATTATTTTGTTTAGTTACTTATTTATTTTTCAATTCAAAATTGGGATATATCGTTCAAATATAATTTTGAGTACTTTTTTTTATAAGGTTTCCAATGAAAGAAATGCATCGCTAACTAAAACGTTAATTTAATGATGAGGTAAAATTGTTGCCAAAATTAATACTGGAATGATATATAGTACGCATTTTCTTATCTTTTGCCGATATACCACGCTTTAGAATCAAGTTTTAAATAAAGCATTTGAAAATGATTTTTGGCTTTTTTGCAGTTTTTAGGATCAGTCAAGAGCGAAAGCTTTTACTACCCCAAAATCCTCTCAATATAAGCCTTCAAACTAGGGAACCGATCCGGTCTTTTGTACACAGAATATGCCACCCCCATTTGACCGAAGAACAAAACAAAAAATTTACAAATCCTTTTTAGAACAAAAATACAATAATTACAATTTAGAAAATAGTCTGCCGTGGGTGATCGATCGGCTGAGATTTGAACGCGTGGTACATCCGACGATGATACGCATAGGCTATATGCTCGGTTACGCTGGTCGACAATTATTGGACCAAAATTTTCCTAGAAAGATTTTTTTCTTACTTTGCTTTTGACGAGTATTTATATAGTTTATTTACATGAAAAACGTTGCCTTTATTTTATGTTGCATAAGGCATTGCTGATCCGCGTTGTACATAGCATTTCCAGAAAAACTTCAGCGACAGCACAGCTTATGGCTTTAAAAAAAATTCAACAAACTTCAGCATAGGATCAACATTCATTTTCCAACATAATAATTGCTTAAAATATTTATTTGATTTTATAATTTTGCATTCAAAATTTAGTGACCTTAATTTGTGGTTTATAAACATTTGCATAGCGAAATTAAATTTATCTTTTAAGGCGAACCTTTTTTCAAAGAATTCGTGCTTATTCCATTCACGGCTAATATTCTGCGAAAAATATTACTTTTGTTGCTTGCATTGAGCCACAAAAAAAAAAAAATTTCATGGAACTAAAATAACTTTTTAGTCTTATAAAGTTAGTATAAGCCGGTCGTTGGTAATTCATATATTAAATACCTTAAAAATTTTTTTGCCATTCGTGAAATTAATGAAAATAATTGATGTGCGCCCATTCACTCTTTATCCTCCCCTACATACGGCATAAATTTTCCGTGGCACTTGCTATGGATAAATTCATTATATATTCTTGTTTATTTTTTTCCATTCACTTTTGACACCAACAGCAGCGACATGTAAAATGGGCGGGCAACGCGTCGAAATACAAAAAAAAAAAAAGAACAAGTAAATAAAATGTGCAAACAAAACAAACATCAGTAATTACAATTTAAAAAAATGTTTTCATGTTAACAGAAAGGAAAACAAAAATATTAACACATTTGCATAGTTGAATTTTAAATTACGGTTATCGAGTTTGTGGGGCAAAGCAGTTGGATTATGGCTGTATGTAGTCAATGTACATTTTTATATGTTTACATTTCTATTAACATGTTCATAAATTTAAAAAAGAATTAAAAAAAAAATATTGGTGGAATAATATTATAATACTAGAGGGCCTTTTAAGCAGCGATTAGATTTTTAAATTAACTCTAAAAAAAGAGTTTAAGTTCGCACTTATTGTATCCAATAAATCTGTTAGCGTAATACAATTAATTTTTAAAACTTTATAGACAATTAGGGGGTTTTAAATAAAAACAAACGAAATGAGAAATTTCCCATTTGCTGTTCGCTCTTCTTATTTCTATTGGTTATTATGACAGAGAGCAGGCATTTGAAAAATATTCAATTATAGTAGATACATGGCTAACCAAGCAATCAATAAAATTAATTGAGGCAATAACACAAAATATGAAATTCAATGCCAGAATTTTGAGTAAATGTTGAATTGGCGATGAAAAGTATTGCGGAGTGTGCGTAAATGCTCGAAAATACCCAACCAGCAAGAAAATGTGTGTTTTTCGCACTATGCATTTTCTGGTAATTTTTTGCATCTGAAAAAATGCTGAAAATAATTTTTTTCGAACGGTTTTCGAAGTATGGAAGTTTCAAAGCCAAAAAGTAAAATGCAAATAATAATCGTGGGAAAACTACGAGATATGATTTTGAGGTGCTGATTAGCGGCGCGATTGGTGCATTGCTAATCAAATGATTTTTTTTTTTTCAAATTAAATAAATGTTAGTATGCCGTAAAATAAAAATTCACTGTTCAATAAAGTTAAATAAAATTAAAAGTTTAAGTAAAAACAAATATTTTTTTTCCAAATTATTATTAAATACAAATTACAAAAATTAAAGCAAAATAAATTGTATCGTAATTTAATAAATTCATAGTAATGAAAAAAATAAAGCTTTTTATCTTTTTTTTTTTGCTCTAGTCTTTCTAAATGCGTTCCCCGATAACAGCTTTTGTGCATCACAGTTTTGTTTCTCACACGAACAGTGCAAATGCTTCACAAAACATATCGTCAAATTATTAAAATATTTCGCAGGTTGGGTAGATGTGCACGTAATTTAAGTTAAATGTGTTTTTAATTGAATTTCATTGAACTTGATAAAATAATTAATCACTCATCGAATTAATTTAATACAAATTAAATTAAGAACTTTTATAATCAATTATTACTTTAGTTATTAAATATTTAAATTTTTAATAAAGCAACACTTTACTAGACAGCTTGCTTTTCTTCTTTTAATTTACACGGTGAGTATTCTAAATATATCTGGCGTACTTTACATCACTTTTTTCATACTTTTTTCTGCAAACACTAAGTATGTATTTCCATTAAGGTAAAAAAGTTTAAACCAAATTTGATGATGTTGTTTGCGCAAATGGAATCTATGCAACGTTCCTTCGTTAAATTTCGCCAGCAACATGTAGTTGGATTGCCGTAAAATGTTGCTAGCAACCAAAATGATTGAAGCGCCTAAAAGTTGCCGCATAAAAGCCAATGTAAACAAATAATATAAAAACAATTCCTTAAATAAAGTGATGAACTGTCATTTTTCTTGCAATTTTAAATGACAAGTGCCTTTTACAAGCTGTGAAAAAATGTTGCTAGCGACATGTTGCCAAAATGTTGTGAGCCTTTTCACAGCGTGTATAGAGTACAAGTTTGTCGTGGAAATGTTGGGGGGAATTTCACGGATATTTCACGGCAAACCATTTTATATGGATTTTGATAGCTCACTTATCTCGGATATCTGAGCTATTAAGAATATAGTATAACAAAATATTTTTAATAATAATATTTTTACAATGGCCAATTACCACATATGTTGCAAAATCTATAAATATTAGAGGAAAACTTTCTGTTTCTGATGTTTTCAGTTTGAAATAAATTTCCGGCAGTTGTAAATAATGTTGCGCTTGTAAATCTTTGCACGGTAATTTACCAAAGTACAAAGAACACAAATGTCAAACGCTGTGCTAACTTTGACAGCTCGTTTGGCAGCTATCCCGATAGGAAATTCTATACCATTATATTGTGGCAACAAATAAATATATCACTAATACATTAATTACTTTTATTATAGTTGACAACCATGTTGTCAGATATGTAAAATTTCACAAAAAATTGTAATTAAAAAAGTTACATAAACAAATTTTAAACACAAAAAAAATACGAATAAGTTTGATACCTTTAAAAAAGGCTAATTAAATAAAATATTTACATACACAATACATTCAACAAAAAGAGTTTGAAAAAAATGGAAAATGATGTTGCCAGATATGAAAAATAAAAATTAAAAAAATTAATGTAAATGGAGCGCATTAATGATATTTTACTAAGAATGTATACTTTAATTTAAGTAAAATATTTAAAAAACAAATTAATATAGGGTTGCCACTTTTTGGAAAAATTATAACAAATTTATTTAAATAAAATAATTGCATATTTAATAAATTTCATTAAATTAAACACAAATTATATAAAATAGTAAAATGTTGGCTCGTTTCGCTGAAAGAGCGTTGCCACCTGCTTGCAAAGTCAAATTTGATTAAATTGTACACAAATTATGTAAGACATTAAAATATGAATGTCAAACGATTCCTTTCGGGGAAAAGATTTAAGGAAATATTTTAAAGAGGGTTGCCACCTCTTTGAATAGTCAAATTTAATTAAGTTATCCAAAAGTTATATGAAATACTAAAATATGGCTATCAAAAGGCTCGTTTCGTTGAAAAAAAGTTTAATAGATATGCATATTTGGAAGAGGTTGCCACCTGTTTGAAAATTTGAGCTAAATGTGAGAGAAAGCGAAATGCACAATTAATAAATAAATGTAAGCCGAGTTTTTCTAGTATTAGTAATAAATACGGCGCTTTAATTTTCGAACTTAAAGCCAGGTTGGATAAAGCAACTGTTTGGTTATTCTAATTATTTTATTTGTCGATATTTCCATCTCAACTTGCGGTCATCTTCAGGACTGTCGATCACGCACAGGCGAATAATATATTTAGATTGTTTCGTTATTTTTTTTACGTTTTATCCAACCCGGTCTTAAGTTCGAATTATGAATTTTATTGCAGATTTTAATTAAAATCTTGGTCCTTAAAATTCGGCAAAAATAAACAGTTATTTCATTATGCGCAGTACCGAAATTTTGATAAGATTTTTTTTACAATTTTATTTTTCGTAAAAAAAAAATAATTTATGAAAACTTTAATAGTGTTTTTGTTTTGTTTTAGACTTTTTTTGCCTGATAGACTTTTTGGAGATCGCATAGCTAATTAGTTTTGCTCGCTGACATCGCTCCCATTTCTTCCTTTTGCAGCGTGGAAGCGCTAAGTGTTCACACTAATAGCTCGTTTTGGGCTATTCGATTGCAATATGCGCTCTGCTGTGGCTCAGCATTTTCCTATGAATGCAATTAAAATGCTGCAAATGACTTTGCCTCAGCGCATCCTGTGAATTTCAATTTCCGATATGCGCTTGCTCTTCAAAGCATGTCTGCTTTCAAATTTTCTATATGCCTTTATCAGTTATCTCAAACTCAAGTTAAATGATCGCAAAATTTCTTGTCAGTTTACTATTAAGGCGTGCAATACTCGTAGAACACATAATTGTTTTCTATTTGATGTTGTTGTTAATTAATTTTGTTAAAATTGTTTTTGTTGCTGTTGTACGCACACCCATACACATTTGTGCTTTCGGTGTTGGTATGGAAGTTTGCATGTGAATATTTAGTACATGTTATTCTAAAAGCATTGTTTTCCTACATCTCAGCACATTGCTGCTTCATTTTCCTTCTAAACATTCCCCGTTGCTGCTGTGAATTTTAAAATAGAAATCAATTTGAATCCTAGTTGTTGTTTTCCCTTTTGTTTTGAAAGCAGAACAGCAAGGCAGACTTGTAGGCGCCGGGAAGACAAATATCTCAAACCGCCCACACAAATATGCAATATACTTATGTGAGCAATGTGTGTATTTTGGAACCACATCTAATACAGCTGGGAGTGCATGATGTGTGGGCATTACGTAGGTATACGCACCCGCTTATTGTATTGTGTAATAATAGTTTGTCTTTGGCGTGTGTTCGTCTTTCTGCATTCATTTGTTTTTTATGTCTTGTTCTTTTCCATTTATGTTGCTCTGCTTGCCGTCAAAGTCAAAGCTTTCTGAAGTTTCGACTAGGAAAAAATTACAAAATACATAAATCCTATATTTAAATCTAACTAATGTGCTTTGACTGGCTGCCTTGCTTTATTGTATAATGAGGGGTGTTCCGTGAGTATTGCGATTTGACAAAAGTGGTGATGCTTGCTAAAATTTAATCTCATTCGCAATGATTGTGGTAGGCTGCGAGATTTTTTTTTGAGTAGCATATCAATTTGTATGCATGTATGCACGTACATATATCTATGTATGTATTATGTGTGCCCATCAGAACCGACATTGATATGTAGCTTTTGGCTCTGTTCAGGACCATTTCGGTACTATTTTCGGACAAGATATTTTGGGACCATTTCAGGACCTTTCAGTAGTTAGGGGCTGGTTTAACACTACTACTACTACGACTACTAACACTACTCACTGTTACTACTATTTTTTTAATGGTACTACTAATTACTTTTGATATTTTTACCAATGATGCTAATGATTATTACTACCATTTTGACTAATTTCTACCTCTTATTACTACTACCATTTTGACTAATTTCTTCTACTATTTTTACTAATACTACTAGTAACTAATTTCTACTACTATTTTTGCTAATCCTTTTACTTATCACTACTACTTTTTTACTACTTTCTACTGATATTTTTATTAAAGCTACAATTAATAGCTACTTTTTATTTTACTAATTTCTACTACTGTTTTTTTTTACTTATTTCAACTACTATTTTTCTAATGCTATTACTAATGCTACTTGTTACTACTACCATTTTTACTAACATCTACTACTTATTACTACTACTATTTGCACTAGTCTCTTCTACTATGTTTACTATTGCTACTATTAATTACTACTTTTGTTTTTACTAATTTCTAAAATTTTTTTACGTATTTCTACTACTATTTTTACTAATGCTATTACTAATTACTACTAATTTTTTTTACTAATTTATACTACTATTTTACAATTTAAAAAATTTTTTAGTACTATTTTTACTAATGCTACAATTATATATTACTACTATTTGTTGAAATTCCTATTACTATTTTTACTAATGGTGTTACTTATGTCTGCTACTATTTTTACTAATTTCTACTGCAATTTTTACTAACGCTGCTACTTTTTACTACTAACGACTACTCCCACTACTACTCTTATATTTAACTCTATATTTTAATGGAGTCGGTTTTATTTCTGGGTCGCGTTTTTTTTTCGAGACGTTGTGAACGTACGGGCGTGCCTTTAAAATTTTTTCTCGAGGAAAAAATCGAATAAACACAGGGACACATTCTTCCGGTAATTTTTTGCAACACAAAAGTGCAAGGATTATTTTGTTTTTACCAAAAAACAAAAGTATTTAGCTTAATACCATACGGCGAACTTTTTGTTTGCCAACAATGGTACAAATTTGTCAAGTTGGTAACACTGCGTATTATCTTAGTAGATATTTACAGTTTACAGTTAATCAGATTTGGTGGTGTTTTTTTTAAATAATATTCCCAATGTTTGTATGTACATAGTTCGGTCCATAACAAAAATCATAATATTAAAAATGTCACACTTTGCTTAAAATTTAAAAGAATTTTTTTAATTTGAAGTTTTTTAACCATAATTTTCGGACAATTTTTGAATATGCAGTTTTGTAACAAGTCTCGGGAGAAAAGAAAATTGCGTTGATTTTCAAGTTTTCTTGAAATTTTGACCTTGAAACATTATGTTTTCAATTAACGCATCCGAAAAAATTCATAAAAAATATTCAAAAATTTCTGTTGTCAAAAAAAAAAAACCATGCGGTTAGCTCTTTGAGCCACTGTATATCTAAGTTGAAGTATTTCGTAGTGCATGTTAAACATTACAAGCATATTATTTACTGCTATTTAATCTTAAGCTGCTAGTGTTAGGTACAACATATTCCGTCATAGTCATAAATAATTAGAGGGACTTCATCAGTTTCATTAAGTATTCAGCAAACCAGAGCATCCAAAATGAAGATGAAGTATGTGGCGCGCCGCGGCAAAGTCGTGTCTGGTTCGTGGTACTGGCGCTGCAGCAATGCTTGCCGCAACTGACTGCAACTCGACCTCATTACATGCTGCCGAAATTGTTGAGTCAGTCAACGTGTACGAAATACATACATATATTATATAAGTGGAAATGACTAAGCTACACTCTCAGTGCCACTGGCGTCTTTCTGCGCCAACCATAGTCCCTTCTCAACCAACCCACACACTCACTCACAACTCATGTACCGACTAGGTTAGGGAAGAAGCAGTGGCATAGCATGTTTGTTTGTTGTTTTTGGTTGTTATGTGCCTAACTAAGTAAGTAGCTTCACGCCCTTCGGTGTCTTATGTTGCAGCAGCTGTTACAACTTCAATGTTACAGTGCTGCCCGGGGTTTGTGTGACCAATTAATCTAGAAAATTAATTTTGTATCTCAGTTGAAATGTGCGCGCGTGTGTGTGTGCAAAACACCTAAATGTTGCCTAACGCTAGGCGCACACTGCTACCACCTTGTAGCCAGGTGATAGATAGTCTGATATCCGCATTGAAGCGCAAACTTATCCAGAATATTGGCCAACCGCATTTGAACGCGCAAATCTGATTTGCATTTCATGATTGGTATTGGATTGGTAGCAATTAATTGGCGATCTCTTTATTGCAACTTCGTTAATTATTTTCAACAATATTTTCGAATTGATAATTGTAAGTTGTTGCTGCCGAAGTGTTCAGTAACTAAACAAACATGAAAAAGAGAGAAAAAATAAGGGCGAGGTTTTCAAAAGCTTGTTAATAAAAATTTTAAAAGTAGAACTCAAAAGTTTGTAGGGATTAAAAACGTATGAAATGGCAATTACGTGCATTTCTTAATCCACGAAAATAGTGGCTCTTCAATCTGCAGCAAATGTAGCTTTCCTAACGAAGTACTGAAGCTCGCACAATACACGATACCAATAATAATGTGGAATGGGCGCATAACAACCTTGGTACGGGCCGAGGTCGATCTAAGACCTCCGCTGTCCTTTGTAACCGGCATCCGGTTGGATTACAACTCCAGTCCGAAAGAACGGGTTTCAAAGCCGCGCTGCCCAGGCAGTTCGAATGAACTGGATGCCAAGACGCGCTCACTCTTTTATGGAGTTCTCTACAGGACTGTCACCAATCATTTCTTCGTTGAGCGGAAAACTTAGCTCAATAAGGATGAATGGATTTGTGTGAAGCTTTTTAGGCATATTTTTAATATTTTGCAAGTATTTACCCAGCCTGTTAGGCAATAACCACTGCGTCTTTAACCGATTATCAAAAACTTTACTGCGCAAGGCTTGACCTTATATTTAGCCTCCACCTTGCGTTTCTCCAGAGGAAATCCATATATCCATATGGCACGAAATCCATTTCGGGCCATGCCATCAAAGCGAGGAAGCTGCCAAGTCTGGCAGCTGATAAGCACGGGTGCCGAGATCCACTGCATTGCCAGCACAAGCAACCGGGAGGTACGGTTTGATATAGATGTCTTCCATGTACTTGGTGGCTTCTCCAGCCAAGCTAGCCAATTCTCTGAATCTGACTATAAGACTGTGCTCTAAATCAAACTATTTTCTAACATTCGCGACCAATCTTGCCAGTGGAACTGCGCCACTAAGCCCTAGGCGTGGCAGTTTATCATTTCGAATGAAGCAAATTTCCCTTTCGCAACTAAAAGAGTGGGTTTTTTTGGTCGTTAGCCTGTATGTGATGTAGATCGCCGCGCAATACGCTTTATCCGAGGTATTATAAAATCCATTGCCACGGAGCAAATTTAACCAGTCAAGGAGTGTCGTTGTCATAGATGACAGACAGATTTTATTGCAAATTATTGCCACTTTAATAAAGCTATGCACCTGGTGCATTCGACCTAATCAATGCCATTAAGCCGAAGGTCTTGGAGTAGAATCTTTGCTTGAATCGTCACTGGGACAGCCATACGACAGAGCCAACTTTTTTTGTATGTAATGTAATTTTATTTCTCACGCATTGCTAAAGACAAATGTTTGGCTATATAACGGAAACTAACCATGGACCGAATTTATGTTTTATGTAGTTACTGTGAAGCTATTTAAAATTAGGCAAAATGAGAGAAGCTGTGATGGAATATTGCAGAGAAAAGAACAACGTTTAGTAGTAACGCAATTGAATTGCTCTCAGCACAGCCAATGCCAAATAATTACTCTTTCCGTCATTACATCTTCTATCCTTCTTAACAACGCAATTATTTTCCAACATGCTACAAAAGAAAAAGTTGCACTCGCCCCACTTCCACTTCCACAACTTTGCACATACTTACATTTTCATTCAATTTCGCACATTGCATTAAATTTTAATGTTAAAAGCGTTGCAAGAAATTTAAAGTACTACAGAGCAATAATTATATTCAAACCGATTTAGTTTACATTCAAACACAAAAAGCCACTTTATCAGCGCAAATTTATATAACGAAACTGCCCTGAAATGAGTAAGAAAATTCAGGCAAATACACAAAAACACAGCTATGAGCCAACTGTCTAGCATTCTATGGTAAGTTGCTGCCAAATAGTGCAACATTTTTGATAGCAGTTCGTAGATGAACAGTCGTAGCTACTTCGAGGAAGAGTGTATCAAAATTAGTTAACTTCACTAATTTGTAAAACTTTCTGTGTGCGACGAGTCAGAAAACAAGCCACTTTTTGCCGTTATACTATTTGTTACTACGCATGCAATTACAACAACAACAAAAAACCAAAACTATGAATGCGCCACATACTAACTACATTATTTTATCACTCATACCACCTGTTGTACCGGCGCGTAACAGAACAAACAAGAAAAAAAAAACAAAAAACTAAAAAAAAAACACAAAGCGAACGCGACAAGCAACGTCTGCAATGTGCCACACAGTGCGGAAGTGTGTAGCTAGCAATTTGTTGTGCCACCCAGTGAGTGTCCAGAACACAATGGCAGAACGAACACGACATACAGACAGGCAGACAGACTAAAGAAGGAAGTAAAGCGAGCGATGGACGATCGGTTGGAGGGGTGAGGGAGTGTGAGTGTGCAGTGCAGTGCAGCGTTGTGTTGGGGCAAATGTGTAAAAAGTAATTGTGAATGGCAGCCACTAGTAGAGAGAAAAATAAAATGCAATCGTTGCTTTTGTGGCCAAATATATTTAGTTTGTAAAAAGCGCACTACATAGGAGCATTTAGTGTGTGGAGGCAAAGAATTTCTTTTGAAATTGGGAACAGCTGTTGGAATGTCAAGAGCAGTCAAAAAACACAATGCCGGCTAGCGCAAGAGTAGTGTTTCGGTGAACATGATACATTTAGGCTCTGATTTCTTTTTTATAGAAAAAATTAAGTTTAAAGTGAACTTTTGCTAAAATGTGAGCTATTTATAAAGCTATTTTAGGGTTTACATGAAAAACTGGTTAAAGGGGAAATTTGAATTTTTTAAATAGCCATAGTGTTTTTTTTCTTAAAGAAGGTTTATAAAATTAGTAATTTTTTTAAAAAATTTTTTGCAAAATATTATTATTTCGAAATCAGCAAGAGAAAAATCCTCAAATTTTAAGTGCATTTTTTTATTTGTTATTAAATAATTCATATAAAGTATCCTTCGCCATTTCGGTAAAGAGTGGACCAAATATAAAATAAGTATTAAAATGTTAGCACGCTTTGCCTATAAACTCTATAAAATGATTAAAACGACATAACTAGATATTGAAATATTTATATTAAGTAATCGTTACAAAAGTCAAAATTGGCACATCAGTAATAAAATTCACGAAATGTTAGAAAATTTCAAACTAATTCCGAAATAATAGGGGGATAGTCCCAAAACAGTACTGAAATGATCCTGAGATGGACCTGAAATAGCCCGGAAATAGTCCTAAAAAATACCTAGCCACAAAATTGGTCCGAAGTGACTCCCGAAAAGATCCGGAACTGATCCCGAAAAAGCTGGTCTAAAAATATTTCCGAATTGGTGCCGCAGTTCTGAAATTATCCTGAATAGACCTGAAAAAGTCCTGAAATTATCTCGAAATAGGCCCAAAGTGAACCCGAATAATTTCGAAATAACCTGGAAATGGCCCTAAAATAGTTCCGAAACGATCCAGAAATAAACTCGAAAATGTTAAAATTGTCTCGAAGTGGGCTAAAACTAGTCCCCAAAAGATACTGAACTGATCCCTAAATGATCCTGAAATGAACGCGAAATAGTCGTAAAATTGTCCCAAAATATCTAGTCTCAAAATTGTCTCGAAGTGGCCCACAACTTGTCCCAACCGTGCTCGAGTTGATCCCTAATTGATTCTAACATGAACCCGGCAAAGTGCTGTAAGTTTCCGAAATGGTTCCAAAATGTACCCAAACTGAGTCCAGAGTAGCCTTAAAAAGTTTCAAAAATGATAACAAACTGATCCTGAAACGAACCCGTAACAGTGCTGTGATGGTTTCGAAATAATTAGTTCTGAAATGGTCTTCAAAAAGATCTCGGAATAGTACCAAAATTATCCCGAATATTTCCTAAAAGTCCCTAAATAACTAGTCCGACAATTGTGGTGCCAAGCTTCATATGTACTTCCAAATTTACTTATGGATAGTGATATCTACGTTCGCATGACCTCACAAAATCGTCGTGTCGCGACTTCGTGACACAACTTTGTGATGCGACGTTGAAAAATTACTCTCATTTTGGTAAATAAATTTCACTTCAAAAAAAGTGTATAACTCCAATAAGCAATACGATAAAACAAAAAATTATAAATATATCTTTCCATTAATTATATTTCTTTATGAACTTAAGTCCTCTGTTCTTAATTTGGAAAGTTTGAAAAAAACAACAGCAGTCAAAGCGGCAGAAGTTATAGTTGCTATTTCCGAGATCACTACAACTCCTCATCAGCTTTCTTTCTAGACTTATTAAGAACTTTATTTCCTTTCCGCTCACAATAATTTTAGATAGCGGTTGTGATATTACCCTTACAACTCCTAACTGATAAATGAATACCTCTATCACGCATACAAAAATTAAATTTTTATCACAAATAAGCTGCACGCTGTATTATTGGCAGTTGCTCTAAAGCCTGCAGAATTAGGTCAGTAAAATTGACAACAGTGCTCCGCCTTTTTAGTGCTCTTAATGGTTGCGAGTTTCGCCTTAGGCATGATTTTCACCAAAAATGGATACGGATTGGATTTTCAATTTGTAATGCGCACAGTTACCTATAATAAATACCACAAATGCGCAATCATTTCTGTACTGCCCACTAGCGCACTACGTCAACACAAATGTGGCATTACATAAACGATGCATGTCATAACTATAGCACAACCACATATTGAAAAGTTTGTATTATTTATATTGATTTATTTAGTTTTAGTTATTTTGGTTTTAATAAATTTAAGTTTCAAATTTTGTTCGAATAGTGGGGAAAAATCAACAAACTTTACATGAAATTTTAGAATTTAAAATTTTTAGGAAAAAATTGAGTACGCAGTTTTATAGCCCATTAATTTCTGATATAATAAAGTGCCTACAAATTACCGTTAATTTTTGAAACATTTTTTACTGACGCTATTCCACGAATTCGTCCGTAGAACGTATGCTCTGATTTTTTTTGTATGGAGAAAACAGAGGAACATTCTCAGTAAATAAATTGCCAAAAATCAACGGTAATTTGCAGCTACTTGAAATTTGTACTTTTTTATAGTAAAACTAAATGGGCTATAAAATTGCGAACTAAAATTTCATAAAACTAGGCTAAATCTAAAACAATTTACCAAAAATTTTAAAATCTGACGTATAGTTTGTTAAATTTTTTCTTCGTTCGAACAAAGTTTTAAATTTGGATTTATTTCAAGAAAAAATTAAAACTCAACAAAGGAAAATAAATGGTAAAAACTTGTCTATAGCTTGTGCTATAATTATGGCATGCTGCATACTAAATTAATTTATCATTTTAAAATCTTGTATAAGATGCGTTTATTTTTCTTTCCTATTCGAGCAAATTTTGAAACTGGGATTTAACTGGTGTTTGTTCTAGAAAGAAATGTTGTACTATAGCCATGAGACGCACTGTATGTATATGCTTTCTGAAAATGGCATTGGTCTGTTGTTAAGCTAATTTTTCATCTCATTATTTATTATGCATTCGGAACGCGTGAGCTTTGGCTGAGCTTGCTGTAAATGAATATGCAAAAAAGAACAGCAAGTGCAGCAGTAATAATGCCATGTTTATAACAATGACAATTTTAGTGTGCAAATGAGGATTAACGCAGTGCTCCGCGACCATCAACGGGATGCTAAACAGAAAATGATGCCGTAGCTTGGGTCACTACTTAAAAATGTAAATAGAATGCATTAGCCGGTAATACTCAATAATAGAGGAGAACCAGAATGAAAAAATACAGGTTATATTCACGTACGCCCCATTAAAGTTGTGAAATTCATAAATGAGTGTGTGAAATGCGGGCGACTCCAAAAACTCGATGATGAGATGGCAGTTGAGCCGCACAAAATGACTACGGCAAACTATTGGGATTGTGCACAATTGGAAATTAGATAATTATTATCCAATATATGACCGGTGGAAACATAAATTGTTATGACATGCAACTTGTAACATCTACTATGTATTCTGCCATTTAAATATTCGATTTTGAGTGCGACATTGGAAATTGAATGAGATTTTTAGTTGGAAACTATGAAAGAGTTCGACCAGCTAAAGAAATAATGAAAAATGCAACGGAAGCGCATAGCTTGACTTCTCTACAGCGATAGTGAGTTTATGTAATAATTTTAATTTTTTAAGAATTGTTTTTCTTTTCAATATGTAGTATTTTTTAAAAATTTGAATTAAGCATATGGATCAAAACTATGGAGGTGAGTTTATAAACACATGCTTAAAACTTTATACTCAATGTATAATAATTTAACAGTTTTTCATCAGATTTTTAAGCTTTGTAGCTGATTAAATTGCAGTAAAATAAAGTAAAATTTTTCGTGGCTAACAAACCTAGTTGATTTTTGATAATTTTTATTTGCTGGCGATTTTGCGCATTTCGATTCATATAAAAAAATTACACCATTCGTTTTGGAGGAAAAAATAAAATGTTCTGAAATTTGTTTCGTAGCATATGTATTAAATTTCAGTAAAATAAAATAAATTTTTGAAGTGACTATAAACTACCGTTGATTTTTAGAAATCTTGTGTATGGCATTTGTTTATTTTTATCGAATAAACAAAAAATTTATTTTTATATGAAAGAAAACCGAAACAGCTGCGGTAAGAAAAATTCTCAAAAAACAAGTGTAAGTCCATTTAACTTAAGACTTGCACTTTATAACTTTATAAATTTAAAATTTTAAAATTTTAATAGCAATTTGTTAAGATTTTGCAGAATATTTGTTATATTATTATAGAATACAAAGAAAACTTACCTCTTATAAAACCAGGGCTACATATGTAATAGCGTTAGTTTTATCAATAAATAAAATTTATTGTTTTTTGCTGAAATAGTTGATATTATAAACGGTGTAAAATGTATAACAGAATTTAAATTATTTCGTTAACTATGAAAGAATAATATCAAAAAGAATTTTGTTCAATTTTGTGCCTATAAAAATCCTTATTAAAAAATACAAACACAATTTTTATAGGTGATATTTTTAGGAAAATTATTGTAGTGAAATGTCTACAATTTTTTTGTTTTTTAATAAAGAACAGAACAATATAACATCTTAAAAATTATTTCATTTATCAATTATTGAAAAAAACTTTTTTTGTATATATCAAATTACGAGCTCAAGTCCACTTTTTTAATTGGAAGGTATTGAAAAAAGACAACCAAAGTCACGTGACACATATATCTTGCGCAAATCCATTACATACATTTTTTTGAGCTGATATCAAAAATAATTTTTGAGCTCAAGGCCTGTCTTTATTTGGAAAGTATTGAAATGTGAAGGATGTAGGTAGGTGGAAGATAAAGCACAGTTCACATGTTGGCTTCGGTTAGCGTCCCATAAAAAAAAATTTCGAAAGGATTTTTAGCTCTCTTTTAAGTGTTTGAAGTTGTCGCTTTTTCAGTTATTTTCTATCAGAAAAAATACAGTAAAATTTGATGAAATAATAATTTTTATTTTGGAATTATTCCGGAAAGTTAGAACATGCTATTATTTTTAGAATCGATAAGCTTATTTTTGATGTTAGTTTTTAACTAAAAAATTTACGATATTCAGCTTATTTATGAAAATCAGAACAGTATTAAATTTTTCGCCAGAAGTCTTTACTTACTAAATCAAAAAGGAAATTACATAACTGTTTAAAATTTGCATGCCTTTTTGCCTCACTATCCAGTGCGGATTCGATGTGGATGTGGCATGCGATAATCGGCCGTTTAAAACACCATCTAAATAAACACAACAAAAAGTACAGCACACTAACACTACACATTAAAGTTTCGTCGATGTCAATGAGTTTACTGTAACCACAACAACAAAATGTCCTATCAAAACAATCTCAAATTTGAAGCATTAAATGGCGACCACAACACATCAAACAGGCAACAAGCGGAAAAAGCGGAAAAAGCAGTGCAAAATGAAACGTCTCACCACCACAACCGCTACATTGGCAACTGATGTGTACCAATCACAAATACATATCTACAATATCTACGTATAGGTTTGTATGTACGTATGCCGCGCATAATGACACTCAATGAATGCCAAAATGGGCATGTGAATAAAACAGAAATAACACTTTCGACAAACACATTCCAGGATAAGCACGTCTTTGATTTTTGATTTTTGATTTTCGATTTTCGGTCGTCGCTCTTCGGGTACAGTGCGGGTTTTTTGGCAATCAATTATTGTATTGACTAAGAAAGAACTTTGAAAAAAATAAAAAAAAACCATTTCATTTTGTCGCTTTATATACTTTTTTTAGGATCGTACAATTCAGATATAGTTTTATTTTTTTGCACAATATTTTTACTTAAATTTGAGAATTGTTTTTTTTTTTTTTTTTGGTGGCAGTTTATCTTCAAACCGTTAGAACTTCTGAATCCTTTGGCAATCCTTCTCGAAAAATATCTTATCTAAAATATAATTTTTCCATCTTTTTCAAATAATGATTTTAAATGATGATTTAGTCAGAAAAACTATGCGTATATGGACGAAAATTTTCGAAAATTAAAAAATATAACTAAAAAAAAAAAATTCTGGGGAAAATTATGAAGAAAATCAAATTTATAATATATAACTTTTCCAACGATACCCCATTTATTGCAATTGGTTCAATAAAAGGTAGAAATACATATGAGTTTTGACTAATTTTTGCTAGGGACTTTTTTGTTTTTTACCACCTCTATAACTTCTGTGAAAAAATTGTCAAAATTATTGTATGCCCATCTCCACTAGTTTGAGCATGAATTTAGCCCATGCGCAAAGTTTGAGCGAAATCGAAGTACGAGTTGCAAGATCACCACTTTTTGTTACGTTCAATATGGAATGAGAGTATAATTGATGAATTTTACATAAATTCATGTTGATTTTTTATATAAATTTTTTGTGTTGGCGCTCTTGCAAATCTTCATTTCAAATTTCAAGAGAAAAATTTCATAAAAATGCCGAAATCATCTGAAAATTTGTCTCAAAATTCTGATAAAAGAGTTGAAAAATTTTACGAACATTTTTTTAAATTTTGAAAAGTTTTGACTAATTTTTGCTAGGGACTTTTTTGTTTTTTACCACCTCTATAACTTCTGTGAAAAAATTGTCAAAATTATTGTATGCCCATCTCCACTAGTTTGAGCATGAATTTAGCCCATGTGCAAAGTTTTAGCGAAATCGAAGTACGAGTTGCAAGATCGCCACTTTTTGTTACATTAAATATGGAATGAGAATACTCTCAAAATTCTGATAAAAGAGTTGAAAATTTTACGAACATTTTTTTAAATTTTGAAAAATTTTGAAAAATTTTGAAAAGTTTTGAAAAATTTTGAAGTTTTGAAAAGTTTCAAAATTTGTGTTTTTTATATGTGCTTTGTTATACAACAAACTAAAAAAAATCAACTTGTGGTCACTCGCTTAGCTTCTTTCGGGGATTTTTGGTCTTGGTTAGGTAAAAAATAATGATTTTGAGATTGTTTGAAACAAATATGTGCATTAAGATAGCTTGGCTCTATACCGAAAAAATTGCCAATTAACCCAAATCACCGACCCTAGAGCCATTGCAAATCACCAAGTTTTTCCCTGATGAAACCACAGAAGTTCAACATCGATGGAATTATGAGGCTAACCGGAAATTGGCAAAACGTCGTAATTAATAATGACTAGATTGAAATAAACAATATTAATATTGAAGCTGGAAATAATATAATATTGTAATTCATTGAAAACTTGACGTGCTGCTAATTAATTAATTTTTTATATTCTAAACCCACTGTCCACTGCTCTGGTCGTCGACTGAATTCCTTCTCTTTGCTTGTTTTCCGAATGCCTATTTTCCTAACCAGTTTGGTTTTTTTTTTACCTCGCATCAACAACAGCAATTGAATTTGACCACCGCATTTGCTGCCACTTCAGTTATGCCTCAGAATGTCGAAATATGTATAGATTTTCGAGTGTGTTGCGCTCCAACATCTTCCATTTACACAGCTCCACGCAATAGTTGTTTTTGTATTGCGAATACATTTGTATTAGGGGGTCACTTTATGTGAATGTCCTATTTACGTTTCCCAGTAGTGTAAATGGAATCTGGCCAACAAACTTGTTCATGGACTGGTATTTAATGGAAATAGTCATACCAGTTTCTAAAATGCTTGCCACTCAGCGCCATCTCTCTTCAAAAGTTGGGGGTTTTAAAGCAATACAATAAAAATTAAAATAAACGCAGCTCTCGTCTTGTATTAATGAAGATTAATTAGTAAAAGATTAATTTAACTATTTCTCTTTTATTATTGACTATATTTAATAGGATATTTTTTGCAATTTGTGTGGTTTTTGGTGGACAAATAAAAAAATTGTTAATACTAAAAAATGTTTAAAGAAACCTTTGGGTAATATTCTTTTTTGTACGTTCTTGAAGAGAAACGAATTTAGCCCTTTAGAAAAAATTCTACTCGAAAATATTTCTTCTTAAAAACTTTTGTTGGTACTTCGAGAGTTTTTTACTTTTTGAGCGTTGCATTTCATATAAAAAACTGAATGAAAAAGTAAAATTTTTTTTGGAAAAAATTCGCAACACCGTCTTTAAAAAAAAAAAAAAAATATTACAAATCAGCCGAATCAGCTGAAATTTTTAGCGATTTTAAATTTGCACGTTTTACACTGAAATTCAAAGGCAAAATTTCAAATACACCCCAAGTATTTAAAGTTATGATAAAATACTCAAAATCTGGATATTGGATCTGGTTCTCAGACTCTGGATTCTGACGAACTTATTTTCGTTGCAAAGCGAAAGTTTGTGTCTTTCTATTGGTTTTCAAAACCTTAAGATAACTTGAATACTTTTGACTCTGTGAACCAAAAAAAAAAAAGCTTTTTTCAATTTGAAAATTTTTTTTTACTAGATTTTAAAATTTTTCATTATATTTTCTGAAAAAATTTGGGAATGCAGTGTTGAGTTTTAGAAGAAAAAAGTTGCTACAAATTGCCGTTGATTTTTGGCATTTTTTGCCACTAAGTTTCACTGCAGGGTAGTTAGTTTAGAAATATGTAATGAATTTCTCTGGCGGATTGTTGCGGCTAAATTTAGCAGCACAAGCTTCTATATCGATTGGTCGCTGTTTGGACGCTTGGTCACTTTGTTCACGATTTTTGCCAACAGCAGCTCGTACGTACCGTTACGCCAACACAGCACGATGGTGTCAATGTTTGAGGTTTGCTTTTTCGAGTACAACTGCTTTCAACCCTCTCAGCGTTATTTGGATTTTCCAGACACAGCAGGTTATTGCGAAAATTCTACAGAAAATTCGTGCTTGATTTAGTTGTTGTTTGTGTATTTTGCATTTTGCATAGTCAAACGAATGCTGGCTAGGAGTTGGGGCATGTTTTGCCGAAAATTTGTTTATGTTGAAGGTAGTGCGATTATTTTTGCTGTCGGTGATGTCGGTAGGATGCGGCGTTGTGTTTGTCGGCGACGACATCACATTTGGTGTTATTGTTGGATATTTTTACTTTTTGAGGCGTTTGCAACGTTACTTACAAAATTTAGTATGCAGTGTGTTGCTATAATATGCACACTGTTTTACATAAAAATATAGTTCATACATATATGATACAAAACAAAGTTTAAAACTTTTTATTCGAAATTTTGTTTAAAGAAAAGTGTATCAAAATTTCAAAGCATTTACACTGAAATTTTTTTTAATTTTCCAGCTATTTAATTTTGTAGCCTATTTAATTTTAGTAGTCTATATCGGAAAAAATAATATGCCTACTTTTTTAATCAAAGAATATCCAGAGGTCGCACAAATCGCTAAAAGTTTCTCATTTATTTTATATTATGGAAAATAATTCCTTGTATAAATGATTGATGGTTAATTTTACTATTTTCTTTTAACTATAATATATAATAGGTAAATAGTTGCATTTTTGGGATTTTGGGGGACTAATCAAAAATGGGTAATACTAAAAAATAATTAGATAAAGCCCTGGGTATGATTCTTTGAAGTTCCCTGAGAAGAAGTGGAGGTTGCGGATAGAAAAATATTGATTTTCAAAGATTCTATATCAGCACTATAAAAGCGACTTTTGTTTAGTTTTTTTTTTATGTTTCAAATTAAAATGGGTTGTGTTTTTCGATGCAAAAACAGAACTGAAGTTGAATGGACTACAAAATCGCACACCAAACAGTTGGGACATTCCAAGCAAACCGGACTGCATTCCTTTGGATTTCCAATTTCTTTTTTATTATAATTTATGTTTCGGTATTTTTCGATATATCGATTTTTGAAAAATACGTTATTTTTTTTAAAACCCACAGTTTTGCAAAGTTTGGACCCGATCTGTTTTTTCAAATATTTTGCAACCTATGAAATTTTAAAAATTAAAAAAAAACCACTAATCCTATTGTTATCCTATAAGAGCACTAAGCTCAAAAGTTGCGGAGTGGGTTACAGTTTTTATGTGTTTTTGGAAAGTAAATATTTTATATAAAAAAATTAAAAATTTGAAAAATTGTTTTGAAAAAAAAAAAAAAATTCGATGAAAGCTCCAATCGGCCAAATTTTCACAAAGATGTCAGTATGTAAAAAAAGGAATTTTTTGTAAATAAAAGATATCTCGAAAAAGTTATGAAAAAATGCCAGATGCAAATGGTAAACTGTGCCCGATGTTGCGAGGAATGGATTGGTTCAAATAAGTCAAAGTCTATGGAAAATAATGAAATATAAGGGAATAATAATTTTAACGTACTGACACTTCCGATTATTTTGATTTGACCTTAAAAAAAATGATTATCATCCCTGTACCAATATGCACTCATTTTCAAATAGTTGCCAATAAATCGCTGAGTGTTAGGAATGCAATCGCTTTTTCGCTAAGCCAGCAGTCAACAGTACCGCTACACCGCAAACACAAACAACAAGAACATACGAGTGATAAATACTACTCCTTCTTATAAAAGTTTTTATGTTGAGCTCTGCGCGCGCCACATAAAGTTTCTCTTTTACCTATGATATTTCGCTGCTTTTTGCGAACAACGCAAGTATATTTTTATAACTTTTAATTTCACTTTATTTAAAACTTCAGCCAGCGGCTCCATTTTCTTATTTTTCTACTTCTCAGTCATTTAGAAAACTAAATACCGGTATATTTGTAGTTTAATGAACTATGAGAAGAACGTCAAGGAATGAAAGATAGTTGAGTAGAGAAAAATGAAAATAGGAAAAAATAAGCAAACAATTATTTTGTGTTATTAAAAGTTCCTAATTGGGCACAAACTTTTAATCATTGACATTTAGCTGGACAGCAAAGTAAATAAAAAGGTGGTTCGGATAACGAGTAAAGTGGCGTGACCGTAAGATGCTACTTGGCTGAGAGCGAGGTGTAGGCTTTCAAACGTATTTTATTTTAAATAAATCGTGGAAAACTATATTTTAAATTCCCGCTTTAATCGAGGTAGGCGTGGTTTTTGTCCAATATTAAAAAATTTCAAATGCTTATTAAGTTCGAGTGTAAAGTTTATAACTTATTTTCGGAGATATGCCTATTTGCTCGAAAGTGGGCGGTGCTCCGACTACTTTCAAAAAACAAAAAAAAAAAAATAAATAAAAATGTCTAACCTACATATTTCCTTCCCCAACCATATCCTGAATAATAAATTTCTGTAAATTATATTTTATATGCCGCATTTTTATACCTTTCATGAGAATGAAATGGTATATTAAGTTTGGTCCGATGTTTGTAAGTGCCAGAAGGAGAAGAGATAGACCCATCAAAAAGTATACCTAAATGATCAGGACGATGAGCTGAGTCGATTTAGCCATGTCCGTCTGTCTGTCCGTCTGTCCGTCTGTCCGTCTGTCCGTCTGTTTGAACGCAAACTAGTCCCTCAATTTTAGAGCTATTTTGATGAAATTTGGTGAGCAGGTGTCGTTGTACAAATGATTAAACATTTGTCGGAATCGGCCAGATCGGGTGACTATAACATATAATACAACCGATTATTCAGATATTGAATTTTGCGCCATAACTCCTCCATTTAAGCAGCTAAAGGCTTGAAATTTTGCAGAAATATCAGCCATTATTAGCTACGTATCAGTATTGAAAATCATGAAGATCGGAGAAATATAACATATAGCTCCCATACAACCGATTGTTCAGATATTGCATTTTGCACCATAACTCCTCCATTTAAACAGCTAAAGGCTTGAAATTTTGCACAAACATCAACCATTATTAGCTATATATTAGTATTCATCAAGCTCGGAGTTCACAGTGTAAATCGGCAAGATAAATTCAGGACAAATATTTATTGCGAAAAGTAATAAGCTGAGCGCAATATCACATGAATCATAGCGTTAAACGTTTGGGAACTATTTACGGATCTGATAACTGTTTTAAGCACTGCAAAAAATAAGTAGTAGGTAATACGAAATTGTAATACAATAACACGTTTTTTACTATTCTTCCATTCATGAAAGGTATGAAGACTTCGGCATAGCCGAAGACAGCGCTGTTTTTACTTGTTTATATTCCAAAAATACCGTTATTATCCGACTTCGGTTATTTTCAATACCAATTTACATTGTGTCAAGATGTATATGTATTCATTTGTGTTATAGTAGATTTAGAAAAAATTCAAATCAAACCACATACTTTTGGAATGCAAAAAATTAAAAAAAATTTTTTTTTAATTTAATTTTGAAAAAAAAATTTACTTTTTAAATTTTTGTGGAAAAACAAACTTTTGACAATGAAAACCCAATTTTGTCTAACTTTAGTTGACAGTGTCAAAATAAATTTTCAAAATCAAATTATCAAAAATCTGACAATTTTTGAAAAAATTGTGCATATTAAAAAAAAAACTTGGTTGACAAAAAAAAAAATTACCGCAAAACCGAAATCACTAAAAATAAGCCAAGGAAAAAGAACATATCTGGGTTTCATAGAAAAAAAGCAACATGACCTGCGCGAATTGGTCGATTTGAATGGTCCAATGGGGTCTATCCCCAATAAAAGTCGCAGCCGAGTGGAGTGTTGCTGAAAAGAGTATATCGGGGTTGTAGTACTCGTCTCTGTAAACAAAATGAGATTCAAGAGACAAAGACTCGATCAACAGCTTTATAAATTTCCAAAATCCGACGGAAAGAGCACTCCGTCATGTTACTGGCTGGCCACTCTAACCGGTAGGTGGGATCTAGGCGTAATTTAGTATTTCGTAAAGTAAAAAGCAAACCTGAAGTTTTCAATAATGGACTATTGCACTATTCCGTTCTAATATATAGGCAAACAAATGCTTCATAAAATCGACTTTAGCTTTTTTTTCTAAAAAAAAAAAATATAAAACTCCTTTGCTATTCATCACCGGAAGCATTTCAATTAAAATAGTACGCTGGGAAATAATTCGAGTTTCAGAATATGGTGAGAAATATTCATACGACATGCTTATAAATTTTTCTACGTAAAATCAGTGTAAAATTTTGCAATACTTTGTATTTCCCTAAAAACTAAATTTAAATGCACATGCAGAATTAGCTACAGTAAGAGGTAACTATGTGACATTCCTAGCATGTAGCTGTCCTTGCAAAAAAAAAAACAAAAAAATAAAAAAATACAACAAACAAAAACTAATAAAGGGAATCAATTGCGAAGGCAAAATTTCATTTTTCGAATGTCAAATAGCATAAATTACTTCATTTTTTCGCTTCAAGAGCGGCGGAAATATATTTGGTCGACAAAAAAAATTGCAAAAATAATTGGACTTCTCGAGAAACTAAGGTATGCCGGCATTGTAGTTGTACATATGTGTGGGTTTGAAAAGTATGAATGTTGGTGTGACAGCCGAAAATAACAAACATGGAAATACCCAGCAAAACTTTATGGATCGTGAATAAATAGAATTAATGCTAAAATTTTCCCTCAAAAATCAGCAGCAGACTTTTTGAGTTTCAATAGAGAACATACTAACTTAATTGAAATAGTTGTTCATTTTGGGACGGGTTCCCAAATTATACAGAATATGTTCCAAATCATCACCGAAATTTTTCCGAAATTGTCCCGAAATAGAGCCAAAATGATGCCAAAATAGTTCCGAAATACGACCGAAATGGTCCCGAACTAGTTCCGTATTTTAAGAGTAGTGTAAAGGTTAATCAATAATCAATTATAGTGGGATACAAATTTAAAAGTCTTGACACAATAATTATCAGCGAGATAAATATTTTAAGTCTTCCAACACTTTTATTGTTAGACTTATATTATAAAAGTCAACTCATTAGAAGTCAGAAAAAAATGTTTAACCTAGAAGGATGGGACTTTTTTAGGACCCATTTTTTGACCTATTCGGTATCACTTATGGACTGATTAGTTACTATTTCGATACTAGTTCGGGACCAGCATGGGTTAAGTCCAAGACTAGTCACTAACCTTTTTTAATTTATTTCCAATATTTCGAATTTTGAATTTAGCCTAGTTACGCTTTTACGTCAAAAAACAATAAAAAGGACTAAGTTAGTGGAGTCCTGGACTAGTCCAGAGGTGATCCCAAGCTAATACTGAAATGAATTCGAACTAGTTCCGAACCGGTACGTTATAACTTCGAAGTGGTGCCGAAATAGTTCCGTCTCAAAATAAAATCTACAAAAACTAATCTCACTGATAATTATTATGGAAAGACTATGTCTTAAAATAGTAAAATAATAGATATCTTAAAAAATTTGGTTCACTCATAATTATTATGACAAGACTTTTATAATTCTTGCAAAAATTACTTTAGAAGCAATTATTTTGTGAATTGCAAAACGAAATGAAAACCGAACGATTCCAGAAAGTAGTATATAAACGAATGAAACAAAAAAGAGGTGAGAAAATCACTGCTCATTTTCCGGTCATGCCTGGCTTTGGGACTACTCCATAAATGATTAAATAATCATATGAAAGATTAGCTTTCTGTTTCCAAGTCCGATTGGGCAGGAAGACGAAAGAGCACAAATGCAGAAAGCATTAGATATTTTTTCGCAAAAATCCATTACTTGTACATAGTAATTTATTTTCGGTGACGATGGTGTAAAGATCCCCAAACGAAGCTGGTACATTCTTTTTATCTTTTAATAAGGAAACTGGTGAAATTGGCTATTGATAGAAAATAAATAGCAAATAATTACAATAACAACAAATATACAAACATACATATAGATATACCTAAATAAAAATTAAACCAGCAAACAATGGCTGCTTTCTTTTGTCCAACGTGGTTGCTTAAAATACCTTGGACTGCCTTGCGATTCACTTAGATCGTAGGTACTCGTATTGCCATGTTTACAACGCAATTATTTTCACGCCATTGTAGTGATACAAACAAAAGCAATAACAGCTGTAATAGCTTCCCTTCGTCGCTAAAGGACGACTACAATATGAACGGTAGCTTAAAGGGCGGTTCGCAGAAAAAAATGTACATACAATATATAAGTATAATACAAATTTACGTTGAGAATTCCCATGTGTGACTCTATGCTCGTAAATCGTTTTCAAATAATACACCGTTACACTCGGAGGCGAGGGTTGAGGTTTTTCGCATGTGGGAGTGTTGCCAATTTGATTGAAAATTTATTGAGTTGCTTGGCAATGAATGGACTTTAGCGGATTACGGTCATCCAGGGATAGGAGGGTGGTTTTACTGGAAACACTTAAAGAATTTGAATATAATGGAGTTGCAATGGTTAGAGTTCTATCTGGCACTGTCATATTGAAAACTATCAGTTTGTCTATGAAATATAATTTTCTATTTATGATGCTGAGAAAGCGATTTTCCCCAGCCAATCCTTACACGTCTCTGACAAAATGACCCTACAAAATTCAAAAGCGGTAATATTCTTATAAGAAGCTTGACATTTGGTTTGGAAAATCTCAGCAGACTCTGTCTTTTTTATTCAAGTGAACGCGCTATTCTGCATATCCACCTATGGTTGATAGCTGTACGGGCCCCTTTCTGAAACGGGGGTGTGTGCTCCAGCTTTACCTCGGCTCCGCTTCCGCATACTGGTTCTCAGAGACGCCACAGTGCCCCGGAACCCGTACCGGTTGAGTGTGTTGGCGATGAGATGGCAGAGATCCTAGAATGAGTTACGAACGCAAATCGAGTTAGTTGGTGTCGGCTTTAGAACCTTGATCGTCGCTTGATTGTCTACAGCAAAGTTTGAAGGAGCACGACTACCAATTTTGCCGCTATATACAATAACTTGCAAAGATTTCAGCTAGGAACAAACTCAGTATAAATAATATGGAAGTCAGTAAGCTTCCCTCAATGAGAATTGCTAGAAGAAAATCCTAGATCCTGTTCCTATATTAATTTTTAGTATATCCGAGCAGATTGAAATCTTGGGCCGCTGCGACTGCAGAAATTTAATTTAAAAAAAATTTGACTATTACTAAGAAACTGTCCATTTAAATATATTTTTATTTGGTTATAAATTGTAAATGTCATCACGGCCAACCGCAACAACCCATGGTCTGTTTTGTCAATTATTTTGAATATTTTTCTTGCAAAGTAGGAAACGCAGTTGTCGCTTTATGCACATCATTAATTATGTGGTACCTACTGTTCTTGGAGTACATAAAGAAATTTCACTATTTCCTGTCCGGTATATTTCTAAAAATATTTTTCTCTTCCAACAAAAAAAGGTTCTTTTATAAAATGAGAATGGGGTAAGACAATATGATACAATTTTTTTTAGACTGATAAATAGCGATGGGCAAATGAAAAAAAATATATCGACTCATATCGTATCGATATTTTTAAAGAATATCGGTATGTGCAGAAAAAAATATCAATGTTTCGATATATCGATATTTTGTGCTAAAGCATTGTAAAAATATTCGTTAGTGAGGAAAATAATTTATATTTGGCAGCTTCCATTACCTACCAGCAAATACCCGACGAACTTTGTTACGCCTCCAAATGTGCAACATATTAAATTTGATGGTTTTTTTGTACAGAAACAATTTAAGCAAAAAAACTTTGATTGAATACAGAAAAATATACATACGTGTGTACATTAGGGTGACTCACCCAAATAAGTTGCAGTTTTTCTACCGGAATTATAAAATTTATAATTTTTTAAGGCTTACGTCAAAATATTTCGATATATATGAAGAGTTACCTGAGCTGATACAAGTTTGATACTCAGAAGTAAAAAATTGAACGTTGATATTTCGCGAATAAAAATATCGACGTATTTATCCAATGGTTTCTAAAAAGAATCTTCGATATTACGATATATCGACATTGTTTTGTCCAATACTATTTCTAAAGACTTATATATTAAGATTTAAGGTCTGTCGTCAGTAGGTAAAATTTTCGATATTTTTTGCCCAATCCTACCTCTTTTTTGATACTTTTATATAGTTTGTAATAAAAAAAATTGTTGCTGTCATCTTATAATTTTTCATTAGTGCCAAATCGAAATATGCCAAAATTTTAAATTGTTTTCATTGTAATGCCACGACTTGTCACAAAAAATGCCCGAATGAAAACCAGACATAATGTTATAAAAGTCTTTCCATAATAATTATGAGGGAGCAAAAAATTTGAAGCTCTTGAAATACGAAACTATTTCTGAACTAGTCCCGAAATGATCCTAAAATAATCTCGAATTAGGAGTTTTACAATTTCCGTCTCAAAATAATAGCTAGTGACGACGCCTAAAAAAAATTTGTAATAATTATCAAAAGATTTTTATAATCCATACGAAAATTTTGATAACTTTTTTTTATAATAATAAGTCATATTCTGGAACTATAAACATAATAAAAATATTTGCATACATTGTATTTTAAATAAAAATGTATAGTCAATAAGAACACATAAGATTGAACGCCTTAAAGTATATAAACTTGTCTTTACTACAACTCCACCTATTAAACGTGATGCAAATTTGATAAGCAAATATTTGTTGTTTTGAGTTAAAAAGATATTTACATGTAGCCCTGTGGCAAAAATGTATTTGCTTGTTCTAAAGATAGCTTTTTATCTCCGCTTACCTTCATTTTTGCTTAATCCTTTCAACAAATTTCAATTTCATTTTATTCCTGAAATTTAACCACACAGCTGGGGTTTTGATATTAGTATTTACATTCAAATAACAACAAAAATACCAGTTTGTAAAAGCATAAAATAAATTCATTCAACAAGTAGACTTCACACATGGAAACTCAAGGAGACATTCCACAAATCCTATGCTATATGGACGCATTCACCTGTGTTAAGACGTTGGTATTTCGCATAGTTTCCTAGAGCGCACACACACACACAAATATTCGATATGTTATATGATATTTCCACTTTTGTGTTAGATTCAATTCCAACTTGCATTTCTTGCCAGCCTTCGACATTTGTCAAATATCAAATTTACAAACATATTTTCTATATACAGATATTTGTTTGCTTAGGTTTTTGATTTACTTAAAATTTTCATTTAATCTTGTGGAATTTGGCCCTAATTTTCGCATGCATGTCAATGTAATGGCATTGTTGGCTGTGAACTTGTGGTGGTGGGCATTTGTTTGCCAACTAAATTTACTTCAAATTAAAATGTCAATATAAAACAATTTTTCAATTGACCGTAAATAATTTTATAACAAATTGTTTCTTTTCATTCTCTTATCGCTTGCCAACTGCCCTACTTGATAAATTGTGGGCGTCCAATAAGGTTGTGTTAGAAATGTGTGTGTGTTGTTTAAAAAGGACATTGTGACACTTTTAGATTCGTTTTCTCGGCTTCCAGTGGTGATGCCGGTTGCGTAATGGACAGAAAAATTTGTCAATTGGATAAAATCGATTTAATTTTCTGAATTTTTTTTTTTTAAATATTTATTTAACATTAGCGAACAGGTAAAAGCAACGCAGAAGAGAAGAGTGAAGAAACTGTTAACGGTAGCTGTGAGAAAAGGAAGCAAATCCGAAATAATTTTGCTTTACAAATTTTGCTTAGAGCGCTAAACTGCTAAATATTGCGAGGTAAAATGAAATAAGTTAAATATATTATTTTGAATTTAATATTAGAAATTATTTGAACGATATTTATATTTTCTGCTAAATCTAATTCAATATTTTTTGATCGAAATTGAGAGTAATTTTACTATGTTTTATTTTTATTTAAAATGTGAGGTTTTATTTTTTTTCATCAGAAATAAACGAGCTTTTGAGGCACGAGGTTCTTTAGCCGATCGTCCTGAATGAAGAGTTCATCGAAATATTCACACTGAATACAACATGGAAACATTTTGCGGAATTTGTTTTCGATTAACGATCTGCCGCCGAAGAGCTATTCTTCAAATGCATTCTATGGTCGCTTGGGCGAGAGAAGAGTAGTAAAACAGTAGAATATATGTACGTGACAATCCTCGGAAGGGCAATATTAAACGAGACCAATTTTTTTTCTACTCTAATGGGAGTTACATTTTTTAAAGTTATGGAAAATGAATTTTCATACCAACCGGTTTCAAAAATTGTGGTAGAAACTATTTTGTAAAGACCTGAACTACAGATTTTCCAAATGCATTTTAGAAAATCGCAAATCTATTTCAGAAAAAGTCAAATATATTTCAGAAAACCCCAAATGCATTTCAGAAAACTACAAATCTATTTCAGAAAACCCCAAACGTATTTCAGAAAATCGCAAATATACATATTTCAGAAAAATTTAAATTAAAAGAAATGCATTTCAGAAACTCCCAAATATGTTTCAGAAAACTGTAGTGAATAAAAATCCATTTTACTTTATTTAAATAAACACATTTTTGCTTTTCTGAAATATGTTTGGGTTTTTCTGAAGTACGTTTGTGGTTTTTTGAAACACATTTGACTTTTTTTGAAATAGATTTGTAGTTTTCTGAAATTGAATTGAGCTTTTCTGAAAAAAATTTGACTGTTTCTGAAATGCATTCGACTTTTTCTGAAATAGAAAAATATTGAAATACAGTTGGTAAAGGTGTAGTAACCTCATCAAGTGAAATCAAATACCCGTTTATATTGTTGTGAGAAGTCACTTTGAAAATTTGAATTTGAATTTATCATTAACTACGACTGGATTGCAGATAACATAGGTGATTTTCAAAGTATAGAAAGCCATTATATCCACAGGTTTTGCTAACGGGCCACTGTCCTCAATAGGGACTTGAAAAGCAACATAGTGATTTGAATTATAGCAAACTTGTTTTACAGCGCTATTCTTAAACTAATTACAACAGGACTCATCATACCTATTACGCCTTAAACTAGACGCATTATATAAATACCGTCAATTTGTTGTGTCACCTACTCAGCAGATAATAACAGCTACAATGACAGTTGTCATCATCCAGGGCATAGTTTTAGGGGCACTCCTTAAGACCAAATCTATGGAAGGGTTAGTCAGAGACACTGTGAGAAGATGCTATATCCTGGAAAAATAAATAAATATTTGCGACCGTCCGGACCAGTATGAGCAAAATATTAAAAGCAACTAGTATCTCCCAAGTTTTAGAATTCCAACTCCAACAAACACAAATGCTTTAATTCATTCGATACATTCATTTCTGCAATGAAATCTCTTTCTAAGTTTTATCAGCCTGCTTGGCATTAAAAATAACAAATATTGACGCAGAAATATTCAAAAGCTATGTAGGCATTTAGGGATTAAAATTAATTCGATAGTTTGAATCGCTTTCAAAACAATTTCAGCTGCCTATAGCTTCCAGCTAGATTTCGTACTGTTTTCTTTACAATCCACTTATCTACATTTCTCGACATGCAGCTGTTTATTATGTTTTGCTGCCTGATGAGGTACACAAGTAGCTTCATCTGCCAACAATAAAATTATGTGACGTGAGCTTATAAGCACACATTATATTTATTTATATATATATATGATATTGGTACGTGTGTGCGAGCAGATATTACCTTATTAGTAGCTAGTAAATAACCCGTTGAATGCCAATAATGCGTTCGTCGGGCACTCGCATTCTTAATTAACCCTCCCCTATGCGCCTAGTTGTATGCTTGCTTTCAGTGTGCTGATTAAATATAATGAAGATTACAATATGTAACGTTTCATAGGCTTGGCACACAGATAGAACGACTATCATAAATGGCAACTAATTTAGGTCATTATGAACGGAGCCAAATAATGAAAATTTGCTGACAAATGCATTTTATGTGTTTTTGTATTTATATATCTACATATATACTCAGATCTATATGTGTACGTGCGTGTAAATGAAAATGGATTGTCATCAGTGTTGCCAAAGAGATTTAAAAGCTATGGCCCGATTATTGTTAAAAAATATCAAAACAAAAATTAAAATCAAGCTTATACGAAAAAAAGCTAAATTTAATTTAATTTTCCGGTTTATTTGGTTATCGAACTTTTTATAACGGGAATGTAACATGCTTGTAAGCAAAAAATAAATAAAATAAATTAATGCAGATTTCAAGTAATCAAAAAAAAACGAAATATTACCTAGCAGAAAAAATTATCAAAACACAACTCTTTTTTCGTAGCCATTTCCGGCTTACACGCTATCACAAAAATTTAAATTGCTCACCCATTTTTTTTTTTTTAATTTTAATTCAAAATTCGGAAATTTTTGACTAAATTTTGTTTTGAGTTTTTTTAAATTTCGCACAAAATTTGAAAATTGGATTTAAGCGGTTTTTATTATGGAATGAAGTACATATATTTTTTATAAAATAATATTAAAATTTCTAAACTTTCTTGGTATAACTTTTTTATATCAAAGATAATTTTTTGAGCTCAAGATAAGCCTTTTATTTGCAAAGTATTGCAAAAAGGCAACAACAGTCAAAGCGGTAGAAATTAAAGCTGCTATTTCATAGGTGATCTCCTCTTCAGATTTCCTTCTAGACTCGTAGACTCTGTTCACGATTGAGTTCACTGCCTCCGGTTTTTGGCAGGCAAGAGCGCAGCCAATGATCCAAAGCGGACCTCAGTTCAGATGGTGGTTTATTTTTCCTTTTGCCCTTTTCCAGCACTTTTTTTTTTATAAAAAACAAGAACTGAGCTGAAAAAATTCGTTTTCATATTATTAAAATTATATCAAGAATCAATCCAGTCAATCAGATTTCAGAAAATTAATATCTTAATATAGTTTTTTTTTTTTCAAAACAATTAAGATTTTATAGAATTTCACATACAGTTGCTCACAAAAGTATTTAACTTTGAGTTTTCCCCTACATACAAAATTTTCTTCATGGTAAATGATCTGTATTATTTTCATGATTTTCCAGATATAGGAAATTTGCACAATCTGAGCAAAAAAAAGGTACTAAGTGTACTTTTTGTGAAAAAAACTTAACGTTCATATATAACCTCAAAAATTGATATATTTTCACCTTTAGGTTAGGGCAGAGCAATTCTGCCTTATTTTAATTCAGCGCATGGAAATATTTTGGCCAATTTTATAATTTAAAGTTAATGAAATATCGGTTTGTTTTAATTTTTCGCACAATACCGTTATTTTCCATAGCTAAACTCGGAAAAAAATTAAAAAAAAATACGTTGGCAACACTGATTTTCTTCATATCGCTAGTTACATATCTGCGTAGTATGAGTACACAGCTCGCGAGTGCAGGACAGCGAGTAACGCAGGATTATTCTCCAGTGCCTTGACCGAACAGCGAAAATGATATATATACATACTATATTTTTCAAACATTCACACGCACCGACTTATGCGAATATTTATTCATATTTGCTTACTTTTGATTAAGTTAGCCTCGAGGCTTGATGATAATATTATGTTTGCTGTTATTTTTCTCTTATGTCAAGCTGCCAACTGAGATGCCAATAGCGAAACAATTCAAGTAACGTTGGCTACGACGGCACAAACGCAGTATTGTATTTTTTTGGTCTTAGCAAATTTGCCTACAACCAAAGTACGAATATATGTATAAGCAATACTCAAGAAAAAATTTATTGAGCCACATTTTCTTAAGCCATGCGGAGTTCTTAAGAAACTTGCTACGCTTTTCACTATGAGTTTCTACGCAAAGCAAACCGTTTCATTACTTCTTGAAGAAACAATGAGGAATATGATATTTCCAAATTTCTTTGATATTACTTTTCTTAACGCCAGAAATAATGAAAATTGTTGTTGACTGTTCTCTAAAAAGAATTTTCTTGCTCCGCGTTTAATTTATGTACATACATCAAAAAGAAATCAATGAACTCAGCTTGATTAATAAGATTGACAATTCCTGCGAGTCTAGGTAGATTGCTCTGTGTGTCGTTGAAGCCATTGAAAGGGCTTTTGATAATACTGCTTATGCTATCTATAGAAAATTGTTCCAAAGAGGAATAAATAATTCAACTATTGGCTAGATTAACATCATGTTGACCAATCGTGTTGTCATTTCTTCCTTAGTCAATGCGTCAATGAGCGTTCGGGTCAAAAAAGGCAGAACACAAGGTCATGGTAGCAGACGAACTTCTAATCAGACTACACGTGTGTGTTTACGCAGATGACGCAGGTCCGCAGATGCCCAGGAAATCACGAAAATATTTGGCAACACCATATCCGACGTTATAGTGCGTGTACTTTTGGTGGACCAATGTCTCAATGTATGCTCGGGAAAGGCCATCTGCATGTTGTTTATAAGAAGATGCAAACCCGAACTTTGATTTGGTTACTCTTGAGGGGACACTGCTTGAATAATTTGATGAAGCAAAATACCTGCACATAACGCTCGATTGAAGTCTTAGTTGGATTTCCAACCTTAACAAACTCTAATTTAAGCTAAACGAACCAAGTGGGTTTGTAGAATACACTTCGATTACATTTGGAGTCTGAACTCACTGATTATATCACGGCGCTACTGTTCGATTATATGACCTGCGTTTCTATTTGATCTTCTGTTTTTCTGACAGGGTGAATTGATGATGTATATTGGAACGATTTTCCGTCATCTCCGAACGAAACATAACACTGAAAATGGCATAACACCGAAGCCAGTTTGTCTCCAAACCTTCAGGGTCTGATGGAAGAAACCCCGCACACTCTGATAAAGCAAACTACAAAGGTTGGCCTGTTTCTCGGACACTAAATCTACATATGAGAACTTGTCGTACCGAGGCGTTGGAATCTCTTCCAAGCCGAATGCCTGTCCGCATTTTTCTCTATAACAAGGCTCGATGAGGGATCTTGCGAAGGATGCAGGCGTTGGAAATAGTATAGAATTTTTGATTCCATGATTAGAGAAGGAATTTTTAAGTCAATACTCCTGGCTGAGACATTTGGCCAAACGGGTTCCACATATTGACTCCAGATCTATACATTGGTACACTGATGGCTCAAAGATATATGAGGGAACAGGTGCAAAAATATATAGACCTGGTTCCAAGATTTCCATCGTGATACGCAAATGGCTTGTGTCTTTTAGGGAAAATCTAGTCCTAGGCCAGTGTAAGACTAAAAAATTACCATTGCAATCCTCCACAACCAGAATTTTATGCCGAGTGTTATGATACCACTTTGTAATCGAATATAACGAGATATCTGGCGGGTTGGTCAGAAAATAATCAAAAATCGTCTTAATGGACCTGAATAACTTCACGAGCTAAGCTGGCTATTCTCAAAAGTATTAATTGCCGAGTGGGTAAACTTGCAGTAGAGTAACTACCGGGGGAACTGTTGTGGATCTCAGATAGCAAAGAGCTTTAGGCCACTCTTTCAGTGGAAGTGGCTTCGCATCGCTAGGTAGGTTTGCTATAAGATTTCTTACCAGAAATTTAACCGGTCAAAATATGCAATTTTTTGGCATGCATCGTCTGCTGACGAGTCTGTCTACTGAGACAGAATGGCGGCTATGTCTCGAAAATGATGTGATATCGAGCTTGATTTTTTTTTGTACACGTCCGATCTTCCATAGACAGAGATGGAAGTATTTCAACTCGTACATGGTCTATCTCAATTAGAAAAACTTAAGTCATCTTAGGAAATCAGTGGTAGGAACTTATAGCAGGGATACCAAAAATCTTTCGTGTTTGGAGTGCCCCGGTATATGGTAGAATCTATCTATTCTAAGAGGTACATATCATGGGGAACAATTTAATTGCTATTGGTATGGTTTTTATAATAACCATTTAAAATTATTCCATTTTAAGAATTGATAAATTGATTTTTGTGTGCCTTTTTTCATTAGGTTTTTTGGTACTACAAAAGTTTATTCGATTTAATGCTACCAATTTGCACATAACATAAATTTAACTTAACTTAAACATTTCCGAAAAGTAACTGCTTTAAGTCAAGAACAACAAGCTAGCGCTGACAAAAATTTACAGAGACTTAATGCCCCGTAGTTAATTACGCGGTAAAATCTACCTTACATGGATTTTCTCAATGACTTTAAGTGGGTCAATGTACCGACACCAACACCGCATACTTACATCTTTCCTACTAGAAAAAAATTCTAAAATAAGCGAATAGTGAAAAATAAGTCGCTGGGTCGAAGTAAGTCATTATGCAGATTATAAACTCCGTTGAAAGGCCGCAGAATTCTAACACAGACAAAAGCTAAACACAATAAACAAAAAAAAAAAAAAATAAGTGAGACACAAGAACCACAAAAATAAGCATAGTAAATGAAACAAAAGAATGTGTAATAAGTGTCGTGAAATATGTGAAGGAAATAGTGCGCATATTTATGTGGTAGGTGAAGAAAATAACAACTACAATAACTCATTTTCAGCAAGGTGAATTTTTACATGAAACAAAGCGCGCTCACCACAACCTATACAAACAAACATTATTTCCAAGATGCAAACAATGCAAATGATAAGACTAGCAGAACACATTACATAAATCTATTGTATTCGTTTATTGTCCTTTATGCTGTTAACCATAGTTTTTTTTTTAGTTATGATGGTGCAGCAACTAGAAGTTGACATTTTACTTGTGCTTATCTTTTGTTACCCGCTTATATGTTCCCCCGCACAGGGTTGCATTTGTGTTTGCATAGAATATATACGTGGAGAATTTTTAATTTCGCGCTTCACGACTACAACAATTCTTTGCTGAATGCTCATCGGAGCCATATTAAATGATCCAACACACCAACGCGAATTATTCGCCCGCAGTCAGACAGCGAATATTTTACGTTCAGGCGAATTTATACAATGTGGTTGCATTATGACAACAACAAATTTTCAATTTAAGGATACCATACATAATAAAAAAATAATAGTGAAATAGAAGTCATCAAGGTGGCTTGAGAAGTCATTGCACTTTGTGCTAAGAATATGATGGGTAAAGGAAAATACACAAATATAATGGAAGAAGAAGAAATCAGCTGTGTTAATAATACCAATCTGTAAAAATTCGCCTTGATTCGCCAGTTGGAATTGCTAGCTTTTTCAGTGTAGTTGAATTTTTTTGTGATTGTAATTTGAGTTTTTCAAAAAGTGTTTCTTGTCAACTGAAGATTAATATATGTATGTAGCAATAAAAAAATGATAAGAAATCATAATTATAAATTGAACTGACTTAACCTTTTTAAATAGGTGGCAACACTCTATAAAAATATTTTCGTGTAAAAATCTTGGGCTTCACACCAGCGCTTATACTTCAGTGATTTTTTTAGTTGAATTGAATATATTTTTTTTTTAACATGTGGCAACCCTGTGTGAAAATATCACTGGATCAAAGCTTTCTTTAATCCATTTTTTCTGCGGAAAGTGTAGTTTCATTTTACTTATTAATTAAATTTAATTTCCCATTTGAAATAGGTGGCAACCCTCTTCGAAATTATATTGGTTATTCTTATACCTCTGATGTTTGATATACCACTGACGTTTGACATCTATGCTGTAACATTTTATTTAAGTGTAGTATCATTTTACTTATTAATTAAATTTAATTTCCCATTTGAAATAGGTGGCAACCCTCTTCGAAATTATATTGATTTTACTTATACCTCTGATGTTTGATATATCTCTGACGTTTGACATCTATGCTGTAATATTTTATCTAATAATAAGTTAAGTTTATTTAAGTTTAGCATTTTTAACAGGTGGCAAATTTTAATTTAGATTATATACTATTTATAGAATTTTATCTTAAGCCTTTTTGGCTTAACATCTATGCCTTTTAAAGAAGTCGAAGCACATAATAATATTTTAAATTAAGATAAGTCAACCTCGCTACACTGCCGTCCGTTATCTTTTTGACACATTTTTAACGATAAAGAAAGAATTATGAGTAACCAATATACAAAATTTCATTTTTCTCAATAATGAAATTATTTTCCTTTTTCTCTCCACACATATTCTCCTTTCGCAGTTATTAAAGCATTACTGTAACAATGCTCGTTATCAGTATGCTGATGTCCTGTCGCTTGTGGGGCACTTCAGTCACTTCGTCGATTTCGATATGCTTGCCTCTATCTATGTACATATGTATTATATGCGTGTAGATGATTGGAGGCTATGGTGTGCTTGGAATCGATGAATTGTCTCGGTAGCACGCATAATAGCAATCGCTTCCGCGTCTCACCCCCATCACGATGCGTCGCTAGCTATGCGTTAAGTACAATTCAAAGTTTACTTAACTTAACTTGTGGCGAGTCAAACCACAAGCAGGCATGTAAAGAGTAAACCGTGAAATCAACCCAGCCACCAACAAACCAAAACCTCGTATCATCAGTGGCCTACTAAGAAACTTTTTAAACGACCGGTCTTTCCGCAGTTTTCCGCTATCCGTTCGCCCGATCGGGGCGTCGTTAGACCACTTTGCCACTTGGCCAACGATTTGCAAATGGCATTGCGTGGCGCATAATTTACTCGTAAAACTTTTCCCGCGCATTTAGTTAAGTGATTTTGTTTTGCTACTTGCTGTACACTCGGTCTTCGGTATTTCTTTGTTTTGTGCTTTGTTTTTTTTTTTTTTACCAAGCTAAACGCGTCACATTACCGGCTTGTTTGTTGTTGTACTGGTGTGTCAGTTGTATGAGTATATTGTTATTCCGAAAGCGCATATATTTCTAGTGTGCATTGCTCGTAAATTTTAAATTTATAGTTGCAATTTAAGTTATGCTATAAGCATTTAATGGCTACAATCAGTGATCGATAATGGTATTTGGTGCTTATTTGATTTCGCTTGGTTGATGATAAGTTGATATAGAGATCGACAATAGTTTTAAAATATTGTGCAATGAATAGTTTGAGACTAGCTTCTCATATACTCCTATTGTGGGTAATATTACATTTGCACGCCAAGCGAATTCAAACTGTTTTTGGAAGATGATTTGAATATTCTAAATAGATATCTTATTTGACAAGGTCATTTGCTCTTTCATTTCCTTCAAAACATTTGTATACCGACTTATAAAAAAGACTACTGCAATCCATTCTGGGCAGTGTAATATCTTTTTAAAAGGTCAAAATTTATTCTGCTAGAGATTAATCAAAACCTTCAGACCTTTCATTATAAGGTTGGAATTAATCGGGCAGTGTCTGTGCTTTCTTTCTGCCAAAGGCTTTTGATGGTACGTAGGTAATTCTAAGTTACTAGCTGACACAGAGAAATCAACCCTCCTGCAAGGATGGAAACGGTGAACCACCAATTACCGGTATGGTCGACAATTATAGGTACTTTTTAAAGGCTCAACATCAAAAAATAATAGGTTTCACATAGTGGCATCCTATCCCCACTTTTGTTTAACCACGATATCTCCAGGCTACCTCAACCACCAGAGAGAGTCATAATTGTATCGCATGCCGATTACTGTTGCTCGTTTCTTCACTGATATAAGCTTTGCTTTATCTTTATCTCTGACAGCAAAATCCTCAAGTCACTTGCCTTCAACACTCGGGAAAAAGATAAAGAAACCTTGTTGGCAACATAGAAAGTGATTGATCGGTTATAAACTACACCGTACCAGTATGGTCGCCGGGAACCAGTGAACGAAACTGCAAAGGTGCTCGAACGCCGCGATCCGGACTGCCATTGAACTCCAAACACCACCCATGGCAGACGAGGAACTTCAGCTGTCTCGTTAGTCCCACGCTACTCTGTCCCAACTAAGATTTGGATACTATAGTATACTTAGCACCTAATTATCTAGAATAAATCCCAATATACCAAACACATGCGCGACATGTGGAGACTCTCCAATAACTTATTCACATGCTCTCTGAAGCCTACTCATTTAAAACCTCTATCTCTCTGGTTCCACCCTGTCGGAAAAGTACATTTCCTGGGCCTCTCCTAGATGAGTTTGACGAAAACGCCCGTCGCTGAATCTGATCTGTACAGCATGGAACTAATCGCTACAAAAACAGCAACTAATGAGCTGGTTCATCAGAGCACCCTTGAGATTAGACAACGGCAGGGACGGTGTGAGGTTTCCTTTGACCGCCTACGAACTTCCATTGGATGGATGAGCTCTTGGATCCTACTTCGATCCTCATAGGAGTTTTGATCTGGCTGATTGGAGTTCATGGGGTTAAGCTTAATAATACTTCTTACCCTCGTAGTCGCAGACGCGTGGGGGATAGTGACATGAAAGCATTCTTTCATATTCTCCTCGGCTGCCCTACTTTCACGAGGCTGAGGTTCAATAGCTATGGAAAATTTTCGGGAATTGAGAAATCGCTGGATTGGTCGCAATGAACTGTTGGGTATACACAATAAATACGTTTGTATGTTTGTGGTTAAAAAGAAAATAGATATATTGTAAATATGTACGCTTACAGAGAATCGCCTGCTGTACTTCCGCATCGGCTATTCTCAGCTAATGCTGGTTGCGATCGAGCAGCTAGTAACCGGAAGTGATATAGTATGTATGTATTTAAAGTATATGCGATTTTTATTTTATTGTAACTCCAATGCTATGTCGCCGTAAGCTACATATATGGATGATTCTGAAGCATTGCATTCCAATAGTCGTACACTAAACAAAAAATAGGACCTTAGAAAGTTTTTTTTTTATATTGATGTCGCCATTTTTTCTTTGAACTGCGTTATTTTCTACCGATTGCTTTAAAGTTAAGAAAAACCTACATAAAATGAGATCTGTTTTCGCTAAAAGCAGCAAATATTTCTTTAGCACGAATCCATTTCAGTTTTACGGTTTTTTTCAATCCTGACAATTTTTTTTAGAGTGCACAATATGTAGCGGAGTAAGTGTTACCGTGAGTGAATTTTTTGATTGGTTTACTCGAACAAACATTGAAGTGGATGTTGAATGAAGTACTCAAGTGAGCGGAAAATGCCACAAGATAAAGTGGAAAACTGTGAAGAAGGTGAGGCACGACACATATTGCGTTATGTTTATTTTTTTTTTTTGATTTCTTTCGCATCTACCGCCATATTCGCTGCTTTGGTTTTCACAAAATGAAGTGCTTGTTGTACTGCGTGTTGACGATGATGATGTTCTGCTTTTACCACTATGCGCGCTTCTATGTCGTCAGTCTTGCCGCCATTCAAAGCTGAAAAACTGTGTCTTGTGGAAAATGGCAGCGTGCACTTTTATGATCTTCATCGTGCATTTAAGAACTTCACTTGGCCAACTTCACTGCCAGACAGCAAAACCTGTGAACTTTTCGCTGCACGTATCAGTAAATTTTAAAAGGAGTGCATATAAAACGCAATTGTAGTGCGAGTTGTGGCGTTTCCTTCGAATTAAAATAAATTGCTACACACAATGTAAAAAAACACTCAGGTAAGCGAGTGTTTGTTGGATTTTATTTGACAAAAGCAAAAATAAATTTTAGCTTACTAAAATTTGTGAAAATTGGGGAAATGGCAGCTCTACTTAGCCTAAGATTCTGCGTGACAGCGCTCCATTGCCTTTGACAAAGTTAGGTGTGTTCATTGCCTCAAATAAATGCTATAAAAAATCACTGACCCATATTTTACATACACATTTGAAATAATACTTCACCAAAAACGACGAAGAAGTTTTTTTATTTTAATGTCAAGCCTAAGATTTATTTAAAAAAATTAAGAAAAGCACTTTAAACGAATTTGATTTTTTTTTAAATAGAAAAAATTTAAATCTTAAAATTTTATATACATTTTTTGCACAGTCGCAGAATAATAACACTGTGCAAAACTCGTCTGGTGATTGACCCAAAACAATTTTTTTTAAGAGATTGAATTATAGCTAAAAAAAAGTTATTTCTCTGTTTTTCGAAGTTAGATTTCGAAATCGAGATATAAGATTTCGAATTTCGACTTTATAAAATACCAACAATTTTCTTTTATTGTCTACATGAGGAATAATGAAATTTGTATGCATTTGTATGCATGAAGATTTCGTCATTTTGCATTTTTTAGAAGTACAAATGTGGTGTGGTTTTTAGGCCGCTCCTCTATATTTGCAGTATTTTTCGGTGAAAAAATTCTAGTTGATTTTTGATAATTTTATTTTTTTGCTGCCGCTGTTACGGATTTTCTTCTACTTACGAAAACGTTCTTGAAAAAAAATTTGCAATATTTGCAAAAAAACAAACAATAAAAAATCAAAAATTAACAGATATTTTTAGCCACATGAACAACCACTTTATTAAAATAAAATTCCAAGCGCTATAAAACTGCATGCTCAACGACTTTTTGAAAGTCTTGAAAAAAAGTTTGAAAATTTGTGGAATTTTCATAAATTTATTACAAACTTTGAAACTTTGATTTTTTTCGTTTATATAAAAAAAAGTAACTATATTTTAATAAAAAATTATTAAACAAACGTTAACATTGAAAATGTTGTCAATTTTGCAACAAATAACTCTGTATTTATTTAGTTTTAATTATTTTTTTTTTATAAAACTACAGCTCATAGACAATAAACCTGTTTAACCCGCTGCACCAAGTAATTTACGTAATTGAAAAAAAAAAAAAAAATTTTAATAAAAATTTAAAATTTTTAAATCTAATGGAGAAAAATTCGGCATGCAGTTTTATAGCCCGTTCAAGTTTATAACAGTAAAGTGAAAGTTAGAAGTGGACACAAATCGCGGTTGATTCTTGGCAATTTTTTATGAAAAATATCGGGCAACACTTGCAGCAAAAAAACAACAGAGAATTGGCAAAAATCAACGGTAATGTGCTGTTTTCGTTGAAGTTTTCGAATTTTCTTTAATTGCGCAAAGAGTTCTAAATTTAGGGTTAAATAGTTTTTGTCACAGAATGAACTATTTTTTTATGAGAAAAAATAAAATATATTAAATATATTATATATTAAGCCCAAAACTTTCAATATATGGTAGGATTATCATTTTGCGATGGGTCAATATACATTGTGTGGCTGTGAGTTACCCTGTCTGTATGCCCACTTTATTTGGTGCCCGCTGCGAATTTCTATCATGCGGGAATTCTAAACACTTCCCTTGATTTATTTCACCCGTTTATATTATAAGCTCCCATTTGTCTTTCTTTCTTTATTTTTATTGTTATGACGCCAACAGCTTTAGAGCCAATGCCAATGACTTTGTTCCAAACACATCACAATTGTTAAATGTGTCGTTCAAAGTACAGATCAACAGACATACACACACACAGACTCACACATACATACTCTCTCTCTCCCTCTCTTTCTCTTTGAAAATATAGTAGTACGACTTGGCTGGACACAAGAATCATCGACCATCACATCACACTTTGTTGTGTTTTGTTGTTGTTGTTGTTGTAGACTATTGTCACCATTGCACAGCATTAATTAAGTTTTATGGCTGTGCGAATTTCCACAATGATTTACAGTGCGTGACAGATGAACTCGAAATAAATAAATAAATGTCATATGGATTTACTAATATTTGTCGGACAATTGAAGGGATTTTACATGCCAATTTTCTGAGAAAAAAAAATATTGGGAAGAACTCGTTCAAAACGAAACTCGAATATATCGATGTATTCTTATATTATATATAGCAAATACAAGGCTGATCTTATTTTTATTTACAGGACTTTTTGTTTTTAATTATTGCATATTTATTTTTTCGAACAAATTTTATTGATATTTTGTATTTTTTTTCGATAATAAAACAAAACTCGTATTATCATGTTTTACTATTGTTGTAATCACCGACAAATTTTTGTGGTATTAGGAAATTTTAAACCCAAAAATAACGATTATTTTTAATCGAAAAAATAAAAGTCGCCATATATCAAGCAATAATTTTTATGAGCTCAAGTCCATTTTTAATAGGAAAAATTATAGAAAAAACAAAAATGGTAGAAGTTATAGCTATTTCGGAGATCTCCACATCTCTCCATCTTCTTGTATCGATAAAATTTAATCGAAGAAATTGTAATTCAATTAGACCAATTAAATAATGTCTGTTTTTTCAAAAATTATATCCGTTACGGTCCCTGTTTTGAACTAACTTCTGGCCTTGACGGATGCTCATGGTATACAATGGTTCGTACAACGGTATGCACATTAGGGTAGTACAAAAAAAAAATCGATGGGAGAAGGTAGAATTGAGATTTTACTGCTCTCGCCTCCCTAGGATTTTCTACATCGAAAAAATGTTGAGAGACCGCTCAAAACCTTCAAAGGGGGGAAAATAAATATTTTCCTTGTATAGAATCGAGAGAAACTCATATATTTTTCATTCGATAAAATATTTTTCTCTTCAGAAGACTACAAAGAATAACACCCAGTTTTATTTAAGTTTTAACTGTTTTTTTCGGTTCCCCAATATTTCCCAAAAAGTAGCAAAAATGGATCAAAAAAAACTGTTAATGTTAAGAACTGGCTATATAATTAATTGGGCATTATTTTTTGAAGTCCCCTGAATCCTCAATCTACCAATTGAAATATTTTGATTTTCAAGGATTCTAAAACACTTATAGGGGAAATTGTTTTTCTCCATGCAAAATACGAGGAAAACTTTGAATTTTTTTCATGAAACAAAAGTTATTATTTTTTCTTCGATATGGAATAATCTTTGGGAGTGAGACCATTAAAATTCTAATTTTTTTTTACCACATATTTTGAAATTAACCCAATTGATAAATCTCTACCCGAAAAGGTTTCTTTTGTGTTATAATTTTTTTTTAAAACCCTTTTTGCTGCCCTTCGAGTTTTGCTTCTGCTTTTTAGCGTTGTTTTTTATTTAAAAAACTGGATATTAAAGTTTTATGATTAAAGTAAGCATTTTTTTCATGTCTTGGATCCATTTTCCGTTAACGATTATAGGATTACAAATTGATTAGATCTGGCAACGCTATTATCAATTTTGCTCAGTTGGGTTGGCCATTCTAACTGAATTAACTAACGTCAGAATCTCGCTGGCAAATTGTGCAGATTTATTTTGAAAGTCAGCGTTCAATTCCTGAAAAATAAAGAAATTTAGGTTTGTATGAAAAAAATACCGTCAGCAAAAATAAAAAAAAAAAAAAAATTATCAAAAATCAACTGAAATTTTTAGCTGTTTTAAATTTGCACTTTGGTGTACTGGTATTGAATGGACTACAAAATTGCAGGCCCAAAACGTTTCTAAAAATTTTGATTAAAAACTGTTAACATTTTTTGCATTTTCGTAAATTTTGTAAAAATATATATATGAGAAATATATAAATAAAAATTTGATCAAAAACATGAATATTGTAGAAAATCACTGCATACCTATTTATGTGAGTTGGCTAGTACACATAATAAAAAATACAACAACAAAAATATAAAAAAAAACCATCGTGTTAACTCGAGTACTCTCATCAGTTGGAGAAATTTTTCTACACTGCCTGTGTTCAATTTAGATAGTTTTTTATTGCACTTGGCCTACGGTTTTATTGGTATGACCTTTTGTTTAATATGCAAATATTTTATATGTCAAATTTGTTTTTACAGCATATGAGATTTTATAACACTTTTTCTTTACAGCCTTTGCGTAGTTTCTATGTAGTCTAAAAAATATAAATATATTTTTGCTCTTAGAAATGTCCTAGCCAATATGTACGAGTGTGCGTCTGTGTACGAAAGGATTGCTCAACACTACTTACTTATATTTTCTTAGTTTCAATATTTCTTTCATCTCCATTTCGGCCTTTGCGAAGTTTATTCACAAGTTTGACAATCTTGTTATGAGTTGTAAAACTTGGTAAAACTTTGGTGTGAAAAACTTTTGCTAACTATTGAAAAATCTCCAAAGCTATTCACAAATCGTCCACATTGGTTGGTTGCGTTTAGTATAAGTATAAAATTTCACAACTTGTTGCGTAAAATGCAAGTTTGGCTGGTACAGAGCAGCACAACTACTGAAGGTTATGAAGGTGTTTGAATTATATAAAATTTATTACGATATATAGAAATTATTTATTGTGTATTCGGCCCATACATAAACCGTGAAGGGTGTTCATAAGTCATGTGAGTAAAATGCGCTAATTAAGTTATATAAAGTTAAATTTATTTTACGCTTGCAATTTGTGACACAACCAAATACTTAAATTTCAAAATATCGGTAGGTTGAGGAATATAAATACTACAAAAATAAATGAAAATGTTAATTACTTTATTTGTTTCTTATTAAATTTTAATAATTTCTTTGTAAATAACGGTTTATTCTAAAAAATAAAATTTGAATAAAATTAAACAAGTTTTCATAAAAAAATTTCAAACTTTTTGTTAAAATAAAAAAAAAGCTGGTGTGAAGGTTTGCCAAGAAGCCCCTGTTATATAGTTATGATACGAGCTATACGAAAGGACAAACAGCAGCTCGCTTAGTTGGTGACACTTAAATCTTTGAAAAAAAAACAAAAAATACCACATCCTTTACAATTTTTTTACCAGACTTCCTTCGAAATTTCAGAACGAACGACTAAAATGGAAACGAGAAAATGCAAAATAGCTGAGAATCGATTAGACCAAATTCCACGAACAACGCAAATAAAAAATTTGCTTTGTGGTACTCTTCTCATTTCGGCCTAAACTAAAGTCCCCACAAAAATTCAATGAATGCCAAATTGCATACGGTCTCTTCAGACTACTCCCAAATTTTTCCGAAGATTCTAGGCGAGACATTTTTTTCTGTAGATCACGAGCCACGACAAGGACGACCAAAATTTTCGGCTGATGACGTCCCTGTGGCTATGGTCAAATTCAAAGTTGACGAAGGCCAGCGATTGGTGGAAGAGGTGATTGCTGATGAATTGGAAGGACGAAGAAATTTCTTTGATAGATTTCACGAATTTTACATGAGGCCCAAAATGAGTCTTGATTGCATTTTCCAAAATTTTTCGTAGATAAATTTTGAAAATGGGCACTCTAATAAAACTGTTGCTGGTGACGAATCTTGGTTCTTGAATTACGATCCGGAAATTAAACAGCAAGCAGTCCACGGCACGGAGCCCAATCAGCAAAAAAAGTAATGATGTCAATTTATTGCCCCAGATCGAAATCGTAGCTGCTATTTCCCCGGAGACTGCTTATCAAAGTTGTAAAATATTAGCTGAAGTGAATGAATCATAAAGAGTTAAGCTTTGAATGAGAAAATTCCGCGCGAAATTGCCGATGTAGAGCTGCAGGTCAGTCTAAATATCAATCGTAAATTTTCCCGAAGAAAAATATATGCCTAGCCGTGCTTGTGAGGGAAATTTGAACGATAGCTTTTATCATTTATTCTACTTAGTTTTAACTATCGTAGTTTTCGCAAGGAAGTTGCCCACAGAAAGTTGAGCTGTAGTTGCCTAACTTTAGAAATTTCTGAAGATATCCACATCATCTGTACAGCGCTCTCATAGATTGTAATGCAAATGTCTCAAATCGGCGGTAATATGGCCTATTTTTAGGTTCTTCATAATGAAAATTTCGTAAATTCTTTATATGGTGCAATTGATCAATACCCTTACCAAAAAAATGAATCAAAAATCTATGCGATTTTGTACCTCTTCAAGCGAGCACTTTATTGAACTAAAATTTAATAGGCTATAAATCTGGATACTTTTCAACATTTGATGAATTTTATTAAAATTTGCACAAAGTTTGAAGATGGAATGGATACCGAGTTTGCTTTAGAATGAGCTGTAAAAAATTAGTAAGTAACTAATAAAGGGTCGAAACTGGTCTAAGAGCTCCACTTGAATAGTGAGGATAAGCATCGTAGAGATTTTTTGTCTAATAAATATTTCAATACGAAATATTCTTCACACAATTTTGAAATTAAGTCGGTAACTTGGCGGTAATAATAAAGTGAATTTCCATCAATTCATAGACAATCTTTCAGAACTATTCGAAAGAAATCATAACATAATTCGGCATAACTTTCCGATACTCTTAACAATTGCTTTGGCTTGAAAGGATGCTACATTATTTGTTTCCTTAATGGCTTCATAATTTAAGTAAAATTACTATTACAAGATGTTTATAAAATTCTCAGCAAACGCTTTATAATTTATAATTTCAAAGGAGTTTAAAAAAAATCCTACAAATCTTAAACAGCAGTTATTAAACTCCATTTTGAACATGTTTTTTTTTTCAATATTTAATTCGCCTGCTTGGCCTGGTTTGCGCACATCTGCTTTTCATAGTCCGCACAAAAAAAAAATACAACGAGAAAAATCTCTTTGTTATTCATCGCCATTCAATACTCTTCTTTACATTTTGAACGCATCCTTTTAGGCCTGCAATATTTTTCGCGTTATCGCAAGTGCCATTTGTGGCAGTGGCGCGTCGCTGAGATGAAGGCTGTCGTTTTCCACACGTCACGCGCATTTACATTGTATAGGCCTCTTGCCTGAGGCGCCATTTTGGCTACCACGCTGTTATCAGAGGTCATTTTTTGTTTGGTAAAAAATATTCCATATACCATATTGCGCGCGAGTGTCGATGCGGAGAATTTTGTGTATGAAACCGAATTCAATGACCCCAAGGAGAAGATGCAAAAACTGCGTCTAGTATGGTGATGTGGTAAGTAAAAAAACAGAAAACAAAACAAAAAATACAGCATTGCAGCAGAAAATGGAATCAGTCTGGGAAACACTTAACATCGCACAGTGTCCCGTTTTCATATTTCGAGTGTTCAAAAATAGATAATGTGGTTGAAGAGAATTGAAATTTGCGAAGTGATTTGTGATGTATATTAGACAACAAAAATTTACCAACAAATAAAATTTAAAAATGTTGAAGAAAATTTCAAAATTTACTAACCGTAAAAACAACATATATGTATGCATATGAATCAAACATGCATTTTAAAAACAAATAAAAAATAATAAATTGAGATAACTGAAATATAAAAAAATAAATATGATATATAAAAAAAAAATAAATAAAACAAAAAGTTACGGATAACTTTAGCGAATTTTTTTTTATATTTTGAAAGGCATACGTTTTTGGGCGTTTTGTTTTCTTTTCGTTTCAGAAATTTGTATTCATAAATTGTTTCACATTTTCTATTATAGTAACTTTTTTCTAATAACGATTCAACAACAACTGAATTAAACGACAATGATTAACTTTGCATAAAAGCTTCCGCTACTTTTATATTTATTACATTGTAAGGACAAATCTGAAATTTTCGTACAGCAGTGAAATACAAAGTCTGGATTTTTTGGTATAAGAATTTTTCAAAAAAAATATTTTTGTATAAAAAATGTCGACCTGTTTTAACTAAAAAATATTTTAAACACAATTGCATTTAAAGTTTTTTTTAAATTTCAACATTGATTTAACCTATTCTTGGCCTCTGGAGCGACACTGTGCATGATTGGGACGAGTGATATTGGAGCGACAATTTCGTCGCTTGAATATTGAATATTGAGATTATTCTGTAATTTTTAATTTAACTTATTATTTAAATACAATTTACTAATTTAAAAAAGTGGCAACCCTTTGAAAAAATATTTTCGAAAGTATGCTTTCTTAAACTCATTTCTTTTTTTTACCCATGCTGTAATATTTCGTTTGATTTATATTATAAATTTACTTGAAGTAATTTTTTATAAAACAGGTGTCAACTATCTCTAAAAAAATTACATATGTACATATATTAATTGAGACTCAAATTACCTGCAACTTACGATTTTTTTATTTCTGACAGTCTTGTATTTTTTTTTCATACAATGCAATCGCAAATTTTTGATTTATAAAAAAAATGCTTTAACTTTTTGTTTTTGTTCAAAAGCAAGTTTTGCCTCCGTGCCGGCTGGAACCCTTCCCATCTCTAGCCTCGAACAAAAACTGCTAATTCCGAGCGCTATCTACTGGATGCATTTTTTGGCAAAGTATTTCTATTCAATCAACCGATAAATTTAATTCAATTCAATATGAACCAAATCGTCCCAAATATCTATTTTTTCATCGATCTATGTTCGGAAACCTAGCAGATTTAACAGTACTTTGCAAATATTTTTTTAGTTTTCATTATGCCACTTCATTCGTGTATGAGAATTTATTTAAATATTTTTCAACCTCACAAGCTTATTAATAAAATTGCGAAAGCCGAAAGTTATCGATTAATTGCTACATGATTTTTTCCCTTGCGTCAGTAAAGCAGTGCAGTCAGCTGTTTTATTAGTTGCATTGTTTTTCTTGTTTTTCCACATGAATTACAATTTTGAAACCTACAACTTTCTATTACAATTCTTTGAGCGGTAATTTGCATTTACCGTACTGCGAGAGCGCCGTAACTTCAGAAAACCCTAACCACCACCCAAAAAACCACCCCCTGTAGACGGATTCACTCATAGCTGACGAAAATGTTGACTTCATGCGGCGTTTATGTGAAAGGAAATATATGTAGGGAAACACGTTATCTGTGAATGAAACAAAACAAACGAAATCAGAGCACAGCTGAGAGAAAGTGGAACGATTTGCCGTCGAAACAACCACCGTTTGCGTTGCTATGAATTACGAAAGCGAACTACTTTCCAACACCGGTTGTGAGTGTTTCGGTTTATTGTGCACCACCACCACCACCACCACCACCACCACCAACATCTTTATCATCATCTTCATTGTCGTCGTCGTCCTACAGTGCTCACCACCCCCGTGCATTGCATTTGTTGTTTGTTGATGCCTGTTGTCGCTATTTTGCCGGTCTGTGTTGTTGCAGGATATCGGGGTGGCTACAGCGCAGGAGTCAACAGGAGCGAAAAATGTTTTCATCACACGTTCCGCTCTCTGACTCTGTGCCGTTGGTGACTCGGATTTATGTGTGGCATGCGTGATATGTCTCAGTTGATTTTAGTACGTGGTCGCTGTTGGACGTAAGAAGTGAACAAAGCGGTTAACGGTTATATTCGGTTATTCGCAATTAATTCCCACTGGGGTATGCGTAGACTGCGTTTAGGGCTTTATATTCTCAAATAAATCGCTCGATTACGCTCATTTTATAGATTCAGTTCGCGTACGATTTTGACCATTAAGAATATTAAATATTTGATTGTGGATTTTTCACACGTCGGCGACTATTTTTATGGCGAGTCAGTGGTGAAGGTTTGTTTATATTTACTTGGCAATTAATACATACATATGTATATACATATGAATGTGTATGTAAGTCTGCTATGTATTTTGAAGTACATAAATGGAAATGAAAGTGAAAAGTGAAATAAGTTTGAAATGCAATAAATGATGTGTGAAACCTTGAATAAGAATTCGTGGCTAGGAAAAATTGCAATGGGTTGCATCTGAAGCAAAGTGCGTGAAACTAAAAATTATAATAAAAGATGGTAATACAATTATTTAATATAATAAATATGAAAATATGAGTTCTTATCGAAATCACAACTTTTTTGGATTAAAAATAAATAAATTTGTGAATGGAACTAATTCCCGAATTCTCCAAAAATGTTAAATTAACAAAAAAAGAAGTGAAATATCTAGAAAAAAGTGTCACTTTAAAATTCCTGTGCTTTAAAAACAGTGCCGAATTGACGAAAACAAAAGGTTATGTCGAGCTGAACCAAAATTAACATAAATAGCAGTAATAAAAAATATCAAATATTCCTCAATTGATGTTTATATATAGTATATATTTACACTAGCGGCGTGAATAAATTTATGAAATATCAAAACGTACCAAAAAATATCCAAAAGCAAAATTTGTGTTTAAGCAAAATAAGAAAATAAGTAATTTATGTGTTAAAAATTTTAAAAGCAGTAGGTGTTTGTGTTGTGTGAGAACTGAATACAAAAATATTAATGAATTTTAAATAATTCATTGTTGATTTTCATAAGCAATGCGGAATATCTATTCACACGTAAAATATTTCACAAATATTTCAAATTTTTTACAATGGTAAGCGTTTAATACCATAACATTTGTTTAGCCCGAAATATGACATTAAAAAAAAATCGGGGAAACAAACATTGATATGAATATTTGAATATTTAATGTAGGCAAATGAATAATATACACATTTTAAAATAATATTTTATTTGTACAAACGCTCGCCTATTTATGAACAAATATGTACTTAGTTTAGCTCAGTGCACTCAAAAATGGAGAGCAATTAAATGAGCAGACAATTCTTATGCTTCACTCTTTTTTTATAAAAAATTATCAACAATTTTTTGAGTTTCATTGTTTTTTCATCAAAAATAAAAATTATTCTCAGAGTTATATTTTTCTGGCCGAAAGTAAAACTCAGTTCTTGAGCGTTATTTTATCTCTCAGAAATAAAAATGTATTTTAGAGTTTTACTTTTTCCGCAGATCGAACAACTTAAAACGCCCTACGGCTTTCCAGTATATGTTTCGAGGTAATTTTTTTGATATGCCCTTGTCAGAAAAATAAAACAAAAGCCATACGAAATTATTACTTTTAGTTTAATTTTAACTCGAAAAATGTTTCTGTACAAAAAATATTGATTGTAAAGTCCAAAATCTTAAATATTGTAGGTAACAACCCCTAAAAATTTTTTCGAGACAAAGTTTTCCTGAACCTCTGTCAGTTTAAACCAGTATTGCAACGCTTCATTTATCTGATAAATTTAGGTGAATATACATTTTTGAAACAGCTTTATCCGCACCCTCAAGCGTATTCCAGTGTTTGATTTAAATTATTATATTTTTGACAAATTTTTTAAACAAGTGGCAACCCTCTCCAAAGTATTTTTGAAGTTAAAATTTCTTTAAACTCTGGCACTCACATTGTAAAATGCCATTTAATTTTTAGATGAACTTAATTTAAATATCAACAGATGGCAACCTTGTTTCAAATCATTTGTGAAATTAAGCTTTTTTAAGCCTCTTTCGTTTAATATCCATATGACAATTTGGTTTTCATTCACCCTTTTATTTGAAATAAGCCTTTTAGAAAGGTGGCAACTCCCTTTAAAGAATTGATTTAATGGCAACCCATGTTAAGAACTATGTACATATATTTGTGCCAAATATTATCTAGATCTGTTCTTATAGCATAACATAATTTTTTGTTCGTGCTCAAACGTTTTACATTAAAAATATGGTATTTGAATATGCGGACTACTGCTATTAAGGAAGAGGGCGTGGTTTTTGTTCGATTTACGTAATTTTGGAAGTCATGCTTTCAGAGTTAAAATCCACATTGTGCACCAAATTTGATAGGCCTTGATAAAGTAGTTTCGGAGATATACCTAATTGCTCTAAAGAAAGTAGCACCATGCCCATTTACGAAAATTTTGATCTTTGTGTATATTTTTTTGCAAGTAACCGTTATATGAGAGTTGAGCGTGGGTTTTACCCGATTTCCCCCTTGCGAGTTTAAAAAATTTCTGTAACCCACACACTCATGTTTCGAACTTAATTCTGTATACCAAAGTTGAGCAAATTATCTTTTATAGTTACTGAAAAGTCTCATTTTTTTGGGTTTATCAAAATATATACCGTTATGTGTTCGATACAAACCTCCCACTTTATAGGGTGACGGGATGTCTTCTGATGTCGCCTGAACATCACGCACATCAGGAAGCCTGCATTTCCCCAGTGTCGAGGAGTGCTGCTCAGCAAGCAGTTCCGTGTCGGATGCTGTCGCCTAGTTAGGCCATCCTAATAGGCATTTGCTTGCTTGGCGCCGAACCGCCGCTAAAGCACGTCAGACTGCATATCGTTTTCGGTTTGACAGCGGCATGTGCACCCGCGTTTTTACAATTTGCTCAAATCGCTTTCTTAGTTGGAGAGGAGTTTTTTTTTGGGAAGAAATAAAAAACATACACCTTCTCTACACACATCTGCTTCTATTGTCTTCCGTTGCTTTGTATTTTGTTGCCTTAACCCACCTTCTGTGCACTTTTCCGTGCTTTTCATTCAGTCTAAAAGTAAATTGAATAGAAAATACTAAGTAAAATTTATTTGGATATGCTTTCAGCATCATTGCCTTTACCTTCAACCATTCAGGCTTTTACCTACGTCGCTTTGATTGTTAAAAATATGGAACATTGTGGGTTTAGAGTAGAGCAATGTTCACGGTTGCATAGTTTTTGCATGTGAGTAGATTTACACACATACACACATACACACATACATACATATGGTTATGTGCACACGCATGGTTGTTGTAGGAAAATGTGTAAAAGGCATACAATCATTTCTCATTTTTATTTCAATTCAAAGTTCCGCATTTCAAAAAAAAAACCAAAAGCACCTCTTGGACCTGTCTGCGATTAGACAACCATAAATTTAATATCCTGCGGCTTGTAAATGTCATAGACTTCCCAAAGAAAAATGTACACTTTTTTTTATTCATATCAGCGTATGCGGCCTTTTTATTCATTCAAATACGCCTTGAAGTGTTTCGTAAGAATAAAAAGTACGCAGGTGTAGTGTAAGGGCTTAACAACTTACCTGCATTTAAAATAAGCTCTGATAATGGCGGATTAATGAATGCTTAGAGTAATTATTTGGCTTTTTTTCTGTGGATGAAAAATACTATAAATATTTGAGACTATTAACCCTTTTTGCCACGTTACATCCATGGATATTTTTGATACAGCTGTATCACTGGGGGTTTAACATGTATTTTATACTAAAATTGCACTCCATTACATTCGAAATATAATTTACTTTAGGTTTCTACAAAGCAAAATAATAATTGTTAAAAATAACAGTTATTAGATGACAAATTTTTTTTCGAAAAAAATTATTCTCTAAAGTTGCCTGATAAAAAAATAACCGTTATTTTTCAACACTTATTTTTAACATTGCTTCATAACTGTTATGTACGAAAAATATTTTTCTGTTGGCAGCAAAATTTTTTTCAACGCTTATTTTTTAAGTTGCCTAATAACTGTTATCCAGGTGAAATATTTTTTTTTCTGTTGCCAATAAGAGTTATTCCGCTACGGTTATTTTTACAATGTCTGATAGCTGTTATGAAAAATAAATATATTTTCCGACGCCAATAAGAGATATTTTTCAACATTTATTTTATACATTGCTTGGCAACTGTAATGCACAAGAAATATTATTTCGGATGTCAATAAGTGTTATTTCGTAATGTATATATTTTTCGTTGCTTAATAACTGTTACTAAGGATAAATATTTCTTTAGTTGCATATTAAAGGCATTTTTAAACATTTATTCTTTACGTTGACTGATAGCTGTTATCCGGGGGAAAAATTTTTCTGTTGCCAATAAGAGTTATTTTTCAACATTTATTTTTTACATTGGTTAATAACTGTTATGTAGTAAAAATATTTTTTCCGATGGCAATAAAAGTTATTCCGCAAGGTTTATTTTTACGATGCCGGATAACTGTTAAGAAGAAGATTTTTTTTCGACGCTAATAAAAATTATTTTCCTAAATTTATTTTTTTACTTTCTTGTACTATTATAAGAATAGACGAAGATGTCAACATTCAAAAGTAAAAAAAAAAAAATACTAAGCCATATAGGACAATTATTTCTTTCCGCGCTCCAACTATAGGTTATGAATCGTCCTACTAATTGAAATCATCAATCGAATTAGAAGTGTATATCAAAATGACCTCAAACATATGACTATAGTTTTATTTTCAGTTTGTTGCCCACTTTATCAAAAAAATCGGAGTTAGGTTATTTTTTAAGAGGGTTAATTCAAGGAAATAATTTACTTACTGAAATAAACAGTGTACAGAAAATTTTTAAAAATCGTTTTGGTTCATTTTTAGGACACACATCACCCGAATAAACTTTTTATATGAACGAAATTATGCAAGACTATCGGGAAAGAACAAAAAAAATTATAATAATCGATTTCAGTTATATAATTTATTTAAAACTAAATATATGTGGGCTGCAAAATTGCATTCTTATGATATTTCTGACGGTATATGTAAAATTTCTAATGCAATGTTATGATTTTTTTTTAATGCATTTTTTAATAAATTTGAAAATTTGAGTCATATCTCTTTTTGTTGAAAAATGAGCTATAGTTTTATAAAAATAGAACGACAAAGATTATGCATGAAAAACATTAAGGGTCTTCACACTACTTTCATTATGCTGGCGGTTCGTTAGTTGGCTACTCGTAAGCGAACTTGCTTCGCTTATATGTATCTTGCTTTTGTAGAACTTTCTAAATTTTTCTACAAACGAAACTCACAGCTGAAGCAGCCTTTGGTTGCCTTTATGTCCTACGCCGGTCAAACTGCCGAGCTAACAATTTTGGCGCTTCGTTATTTGTTGCTGTGACTAGCGTTGGATTTGCGAAAACAAAATATACGCAAAGCTATCGGGTAAGGTAGTTACGAGCTTAGTGTGAATACCCCTATTAGTAATTTAAATAAAAATGTAACTGTACATGTTGTATACCCAACTAAATGCACGCAAGAGAAAAGCCCCATTAACATCTGTGATGTGAAGTACTGGAAGTAACAACCAGAAACGATTGGCTTAACCCTTCCACGCACACTACTGTTAGGTAATCTTGAAAAAAAACATACGCTCTAATCTAAATTAACAAGCGCTTGATGTTCTTGAATTCTCTACATTAAATAATGCAAAGCTGCGAAGAATCAAGAGGCAATGTACTTAGTACATATGTATGTAGGTATATATGTATGTACAATATGTTAATGTAAATAGTTTAAGGCAATATTTTCTCATTACGACTCCTACCAGCAACTAACCAACAACATTGCTGACACCTACATTTTTTCCACAGTCAAGTGACGTGCAGTGTTCTTCTTGAATGCCTGCATGTCTTGGGAGTGCCAATGCGCTAAACAAATAACCAAATAAGTAAACACGTAGAAATGCAACATAATAAGAAAAGAAAAGGGAGAAATGAAGAAAGAAAAAAAAGAAAGAACGAAGTAAAAAATGACACCACGGGGCAGAAAATAAACATTGAAATGTTGCTTACAACAAGTGATAATGTAAAAAGCTCGTAATTTTAAGTGAAATTCATTTGAAAAGTTTACGTTTTCCATGCAACTTTGCTATGTGTGAGTGTGTGTGGGTTTTTTTATATCCTTTTATATACCCACACGGTACATATGCACATGTGTATGTGTTGGTGTATTTATGTTGCTATAACTTGACATCCTACGCTTACTTTACTTGTCAAGCAACTGCTTTCACTCGCCAAGCACACCTTACATAGCACATTTAGAGGCAACAAAGTGCCGAGCTGTGAAGTGACAGTTGTAGTAGGGCGTAGCAGTCTAACAGTTAGGTAGTCGAGTAAGCGCACAGGAATTAATAGACTTGTAGGAAGACACCATTTGCGGAGAAGTACGCACATCATACGCTAAATTAAAAAAAGTCATAACTCTAAAATCAGTTTCGGGAATATAACTTCCTGGGGATCGAACAAACTCAGCGCTATTAATAGAAAAAAACGGGCATAATGACAGTTTTATTGTTAAAGAATATTTTTGCGAAGTATCATGAAATGAAAATGGCTTTCGTGTATTGATTTAATTCGAAAAAATCAAGCTAAAAAATTTTGGATTGTGACGCTTTTGTATTCAGTGTGGGATACATAGTGTATGTAAATACACTGTGTCACAGTCAAAAAAGGGCCGCAAATTCTTTAGTGTTAAATTTTTGATCTAGGTTTTAAAAAATACAGTCCATAAACTATATACCTGGATCAAAGTTTTCAAGCTTAGTGCACAATTTTGTAGTACTAAAGAAACTAAAGAATTTAAGAAAAATGTTCCTTATTTTGTTGCAATTTGTTCTTCAAACTGGGACATTTTTTTGGATTGAGTAAAAGTTTCCGCAAAATATGAAATGTATAAAATGTATAAAATTCCTATATAAAATTAAATTTTTTTCTTTCGATAGTAGTAAATATTTCTTAAGCGCCATTTTATTCCCAACTTCATTCTTTTGATAGCTGTTTTTCTGCAATCCAAAATTTTTTTGTTTCTTTTTTTTGAGTGAACAAATTGCCACTAAAATTTCACGAGTTCAATTAAGAATTTGAGATATTCACGAATATTTCCTCAATTTAGATATAGAACGTCATTTGAAAGTACCGTAAAACTCTCCTTCAGTTTCATAAATATTTGTACATATAAATTTCTTTTACTACCGATTTTTCAAAATTTCTTACAAAATCCATCTCCAAAGAAAATTACTGGAAAATAACAGACATTTTTAGACAATACAAGCGCACATCGTTTGGCTTGAAATAACAGTTGAAAATTGATTGATTTTTTTTCTTTCAAAATTTTGTTTTTAATTCAGCAATGCACCTAAAGCACCAAGATTCATTTTAGCTCAGAAAAAAATAAATACAAAAATGTCGCTTAGACCACGTTCAGACGAAAACTTAAGGAGTTGGCAAGAAGATTTTACCAAACGAAAAATATTACTCGAAAAGCTCGTCCCCGAGTAGATCAGGATTTAATTAACATTTGATGATCTGTGCAATCCTGGTTTGCGCAATTTGTTTGTGAAAATAGTTGTCAAACCAAGGCGAATTAATGTAAGGTCGTAGCGTCCCAATGACCTGAACGCTTGTTCTATCTACGCCTAGCGCGGAGGAGATGTCAAAATGGTTTATTTTGTTTACACTTTCACTTTCTGTTTACTTTCGAATTGGAACATTCACGGGTTTTTCTTTTTTTTTACTTTCCATCCGTTTGTTTATTGTTCTCTGTGGTTGTTGCTCTGCATTTCTGCAATTCAAATGCAAAAGAAAAAATGCAGGGAGTTCTTGAGTTTTTCATGACGCTACCAATTTATATGAATTGTAAAACCTTAAACTGCGGTGTGAACAGCAATCGTCAGTAATGTGGATTTACTACGATTTGAGAAGATTAACTTTTGATTTGGAAATGACGAGATCTCGATATAAAGATAAATTATGTATGTTCGCAGTTGCATCCTAAACCGCTTGGCCGATCACAACCAAATTTGGCGCACCTACTGCAAACTTTAAGATGATGATCATAGGCTAAAAATAAATTCCATAACTGACGATCAAAAAACGGCTAGCCCATAAACAAACTTTTTTTCGCATATTTGTATAAAAACGTAGGGTTAAGGTCTTCGTCCCATTTTAACTGTGCCCTACTGTATGCATTCAAGTGATGCTTATGAAAAGTTCCTCATTGTTCAGTTTCTTGCTTTTACTGCTGTCATTCAAAGTCAAAAAAATAAAAAATATGTTAATCAAAAAAGATGAAAGCATGTGAGAAATGGCGACGCTCTGAACTAATGCATAGCACCGTTATTTTACTTAACGGCTCATACCGTCTCTTCACATCACTCCGCTCGACTCTACTCACTTCATTTTTTTATTATTCTCATTGAAATCGAGAGATACATACATCTGACATTTGCGGAAGGGTTACCAGAGGACATCCAAAGCCGGCAGTCGTCGTCATTGTCACTCACGTGCGACGCGATGATATCAGTGCACGCCGGTTTTTAAACTTCGAGCGAGAACGCATGCTAAGTACAATTATTTCAAAATACATATGTATGTGTGTTTATTGCTTTGGAAAAGCTTTCATTTACATATATATATGTATATACCATTATGTGAAAAGGACCTAACTCAATAGCAATGTAGCTTGTATTTTCTAGAAATTTCATTTAGGGGGTTTCTCAAACAAAACCTGCATACATTGATCGTAGAATTCTACTGAAATTAAAATAAAAAGTTAAAAAATGACAGAAGTTCGACTTCGGTCATGTTCGGCCATGTTTCGCCAATAAAGTTCGTTCAGTTCCGGTAAGAAAAAAGCCTAACTTTATTCGAAAATTTTTTACTTTTAGTATATTTTTTCTTTGGAAAAAAGTCAAATAACCTTTGAAAGTGATATGAATTTGATACTTTTCTCAAAGAACATCTGCTCCCCATTCAATTTTAAAATTTTAATTAATAAAGTACAAATTTTAATTCTATAATTAATTCATTTTTAATAAGTTTTGCAAGTAAAACTTGTTGTACAGTTTCTCCATAAAACGAATGTAAAAATTTTCTTCCATATAGAAAATTACCGTAAGAAAAAAAACCAAAAATCATTCATTGACCTTAAAATCGCTATTTGTTTCCGACTTTGTGGGTAGATTTCTACCCATATTAAGACTTCATATATTTTGTACGAAAAACTTTAATGACAGCGAATTGTTTGCATTTTATTTATTACAAAACAAATATTTTAATTTCGTTTATGCAATTGACGCACATTGTACAAGCGTGGATACTTTTTCAGGCTGGTTTTTTACAAAAGCAAAACATAAGCTTTGCTTGTTTTTTTTTGCCTTCATTATTCTCTGGAACAACCTTTGTATCGTCCTCATTCTTTCTGGTTCCTACTTTTGATCGTTAAGCTGGTTGTGGATCAATCGGAAAAATGTGCTGTTTACTTAGTTTTGAATGTAATGAGGCGAACGATGATGACTTTCGATTTCGTAGAATTCTACCACCCATAAAATGGGAAAACACATAATGCTTCTTAAAAATCACCTTCTTTATTATATATCACTCAAAAGTAATTAATTTTGTTTAGAAATAGTTTCGTTACATAGTCGTTGAGTTTCAGTTCTATTGAAACTTTTTCATTGAGTATATTTTATGTTAATGGGTCCGTTTCTTTGTAACCTAGTTCCAAATAAACACTAGGTAGGGGGAAAAACACATGTAAAGCCACAACACTAACTTGGAAAAATATGCGAGGTCAGCCAGCTCGGTAAAATGATATCCAACCTGAGATGTAGTGTTGGGAAGTGAAAAAACTGCGCTATTGTGAATGAGCCGTAAGAAAATACATGGGAAATTTCAGTGTAAGACTTAATTCGTTTTTTTTTTTGGTAGTATTTTTAAATATATAACTACGCCAGCCTAAAATTTGTTTGCACAGCTATTTCCTTTGCTTAAATATCAGTAAACCAAGAGCATCTTTCATGAAAGATAATAAGAGGGTTGCTTTTGCAACTAAAGGAAGTTTTATCCGAGTTGGAGCGTTCTTTTCGAATTCGGGTACAATAAAACGGGCCCAATGTTCAATTTTGGGTAGAATTCTACCCAATCGTCAACGAATCGTTAAATGAAATTTTTATGAACATTTTTGGATATTATTTTTTAAATTTCCACAAAGTTTGCTTGTAGATTTCATCCAATCACGATTTGTCACATTTTCCAATAGCTACAGCAGGAATAGAAGCTAAAAGAGCACACATTTGGATTTCATTTCCGCAGTAATTATCTCACATGGAGTAGAAACGTTTTCTGTTTTTTTTTTGTTTATATAATTTTTAGATAAACTTTACGAGGTGGCGGAAATAAATCTAAATGAATTGATGCCATTTTTATTCGACATGAGGCGCAAAAAAATGTAATCCACGGCCTGAAACTCGAATTCGAAATTACATGCAGTAAGAAAAGCGCAATGAATCGAAGCGCATGAACTAAAATCTTGATTAAAATGAATTTCTACTTACTTTTGTTGCACGCACGTTAGCGCTGCTCACTTTCTACATTTCACCCTTTTTGTGTACCTATAAATGTTAGGTATTTCCGTCAACCTTGTTACTCTAGCAAAAATACGAATGTATATAGTTTTTTTATGTACATTTGTGTATGTTTATTTTATTGTATACTTTGTTGCTGTATGCCATTGTTGCAAGGACTTATTACACTGCTCGTTGCTCGTAACGAATCCGTTTGCTTTCCTTAGTCCAGACTTATGTACATACTTCCACATTTTTGCCCTTCAAATTGTTGGTTGTTTTTATTTGTCAAATTCTATTTTATTTTTTATTTACGTGCCACAGTTTAATATTTGTGGCATGAGATAAGTCCTTTCCGAGACATGCCAGCTAAAACAATGTACTACAATTTTGTGTAATATTTCCTAATTTTTTTTTTGCGAACATTCACCTGCTAAAAATTTCACAGCTACGCTTTTATGACCTGCAGCAAGTTTGATTGTTTTTATTACATTCATAATACTCGTATTGTTCCCAAGCTTAAATATAAAATAAGTGACTTAGTGAAGTTTTTGTTTTTGATTTATTTAATTTGGATTTTATATTTACTTTGAAATTTATATGGTTGATTTTCTGTAATTTGAAATAAATATATTGGTATACAAGTATTCAACTTAAACTGAACTTTTTAAATTCATCTTCTTTTAAATTTGTTTGCTACCAACGAAATGTCTCAATCGCGTTGCTATTTGCTTTTTATTTGTTTTAAATATATATTTTTTTCCTCTTTTATTTTGTGTTATTTCTACTGCTTTTGTTTTTTTTTTTTACTGCTGGTTGTGTATTGGTTTTGTATTTTCAGATATTCGCTTTGGTGGGTGTGGTTTCGCTTCCAAATTAATCTTTATATTCTTTATTTACTGTTACTGTTACTGCTGCTGTTTTTTGTTTGCTTCAGACGCTGTTCATTATTTTCGTTGCGTTTGCTGTTGGTCTAAAACTGCGCGCATATTTCGTTTAAACACAAAATTTAGATGAAGGAGTAAATGTTCCTTATTCAACTGCATTTATTTACACGCTTCGAGATGAATATATTCCAATTGGTCTAAATTTTTAAAATTTTTAGAAAATATATATTTAATGCATGGAACTAGCATCAAGCTTGAATATTAATATTTTTTTAAATTTAAATATTCCTCCAACTTTGCGCAAGAATTATAGAAGTCTTTTGGTAATTGTTGTAAGGGAGAAAAATTTTCTAAGTTATCGATAATTTTTATCGACATAATTACAAGTTATCGATAACGATTATTTTATTTCGTCTCTTATATTATCAAAGTATTTTCATAGTAATTATCCGCGCGTTCATTTTTTTAAGTTATCGATAACTATTATTTTAAGACTTATATTATAAAAACTTTTTCATAATAATTATCAGCGATACAAGTTTGTACACTCATCGATAACTATTACTTTGAGAATTATGTCTTAAAAGTATTTTCATAATAATTGTGAGTAAGACAAATACGCAACTATTTTGGGACCATTTCTGAAAGAGTTCGGGATTTTTTGGGCACTAGTTCGTTCTCGTTTGGGAAACATTCCCGAAATTGTCCTGAGCTAATTTTGAAATGATGTTTTTTTTTCTCGACAGTGTTAACAATTTATTTACATTTAAATGATTTTCCGCAAACCTTTGTCAAATTTGGTTTGGTGACCAAAAACCTGTTACCGAAGTTAGCACAGCGCCAAGACCGATTTGTCTCCAACCCCAATTTGGCGTAGCGGAAATTGGTTTTAATATGAATCCAATACATAGCACAGAATTCAGACAAAAGAGAGAAAAAAACAACAATTTGTGAAATGTTTTCAAAAGAGCCTTAAAAAATTTTAAATGTTCATAACTTTTTAACTTTCAATTTTTAGCAAAAGTACCAAGCAATCTAATTTTATAAAAAACAATGTACGAAGAATTTTTTTTAAATTTATTTAAATGATTGAATTTTTCGCAGTTTGCAGACCTTGAAAAAACATCATAAACAAAAATTCTATTTTTCGGTCGATAACGCCCACACATACATACATACTTATATAACTCGACAAAACTGTTCGCGCAGTGAGTCCTTTAAATTGAACAAACGACGAACCCATTTACGGACATTTATTTATATCCCTATGGTATATAGTTATGTACTTATATGTACGTACATACCTATGTATATTATATGTTTGCACTTTCGTTTTTATTGCTACCATTTCTATAAATTACAACGTCAAGCGTTGAATAAATCATATCCACAAATAAAAATGCAAACGTGCTCGTAAATATAGCACGAATATGCGTAAAAAATGTTACATTATATTGCTTTTTCTTTTTTTGTGTGCAACTTCGCCAAGTTTTTCGGAACAAGAACAAGGAAACATTAAATAATAACAAAAACAATACCAATACTTTTACAGCAAACAAAAGTGGTAAATAAATTGGTGATAGAAACGAATTGGTTAGGTTAGCTGCATTTCAAGGCTTTGCTTGGTATACTATATGCATAAAAATTTATGTGAATGGGTGTCATGACGCTCCCGCGCCACTGGCGAACCCCTAAGATATGTTGCTACAAAGGAATATAGCAGTCAAATTTTCGAGCTACCCCCACAAGAATTTTCATGAAGTATGATTTTACTGATGATTTTACTCAGTTTTTAACCATTGCAGAAGCAAACGGTGAATTTTGGTATGAAACTCTAGAAGGATCCTTCCTTTTTGTTCCCCACCTAACGTGTAACGTTGCTACAAAATAAGCGAAATGATAATTTTATAACAAACCAAACCAGCCCAGAGTTTGTTAATATTTTATTAAAGTATACCAATCCGATAATAAAATACTCATTGTAAAATTTAAATTTTTCATATCCCTGGCCAAGGTTGTTTGCCTCAAGTGAAAAAAATTGTTAAAATTTTAACTCACATGTGTATTTCAAGAAAGCCCATAAAAAACAAGCTTGGAAAGCAGTTAGAGGACAATTTCAGACTAAATCCATGTGAGATTAAACCCAAATTTTTTATAAAATAAAATTACAGATAGTTACATATTTCAGGGATTCCTATTTTCATTTTAATTTCTGTGGACTTTGAGCTCTTTGGGATAAGATCTTACATTCCCGATAATTGTTTTGAGATCTGATTACACTGTGGAACAAATTCAGGTTAGCAAAAGTTAGGTCGATTCTGAGAGTGAGGGATGAAAATAGAGGCTAAATTAGAAGACTCGTACCGTGGCGTTTGTTTATTTTAGTTCGAATTTCTTTTTAATCGACCTTCGAACTTTGCAGTCAAATGCCGATTTTCAGCATATTGTTTATATGGTTTTTTGGCTATAATTATTTGATGTCATAGTTCTTTGTTCAATTAGTCAAGTTCATCTTATAGTTGATTCCTAAATTTCATTTTTAACACGTTTATATTAGTTTAACTTGTATGTGTGTGTCTATCATCCTTAGCTTGCCTAAATTACAACAGCAAGAGTTGAGATATATACGAAATGAAAGAGCTCGATGAATAAATTATTCCAAATTTACAAATTAGTCTATTCGTTCCTCAAATAATAGGGTGGGCAGATATTTCAATTTTCAAATTGACCGTGGAACTGCGCACGCAAATTGTAAAATCATTCATTTAGCGGGAAGATGGAAATTTAAAGAAATACGAAAACTGCAACACACTTTAATGGCAGATATAACTAAAAAGTTACAAATAAATAAAAGTTTAATAATTTAAAAAGCACGTTATAATGGCAGATAGGAAAAGGAGGGCTTACTGTTTAATATAAGTGTAAAATAATTAACAGAAAATTGATATGATTTTTTAAAAGCGTGGGGTGATCAAAATTAATTCTTAACAAATATCAAGTATTGAAAAACCTTTAATAAGTTTCTTAAGTAGGTTTAGAAGAGCAATATAGTAGAAAGCATTCCACACTTTTTAGAAAAGATATACATAGATTTTCTTCTGTTAATTTTTTTATTTTTTATTTGTATAAATCATTATTTTCTGCTTTTTAGTTCTGCTATTAAAGTGTGTTTTAGTTTGTTTAGTTCTTAAAACTATTATTTATTTCCCATAAGTTCTGTATGCTAGGATGTTCTCCTTAATGGGTTCCAGAGTCTGGAACTTATTCGCATAAATCCATGACTTCAAAAACTCCACTGTCGGCCAGAGAACTAACATTGGTGGATATTTGCAAAAGGTATATAATCTTCTGTTGGGGAGATGACTTTTGCGCCTATCTGTAGATGTGAGAATCTCTTGTGGATTCTCTTCACTGTAAATGACTTAATGTATGTATCTTATTAAGGCCCACTATGCAGAATATCCAGAGTTAAATTAATAAATAAGGAGATAAATAACACAGAGTTACATTTGTAATTTCATAACGCAGACATTTTCTTTTAATATGTATTAAAAGTCTTTGTAAATTTCAAATCAAATTAATTTCAGTCGGTTCTGGTAAAACATACAAAAAAATTGGGATGCTTGCCCTCGTCGTTAGTGGAAGTGATCGCCTCGCTCTGCTATAGCTCTCTTAAAGGATTTGGAGTCAAGAAATTCTATGATTTCCTCAGCATCACTGGTAAAAAGCGATTGGTTTATCATGTTTTTGCTTACCTAAACAAATTTTGTAAACACATATAATTTTAACAATTTAACACGCGATAACTGCTGGGTCTGATATTTTTGTTTTTTCTTTTTACCTCAGAGCCATTGCCTAACCTACTGCGGGCAATAGATAATCTGCTTTCCTGAAAGTGGGCATAACAAGTATATTAAGTAAAAAAAAGAGTCTCATCACAAACCAAATTGATAATTACGGCGTCAGATGTGACCAATTTTGTGCTCGGTTGATTCCAAGAGGAATTCCTGAAGTCGCATTGAAATATCAAGAGAAAAGGCCATTAACTGCCATTTAATTGTTTTCGAAATACGAGCGCAGTGAATGTGTTTATTTTATAAAATCAAAAATAACATGTTTTCGGTTTAGAAACTTTGCAATTAATATCAATTTGTTTGTGACAGCTCTCCGAGAGTGTGAATTTGTCTGGCGCAACGCTCCGTTCATCCATTCCGTTTGTTTCTTTGATCAGCGGGGCTAGCCTACCCCCAAACAACAAGGATTTGCATACACAAACATTTTCTGCTTGGTGCTCCAGAAAAGCCAAAAGAAATTCGATGCCAGAAACAAAATCAAAATATGCGAAATGTTTACCAGCTTTCTGTACGTTTCTCGTTTCTCGTTTTTTTTTTTTATTTGGTTACTTTTCCGCCAATTTGTATTCTCTTTTCACTTTACAAATACTCTAGACGTCTGCGAGTGTGCAGTGTGGCACGAATTGCCGTTATAATCATTGCAAAGCTGCATGAATCTGGCTACTTTTACTTAACACTTTTTTCTCTATTTCAGTTTTGTGTTATAATCGTAAGTACTCGCGGAAATCCGAAAGCGGATGTGAACGCTAGCTATTGCAATGTTGTTGTTATGTGACTTAATGTGCCACTTGGCATGCCGTTCTGAAGCTGACGCCCGCCCACTTCCTCCCTCATCCACTTATGCTGATTGCATTTATTTGCTTTGCTTTAAATGCCGCGACAGTTCGTCCCAGTGCAAATGTGCTAGCCGGCGCGCCCTTAACGTGTTGGCCAATTTGCAACGTTTAAACAGTTTTGTTTCTAAAATGGAAATGAAAAAAGTTTTACTTGATAAATAAGAAAAGCGTGAGCTAAGAAAAAAAAAATATTCCGACAAGGGGGAAAACACTTGGAAAAACTAAACAGACAAATCAGCATTGCAACCTTCCCACGCCATTTGCCTCGCAATAAAACGCTCTGCGGCGCAATTTTCGGAAAACGGCACAGTCACCTCGAGTTAAGACATCGGCGACAATTGCAATGGCAATGGCGGTTGCAAGACAATGTGACACAATTCGAGAATGTTATTGTTGTTTACTTCGTGTGTGTGTGTCGAAAGTGCATCGTTTTGTTGCTGGAAGCAGAAAATAGAATCCGTAAGAATACTTTACATTCTGTGCAAGTTTGAAACTTTATTGTGCAAAATATTTTCGGCACGAATCTCTACCACACAATTGCATTTAGTGCACAGATAGTTTTTATATGTAAATAAAGGAATTGCTGCTTGGTGAGAAGAGAGAATGTTGTTGGTTTCTACTAATAACATTCTTTTACACAATTCTATAAGATATTCGTAGGTATGTGCCTGTTTTTATTCTCATTTCACACTTCGAAAACCATTAAAATGCAAATAATGTTGTAACAGTTGCCGTTTTGGTAAACGGATTGAATATTTTAAGAAAGTGGCATGTATTTGATTGAACTTTTAAGTTAAGTAGATGTGCGAATATTTGCAGTAGTAATATTTTTTACATTTTTCGAATTCAAAAAATTTTACCTAGGTACATTAATAAAAATTAATTTTTTTATAATTACTTGTTTTTAATTTGGATACGCAGCTTTACAGCCTCTTCAATTTAATGTAATAAAGGGCAAATTTTAAGTGGCTAAAATAATCGTTGATTTTTGAAAAATTTTTCTATCGACTGAGTTGCGCGGTTAATTCTATATACAAAAATTTCGAGCAGCGTTATAAGGACGAATTTGCGGATGAGCCTCAGTGGCCACTTGAAGCTTGCCTTTATTATACTAAAATTGAATGGGCAAGAAAACTGCATATCTAGATTTTTGTTTTAAATTCGGATTAAAAGTTTTCTAATCTACTCCAAAATTTGTTAAATTTTGAAAAGGGTTTATAACTTTGAGAAGTGGTGTAATTTTGAGGTAAGTAATAGCTGTCTCTACAGAGGCTAAAATGTAGTTTTTTTTAGGAGAAACATTAAAAATAAGTTTAATACAAATATAGAGTGTAATTTTAAGCCGAAGTTATTATAAATATTTTTTTTTTGGATTTTTCTCAGGTTTTCTCATGCTTTTTGGCTTCGCAAGAAAATGGCATTCAATTAAACTTAAAGTTTGGAAAATCAATAAAAGGAAACATACATCCTTTCGCTTTTCAATGAATTTAATATTACCAGAATCCATTGAAAACTATTATGACCGTTGGTTTGATTCAACATCCCGATTTGCAGTTTTTTTTTTATCATAACTTAAGATCTAGGGGATGTCTTTGAAGTTGTGCTAATGTCAAACAAATTTTTGGACCTATTCTACTACCTCTACTACATGACATAAAAAATACATGCCATTCTTTTTTATTGTGTAGCACTGCAATATTATTGCTCATTATGCCCGCGTCCCTGAAACCTCGGTAATTTCTCTCCATTCTATGCAACTCTTCATGGAAACGCTCGGCACTAGTATCGCCTAAATTTTCCGCGAAGAAGTCTTGGTTGCAATGCAGAAAACTAACTTTAAGTTGTAGCTTCGTGACAATTTATCCTTGGTTGCCACTTTTCTGGTTGCCAAGGAAGTTATGGACGTTGCGCCTGAGGATGTTAATGTTGCCTTTTCTGTGGCTGGTCCAGGCCCAGAGGAAATCTCTTTGATTTTGTCTTAAGAAGCTTTGAAAAAATCAGATGTGCTGAAAAATCAGCTTTCGCGTAGGCGCATTATACAAAATTTTAAAGCTCTGATGCCCTAGAGAAAATCCGACAACGGATTTGAGTTTAGCTCGAAACATGACGCTAGGAAGTGTTCTCATCTTCTCTGGTTTGAAAGATGACCTGAATTGGTAATCTTGTATAAAACCTCGTAAAGAAATAATCCGTTGTATGAGCGCTCTTATTTGTAGCCACCTAATCTTTACCATTTTCATTGTCTTTTGATTCATCGAAAGTTGAAAAAGTGCAAACTTTCATTAGTTTCCCACTTTTATTGTAAATTCAACGACTATCCGCTGTTAAATTTGGGCCTGAGAACAGTTCGAGATGGACAACGATTTTCCTCCAGAAATCATATTTTCCAATACATCCTCAGACAGTTAACAGTTTGGTGGTGATTTTGGGGTGGTGTCATCATTGGCTAATTTTTCTTTCACAATGATGCCGGAAGCGAAATTTAGATCAAGGATAAATGCTACAGAGACATAATAAATAATTTTTTGTGGCGAAAATTGCAGACATGGACTTGAATGAACTATGGTTTTACGCCGCAAGCGATCTATTTGCGCACCAAGTTCGATAATCGTGGTATCAGCCGCTTCAGCGATTGACGTCCGTTCATTTTTTTTTTTTTGTAGGGTGTCATGAAAAACCAATATTATGGAAATAATTCATTAACGATTCCTGATCTAAACGCAAATATCGAGCAAACATTTCGACAGATAGAGCTGGAGGCCATCAGGAACTTCGGTAACACGAGCGGTATTACTTAGCCAGTCGAGGCATTCTCATGCATAAAACCATATTCCATAAATAATTACAATATTTGCCCCTTCATCTGTTCATATTTTTGAATGTTAAAATAGAAACCACTAAAATGGCGACCCTTTAAAATTATTCCTTCTCTTCACGTACAACTTGTGTCGAATGTCTGTGTAGACAATTCGATGAATTGTGGCTTCGGATACTTAAAGTTTTTTTCTAAAAGGTGGTCATTATGTAATTAGAAGGTATTTTCCAAAATTATTTCCTGTACTCCTCAGCTCGAACACAGTCTGAATATATCTGATGTTTTTGGAGCTTAGCAATACATTCCACACATTGCCATCAAATGCTTCAAGTTAACGGGGGAATTTCTGAACAAACGAGTCGTATTCAAACCTTGTCCTGTTTCAAAATTGGTGCTTTTCGAGTTTATAGCGAGATGTGAACAAATAAATATGAGAAAGATAAATATGAGTATCTTCAATTGCCTGACTTGAACCACAAAAAAAACTATTATATAAAATCGAAAAAATACAAAATAACTATTATGTGTGATGCAAAAAATCAACAAAGCCGTATAATGATTACATAGTTTTTTTGTTTTGTACGATAAACTTACATTTATATTAGTCAAAAAAAAAGGAAAACATATGTTCGTCATTGGTGCGTAATAAAAAATGCACACTTAAAAGTACAAACATATTTACCTGCATTAAGCGGATGTGCAATGTGTTGGATATCAGCAGCTATATGGCCGAATTATTTATTTACGTTAGGGCGCATCGCTCCTAATACAAAGAAAAAAAACAAAAAAAACAGCGGTAGTTTTTCCCCATCGGAATTATAAAATTCATTATATTTGAAGAGATCAACTAAAAAATGTCTGATAAACATTGAGATTAACGAGAGCTGGAGCGTTGCAAAGGCACTAGCTTTGTCCAGCCGATCTTGGCAAGGGTTCGGTATTTTGAATGTCTTTACACAAAATCTCAACGCAAAGTTTATGATCAAATTATATGAAAAATGTTGGGTAAAGTCTGCGGCAGAACTTTATGAACGACCCAAAATAACGCACGCCTTGGAAAGCAAAAAAAGAAGTCGCAGTTGATTGGCCAGAGCATAAAGGACATATTTTTGGATTTACGCGAAAATAATGAATGAGAACTAGAAAAGCTTAAAAAATAACATCGAACATATTCGAAATGTATGTAGTTTTATTCAATTTGTGTTGCTAAAATAGGTGAGTGCTTTTTATAAGTTACCGAATAATCTTCCTGCTTATCTTCATACATATTTGGATTAATATACGATTTTTACCTACACACCTTTAAAAATAGCATTTTCGAAATAATGACGAATTGCTGTACGCTATAAAAATTTGCAATTAAAACTGCTTTACAAATTTGTAATTAAAACTGACTTATGCTTGATTTGGATTCGGTCAAATTTGACGTTAAATATTGTTAGTTAAATAAAAACATCAAAAATATTGACATATTTTGAATTGACGGCAATGCAAAATTATAAAATGTCAACATGTTGGCCATTTCGTGTCATACTTTGCGGACACAAATTTGACAGCACCAACTGTCACGTTTAATGAAAAACTTTTGAATGATTTATGGTAACGTTCCCGAAATGACAAGTTTTATATGGCCAACTTTATAATTAAACTGCATTCGGGTTAAAAAAATGTAACAGCTATAGTAACTGTATCCAATTTAACGTTTTTTTTTGGCGAGTTGAGGGGTTTATGAAGCGTTCCCGAAATGATTTATTAGTTATTTCGGATTGAATGAAATTTAATTAAGTTGGTATTTAACTAGAGAGATTAGAAAATAGGATAATGTTAGTTAAAGAGTCCAAAAACACTTTACGGCCGTAATTTTCCACCTCCGTGATTTTGAACCTTATGAACTGTTTTGTCATCTCAGATGGGGGTTTGAAAAAATATTAAAAAGAAAGCTACTTTAGTTTATGAAAAGTTCCATTTTTGGACAAATTTTCATATCGATTCAGCTCACGTAAATCTCAATAATTTTCCGAAGTATTTTTGTGGAAGTCTGAAAACAAAATACATTTTGTAAATCCGGTCGAAAGCCCAGGATTTTTTTTTTTTTTTTTTTTTTTGGTTAGGCACACTTATGTGTTTCTGCATTAGGCCGTACCACGATGCGTAGAGAAAAAGTGAAAAGTGTGCCCCAGTTTTTTCATGGAGCTTATTTTTCTTATAATGCGTCTTGAATACAGGGTGTTGTTTTTGAAAAAAGCTTACTTAAATCGTGAGTTTTAAGTTAATGGTTTCTGAACTAAAAAAATTAAACATCAATTAGAGAAGTTATAGGAAAAAAACCAATTTAGCTGTTTTTATAGGGTGGCAAATTTTTTTTTTTTTTTCATTTCTGAAATCCTCTCAAGATAAAGGTGCAACCCCGAGTGGCACATTTTCAACTTTTTTTTAAATGATACCGTCTAATGTACACACAGTTTGCATTAAGTTGGAAGTAACTGCACTGTAGTTGGCAAGTGTGGGCGCCTCTGTTAATTATAGCGTAAAATAAAACTGATAATTAAATTCAATTACATTCGCTGATTGGTAATGCGTTGAGTGCGTATTTCAGTTGTTGGCAAGTGAATAAATATTAAAGAGAAAGCAGCAAAAAAAAACACAAATACAGAAAGCCATACAATTTTCTCCTTCACTTTGCACGATTGTATGTGCAAATGCTTTTATCTGGCACGCAATGCAGAAAAAATTACAATATTATTTTAATTTATCTGACGAGCCATTCCATACATATATCCACATACTGTACATATTGTATATCCCTGGCCCTGGCTATCTGTTTCATTCGGAATGCACACATAATTTTGTTGGAGCGCAAGGAAATTCACCATTTTTACGCCAAAGTATTCAATTACCACGGTGATCAAAGTGCAGTGCAAGGTTTAATCCTCCACCGTATTGATGGTGGTTGTTATTTATTTACATACATACATAGGTACAAATGTAAATATATTTTTGTGTTTGACTGCAACTTTGAATACATTGAATGGCCACACTGGTAATGAATAGTTTAGAATTAGTACCGAGAGTAGTGTGGGCGTTTAAACTTGGTTGTACTTGGTGCTGCCTTCTCTACACTCTAACTTTCCAGCTTTCCCAACCATTGTAACCATTCGCAATGCGCGGGTGGCGAATGAAAGGCGCAAAGTGAACGTTGATACTTTGAAAGGGCGCTTGCCACCGCTATTTAACTTCTAAAAGCATGAGTTAGTAACATTAAGCGAAATAGTAAATGGCGATAGAAGGAGGTTGTACAAAAAACACACAGTGGCAAATTTTAGTTAAAATAAATCTGCATTCTCTAGAACATTTTCAAACATTTTTTTTTTAATTATAAAATTTTTACTTATGCATGTGATGGACAAAATAAAATTAATCAGCAAACCATTTTAAAAAAATATTAAAATTTGCCTATAAATCGGCACCGATAATAATAAAATCATTGGGAAGAATTCGTTAAAAAAAAGTCGAATCCGATCTAGTTCTTATGCCATATGCAATGCAAATTTGATCTTATTCTGTTTAGAAGATATTTTGTGTTAAATCATGAAATAATCGTTATTTTGCAATTTTTATTTTTTCGATCACATTTTATCGATATTTCGTGGTTTTAATTTTTTCGATAAAAAAAAGTATCGTTATTCTTGATTTAAATTTTTTCGATCACATTTAGTCAACATTTTGTGATTTTTGCGTTTGCGATAAAAATAACCGTTATTCTTGGATCTAAATTTTTTCGATTAGGTATATTTTATCGATATTTTATAATTTTTAATTTTTCGATCACTAGTATAGCTGTTAGTCAATATTTTGTGATTTTTGCGTTTTCGATAAAAAATAATCGTTATTCTTAGACCTAAATTTTTCCGATAACATTTAATCGTTATTTTGTCATATCAAATTTTTTCGTTTACAGAACATAAATCGTATTACAGGTGTTGTTGCTATTATTTTCATCACGAGAAACTTGTTTACGCTTATTTTGATCGACAAAATTTTACGTTCTAAAATAACGATAATTTTAGATCGTAAAGATAAGAATCACAAAAAATCGATCGGCTATGATTGAATATTTTTAATTCAAAAGGTAAGTCGAAAGCGGATTTAAAGTCGACGAAGAGATGGCGTGATTCGATATTATTCTCTTTTCTTAGATTTGGACGATATCCCTATCTTATCGGGGTCGAGTTTCTTCCGTGTTGGTAATTGTCACTTTGACTCCGTCATCATTGATTGCATATTCCGATTCATCATCCCAGACTTTTTTCATGCCACCATCATTAAGCTGATTGGAGAAGTGTTCCCTCCATAATGACGGTGTATTCCGCTTCGTATTCTCCCGGAAGATACGCCTCGCTTTCTTCTTCAGCTCGCATTTTTTCATGCGCTCAGTTCACATTGCGCACTACCGTAGTGTGGTCCTACACTATCGGTTTGTTGATCGTTTCTTCCCGAGAGGTAGAGCGTAAATCGTGTGATAAAGTGGTCGGTTATGTTTGGTAATTGCTCTCTGATCTTTCTTTGTGCCAATGGAGGAAAACTTTTTGTTGCACAGAGGCGTGTGGGAATATTGAATGTGACAAGATGTCCGAGTATCAGTTACTCAAATGGTGAACAGGTTCAAGACACGAAAAGTATGGCTTCGGTCTACCATGACCAATTTGATTTACGGGTTTTCCATCTACATATCAAGGGATAGCTTTTTATTCTGGAACTTAGTTCGAAATGATCCCATTTATCGGACCCTCACGAAGGCAATCAGCCTCGGTCCGTTAGCGGATGCTTCATCGTGTAAACAGAATTTTATGACGGTATCACCAAAGATACTTTCCTTTCCTACCCGGGCACTATAAACATCGACCACGATTTTTATGTCGAGGCAGTGTTCATATCGTAATAATTAAAAAGAGTTTGTTAAAAATGGCTGATGGTTGGAGATCAAAATTTTACGCGATGTGGGGGTGAGTCGCATTAATCTGTGATTTAGACCATCGCAGATTGCAAGTGCATGGTGCAGGTAGCCTATTTCTAAAAATATATCCAACAATCTTAAACACTTTAATTCATTTATCCATGTCTTTCTTAGTGTATTTAAATTATTTACGCCACCGTGGCCGATGGTAAATAGAACCACTGTACGCACAGCAGATATCCGATGAGAACACCGTCTTTTTATCTTACTTTAGAGCTTAGTTAAAATTCAGTGAATAGCCCAGCATTGCTTAGCTGTGGCTAAAAGTTGTTGCTTACTTTGCTTTTGTGCTACGTACACAGCCACACAACTTTTGTACGTAGTTTATTGCAGTTCGTGTTAGTGTTGTTGATTGTGTTGGTTAGCCGCAACAAATTCTTCTTTACATACTTTACTTTACTTTGGCTTGGTTTTAAGTGTGCTTTGCTTTAGCGTAATCGCCAGCAACTATTAGCTATGCAAATACAAATATCTACCAATGCATTTATATACATATATATATATATATATATATATATATATAATAGAATGCCATGCAACGTACTCGTCGCGTTCCACCGACTAAGCTCACCTTGCAATAATTTTCTGTTAAACTTTGAAATTCCACTTTCAAGTTGCAACTGACTTTGCAGTTGCGGTTACTACAAACTTCTAGCAAATGTAGCTGTCTTCATGGCTTTGGTGGCAGTTGCTATTTTTATTGCTCGCGCTGCATGCCACTTTCTTTTCGGTTGATGTTGTTGCAAGCAAGTGTAACAAACTTATTTGTTGCTTTTAAAATCCACTTTTTCGGTTTTAAATTTTTTTTCTTATTTCATTTCACTACCTCTTTGTAATTCTTTTTGCGCTAAGTGATTACTTGCGTATTGGCTTGACGCCGTGCTCCATAGCCGCGCACACGGTTTCCATGCACGGTTTCGTTTAATTAAATTTTATTGCATTGGAGTGAAACAACAGCAAAACAGCGAAACACTTACAGCCAGTGGAGTGAACTTTAGTCGTTGGTAACACTGTATGAAGGTTTTTGTGGCTATGGTGGCGATTGACAATTCTCTCTTGCAATACGCGTTGCTCAAAGGAAGTTAATTAAATGGTAATTATGCGGTAAAAGCTATCAGATTTGACTTACACTTGATGGAGTTGTGTTGCCAAGTATTGCTTGGTGGTTGGAAAAGTGCATTTTGTCGAATTGTTCTTAATTTTTTATGCACCTTGATGTGCAACGAAGGATACATACAAAATAGTAATAAGAAAGCAGAGAGAGAAGAACGGAAGCTGTGTAAGTGAAATGACTCGCTGCACTGAGCTGAGACTTTGATGTGATGTGGGGTTCAGGTAATGGAAATTTCTTACAGTGAATTTAACATATTTGGATTGCACAAAATAGCTATATTTTGTTTATAGTGCGGCTACTCACCGACGTTAAAACGCAGAACGTGAGAGCTGACATAAAATATCCAACCACTGCTGACTCACCTAGCCGCCGACGTAAAATCGCAGACCGCATCAGCTGAAACGACCTACCGCATGACGATGTCGTTTTCGTTAACTACAATTTAACTAAAAATTGTTTCAAATATTTTTAAAATAGTTAATATTTACTATTGAAAACCAAAATACTTGCCCTAAAATTTTACTTTAAGTCTCAGAATAACCCAGGTTCAAAATTCAAGTATCAACGCACGCAATAAATTAATTTTTTTTACGCAATAGAAAGTCGATATATGTATGGCGAAAGTCCTGATGAAATATATTAAATCTGACTTTTAAATTTGTATAAAAAATAGTGGTTTCAAGAAAAGATACAGATATGCATCAAATGAAATACCAATTTTTTCGTAGTCATTCTAAGATCAAATACCACAAAATGTCAATTAAAGGCAAATTTTCATAAAAATCACTTACGAAAAATGCATTATGCGAACATCAGTCGAAATTGAATCTTCTAGCTTTTATTGTAGTCAACGAAAATATACAGTTACTCAAATAATTGACCTCATAGTGATTTTTTACAATATTCGCAATGTTTCTCGTAATAAATTTATTTCATTGATTTTTAATAAAAAAGTTTATAAATAAAAAATATAAAAATTTCAAACTTTTTAATCAGAATTTTTGGAAAATTTTTAGGGACATAGTTTTATAAGTCTCAAGAAAATAAAAATTCCAGTTAATATTTTTTTTTTTTAATTTTGAAATTTTGGTTTCGAAACTTTTTCATTTAAAGCTTACAGTTTATATGACAACAGATGCGCAAGGTCGGCATACAAAAAAATATTTAAAACCAGCTGGAATTTATATAAAATTTATCCTTTACATGAAAAAAAGCGCGCAGGATGAAATTTTCAAAAAAATTTTCGATAACCAACCGGAATTTTCAGTCATTTCAAACTTGCACACTAATTATGCTAAAATTAAATGAGCTTAATACAAACTGCTTAACCGAAAGTTTTTTAAAAAGCCAAACTAAAATTTTGAAAACTTGATACAAATTTTTTGAATTTTTATTAAATTTGTGGCAAAGTCAGAAATATCGGGAACTTTTCGAATTTTTTTTAAATTTTGTAAAAATTCTGAAATTTCAAGTTTATTTGTATATTAAAAAATTTTGCAAAAATTGGCGAAGAAATTTGAAAAACTTGATAAAAATTTGTTGAATTTTTATTAAATTTGTGGCAAAGTCAGAAATATCGGGAACTTTTCGAATTTTTTTTAAATTTTGTAAAAATTCTGAAATTTCAAGTTTATTTGTATATTAAAAAATTTTGCAAAAATTTGCGAAACATTGTAAATATTGTAAAACAAAGTACTATTCGGTCAGTTTTTCGAGTCACAATGAGTACATTTATTTTAGTTAAGGGGTTTGAATGAAAATTGTCAATGAGGTTCATGTTTAGAAAAAGATGACTATTTAAGAAAGTATTCTAGATAAAAATACGAAAAATAGAGTTTTGACCGCAGTTTGAATTGGTCGTCCAGTAAAATTCACACTATAATAAAAATGAAAAAAAATTTGTGACTCTACCTAGAAAATTTCTGTAAAAGAAGTAGGGAATACAATGCAATACAATTGGAACTTTTATTGAATTTTGGTAGGTTGGTTTAAACTCTCTAACAGTATTCTAAACCATGGCATATGTTTTTTCCCCAAAAATATTAAATATCAAAAATAATTTATGAGCTCAAGTCCAGTTTTTAATTTGGAAAGTATTGGAAAAAGGCAAAAACAGTCAAAGTGGTAGAAATTATAGCTGCTATTACGGAACTTATCACATCTACTAATTAGATTTTTCTCTAAACTCTGCCTGTGTATTTCAAGTAGAATTTTTTTAATAACTAGAAGCCATTAAATTCGAATGCCATGAAAAGTAAAAAAAAAAAAAAATATTCAACTTGATATTAGCTCCACAATTACTTGCACTCAAATTTATTTAAATAAATTAAATTCGAATGCCATGAAAAGTAAAAAAAAAAAAATATTCAACTTGATATTAGCTCCACAATTACTTGCACTCAAATTTATTTAATACCCCTCTTTCAAACAGCGAAACATTGAATAACACAATAAACACAGATCAAAAAAAAAAAAAAACAACTGAAAGTAGCTCGCATGCATTACATTTGAATCACAGCAACATAGCGGCAAAAGACAAATGCACTAATCCAACATTTGCAAAATAGTTTTACCTCTCCTTCAGTTGTTTTCTCTATAGGCTACGCTTTCAGCCGCAAATATGGCAGGCGGCAGGCGGCAGGTGGCAGGTGGTAAGCTAAATGGTAGCACTCCGGATAGAGTTCCATCAATTGCAGCAACACGAGCATTAAATGCAATAGCAAATAAATGCAGTAAATGGTAAAAGTTCAAATAAAAACAACCATGACGACACACACATGAAAGTTGGTTGGCAAATTGATGTTAACAACTGAAACACCGACTGAAATGGCTTATTCAATATTTGTCTTTTTGTTACATGCAATTTTCTTGCAACGCATTACCCATTGTCGCTAGCTCTGACTGTTGTTGTTAATCTTTTTGTATGTACATATCTTTGTTTTTTGTTTTTGGTTTTTTTTTTTCCACTTTTAGCAGCAATTGGCAAGCATTTCATGGGTACTGCACTTGGAAATCGCTCACTTAAAACTTGGCTTCCTACTTGAATTTCAACTGTACGTTGATACTAGCACTATGTATGTATCTACATACAAGTATGGCTCCCCTTCGTTTGTATTTAATTTTATTGTTGTTGTGGCTGCAACTTTTTTCTGTTGCACTTTCATTTTGGTTGGTTTTGTTGGTTGGTTGTTTAATGCATTTTGTCATCAACAGGATATCAAATAACAATGCGTGAACAACAGTAGTGCAACAAACAACAGCAACAATATCAACAAGCGTCAAAAGCAAAAACAAAACATACAAACAATACTACCTACTATAGCAGTAGTATTTTATAAACAAAGCGTAATACGAATATACAACAAGCTAAGTGTTTGAGTGCTGTTGAGCTGTTAACTGAGGGACAGAATGAATGAGTTAGTGAAAAGTGACGACGTAGTACTTGTAGTACTTGCGCCCGTTTTTTTTTTAGCAGATTTGATAGTTACAAAAATGATTGTTTTCGAGTCAGCGAGAATTTCGTACGGTTGTTGTTTGCTCCATTTTTGTGGATCGAAAAGTGCATTATATTAAAAACAGTTTTAAAGCTAAAATAAAAGAATGAAATGATAAACAAACAAAAAAAAAAGAATACGTCAGAGACTTTTTGACAATTTTTCTCCTTTGTTATGACTAAGATTTTACTTATATATTCGATACCAGACCAAATGGCTGAACCGATTGCAGTTTTGTAAAATGTACTTTTTCGGTACTTCTCTGTGAAACCTGAGAAGTGACAATTTCGTGAAATCTTCACTAAACTCGCAAATATTAATAATAATATTAATTCAAATTTAACTTAAATTTGCTCACTAGGTGGCGCTGGGGTTGGGATATTACTAAACTCTGCATTTTTTCTTCCCGATATAGGTCATATTTAGAACATATCTTAGCTAATCAAAAATAATCATTTAGACTGAAAACTTATAGGATAGGTGACGTTGTGGCTCAGATATTTCTAAAATTCTTTTACAATGGGATAAGTATATTTTTCAAGTTAATGAGACAAAAGTAAAGATTGCAATGTATTATATATTGTATATTATTTGATTCATCCATCATATATTGCATATCTTTTTTATCATCAACTTACCACACCTAGCTTCAACTCACTTTAACTCACCTCAATTCAATTTATCTCACCACATCTAAACTCATCACTAAATTAAAAAAAAATAATAATCCAATTTTCATTCAAAATTTTAAATTGCTAATAAAATTTTGTAGAAAAAAATTGGCTTGCAATTTTGTAGTCCGGTCATTTTTGATGCAATAAAATACAAATTTTTAAGTAGCTTAATATGAATTTCCGTTAATTTTTTTTAATTTTTCAGTTAACATATTTTCCCATATAATGGGCATTTTTGTCAGGTAGAACTTAAAAAAATACCGAAAACCAACGGTAGTCCTTACAAATTCAATATGAAAATATTCAAGATGTAGAGATTATAAGGTTTGTGAGGTCAATAAAAAAATATAAGTGTGTCGATATTAGGTTTTTTTATAATAAATATCATAATTTTATAATTTTACGAAAATGATAATCATTTAAAATGTTGTGCGTAAAAAACTTTGTATACAGAATTTTTAGAAAATTTGCAAGTATAAAGTTATTGAAAACCATGTAATTTTTTTACCGTGTTTTTTTTTTTACCTAGGATTTCTTTCATGCAAAGTATGTTTAAAACTAGTTACTAAAAATAATGACTATTTTTTTTTTAAACAATGAAAATAATTAAAAGTTACAAATTATCGCAGAGCACTACAAAATATATATAGATATATATATATACATATATGCGAATACTTGTTTATGCCCTATATGAATATGTTACAATTTTCAAATTTTCGAAAGTTAAATTAATAATTATAGTTTGAATTTTATTAATTGACCCAAAAAAATAATCACATTTCGAGTTATACTTTTTTTATCACAAATAAAACTAGCTTTTTGAGTGGCATTTTTTCGCTCCGAAATAAAAATCATTCTTTCCATTGCTATTTTTTAATCAAAAATAACTACTATTTTTTATTAGATTCATTTTTTTGGTCACAAAAACTAATAGTTTTTTGAGCTTTATTTTTTTCATCAAAAATAACTATTATTTTTTTAGTTACATTTCGTGCACAAAATTAAAACTCATTTCTTGTTTCAATTAGAAATTAAAACTTACTTTTGTGTTTTCTTGTTGAACGCAAAAATTATGATTTTAATAAAAAAACCAACTCAACAAATTATTTTTTTTTGTGACCAAAAAATTTTATTCCTAAAATAATGTTTTTATTTAAATCATTTTCAGAGCGAAACAGAAATTAGAGAAATTAGTCTTATTTACGATCAAACAAATATAAATCGACATATGATTATTTTTTCAGAGCGTAAAAAAAAAACTCATCATTTTTTTTTTATTAATATTGAACGAGAATTCTAAAATCTTAAAAAAATGATTAAATATGAATATTCTTGATAAAATTTTTAATTATTACTGTTCCTATTTAAAACATAAGTATTTTGAAAATATTTAATACTTTCCTACAATTTCGGTTAAAAATGATTGTTGGATTTTTTTTTGACTTTTCTACAAATTCTGCAGTAAAGTTTTATGTGGTGTTTATTATAGTTATATAATAAGCTGGATTTTTGTAATTAAAAATAATAAACATAAAGCAAATAAAAGGAAAAATTCCTTAAAACGTTACAAATGTTGCACCCTTATTTTTTCACACAACTGTACGTTTTATGTATCAATACTTTAGTCTGATTTGCTATACATTTTTTTCAAGCATTTGTCTCTCTCTCTCTCTCTATTCGTCTTCATTTCACAGCGCATTAGCAGAGCTTAAATCATTGTAAAGCGCTAGGCAGAATGCAGAGTGGTATTTCCTTATAGTATGAAAAAAAGGAGACATTAAATCCAGTACGTATGTGCGATTATACCTTGAATGTCGCAGCAATTACTTTTAATCTAAAATAAAGTGCGAGAATGAAGTGTATACGAAATAAAAATGCGAAACGAAAAATAATAAATAAATTCACGGATAATGATTGTCGCCTTCAATGTGTAAAATAAAACGAGTTAAAGAACAAACAAATTGAAAAAAGCACGTTAGCATTCGAGGCTTTTAAAAAGTGTAAAAAAAGTAAAACAATACAAACACTAACCGAACGTATAAAAACAAACGACATTGCACGCTCAATCCCATTCGTAGCATGAAAATCCATGCCTGTCATTTCGCAAGGATTAGCACATCACGGACAAGTGGCAGACAGTAGACACATTCATATGAACATACAAAAGCAAAAAGAGTTCCGGCGGCCAATCCAGGATATGTGGAATAGATAGGAATTTACGCACACAACCTCATGCATTTTTACTGCCGCACTGTTGAACTAATAAAAAAGAAGTAGCCGAGTCAAACGTACATTCGATTTGGCGGACGGAAATTGCTCGCTTGTCGCATGGTATGTGCAGAGGGGTGGGGGGTTAAATAGAATTTATGGATACGACCAGTGCGGCTTAACGATAGATTTACTATTTCACGTACCTGCATACAAATAAATATTTAGTAGGAGAAGAATCACTTCGTACATTTTCTATAGCTAGTTTTGTGTACTCATAGATATGTTTGTGCACATTAGGGCAGCTCTTATGGGATACATTTTTGAAATTTTTCGGATAATTTTTCAGTTCCTCAGTTTTGTTCTAAACCGTAAAATAGGTTGCAGAAAAAATGTTTTATTCTGGGGTCGAAAACAATCGTTATTTTGATTTATTCTTATAAAAAAATCATTGGAAGGAATTCGTTCAAAACAAAATTCGAATATACCGATCTAATACTTATGCCATATGTAAGTAAGTTAATCGAAATTCTACAATATTAGTGCGAATCGAAAGAAGTTTATATAAAAATATTTCCAAAGGGTGATGCCATTTGGAGAGTGCTAATTCACGGAAATAAAATAAGTGAATAAAAAATTACTAGATAACGTAAAATATTAAGTATGTTTATTTACGGAAATATTTTTTTGAAAGGGTTGCCACCTGTTCGAAAAATTAAATTAAATGTAATGAAAAATAGTAATGAAATATCGCAGTTGGAGTGCTAAACGAAATAGATTTACGAAATTTTTATCTGAAAAAAAATTTTTGGAAAGGGTTGCCACCTATTTACACATATGCCTATAAAGTTAGATGGCACAATGGTGCACATGTTTAATTATAACGATAACTACAAACTTTTGAAAAATTAAGGCGTGTTCGTTGCTGCAAATAAATCGCATAATAAATCATACATTTGGTTACGCGTGCTCTTAAGTTTTGTTACGTCACTTTTAGAGTTGCTCACACAAGATTTAAAAACTAAGAACCGCCTTAATACAATAATAAAAATATTTTGCCGAACGGCAGGGGCAGGCGACGGTAAAATCCTGTAAGAACATTTCCTACGGCTAGAATTTGCAAACAGTTGACAGTTGCTTAGTAAAATCACCCACTGCCTACGAGTACCATAGCCTCCTGCGCATCGTCTTTTTGTAGGGAATTTTTATTTTTCTTTCTTTTTTTGGCACCCCATCCACAGCGACTTCTTAAAACAACGCTGGCAAGCAAATCAAGCAGTCTCTTTACATTCATATCCTCCACTGGATTACCAACTTCCTCCCGTTCCTCGCATATCCTAAGAGCCTTAATTTATTTAGTATATTTGATCTCCAAGCGCTTTATTATATTTTTTGACTACCAAATTCATGCCCACACTGTTATCAGAAGAAAAGTAGCGAAATGTAGTTATTAGTTTGTTTGGTTTGGGCTTAAAGTGACAGTATGGGCTTCCCCTAATTTCTATTTAAGCTGTATTTTCAAAACAAAATGAAAAAATACCTGTTTACTTTTAGCTTCTGAGCTTTGAGAATTAACAATTTTAATGTCATTGGGAAAAAGAAAAATATTTCAGTAAATGGAAGTAATGAGACGCGCCACATTGGGTTTGAGCCTTTTAGGTCAGTTTGGATTTGGGAGAAGGATGTTTAGTTATGCCTTTACATTCTATTCGCTGTTGCAGACATACACACGCTTATACCCTTTGGAGTTCATTGAGTACAGTACATTAAAAAAAGAATGAAGTGGTCGCCAATCTCCATTCACGAAATGCAAAGAAACTTCGCCATTAGCCTCGCGAAAGCAGCGCAATTGAGTATTAAATGCTAAGATCATTCTAGCTCCTCATTCTCTGAGCAGTTGCCGCATAAATTCTCATAGGATAGCGCGCTATCAACACCCCTACTATAGACGAGAGCTAACGCTTGGACAACGCCGGTCTACTATTGACCAAAAAGACCCTACACGTCCCAGTAGCTACCCAGCGCTTACCAAGCTAGTTGCAAGCCGATTCATTGCAGAGCAACCGATATACTACGCCAGGCTAAAGTATCTGCCTCACGATCCATTGGGTTATCGCTGTGTCCCAATTGCCAGATTATTTTGACGAGAAAAAATTTCGAAGCTCTCGCAAGGGAAGCCAGGCAAATCAAAAGTACTTTTAATCGCGAACCAAGACCTCTAATTGTCGGTTGGCTATCAGAGAAGATATTTAGTCCCTGCAGAGGTCGCGCTATGAAGAGGCGAATGGGTCAATGCAGTCATCTGGCAGCCTAAGTCTACATTTCAGATAAAGTTCTCCGCAGTTCACACCATCTTCAACTCTACCATAAAGTTTGAATCAATTCGCAAATATATTCGGCTTATCTTGGCTCTGGATATCGCACTTCACTCAATCAGTTCTAGAGGGTTCTAGAGGGGAGGGCACAGCAAAAGTTTCACATGGAAGCCGTGGAGGAAACACAATGATTCAGTATGAAATCGAAACCTTGCTAATCGCCGAAAGATAAATTCATATTTAGAAAGCATGCTCACAAAACAATTGCAAAGGATTTGGTATTTTTCGTTTTTCTTTTAAAGATTTAAGAGTCACCAATTAACTGAACTTTTGTTGGTCCTCTCGCGAGACTATTTTTTGGCTAAAGTTTTCTTAAAATGCTGACTGGGCTACCAAACCTATGTGAGGAAACTCATTTTGTAATTAACACCTACACATCCACACAAGTTCGGGAGAATTCGAATACGCGCTGTATTCTATGGCATAGCATACGGAGGTCGTAGCGCGAGCTTTACAGATAAAGAGAATGTAACGAGAAAATACAATTTCTGTCGAACAATGTTTATTCAATGATGCAGGCATGGAAAAGTGTTGCAAACGCTCTGGCTGTGGCAAAAGGCATTGCCACTGCAGCTACTTATCGGGTAACATATAGGACGCGGTGGTCTTGGCGGTTATGGTGGCCACTAACGCGCATCTGTAAATCCACAACTCACGCACCAGCAGTAGAGCCAACCAGTTTTCTGCTTGTGAACGAAGATCAATGCATACATGTAGCTAAATACATATGTACATTCAAGCATATCGCATTTTGTATGCAGAATGTCGAGGCGGTGAAGAAGAGCTACTAATTCTGTACTCGGCGAAGGTGAAGTACTACAAGTACTCTCTCACCTACGGTCATACGTGCAAAAGCTAATATGCGAAAACTTTGTAGATACATAGGGATATGCGTATAAAATGGGTTTCAATTGCTTGCGTGTCGTAAAGTTAAATAAATTATTTTTTGTATTAAAAAAAAATGAAAATTTTATTTACTTCTATGAGAGATGCGAGCGGTTGCGTGGCAGTGGGTTGTGTGCTTGAAACGCGCATGCTGCTATCTTCCACTCACTACCTGCTGATTTACAATATTACAAATATGAATATAAAGCATTTCCCTAGGTGCTCAATACAGAGGGCTGAAGTATAGCAAGATGTGCGAAATTTATATAACTTTTTTTTGGCGGCTACCGTAGCGGAGTTTGTATCAAGTGCCCGGCTATGATGCGAAATGCGAAGTACGGCGACCCAAGAAGCAAACTGAGTATGAAATACCGAGAAATAGAATAAATGTTTTTGTTTTTAAAATAGCAGCCATGAGCAGGCAATAACAACTCTCCAATAAAAGAGTTACTCCACATCAAACAGAGATTGCAGCATTGAAAAACTTATTATTCCCACAATAATTGTGCAATACCATTTTCTAATCGCTCTCGAGTCGAAAACTTTAGTCAGAAAAATATATTAGAGCTCGAAGGTTAATTGCAAAAATAATGCAGTGTCAAAGTGGGTGCTCGAACTTTCAACTTATTTTTTAGGTGAAAGTTTTGGTAGCACTGCTCTACTCCCCAAAAATGCCAAGATATTCAGATAAGAGCTCAAAACACAATTTTTAAATTTATTTTTCTATGCATGGGACTTTGAGATAACGTTAGCTTAGGAAAGCCGTATTTTTTTTTATTGTCTTTCGAAGAAGGTACTAATTTCAATGAAAGTCCTCCAAAATTAAGCAATACAAATTTATGAATGAAGTGTTACTCTAAAAACAGAAAATTATCGTTAACTCAAAAATCCATAAAAAAATTTTTTTTTTAAATTGTTTTGAGCGTAGATCGTAAAAGTTAAAGTTTCTATTTTAAAAATCAACATTTAACAATTATTCTGTGACTTTTCTTTAATAAATCTTTAAACAACAGTTATTTCTCGACTTTTGTTTTCAACAATTATTTTGGGTGTACATTTAAATACTGAACAAACTGTTGTTTTTATTTTATTTGTATTATGATAACAGTTATCAAAAACTTTTTTCCAACTTCACCAACTGACTTTTTTAATTTTTTGATATTTTGGTTTTTTATAATAAAAATCAACGACTGACCTTTTCCTTGATTTAAATAAAAGTATTCGAAAGCTATTAACATGATATCGAACAAACAAAAATTAAATTATTTTTAGATTTGTGAAATAAAAATCAGAAATAGCTGCTATTTTCAGACTTATAAAATAAAATTAGAGCTAGCTGTTATTTTCATGTTTAAAATTTAAAAATAAGAAATAATTGGTAACTTCAAATTAAAAAAAAAACTAAAAATAACTGTTATTTTCTTAAATTTTGCATAAAAAGTAAAAAAAAAAAAATTGTCAGCCTAGAAAGCTAAGCGATAGAAGTGAAACTTCATGGACACTTGAAATGAAAATAGTCACGCTAGCCAGCAAGTTTTATGAGATAGAAATATTTCCCCGATAACAGAAGCCACTATTCATTATTCTGGAATTTTTAAGGGTGTTAGGTTAACAAAAAAAAAAAAAATAGTTGATGTTTTCGCTACCATTTATAAAAAATCTATTCATTCACTACCATACTTTCATGTTCAAGAAAAGATACAATTGGTTTGTGGTATGAAAAATATGAAATGAAAACTCGTGATTGTTAATCGTTTAAATATCTGGAGAAAATCGCATATTGTCGTGCCTGATCTGGTTGTTGAGTCAATGGGATTACTATTCATTTTTAAATTAAATTTACTTTCTAAAAATTGTACAAGTGGTTGAGCTTCCACCAAGGCAAAATTGGCATTAAAATCACCGCTTAAAATCATTGGCATAGTGTGCAAATCCTCTCCTAATTCTGCTGCACCAGAGGCAGTATATGCCAATAATGCTCTATGTATGAATTTTATTATATCGTTAATTCTCTGGTTCGGAGTGATGTAGAGAACAATCATTGCCACACTCTGTCCGCTTTGGTACCCCTCTCTCGCTTTTTCCCTACTCCGAATCTATCTATCCTTCCGTTCGACTGCCCCACCACGCGCGCCATCCCCTTCTTTTTTCCTGTCGCTTTTTCGTTGCATTCGATATTGGAATGACAGCCCAACGAGCGCAAAGAAGTTTCACTTCAAAATTTGGTGGTTCAAATTTCATTACCGATAAAAAAATAAAATTTTTAGTAGTGACGTTTTTTTTTTTTGTTTTGATTAAAAGTTCCGACAGATTTTTGTTACTGATTTTTTTTGAAACAAAAGCCTTCGATAAGTATTAACATGAGACGTTCAAAGCAAAAATAACAAATAACTGTTATTTTCAGATTTATAAAATAAAAATCGGTAGTAGCTGTTTTGTTTTGTAAAATTTGCATAAAAATTACAAAAAAATTGTATTCAAATTAAATTATCGATGGAAAATTTTGTAATCTTTTTAATTATGAATAACTGTTATTTTTGCCCACCGGTGTTCAAGTCAGCAGATCCATACTAACTCCTCGCTATACATGAGTTACTTGGTCTATTTTCTACATATTTATTTGATGGTTTTTGCAAATTTCACTTAGCACCGCAGACAACGCATGTAGAATCAACCGATTACTAATTTTGAAATTGTGATTGACTGGGAAACTCAGGAAAAATTATTTTGTGGATTTCTTAAAGAAAAAATTCGCTCACCTTCATGCAATTCGTTTGTAAAAGTATCTACTCGATTGCTGAAAGATTGTGTGTTTTCAGGCCAAAATATCTTATGCTTAAACTCATAGAAATAATTATTCACATGAATGCTTCAAAATCTGTTTTTTTGTGAATTCACACAGCGCCTTAATTTGCAATATTATTATCTCTCCACACTGTAAAAACATAGCACTGATCAAAACACGCATACGCTCGTATATAATTATTACATGGAATGCTGGTATGTTTACAGCCTCAAATAGAATAACAATTTCAAAAAACAAAAAACGCGAGGGCGTTTGAAAACACGAAAGGTTACTCATACGCCCCGTCGTGCAGAGCAGCTATTTTTTTTTTTAACTATGCATGTACGTTGGCAGCCATTTTTAAATTTCTATTTTGTTATTGTTTTTCTTATTATTATTATTTTAACAGTTACAACACGGCTGCGCTGTCCACCAGCCCACTTTCAACGCCTTTGACACGGCGCTTGTGTGGGCGCGGGCGCAATGAGCAGCTCTTATAATCCACAACGGCGCCAGTTGTTTACCGTTTGGCTCATTGACGCTTCAAGCAGCTAGCAATGAGTTTAAAGAAGACTAAAGGTGAAGCTGCTAAGCGAGTTTGCGAGTTTGTGTGCTTGCAAAGCTGAATGCGTGCTCGAGGGAATGCTACGAAGCGTGGTAGTAACTGTTGGCAGCGTAAAATGAAAATTCTTTTTCTTTGACGAGTTTTTGAAATTCTACGGAAGGAATTTATTATTATAAGATTACAGAAGCACCGGCGGTTGTTCAAATCGTTGGGCGATATGTTTGGGGAAAGAATTGTTAAGGATGAGCGTTAGATAAAAGGCACGTCAGATTGCGAATGCGAGTGTGTGGGAAAAGCCGTAAAAAGTAAATAAAGTGAAAAAATTAATAAATGAAATAAAATAAACGGAAACTGAAATTGAAATGGAAATGTCCATTTAGCATATTTTGTATGACGGAAATTGTGGCTAACCCTGCACTGGCATGTGGCGCATTAACTGTGGCGTCCACTAGCGGCAAGCGAAGGCAACGGAAGTGTTTTATATACTACAAATACACGTGTGGCCTATAAGCGCCGGGGAAACAAAATATTTTTTTTATTTAAATTTATTCACAGCTGTTATGAGGTACTAACAATTTTATTTTATTTACTTATACTCTACAAATTTAGTTAAATGTTATTTAATCGCATGCTAATATTATTTGCCAGTGGATAGAATGTAGTGAATTGTTTTAAAGGAAATATGTACCTATAATACGTGCTGTGTTGCATATAAGAAACTTAACTTGCTTGCAGAATAAAGGCTAGGTAAAAATGGAAGGTTCGTAGTACGAGTAGTGTATTTATCGGGGACTTCCTGCGCAACAGTTTGGTGTCCTGCAGTTTGCTTCTTTGTTTTCTCTTTTGTTTCATAGTGTTTATCATAACTATATGACTGGGACTTTTTGACGATTTTCTAATCCTCAGTATGTTAAAACTACTACTTTTGAAATTAATTTTTTCCAACTTTCCTACAAAATTTTTTGATCAAATTTTTGGATATGCAGTTTTGTACTACATGAATGAAGTTACGCAAACTGCTAATTTCCACTCCCGAGAGCTCTTCTGGAGTGTTAATGAGTAATAGGTTAGGTAACTTAAGATAGGGCAGCTAAGTAGAAAATGAAAAGGTAATTTCACCTCATCATCCCCTATACAGCTGTAACAAAAAGGGCCAAAGACTATATACAGCCTAACCGCATGAATACATATCGGACAACATTCGGCCTGAACTCCTACGAGGATCGAGAGTTGCCGCTTTGTTAGCGACCTGAGCTCCTTCGAACTTCCACGGTCCACCGCCGGTCAGAAGGCCCTTGCAATTCTTCACATCGTAGTAGGTTCCCGCGCTCACAGAGCCGACATATAGCCCATCACCCCAATATAAGTCCGTATGCGACCGAAAGAGCCCTTACCCTGTTGTTGTTGTTGTTGTAACAGCATAAAACATTCCCCATAAAATTTTGGGGAATGCTGCTGAGTTGACAGTCCTTGACCGGCTATAAATCCGGGTCATTCCCGTATCGTAGAACCGACTGTCGTGGGAACCTCTTCCTCTTTGGTGTAATGACTTCCGGAGTGTCTGCCGTGCGAGCTCATCAGCCATGCAGTTTCCGCCAATGTCGCTATGACTCTGCGCTTAAATCAGTCCGATATCAAAGTATTCCGAGACAGCTGAGAGAGTAGTCGGGCACTCCCCGACCAGTTTCGACTTAACTATTAGAGACCGTAAGGCCTTTATAAAAGCCTGACTATAATTATAGATGCTAGCCCGTCTAAAGGTCATTGCATTGGTGAGTAGCCAACCGATTACCTCCTTGATTGCGGCCACCGTCGACTGAAACACACTGCAGTTGTCCGGAATCCTAAATTTCTGACTGAGGGAGAACTCCTTGCAGAAGACAACCCCTCCAACTTTTTCGCCCAGCTTTGACCCATCCGTGAAGAAGTTCACCGGCCGTAAATAATTATTGGTATAATTATTGTTTCGTAAGGTCAGTGGTTTACTCTGGGAGATAGGCTCCATCTCTTCATCCAATGGCGCCTCGGCAACAATAAACAGCAACCGATGCCTTTTTCACTCTTTCCTCAATATTTGAGGATTCAGGTCCAGGTACCTGACCAGGTCAGAAAGCACAAGTAGGACGCCACCGGTTGAGGGAGGTCGGACGTCAGGTTCTCTGTACATTTTAGAAAACAAGCCTATCTTCGTGTTGCTAGGACTAATAACGAGCTGCCCATATTCCGTGGACCACTTCCCGATCATGCTTAGGCATCCTTGCATTATTCTTGAACAGTTTGTAATTAGAGAACTTTAACTGTTGCCCGAAATCTGACCAAATATTTTTTTAAAGAACCTAAAAGTCAACTGAAAATGAAAGAAAATGAGCATTTAACGTCCAAGGAACGTCTGCCATTGTCTTTCATTTGTGTTTTACAATATTCGCGAAGCCTAGAGTTTCAAGTCAACAAGTTTCTCGTAATTTGTACGTTAATTTAAAAGAATGAAAAATTGGCAATGTGATATGTATTTTAAAAAAAAAATAGCAAAGTTCCTTGTCGAATAATGTAGCTCTTTTAAAATACAAAATTATTTTTGAGTTTTATGTTGTTTAGGTCGATTAAATCAAAAAACCCCACTAAAGCCGAATTAAACCTACTGATGGTGGCAGTACAAATACAAAACTTCCCAAGGTAGATTCCTAGTAGGCGATAGCAAAATAACCAAGGCGAATCCGCTGTGTTGTTTGCTTGTCCGATTTTGGAAGAAAAATGTCATAATCTGAAATGGTCCATTATTGCTTAGTAATTGGCACTTACTTGACCACACTGTGTACTGTTTTACTTGCTATTTTATCTTTCGAAATTAAATAGACCAATAATCAAACCAACTGACACACTCAGCGCCGCTAACTGTCTCCTGGGGCACCTCTTCATTTTCCTGATTTTCCTCTTTGCGAATTTAATTACCTCATTGTGTGGCTACGGGGGCGCTAATATTATTTTTAGTTGTTTTTCATTTGCTTTTTAAATTTAGCCAAAATCACGTCATTAACTGCGCAGCATGAATCTAATAAGAGTTTTATAAGTGAATTTAAAGATTATTGCCGGCAGGTGGGCGCCGCCTAAAAGCTTCGGTGCGGGCGCTAATGCCGAGTAGGCAAACTTTACTTGGATGTGTGGCATATATTCCCTTATAATTTCTGCTTAATCTTTAGGGCATACTGAATACACTCTGGAGTCGCTCTTGGCTTAAAGGCATCTGACATATATTATTTAGTTTAGAATATTTAAATTCAATTTTGTTGCTTGTGGGTATTGCTGTTAATGCGTAAAAGCTTGCGTCAAACATTTTTGGTCACTAAATTCATTAGGGAGAATACAAATTAATATACCAGGACTTACTTCGAATGTAAAAATGTATAAATTTAAAATAAGTCATATAAAGAGGTTTTCAATAGGAACGCTCAAAAGTAGACCAATAGTGACAGCAAACGACGCCATATTTTTCCTCACTCTTTTGACATTTCTCTTCAGTAATATTTGCCATTTCATCATGGAAAAATATACGATCCAACAACGAGTCAAAATCATTAAAATTTACTACCGAAATTCGGAGTCAATGACCTCAACTTTAAGAGCGCTACGTCCAATTTATGGTCGTCGTCGTTTCTGGCTGAATGGCTTCGTCAATGAGCAAAATATGCGTAATTGGACAGGCAGCAATCCACACGTACTCCATGAGTCAACATTGCATCCCGAAAAAATTACGATTTGGTGCGGCTTATGGGCCGGCGACGTCATTCGGCCGTACTTCTTCCGTGATGATCAAGACCGGCACGTTACTGTGAATGGGAATCGCTACCGCTCAATGATAAGAGGACGGCACCACAAGCCACACCGCTAATGTCACAATCGATTTATTGAAAACCAAGTTTGGTGAACGTGTTATGTCATGAAATGGCCCAGTCAATTGGCCGCCTCAGTCGAGCAATTTGACGCCGTTAGACTATTTCCTGTAGGGCTACGCCAAGTCTATGGTCTATGCCAACAAGCCAGCGACGATTGATGAACTTCGTACGAATATCGAACGTGAAATTGCAGCAGTATCGGCCGATTAATTCTTGAAAACCGTCGAAAATTTCGTTCAGCGTCTGGACTGCTGCAAGCGTGCCCGTGGTGCCCATGCAAAAGAAATCGAGTTCCATACATAATGACATCGAATGTACTTCCACAGGAATAAAGAATTTAATTCATATCGCAAACCGTTTTTAATTTATTTAAAAAAAAGCTTTTGTAGCGTTCCTATTGAAAAACCCTGTATTAGAGCTGAAGTCCAAGTAGCCAGAACCCCAGCATTCTCGAGAGATTAAATCCGGATATCTCAAAAACTTCTTTTTGTCACCGACGATAATTTCACTTTTTCGAAGAAGTACTCTATTGAAATACCGAGCACTGTAATATTTTTAAGCAATCACCGAAAATTATCGTTATTTAATTTTTTCGAATAAAAAAAATGTTTGGGACGAATTCGGGCAAAACGAAATTCAAATATATCGATCGAGTTCTTATATGACCACGCAAATCTACCCTTAGTTTTTTGCAGATTTGTTTGTTTTTAAGTGATTGCATAATCGCAATTTTCTCAGTTTTATTCTTTCAACCAAATTTGATAGAAAACATAAATCGTATTATAGATGCTTTTGATGTTACTGTCGTCGCCAACAAATTTGTTTTGCATTTATTACGATCGAAAATTTTAAATCCAGGAATAACGATTATTTTTTTTTGAAAAAACAAATATCACAAAATATCGATCAAATGTTATCGAAAAAATATAGATTTGAAAATAACGATCAAATATGATTGAGAAGATAAAAATCGCAAAATAACGATTAAATCATGATTTTTTTAAAATAAAATTATAACCGTCAGAAGAGTAGAAATCAAGATATTTTCGTTTCAGATTTAAAATGGAATTTAGCACGACTTTTGTCGAAACTTACTGAACTTCAGCGGGTTTTAATTTGGGCAATGAATTTTGTTCTCTCTTAAAAAATTGCGAGAAATCGATTTGGGGCTATAAATGATAATTTCTTAGATTGCCGTTTAAAGGAATAAGCCCCTGAAGTTTTTATCGGAAAAGAAAGTCCTATAACGGAATAAGGTGCTTCATATTTTAAATATTTATAGATTTCAAGCCAACCACCATCGTAGCAAATCTAGAAGATAGATCTGTCCTCAAACTATGTTCCTAAATTGGAGAGAAATTCCCAGAATTAGTAATACTGCTGTAGTGAAACCAGAAAATGCAACAATATAGCCGCATTCATAGCGAAGCTGCTTCGTGAGGAAAGCAAATAGATAGAGCAATGCACCGGCTGTTGCTTCTTGCTCGGCGACAAATGTTGGCCGCGATTTTGTCGACAGCCACTTACGCCTCAATGCATCCACTAGACATTAGCAAAACGGACAGCCAGTATCCTAGCAACAGACGCACACATGCGCGCGCGGAGATCAATACACACAGAAACTCTGTACATGCGAGAACACAAGAAATGTTGCATATAGAACTGCGTCGCGGTGCAAAAAATACCACAAATAGTCGGCAAAATAGCACATTCACTTTTTTCCACACAAAAACAGACCAACAAAGGCACAAAATATATATGGCACTGATAGCAGGCTTACTGCACGGCTAAATAAAATATTTCGCAATAAAAATAAAAATGTAATTTGCTTCTGTGTGTGGAGGCGCAAAAGAATGGGTACAACAAATGAATGAGCCTGTGTGTCGTGTAGGGAGTGCACCTACGAATAATTTTAATGCTTGCTCGGGCAGCTGGTGGAAACGGATGTGTTGCGCTGGACATGAAGGGGTGGGGAAATTAATAACAACAAGAACTTAAGCACGTACAGAGTTTCATTACCTAGCACTGCAGTGGTACGAAGTGTAACATAAATGTGGAAATTTTTTTATTGGCACTTTTGTTTATATACATTAGAGTGGTGCCAAAATGCTGCGGGAAAAATTAAAGTCGGAATTTGAATGATTTCACTTCCTAGAAATTCCCTAAATAAAAACAAAATTAATTTTTATTTTTTATGAAACCGATGCATTCGATGTGAGGGGAAATTTTGTGATTTTTATTTTTTCGATCAAATTTGATCGATATTGTGTTATTTTTACTTGTTCGATTTTTTTTGAATTAAGATTTTAAGTTCATAATAGGCGAAAAAAACAATAACAACACTAATCCGATTTATGTGTCATGGCCCAAAGCAAAATCACGAAATATCGATCAAATAAATATGGTCGGACAAATTTTAGTCCAAGGGTAGGTAATATTTATTTTCAAACTGCATCAAAAAAAAATGTTTATTAAAAATAAGGTTAGGTTTCCATAGCATATGACATTAACAAATTTTTTGCGGGTGAAATTAAGATTTTATTATGAATTCGGCACGCAGATCCAGATACAATAATTATTTATATCTGAAAATTTTTGTATATGTATTTAACGAAATCGATTGGATATTTTTTATCAAATGAAACACTTTTACATGATATAGTTAAAAAGTTTGAATATTTTCTATAATTTGAAATTGAAATTTTGAAATTTATTTTTAAAATTTATTTTTAATAAACTAGTATATTTTAAGATAAACCACAAAATAAGGACATTATAAAAAAAAAATATTCGAAACATTTCATAATTCTTTGGAAATGCGCATATAAAATATGTGGGCTACTTTGAATTGCCTCTAAATATTTTTTTGATTTACAAAACGGAGGTTTTTTACATAAAATTATTTATAGCATTAACTTTTTTTTGAACCACCCTAATATAGCTACAATATATGAAACTGGAAAAATAATACCCAAAACCTGAACGTGGTAAAAAACGCTTGCTGCGTAGAGACCGTACTCGCGTAAGAATTGGAACTTCACGAACATGGTCGTTGTGCTGAAATTTGCTGGTATTCACCATCGCAAAGTCTTAGAGGCGCGCAGAATATTTCTTTCGCACATTTCAAAGACCTTGTCATGCGATACTGTTAGCTTTCTTGATATTGCGATAAAAAGCTACTCTGCCCAAAAAAGCATTACTGCATTTCAAGGGACTATGCTTGTTAAGATTGATTCCATAGCTCACGCAATTCTCGACTTTTACAAATATATCGATTTTGCATATAATTATTCACTTGTCCAGTTTATTAGTAGTTTTTTCGAAATGTTTTTAGCTGTCCAAGGCTTCACAATTGATTTCTTTTGATAAGCGAACATTTCTTTCTAAATCTAAAGTGTATGCCATAAAGAGTCATGTAAAGCCATTAAATTGTTGGGCCTTTTAATGTTGATGACCATTTTTTAATTATCAGTGAATATCAGCACTTCGTCAATGCTAATAGCGATGTTAAAGTCATAGTCGATTATGTTTGTAAGCAGTAAATCGATAAGTCACTTATGTTCCTTTGTAACTGAATCAAAAGATAAAACAATATCGTAAAATCCAGTTAAAATTTAAATTTTTTTTTATCCCTGTACAAGCCAACAATAGCTTCGTTCATTAATTAAAGGGCTGCTATTTCAAACACGTACAGTGGGGAGCAAAAATGTACTACATTTTTATGATTTTTATGATACATTTTATTTTGTTACCTTCTTGCAAAAATATCATAAGCTCTCTAACAGAAGGCATAAAGAATTTTAAACTTTGTACAAAATCAATTAAAAATTAACATTTCTTTGAATCAAAATTTATACTTTTTCATCAGAGCGGATAATGTGGATGTTTCAAGTGGCTAAAAATTGCTGTCGAATTCTGACTATATTTCTAAATTTTGAGTCTAAGTGCTTTTATCTATATAACGCAAGCAGTTTATATAAGTTCCCGTTGATTTTAAGTATTGTATTTTTGTGCTGACGGTATTGACCATTTTATGTCATTTAGAATTCATGTCCTTAATAAAAAAAAAAAATGTACAAGGCACAAATTTGAAACAAAGTGCCACAAAACCCACGGGAAGTTTAAGCTACTTGAAAATTTCATATAGATGATTGGATGGTTTATATTACTGCAAACCCGAAAGTTTTCTTAAAAACTATGATAAAAAAAAGTTGAAATATGATGAAAGTCGTTGCATTTTTATAAATTGTCTACAAAGTTTGAAATTTTTTTAAAATGCCTTCCAGATAAGAGAATGGACCATATTTAAAAAAAAAAAATTACACAAAAAATAGTATCGTGGGCAACCATGCGTGTATTGTAAAAACATTACTGTGCTCCGGACTGTAGATATCAACGGTTTTCCCTCATTAAACCAACACTTGGGCTCTGCACGTGATGTTAATCATACGCCATGGTCTGCGGTGCGGCAAAGCAAGTATTGTATTTTGACTGCAATTTTATAAGCCTCCATTTTGTTATTGATGTTGTTGTTATTATTATAAAAGCTCCAATGCTAGTCTACATGTAAACCGCTTAATTATGTTGCCCTTTTTTCAAAGCCTTTTTCACAGTACGTGTGAAATTTATAATCCACTATTTCTGTTGTTTACAACACAACGCACCTTATTGCCACAACCGGGCAGCTTATGGTGAGGCAGCGAAGACACAAACTGAATTGAGGGTGATAAATATACGAGAATGTATATAGTTGTTAGTGTTGATAAAAAAAAAATGAGTAAAATGAGCATTCTTCACTTCCGGGTTGCCGAGCTTTTAAATTGCACGGAAGGAATTTCTTATTATGAGATTATAAAAGCAGCTCTTCCACAGCTCGTTTTGTAATGAGTTGGGAGGAAAGGCACGTAAAGTAAATATTGGTTGGCGGTGAGCTGATGCGAAGTATAAGGCGCAAAGATCAGGGGGAGGAGGGAATTTGGACGTGTCATAGGCGCCAGGTGGAGCTGTTGCGCGGTAGATGTGACGAAAGCCTATGAAACGTCAGCAAGGTGAAAAAAGTAAAATATACGAGAACTCAAATTAAAACTGAAATGTGTAGGTATCATAATTTGTATAGCGTTACAAAGTTGTAAAAATGTTTCGAAATTGAACTTTAAATTCTCTATGGCACAACAGGTATGTGCACAAAAGGCCGTGAACAAATGAAAGGAGCAAACAAATAAAAGTAAAACTCCAAATGAAAAATAAACTCGCTTGTATGCAGACGTGACGGAAAAAATATCAACACATCTGTGCTATTTCTACTTCTAATGATTTGAAAATATTCCACGCTAATTTTGGTAGATACCGAATTAAGGCCAAGCTGTTATTTTCTATCATGCGTCAATCGGATTATTTGACAGCAAAACCATTTAATTTATGAATTAAAGGCGATGAAGAGAGAGACTACGTAAATCACTCACTGTCCGTTTATTCAATAAACCGAAGCTTCTGAAACTCTTTAAAAATATTGCATAGTTGGCTCTTCAAAGTATAAAAAAAAGTTTGTTTTGGAAACCATTTTTGAAAATTAAAAAAAAAAAATCGCAGAATTTTGATATTTAAAGAAGGGCACATAAATAATTTTGAAATTTCAAAAAAGAGCGAGCAGGTATTTTGGGTTATAAAAATTTTTTTAACTTTCTAAAAATAAAAAATTGCGGAATTTTTAAATTTCAAAAATCGAAAAAGTCGAAGTTATACTACATCAAATCTTTTGTATATTAAAAAAAAATATTTTTTTGTTTCTTGACGAAATAAATTGTTTGCCAATACTAATTAAATTTATGTTTAACAAATACCATAATATTTTGGGGTTAAGCAATAGATACCATATCATTTTTGACACAAAATAAGTGGTTTTAAAAAACGTTAAACATTTGGGGATTTAAAAAATATTAGTTTGGAAAAAATTTGGTTTGCAAGCAATTTACAATATATACAAATACAAACATTTTGAAGAAAAATGTAAAAAAATTAAGAATTTTGAAATTTCAAAAATCGAAAAAAATAAACTCTTGTAATAAATTTATATGCAACACTTTTAACTTAACTTAAAATGTGATTAAATGTTCAGGCAGTGGTTTTTTTTTTATTTTCAATGATTTTAATTTTGAAAATAAAAATATTTTGCAAATTTTATTTAGTAGCATATGCTTTCTTTTTGAACTTTGGGAATATTTTTATAATTGTAATACTTTTCGAAATATTAAAAACATAAAATGTGAAATAAACTTAAAAAGATTTTTTGCGCTATAAAGCGCAAGTTTCAAGAGAATGCAACGCACGGTAGGTTTTCGACAATTTATTTTCACTGGCGTTTATCTTTAATATTTTACTCGAAAAATTGTCTTATTCTAAATCAAAATTTTAAAAGTTTGAGTAAAATTTTATAAATTTTTTTTATTTCTCGCTTCGTTTGAAACTTGTTTATAAACTATTTATATATTGTAGAATGAACTATGTTTGATAAAAAAATAGTTAAATTAAATAAAGAAAAATAAATAGTCAAAACTTATCAATATTTGGAAGCGCTAAAATTATCAAATAGGTAATGTATAAAACGTCTGTTTTAACTCTCGGAAATAGCCGGCACCACTTCGCGGATATGCCTTATAAGTTTAGGTTTGTTTTTGGGACAAATGCCAAATGGGCTCTTTCAATATCCAAAATTATCCAAACGAGTGCCCGGATACCATTCATTTATGGGATACCTTTCATTTTAAGATTAGTATTCATATTTATTACTGCATGTATATATTTTTCGAGTTATTTTGAAATACACCTATCTAGTTATCATGAATTCAAATTACCAATAAAATGTCCCACATTTACGGCTCATTCAAATTTCAATTTCTACAAACTCTATATCAATAAAATCTCTATTTTGTCGCGGACCCTTGGCGTTGCGTATGAATATAAATCCTTTTTTGTGGTTTTTCTGAAATTTTTATGTAATTAAAATCATTTTTTGGTCTACAAGTTTTTGGTAAGCTGAACGTCGGCGGCAAGCAATTAAAGGTTACAAAACTTGATGACTTGTACGGCTCGCTGCTGCCCACAGCTCGCCAGAGTGCTGCTGTGCAAAACTGGACAAGCCATTAACCTACAATTTGACACTTTCATTATACTTTGTAGTTTTGAAAATTGTGCACCTTCAATTTGAATGCACTGACGCTGTCAACGCTGCCAACGTCTCAAAATGTTTCCTTAATAAAATTTTCTCGATTTAGAAATGTCGGCGGAAAAGGATTGCTGTGCTGCGCTAAGAGACCAGCGTTGACTTTCAGCGTGATTTTTTGTATGTCTTTATTTATATTCTTACACACTGCACACAATTTTCCACATGAACAAGCACACCACTACCATTACCCTTTTACTTTACGCCTTTCACGCATTGTGACTTTAATTGCGCCGTTGCGTGGCTGTGTGTGTGTGTGTGTGTGGGTGTTAATGTTATTTTTATGGGTGTTGATGTGCACGGTTTGTTTTTGTGTTTGTGTTTACTTTGAGCAAAAATCACGTTATTAACAACAAAACACGAAATTCATAAGAGTTTTGTAAGTGAAATTAATGAAAATTGCCGTCAGGCGGACGCCTAAAGCTTTGCTCGCTTCTTGCCAGTCCGCAGCAGATATGCGCCAACCATTCACCCCTCCATCACCTGTGTAGTCGCCGCCTATTTGCTGCTATATTTTCGTGCTATTCTTTTGTTATTCCATAATATAATATAATATTTGCATAATTCATGTTTTGTTGTTGACGACGCCTGGTGCCGGCAGTTGCCGAAATTAAAATGGTTGGGCTGATGCTTAAAATTTAACGTACAAAAACTTGGCAAATTTTAATATTCATAAACAGAACAAGCACAATTATTTGCAATTAACAAATATATTTTATTGTTGAAGCGAAAATTAAAATGGGATGACATTTAAATTGCTGATTTTAATTACGGACATCGAGTTTATGTGGTGGAGCTGCTGAAATTGGTATTATGCAAAATGTGTACAAACTAAGAAATATTTAATTAATTTCGGGTTTTTTTCAAAAGTCGATTTTATGAGCCGAGCTGCTGTCGGTTAGTTGTAGTCTAATCTATGTGGAAATTGCCGTCAGCAAAAACGCTAGAATGAGGTTCTAGATCATTTCAACTATATACTTCTTATGCTCAAATTATTTCATTGCTTTCGATTACCACTAAAAAAAAAGACTTTTCTTTTTTAAGGAAAACATAAAAAATTATATTTCGTTCCAACCAAAAACAGTAGAACTAAAAAAATAACTATTATTTTGTGGGAAATAAATGAAATTAAAAAAAGCTATTATTTTCCAAGCAAAAAGCCAATTCTATATGAGCTATTATTTTCCAAGCCAAAATAAAAATGAAGAAATACTTATTTTCTAAGCAAAAAATAAAACTAAGAAGAACTCATTATTTTCTAAACAATAAATAAAATTTAAGAAATAATTAATATTTTCCGAACAAAAAATGAAGCTAAAAAAAAATTTTTTAGTTTCTAAGCTACAAAGAAAAGGGGGAAAACAGCTATTATTTTCCAAGCCAAATAAAAACTAAAAAGTAACTATTATTTTCTGAGCAATAAATAAAATTTAAAAATTAATATTATTTTCCAAAAAAAAATAGAACTATAGAAAATAACTTTAATATTTTACTCGAAAAATGATCTTATTCTGATTCAAAGTTTTAAAAGTTTGAATTTAAAAATTAATATTATTTTCCAAACAAAAAATAGAACTATAGAAAATAACTGTTATTTTCTAAGGAACAAATGAAATTTAAAAATAATCCTTATTTCCTGAGCCAAAGTAAAATTAAAAAAATTTATATTATTTTCTAAGCAAAAACCAATTTCAAAAAACCAAAGCAATAAAAAAAATATTTATATTATACATTATTTGAAGCAATAAATGAAACTAGAAACATGATAATTATTTGCCACACAAAAAATAAAACTAAAACAATAACTTTTATTTGCTAAGCCAAATATAAAACTCTAAAATTAATTATTATATTCCAAACAAAAAATAAAACTCAATTAAAATATTAATTTTCTGACCTAAAAAAAATATTATTTTCGAAGTTATGAATAAAAATCCAAAAATGATAATTATTTTCCAAACAAAAAATTACATTCAAAAATTACTTTTAATTTTTTACCAAAATTAAAACAAAAAAAAATAACTATTTCTAGGCAACAAATGAAAATCTGAAAATAATTATTTTATTCCAAGCAGAAAACGAAATTCGAAAATAATTATTTATTTGTAAGCAAAATTTACTCTCAAAACATAAATATTATTTTTCAAGCAAAAAATAAGACTCAATAAACCATTTTTGTTTTCCAAGCAAGATATAAAATAAAAAAAAAATTGTTATTTTTTTGTCCATGCAATATTGAAACTCAAAAAAAAACTAGTATTTTTGGGCAAAATTAAAATTAAAAATATCTAGTACTTTTTAAGCAAAATTAAAACTCAAAAAATAATTTCTGTGCACAAAAACAAATTGTTAATAAGTATTTTTTCAAATAGCAAACGAAACGCTACGGCTTCTTAGAGTAGCAGCATGTAACAAAAGTCTATTTGGACCATTTGCCAATATTTCTCCTTATTTTTAATCTATATTACGGTAAAACATCATATTTTTTTTTTGTTTTTTTAATTTTAAATTCAGACCTCTAGCTTGAAAATTCATGTATATCGGAATTTAAGCTGAACGCTAAGGTTTTGGTGTCACAAAAAAAAAGAACATTTCCTGCTTTTCGCTAGAGAATTGCGATAAATATATGCAATTTAAACAAAAATAATACGGGAAAAAAATATTTTACGAAAATTCACTTTGTATTCATCGAAAATAACCACCAACTTGGGAATACCAAGCACACAAATTACGCTTCATATATACAAGAATACATATATGTGCGAAAACTTATTAATATTCACACACACACGCGCACACATTCATTGTTAGGATAAAATCTTGCAGCGTTTAAGTGTGTAGGTATTGGGCAGGCAATCGCTTACAGCTGTCAAAATGTTTGTAACAGTAAATTTATTCATTTATGTACCCTCGTTGTTAAATTGACCTCAATACAGTGATAGTAATAATAATAATAATAATAATAATAATTATACTACATATAGCATATCGTAAGCAAACAACAAAAAAAAAAACCATAACAAAATAGCATAAATTGGTTTTGGTAAACTTAACATAACCACAAAAAATATGGTCAACAACAAAATGCAAATAGCAAATCTAGCGGCAAATAATGGAAATTCTGCCACATATAAAACACACTCCAATCTAAAATAATAAAAATACATTGCGCGTATGAAAAATGTGCATGTAGAGATGTAGGGGAAAGAATATATTATTGACATTTGCCGACATTGACGAGTCTATCTGCATGCAAATTAATATTAGTGGTTGTTTGTTTGCTGTCTGGGCGTTTATGCCGTCACTCGAGTGAATTTCCACGCACACACACGTCGATGACAGTTTTTGTGCTTTAGTGAACAGAAAACACCACAGCTTCCTCTAGATATTTATGCGCATTTTTTTTCTATTTTGTTTGTTTGTTTTTTTTCTTTTTGGCAAAATGTGTGTGATTTATGTATTTATTTGCATTTTTACTGCAGAGCTGTAAGTGTTATTGCCGTGAGCTTCAATTGCTGTGGGGATTGTTTGTTTTTTTTTTTGGTTTTTTGTTTTTCATTCAGTGAGAACTTGCCTGGCAAAATCAACAAAAGAGTTCATATAACTACAAACAAAAAAAAAAAACAAAGAAAATAACGAAAGAAAAAATGCACGGTAGTGAAATGATTCAGAAATGATGGAGCACACAAAACATAATGAAACAATCATTGAGTAGATTTTTTATGATTGCTTGCTACTCCAGTATAATTTATTTGCACTTTTGTTTCTTTCAATTCTGCACGCACTTTTCTCAGTTGCTCAACAATCGAAAACTCTAGTTGTAGATTTAGCGTAGCGATAGAATGGAAGAGTGAGAAATAACAAATCACAAAATTGTCTTGAAATAAATAAAATCAACCCCCCCCGCACAACTTAGCCATGCCAAATGCGACACCAGCTGTAATGTCACGCATCATATGATAAATAACAGATATCGGAAATATACACAAACTTGAAGAGAAACATATAGACTTTCACTTACGAGCTGGTAAGCAGATAAGCTGATTGAATTGACAAAAATGCAGATTCTCATGGAAATGTTTAAACATACATGCGGGCTGTCAGTTGTACTCCGTCTGTACACTGAGCATCAGGGTGGTCAAAAAATGCATGGAAAATTTTAAGTTAGAATTTTAATGCTCTCAACCCCTAGGATTTTTTGATATCAAAAAAAAAACAACAGAAAACAACAATACCTATATTTTTTAAATAAAAGAAAATTTGCAAGTCGTTCAAAAGACTCAAAGTTTCCGATGTCTATATTTTATATGAGCGAAGAGCAATTTTTCGTAGAGGTGGTATTGAACCCTTGAAAATTAATATTTATTCTGCACAATACTTAAAAATAAATAACACCCAATTGGGTTTAAACAATTTTTTAATACTAACTTTTTTGTTTTTGGGGAACCCATAGAAATAAATTTTTTTTGTTTTTTGGTAATCTTTAGGTACAGTGGCTTTTATTAAAATCAAAATTCTCCTGCTCTCAGTCACTAATACTTTTCAATAGTTTTACGCTAAATTTTAGTTCGATTCGATATGTTTTGGGCGAACTTCATCGACATTGAAATTTTACTAGGTACATGCTGTTGTGTTCACAAAAATAATAGCAAAAAGGATTGGCAGGTTTTTACAAATAGTATCCGTGCTTATGAAATTTTATTTGGTTTTTTTTTGTTATGAAAACTATTAAAACTAAAGTCTCAAACTTTCAAAAAAAATTTATAAAAATTTAACTAATTCAAAAAAAAAAAAAAATTACATCAGAGTTATTAAAAATTTTAATTTGAGTTTCTGAAATAGTTTCAGGTAAGCAGTTTTGTAACCTATTAAATTTTCTTGTTAATTTTTCATAATTTTCTTTGCATTTTCTTTCATACCAGCTTAAATAAATAAACAACAAATTATCTAAAATCAACAAGAATATTTAGCCAATCGAAACTTATACTGGCTACACTATTCCATTTTCCAAAATTTTTTAACAAAAACTGGATGAAAAAGGTTGACGCTATTTTTTTAATTTTCTCTGATTTTTTTTAATTTTTTACAAATTGTGAAACTTTGATATAAATATGGTTTTTGTAATATAATAATAATATAATTTTATTTAAAAAAAAAATGATTAAAAAATATTTATAATTAAAGCCAAAATTTTAAAATTTGTATTTACTGAAAGTTTCTAAGCCTATTCAAGAGTAGAACCCCAGCAGGGTTCCATTTTGTTCCTTTTTCATGTCTGTGTAAAGTGGAAGTTAAACACAAATAGAGTAAAAACTCATGGAAAACATTTTAACCCATTAGCTTCTCCGCGAAGTGTCAATTTGACCCTACATGCGAGAAACCCCGCAAAAAACAAATTTGGGAGATCGTCAGAGAATTAAAATGTACTAGAAAATTATTGACTAGAAAATTTCACGCATGGTCTTCTTAAACGAAATCTTTATACAATACAATAACAAATAGATGCCGTCCTGAAATATTCAACATTTATTTATGCTAACCATTAACATGGCATGTTAGCAAAGCTGTTAACAAATTTTAATATGGAACTATAAAATAACGGAAACTCTTCTTCTTAATCTAGTTTCTCTCCTCCCCTTCATCGGCTTTATTAATGTTGTGGAATGAAAACGCAACATTTTCTGGTCTTCCTTTGAAAAATTTTTATTAATTAAATTATTCGAATTAAGTGGGTTGTTGGAAAAAAGTTAAATTTCGCAGAGCAAAAACGCTTGCTATGTACTTCTTGCATTTTTATTGCGACACTAGCTAGTCTAGTTTTTTTTAAATACATTTTTTTTTCATCAAAATACCAACTTAAAAAAATTTTTTTGTTTGCAAATTCAGTTGGTCATTCTAACACTTGTTTTGTTTGTTTTTTTTTTCAGAAAATACAAATTTACATTTGTTAACACTTTCTAATTTCAAAGATAAGGGTCACCATAATGCACACAAATACAGTTATTTACAGCAACTTCGTATATTTTAGTTATTTGCAGCCAAAAAGGCGACCAATTGATTGGCATTACGTGAACACCTTCCTAAATCCATATGTAACGACGAGATGACTGCATGTGACGCATGTGGATGACTTTGGCACACCCTGCCACGGCACAGTCAGCTCAACTCCTATATGAATTCATGCACACCGCTCTACTCTCGTCTAAGATATCAATTCTCAGCTTTTGCTTTGCCATTCACGTGTGTTGTTCGCATATCTTTGCTTGTCTATGTTAGTATAAATGTATTTGTTTCTGTTTCTGTTTTTTTTTTTTTGTTGTGTTTTGTCTGTAAGAAATTCAATCAAGTGCGTTCGTGTCATGGCTATGGACACAAGCACACCAACATAGGCGCACACTTGTGTGGCATCTTGCATATTTGCATAAGATTTATTTACGTACACACATTGAAAACGTACTATGTAACTTCGTTACGACTTTAGTGAAAATAACTCCAATCCAATTTCATTTTAGCAAAATCTTTTTCAAATAACTAGTAATGATAAGGTTTGCATAAGAAATCTGAGAAATTTTTATAAGTAGAATTTAAGATTGCTTAGACTTATCTAGTTCAAAGGCATTCAATGCTTATGCTCTTGTGCAATTTCTTAAGCTGCAATATTTGTGAGAAAACAATCGAGTTTGAGTTGTGTGAAAAAGTAAGTGTACATAAAAAAAAGAACTAGGCATTTATAATAGAAACGTACTGTAGATTAATTTTTTATTTTTTTTTGAAATTTTTGAAATCGAAAATTAGGTATATACAATTAAAAAATGCAAGGACAGCACATATTTAATCACTTCACTTAAAACAAAAAAGTTATGCTAATTACCGGTGACATGCTTCTTGGTTTTTTGTGCTCATAAAAAGAGCGATAGCTAGATCGACTTCTTGCAGCAGAGTTTAGCCCATTGCGTTGGGGTTTCGTTTCAATTCAATTCGTTTCAATTTCGCAAAGTTCGTTGAATTTTCTTTAAACATTGATTTTCTGAAAAAAAAAATTCGTACCAATATAAAACAAAACGTAAAAATAAGAAATACAAAAATAAGAAATTTTCATCAAAATTCCAACCTTTTAATTTGAGTTTTTAGAAATTTTTTGGCTATGTAGATGTGTAGCTTAATTTTAGCATAACAATATTCAAGTCACAGAACGCTAAAAATTCCCACTCATATTTTTATGTTTTATTTTTGAAAACTCTTTTCATTTACGGCATAGAATTTTTATATAGCATTTTTTTTTTACATATGTGGGAAAAATTTACCTAAGACCGAAATTTCGAAAAGTTTTCAAAAATCAGTAAGATTTGTTTGCTTCTGACGATGGTTTTTTTTTAAATCCAAATTAAGGTTTGCAATTTTTATGAAAAATTTCGGGAATTTTTATAAATGTTGTACAAATTTAGAAATTTTGACAAAACAAAATTGTTAAGCAAATAAAATTTTTCATAAAAACCATTTTAAATATTGTAAAGCTGCATCAGTATGTGATCAGTTGCTTAGGCCCTTCCAACTTGAACATCTAGTTTTTTTTAAATCAAATTAACAGGTCTGAAATTTTGATGAAAAATTGTCGATTTATTTTAATTTTAAACATTAATTAATTTTTTTTTTTTTTGAAAATTGAAATTAAAAAGTTTGAAATTTTCATCAGTAAGTGGTCGGTTGTTGCTTTTTATTAAACCACGAACCAAAGTTTTTTTAAAAAATTTACGAAAAAATATATCATGAAAAATATTTTATATATTGTGGTTTAGCCATTTCTGGCTTGCACATTTAGTTTTTTGAAAATTCAAAACAAATATTTTGAAATTTTGATGAACAGTTTTTGTTTTTTTGGAGAAAATTTGCAATACTGGAAAAGAGCCCCATCACTAGATTGGAATGGGCTATTAAACTGCACACCCTAAAAGTTTTTAAAATTTCTAATTAAAAAATTTAAAATTTTTATGAAAACGTTTGGAATTTTATTAAAAATGACTCAAAATAAATAAAGTGTCGAAACTTGTCAATAAGTCCCTATCGTATAGTTATATATCGTATATAGCATTATATGACAATAGCCGGTTGCAATCTCCGCGTAAGCTTTTAAAAATAAGAAGTCCAAGCTAACATATTCTATGTGAAGCTCGCACCGCTAGATATGGTAAAATTATATCGATATTTTTAAACAATATCGGTTTAAGTGGAGTAAAAAACATCGATATTTGGATATATTGTATATTTTTACCTCAGGCCGCAATTACTTAAAGTATTGCAAAAATAATCGATAGTGTAAAAATAATACGTATTTTTTTCACCTCCAAAAGTACAACCTATTAAGTTTGATGGATTTGTCTACTGAAACAATTTATTTAACAAAAAACTTGAGTTCATCTAAGAAAAATATACACATTGTACATTAGGGTGCCTCAACAAAAAAAACAAAAAAAAAAAAAATGGTGACTGTTCGCTACCGGAATTATAAAATTTATTATGTTTTAAGATTTCCCTGAGCTGGACTTGGACATTTATCGAATTTGATACAAATTTTATACTTGGAAGTTAATATCGAATATCGATATTACGAGACTAAAAACATTGGCGTATTTATCCAGTACTTTTTTTAATATTGATTCTTTCAAATATTGATATATCAATAATTTTACCGAAGCCTACGCACAGCCTTATTTAGCTGCAGACGCTTTCTTGCCATTTTGTTCTTAATTTTTACAACTCTTCGTATAAATTTCTTTCCTACACTCATTAATTTTTCACAAACTTCTGTGCCGCTTTTGCTAGCGCAAACAGCTTGCCTCGAATGCCACTGGTGGACAACAAAAGCAAGTAAGTCTACGAATACAATGAAAGCACCAAATGCAGAAGGATCTGTCTAAAATAAAAATAACTATTATTATAATTTATTTTTTTTGACTAACAAAATTCTTATTTTTTTAAGGAACTATTAAAACTATTAAACTAATATATTAAACTAACAGTTTGAAAATTTTACGAATACAACTAACTATGCATATAACTGAAAAGCAAGAATAGATATATTCATATATTAAGTTGAATAAAACTTGCTTACAATGAATGCTCCGTACAAAATTATACGGCTTACAAATACCTTTGAAATACTCATATTGAGCTAAGATATCTTGAATGATTAAAATTGCATTCTCCGCAATGGCTTGCTTGCAATGCATCATTCGGTCATAACATCAATTTCTCTATTTTGTTTTCACTTCAAAACCTATTTGTCTTCATATTATTCATCTATCAGCTACATATCTCCAACTTTAGTATTGTAAGAATATTGAAATTTTCTAGTTAGTTTCATATTTGCTATCAATAAATAGTACAATATACTTATCTAAGTATTAGTTTTCGACTTGGTGTTGTTTGTTTGTTAACATTGTTTACACTGCTGTTCATATGCAATTTGCTACTTGAGTTGTTATATTTGTAGAGCCGTAAATATCTGCAGTGGATTAGAGAGAGAATGAATGGTACAGTGTAATTTTTCTGATAATTGATGGCATTTCCCATGTTTTTTATAAAAATTTGTTACAGTTCATTCAATAACATGAAATTAAATTTTTGGAATTTGAAAGTTGCACTTTATTATACTAGAATTGAATAACCAAACATATCGAAATTCTGATTGGAAATTTTAACGTCGAATTTTTCGTAAAATTTACACAAATTTTTAAATTCCGATTTTTATTGTTTATGCCATTGAAGGATTTGTGTAGACCAAGGCGAATTCATACAAAGTGATAGCATCCCATGAGCTGAATGCTTGTTCCTCTTTCCCAACTCGCCGAGTTGTTTTGTTTACATAAACAAAATACATAAGCAATACTGGGCGAATTCAGATTTCGACATTTCACACGCAAAATTACACAAACAAAATACACAGCGGATTCGCCTTGTTTATTGTTGGTGTAGACTTTTTTAAAATCTTAACGCACAAAGTTGAACTTGAGTGAAAAGTGAAAGTGATACACCTTTTGAAATTCAGATTTTTATTGTGTATATAATTGAATGAACTATATTTGTAAAAAAAGAAGTAACAAAGGTTATTTAGAATGCAAAATATTGTGAATATTGGAAATTTTTTTAAAACTTGATACATGCACTTTTTTTATACTAGAATAGAATGTGCTTCAAAACTACATACCCAAAACAGTGCTGAAAATTCGGAGTGAAAATTTTAGTATACATTTTTATGAAATTTTATGAAACATTTAAATGCTTCTAATAAACTATGTCATTATAAAAATTAACCAAAAATATTTTACTTGGTAAAGATTGTCATTATGGTTTATCTTTAGAAACCCGAAAAAATTCCGTTAGACTTTTTCAAACGGGTTTTAATTTTCACAAAATTTTTACAAAGTATAAAATTTTGACTTTGTTTGTTTATATTATTGATATAATTTTATTTTTATAAAGAAAAGCATGAAAATTTTGTTAATATTGGCAATGTTAAGAAGCTTGGAAGTTGCACTTTATTATAATACTAATATTTTTTGAGTATTGGAAATTTTTTAAAACTTGAAACTTACCCCTTTTTATACTAGAATTGAATTTTCTACTAAACTGTATACCCGTAAAACTTCTGCCAATTCTGAGAGACAATTTTAACCTTGTTTGTCTCGGGATTTTTAAATTTTACTAAAATTATTCAAAATCAAATTTATTATCTCTTAAATATATGTTATTGATAAGTAATTTTATATAAAATTATCAACAAATATTAAACATGGAAACTGTTGTCAATATTGTAAATTTTTGGAAAACCAAAAAAAAAAAAATTTGGAAATTTGTATTGAAAATTTTACTATAAATTTTTTTGAAAACTTTCATAAAATTTTTAGAAATTTTTAAATTTAGTATTTTACGTATATATTTTTTATTATTTTTTTTATATATATATTTTTTTAAATTAAACGTAGAAAATGTTGTCAAACTTGGAAATTTTAAGAAACATGAAAATTACTCCTATTTTATGCTAAACCGAATTTAATGTGCCACAAAACTGCCTACCCAAAATGTTCTGAAAATTTTGAAAAAAATATTAACATGACATTTTATCGATTTTTTTTTTAATTTGAACTTTTGTTTTTATGAATTATAATTTTATAAAGAGTTATCGAAAAATACTGTAACTATTGTAAATTTTTATAAAAACAAAAAACTTAAGGAATTTGAAATAAAATTTTTTTTACAAGTTGCTAAATTTTCTAAAAATTTTAAAAATTTTCCAATTTCAATTTTAATATTTTATGTTATTGATATATTATATAAATTTTTTTATTAACGAAAAATATTCAACATTGAAAATTGTAGCAATATTGCAATAAATAGCACTGCAACATTTTCACTGTGCGCCACTGTGTGTGTCTGTGCGTAAGCAGATATGTATGCCTGCTATTTCATTATCATTGTTTTCCTAATACGACTTTGTTGCTGGTAGTTCTTCGATGGCGGCATTTCCTCTGGCTCTTTTTGGCTCGGAAGCTGATTTTTAGACACAGCTGAGACCAAAATTTTTATTTACTCTCCTTTTGCTGTTTTCACTTTTATTTTTTTTTTTTTGCACTTACATATTTACTCACACACATATCACACATTACAAACGCACATATCAAACCGCACACATAAAATCATACACAAGAAATTTGAATACAAAAATACAGCTTCCCAGCCTGATTACGTATACGCCCCACCGTCCTGCTATGTGTTTTTGGTCATGAGCGTCTATGTGTTTTTATTTTTTTTTTTGTGTTATTTGTTTGCGTTACTGCTTCGGTTTGTTTGGTTGTTATACTTCTTGTTTTTCTTTATTGTTTTGTGCTGCTGCTGCAGAAGGGTAACGCGCCTGTCAAAGTTTTCTGAATTTTTGATTAGAAAAAATTACAAAATGCATAAATCAAAAATCTAAATCTGCAGTGACGGTTGTGCGACTGTTTTGCGTTGTGCTGCGGTGTAGTATTTTGGTATTTTTTATATTTTTGGCGACACGAGGTATGTGCACTAAGCTAAATAAGTTTATTTAGCTTAAAAACTCTTTCACCAAGTTTTGCCAGTGGCCAGTGGGTGTATGGCGTGGGTATAAAATGCAGGGATTTTAACTTTCAAAGTTCATTTATCGTATTCCAAAACTGTAGTTGGCTGCATATATATTTTTTTGGAGCTTAGTGAATGTTGATGGAAATGAAAAAGTTAGCTTTTATGCGGCTGTTGTGTGCATGTGTAGAAATGTGAGAATCTGTTTGGGGATTTAAGTGTAAACAAAGTGAACTGAATGAATTTTCGGTTTGTTTCATTTTCTTGTTTGTCAATATTGTTTAACTTTCTTTTGTCAAACTTCAATGTAGGTGACAGATGGGTAGATAGAAATATAGCAAATTTTGTCAGTTGGTTATGGGACACATTAGTTTGAAATGCGATAAAAGTAAAAGGATGTTAAATCAGCGAGAGTAGCTTAAGAGAACGCCGCAAGTGGCACGCTAATAATATTTTTTACAGTCTACTGAACTGGGTCGCGAAAAAAGTTTGTAAACACCACTTGCTGTGAACTTACACGGTGAATAATAGAAGCCACACAATTTTTGGCCATAGTCTTGTCCCACAGTGGCCGGGCTAAGAAAATACAAAGAAATATCTGGCAAAGTTGAAATTTAACGTAGAGCTCTTTTGCGTTGAGAAAAGTTTTGAAAAAGGGTCGTTTTGAAAAGGTGATGCGCAACACACATGCCAAATTAACATCGTGAAAGTAATTTTAGTCTCTAAATTTTAATGAAGTTTTAATAATAAGTCATCTGGCAGTTATTAGAGCTATACTCCGTAGACTGGTGTGGGGCTAGCTAAGAAAAGGCTGGTTCTCTTAAACAGTGTAATTCAAATTTTAATTCTATTATATAAATAGGAAAATGCTAAAAAACGTCAGATACTAATTCTCAAAATTTAACGTCCACTTTGTTATACTAAAATTGAGCTCATTCTTAAAAGTATTTGCCCAAAAATTTTTTTTAGAAATTTTTTTTTTTTAATTTCGTCAAAATTTGCAACAAAGTTTGAAGCTTGAATTTTTAAAATTTTTGTCGTAAAACGTCGTATTATATTTTCAAAAAAATTATTTGAAAATTAGTAAAGTCTATCAACTATACATAAAATTTTTAATATTTTCTATTAAATGTGAACTCGTCCCCCAAAATAACCCAAGTACGAATTTTCAACATGCTTCTTAATTAGAAAATTTCACTGAAATTGCGCATAGTAAAAATTATACAATATTGTAATATGAAATTCGCAAGTACAATTTAATTATAATCCGAATATTTTTCAAATTTTGCCTATCTAAGCTTAATTTAAATAAAAATTCATCTACCAATATAAAACATTTTATTACGAATAACTAAATCACCGAAACAATTTCAATATTAAATAAAAAAACTAAAAATGCAACGCTTCAAAATTAGTATCTCCATATATAAATTTTTCGAAACAAATGCTAGATCAAAAAATTAAATCAAAATGCAATAATTCATGCAATAGTTTATTTTATTATAGTTTTCAAAAAAAAAAAAAAACAAACAAAAAAGCACAAATTCATATGAATAATTAATTAAAACGATTTAAATTTTCACACAAGCGACTAATGAGCGCAATAACGAACTCATTTCGAATTGAGTTAGTAGCATAGAAAACGCTATATGCTAAGCGTATAGATAAATATTGAATTTCGTAAGAATTTATTGCATTTATGTGGCGTGAAATGCCGCAAACCTCTCGAGGCTAGCTCAATTATTATGTTCAGATAATAACATTTTGTACCACCACAAAGATAATTGTCGAAATGTGGTTTATTTTCTATTTTCTATTTTCCATTTTCTATTTTCCATTTTCTATTTGCATTATTGTTTTTATTTATTTACTCTATCAATGCGCGCCACCGCTGCATATTTGTGTTGTTCGTGTCATCAGCAAACTACATACAGAAACTAATACCGTTATGCGCCTAAATGCACACACCACTAAATCACATTAAATCACAAAACAGCCACATTCGCACACACATACACACACACACACCCACATTCAAGCTAATCTCGTATAATTTCGACTGGTTTTACAATAAAATATTAATGTATTTTTTTGCTGATTAGTGAATTTTGTGGAAGGAGAGAGTGAGATAATAACTGACTGGTCGGATCTAATGCAAATAGCGGTAATAGTAAATATATTTTGGGGAGCATTTGAGGAACATAGCAGCATAGCATTATTATTTACTTGCAAAAATTAATGCACACTTTTAATGAATTGCGCATAGATTTCGAAAGTTTATTTGATTTTTAATCGCTTAGTACGTCATTATAATTTTTAATTGGATGGTTTGAATACTTTTTTGATTTCATTTGTCTGGTAAAGTTGTGTGCGAATACACATACATAGTTTGAATTGTTTTTGCTCTCTCATATCCAGTGATACGTATGTCATAAATCAATGCGCCTGAAGAGCACTGCTGGAAGGTATTGAAAAAAGAATTTTTTCTAAACTAAACTTTTTAACGAAAAAATTTTCTTAAAAAAATTCGGTTGATATTTACTTTTCGTAGCTTTTTTATTATTCACAGTCATCAATATTAAAATCTCTGGCATATATCATTCACTCGCTGATATATCACAATAGGAAAATTACAGATAATAAATGATAGGAAGAGAAAAACATTGAATTTAAAGTGGAACTGATATTTTCGGTCTCAATCAAATTTGGTGAATATATTCCATATAACCGTGACCATTACATAAGCTATGCTTTTAACCGTTAGGTGGCGCATGTGTCGATATATTCAGAAAATCTGTATTTATGATCCGATATTGATCATATTTTGAAAGGTGCAATAAAAAACATTTTTATGAAAAATGAATGCACTAGATGGCGCTATAGGCGGTTATTCTAAAAATCTAAATTTATAAATGTACCCGGAAGATGGCGCTGGTATAGAGTTATCCAGCAAATCCATATTTATGATCCGTTATTGATGATATTAGAATGGTATGGTGCTGTAGCAAAAAAAAACTTTTATGAAAAATAAATGAGCTAGGTGGCGCAAGAGGCGAGTTATACAGCAAATTTCTTTTGATAATGTTAGAAATATTAGTTATCAATAAAAAGCACATTTAATATTAGTATATAAATAAAATGCAGACTTTATTTCAAAATAATTAAAAACAAATATGTTTAATAAAGTCAATTTCATTTTTTTACTTTCAGAAAAAATGCGTTCTAAAGCTGCGGCACTATGAGGTAAATATTCATAATGATAATTTAGCAATACCAGTTATAAAAAACACTCACAAAAATTTTATGAAGAAATTTTTCTTTTAACTAAAAATAAAATGTTAACTCTAGGTTAGCATATTATCATTTAGGTAATAAAAACATTACCAAATAATTTCGCCGTATTCCTTCACACTAAGCACGAACGTGCGCTGAGCGTTCTGGAACTGGTTGCTGAGGCCTTCGAGCATAGTTTAAGATACGCCAATTTCAAAAAAAGAAAAATTTTATGAAAATTTATACTTTGAAGAATAATGAAACCAATGTTTGAGCTGCCAAAATCTATATAAGAGGGCTTGCCGCGCAATATGCGTTAAACTCCGCAACATTTCTACAACAAAGTTGTACTCTGTTCACGCTGTGAGAAGGCTCGCTCCCAAAATCTTGGCAACATTTTTTTCACAGCTGTTAAAATGGATTTAAATAAAAAAATTCAGATTTAAAAATTAAAATTCCGTAAAAGTTACATTTCGCCACTTGATTTAAGGCATATTTTTATATTACTTGTTTACATTTACTTTTATGGCGCTTCGAAAATGTTGGATGCTAGCAACATTTCACGGCAATCCAAATGAATGTTGCTGGCAAAATTTCACGGCTGAGAAGTTAGCACTAGCCTTTTGGCGTAAGCTTAGAATACAGTTTCATATATAGGGCTTATCATAACTACACGAGAGAGAATTTTTCAGAATTTTACATATTTTGTGTATTATATACAAATTTTTTATTAATTGGTTATAAAAGTGCAGTTCATTGTACAACAAAAAGCGTATAAATTCAATATTTTAGCTTTTTGCAAATTTTAATAAAATTTAAAAAAATTTTATCAAAATTTAAAATTTTTGTATCAAAATTATATGAAAGTTTAGATATGCAGTCCTTAATTTGCCCATTTTTAATCCATTGATTTTTGATAAAAATTTTTTTTTTTTTTGTGACGGTGTTGGCCCCTTTCTTCTATACAAACAAAGTTTATGCGTTAGTTATATGGAGAACACAAAAAAACATCGCCAGAAAAAAATAACAAAAATTAACGCAATTTTTAAGTCTCTTTAAACTAGCAATATAAAGCTGTTTACTCAAAAATCATGCAAGTCAACTAGAGCGGGTAGGGTTTATTGATGTTGAAAAAAGAAGAAAAATTGAGTAATAAGTTCAGCCATGACTGACATCAAAATATATTCTTAGTTTGCGTGTGATAATCATAAAAGTGAAATGAAGAAAAATTTATAACAACAAAGCCTGACCAAACAGGTCAAAATAAATAAATACACGCAAGTATGCTATAACAATGTCTATGCTATATTATTTTGCCATAAAATGGATAAACAGCAGTTAAACAAAAAAAAAAACAACACTTAAAAAGTTGTGTAGCAAGGCAACTTAGAGGCAAAGTGTATGTAGGGATTAAAAGGCGCCCATCGCTGGTGTTGTACAAGTTTTGTAGCCGTGTTACTGGGCTGGTGACGGCGATCATCAACTTTCTCCAACCACCACCCATCACGCGAATCGGGCAACCAAATCACGCGCGTCAAAAAAAAATATAATAATAATAAATGAATGGCACCGCAGGCACGCGTGTAAAATTACGAAAACCAATTTCTTGTCTTATTGATTTTTGCTGTCAAGAAGCGTCAAACATACATTGAAACAAAAATAAAGCGGCAAAAGCTAGGAGTAAGAAAATTATGTGGATCAAGTAGAATAAGCGAGAAAAATAAATATTGCGCGGCAAGGAAGCGAGTAAACTTTGTTTTCCTAATAATTTTTCGCACCATAATTTCAGGCGCATAAACAAACAAATCCTATTGCTATTTGCATCCCAGTTGGAAAAAGCAAGCGCAATAGCACTGCTAATTTTCACATATTTTCAGAAGTAGTTTTACAAATCTAAAGTCTTAACTTTTTCGCTAGAAGCAAGATTTTCTGTAGCTTTTGTTTTGATTTCATTGCGCATGCAAGCAAACTTTTTATCAAAAAAGGCACGCTTTCAGCACCTACTGACTGGAAGGCTTAAAAAATATTGAAAATTCACATCTTTAATTGTTTTTTAATTGCAAGTTAGGTATGAAAAAAGTGATAGTCTTAGAAGCAAGTTTCGAAAAGTTCAACTGTGTTGTTAAGCGAGAAAGTACCTAGCTTGAGAAGGTGTCCGATATCCATCAAACTTATCGGTAAAAAAGGCTGAAGTCTTTAGGATTTCTAGCTAATCTCAATCAGAAAAACTATGTAGAAAATTTCCCCGATACGATGGAGAATTCTAAGTAATTTGCCGACTAGTCTAAAGGAGAACTGTCCGATTTCAAGGAAAATGTCTAACGATGTTCAGATTCCATTTGCTTTAATTGTATTTCATAATTGATTTGATACGATTAAATTTGAAATTTAATTTGCCTTCAATTCAATTTACGTAATGTTATAACAGTTATTTCAATGTTGGATTCCTCTTTTCGGCCTTATACGACCAGGCATTTCGACTGAGGAAATAAACACAACTCCAGTCACGCTTCGCTAGAAATCCATGTGATTCTTGTAAGATTTGTTTAAAAAGTATTGGTACTCAGACTACTATTGGCAATTTAGCTAGCTGAATAAAAACCTCCCTGTACCGAAAGTAGCGCCAAGGATTCATGTATGAATTTCATGAGTGTCACCATAGATTCAAAATGTATACTGTGGGAAGCGACATCTGTCTTCAGAGTATTGCAGTATCAAAGCTGAGACATGTGGTGAGAAGCAGAACGCTTGCCACTTTTTATAGATTAACAAAATTTGATAAACAATTATTCTAAAAATCAGTAGAACACTTAAAATTCTTGGTTTGCCGAATAATTGAACTCACTCTAAAATTCGCTACTGGCATCAGTGATTTGAAAAATGATTACAAACCAAATAACAACTTTACAGCAATAGAACTTGGCCTACCTCCAGGCGCAGTGCTGCGAATGATTAGCAAACAAAATAGAAAAAAAACCTTATGTACTACATGTAATTTCGAATTTTTGCAATTTTCCGCCTGAATGGAGTGGCAACAAATTATGGCTGGCTTGCCAATACGATGGCAGCAAAAGTTAATTTTTCGCGCGCTCTCAGTTTTATTTCTCATTTGGGAAATTGCAATTTTTCGCAAAATTATTCAACCTGAAGCAAATAAGCAATTGCGCAATTGAATTATGTCAACAGTTCGGCGCAACCAACGAGGCAGCCAATGCAGAGAAGTTAAGTAGCTAAATACGAAATTAAACAACGCAAAAGGAAGAACAATTGCGGCAGTTAGTGGAGTGGCGCCTGATTGGAAATTAAAGCCCCAAAGCTGTTTAAGCTCTTAAGCGGTTTTGCTGTAGCTCTGCGCCACAAACTAAGTATCATAAATCAAAGTTTAAAAATTTACAGCGCTGGTGTACCTAAAAGTAGGCTACACAAAACATAGTGACTGCTTGCTTGGCGTGGTAGCCGACAGTCGGTACTCTACTGCTTCGGCGGTAATGGAGGGATTATGTTGATAGTTTTCGTAAAGCAAGTGAAATTGAGGTAACTGTAAGTAGAAACCATTCATGTACTGACTGCAAAGTACTTAGCAAACCAATGCTTGCAAATAAAGGTGAAGTAGGTGCAGTATCGACTGCAAAATGACGCTCTGTTAACGGCTTACTGCTCCTATGTTTGCCGCAAGAGGTCGCCGATCGATCTCATTACATGCCAGCGGAACAGCAGCTGACCAGCTTTGACTCAATTTTTCTGCTGCAAGAGCCGAGTAGCTTCGTGTCCACTACTCCATTATTTTCTATGCACAAAAAAAAAAACGTAATAGCATTAGTAGGCTTAGTTGTGGATTGTGCGCTTTCATAGCGAATTGCACACCGTAAGATATGTATCTTATTTTTCAACAGCTGCTATAACTCACGCCACAATATTGCTGAGGATTTGTATGCCCAATACATGATATATTAGGGTTGTCAAAAAAGGTATGGGAAAAAGCAAATTCGGATCTTTAATGCTACCACCCCACAGTGGTCGTCGTTGAATGGAAAAGGCAGCCAAAACACTTTCACTATAAAATAATGATGGTTCACAGGTCATTAAACATTGAAAGGAAACAAATTTCTACATTTTTTTTATATACACAAGAAAACCAACTATTTGTTAAAAAAAAATGAAAAATATACATAGCTCGTTTTTTTCCGATTTTTTGTGTGCTTTTAACCGAGGCTTCTTTGCTGATCCGAGTCATTATTTGGAAACAGGCCTTCCATCTATAGCAATGTGATCGATTTAATTTCGAGTTTTCCGATGTGGAGACAGCCATTTAGCTTGATGACTCATTCTATGTTGGAACCTGGTGCTACACCCTACCATGTCTCGGGTTCCAGCAAAGTAAATCACTCTCAGTCTCAGTGCAATCATAATTACTTTCCTTACTCTCCTAGCATTGAAATCGCCAAGCACGATTTTGATATAGTTGATATCGTATGCGTGCTCTCAGCGTTCTTAGAGTGATATTTGATCACGTCGAACTTCACGTCGAACTTCTTTCGAAACGTGGTGTAAAACTTAACGAGTTGTTGAGGCATACCGCTTTGCTGTGAGTCATGATGAAACGCTCATCTACCGTAGTGAATGGCATTACTGGCGACGAAGTCCCTCTCCCCACCATAAATCCAAAACCGAACTTGCATTCCTTAAGACAACAGCTGTATGTAAAGAACATAGCTAAAACCTGTTGCTTTCTTGCCCGCTCTTGCTCTCTCTCTCTCTCTCTCTCTCAAGGCAACCAACCAGCCGAGCAGCGGTACCTTACCCATTAAGGGGTTGGATGCCTTCAAATCAGGGTCCTCAATACGCTGGCCGTGACCGTAATAAGAAAAAAAACTGGAGAACTCATCCAAAGGTTGTTGAAATTTATCATTGGCGATATTTTTTTGTATGGCCGGTCTCAAGCCCAACGCACAACCAGAACCTGACAGCTTGCTCCAAGTCAGGTGACTGCTCCCACACTCCTACTGCTGAACGGGCGCTGCCAAGCCCAAAAAGTCGAATTGTGAGTGCCATGGTTGGTTTCTCACTTTAGCTCAATCTCAAACAGACCTAACGGAGGATACTTAGGTGAAATTAAATCGCATGCCGTGAGTTTTGAGACTTTCACCACTTGGGCGGACTTCTACATATGGTGTCCTCCCCCACAGAAGTCATAGAAATTTAACATACATATGTATGTATATATTTTTTGAAATGCTACACTTACTAAAATCCTGTTAACGTCACTGTTCCAATAAATATTGAAATTAAGCGTTCATATTTTCTTTCTATTCGATAATGTAATCAATTTATAAATCAGCTGAAAAATATGATCTCCAATCAGCTGATGTGCTATCGAATCTGTAAAATCTGTTATTTAATTAGGTAACTTCGTGCTTGTTAATTCGGCAAAAAAGAATACCTGCCTAAAGTAACGAAATACCAATGGAATCTTCTGGAGCTGCCTAATTTTAAATTTGTTCTGGCTAGCTTACAATTAAAGCGCAAATTAAAGCTTTGATTAAGGAGCTGAAGAAGAGCTGAAATCTTGACGTTTACTGGAAAATAAAACACTTTTAGTGCTTCTGCAAGTCGTAGCTAGATAGAATGCATATATTAAAGTTAGAGTTTTATACAATATAAGTACATAAATTGTACTCGTTCGAACCTGCGTTCATATGTAATTCAATATTTTCTATCCTACAGTTTTTCAGTAGAATATTTTGCACATTGCTCATCTCGTTCTACATACAGTGCATCACATAAATAATACAACTACATAGTTGTTTATTACAAGCAACGAATTAAACAAAAAAAAAACAAAAAAAAAACAAAAAAAAAACAAGATTGGCAAATTGCTGCTAGGTGCTGCCAAAAGCTGACCATTCAATTGCCATACTGCTCGTCAGTTAGTCGGCCAGGCAGTAAACCGAGTGACCAGCTTTGAGCGGGCCCATGCACTACTTACGCTCTACTTAATCGGGTTGTTGCTGTTGTTAGAACATTGTGGTGAACTGAGCTTGTTTTTGCTGCCAAGTGGTTGCATACGCTCTATGTAGTACTCGTAAAGTTGTTGGGGGATGCAGTAAATATTTAGATATGAGGGGGCATACACGAGTAATTGCCAGTTCATAGTCAAGTAGAAGCTGATGCCTGTGATGATTTTTGTTCAAAAAACTGGAGAACTCATCCAAAGGTTGTTGAAATTTATCATTGGCGATATTTTTTTGTATGGCCGGTCTCAAGCCCAACGCACAACCAGAACCTGACAGCTTGCTCCAAGTCAGGTGACTGCTCCCACACTCCTACTGCTGAACGGGCGCTGCCAAGCCCAAAAAGTCGAATTGTGAGTGCCATGGTTGGTTTCTCACTTTAGCTCAATCTCAAACAGACCTAACGGAGGATACTTAGGTGAAATTAAATCGCATGCCGTGAGTTTTGAGACTTTCACCACTTGGGCGGACTTCTACATATGGTGTCCTCCCCCACAGAAGTCATAGAAATTTAACATACATATGTATGTATATATTTTTTGAAATGCTACACTTACTAAAATCCTGTTAACGTCACTGTTCCAATAAATATTGAAATTAAGCGTTCATATTTTCTTTCTATTCGATAATGTAATCAATTTATAAATCAGCTGAAAAATATGATCTCCAATCAGCTGATGTGCTATCGAATCTGTAAAATCTGTTATTTAATTAGGTAACTTCGTGCTTGTTAATTCGGCAAAAAAGAATACCTGCCTAAAGTAACGAAATACCAATGGAATCTTCTGGAGCTGCCTAATTTTAAATTTGTTCTGGCTAGCTTACAATTAAAGCGCAAATTAAAGCTTTGATTAAGGAGCTGAAGAAGAGCTGAAATCTTGACGTTTACTGGAAAATAAAACACTTTTAGTGCTTCTGCAAGTCGTAGCTAGATAGAATGCATATATTAAAGTTAGAGTTTTATACAATATAAGTACATAAATTGTACTCGTTCGAACCTGCGTTCATATGTAATTCAATATTTTCTATCCTACAGTTTTTCAGTAGAATATTTTGCACATTGCTCATCTCGTTCTACATACAGTGCATCACATAAATAATACAACTACATAGTTGTTTATTACAAGCAACGAATTAAACAAAAAAAAAACAAAAAAAAAACAAAAAAAAAACAAGATTGGCAAATTGCTGCTAGGTGCTGCCAAAAGCTGACCATTCAATTGCCATACTGCTCGTCAGTTAGTCGGCCAGGCAGTAAACCGAGTGACCAGCTTTGAGCGGGCCCATGCACTACTTACGCTCTACTTAATCGGGTTGTTGCTGTTGTTAGAACATTGTGGTGAACTGAGCTTGTTTTTGCTGCCAAGTGGTTGCATACGCTCTATGTAGTACTCGTAAAGTTGTTGGGGGATGCAGTAAATATTTAGATATGAGGGGGCATACACGAGTAATTGCCAGTTCATAGTCAAGTAGAAGCTGATGCCTGTGATGATTTTTGTTCACATGCAAAATAAGTTTTTGTTTTTTAACTACTATTTTAAATTTTACACACATGCTAAATAAGAAAAAAACCAACTATTTTAAATTTTGCGGTCAGTACAGAATAGTTTTGTTAAATGATGAGAATTGCATTGAATATGTGTACACTGCTTGAGCTGAAGCAAGAGAGGAAGATAAGCGGAAGAGTAGTAATAGAAATGGCAAACGACTGCAATAATCTGGATTAACGAGTCGTTTCGGAACCAAGTGGAACCTCCGGGTTAACCCTCACATAGATTTATGCTGGTGGATGTATATAGAATATTTATATAGAGACCTTTAAGTTTAAACTGTTTTATAATTTTAAATTATATATTCGGAAAAATATTAGTAGTATTTTTTATTTATAATTAACTCCATTATTGTATAAATTTTAATATTTTCCGAAATATTTTGACAGAAGTCTCAAAACATAATTAATTTTATAATTCCGAAAAGTGTTTTTGGAGTCACCCTAATGTGCATTTGAATAAATTGACATTAAGCGACTTGGGTTTTTCATTTAAATAATATTTTTTTTATATTCATTTATCCATAGATTATCTTCGTTAGTAGCTTGGTATTTTCGTAGAAGAAAGGTGTTTAATTCAAAAGAAAAATATTTACTCGTTATTTCTTAATATTCTCGTTTATAAAGTTTGACATTTTCATAAAAAACACAAAAACCTGGAATGGTTAATGAGCATACCGTTTATGGCGAATTTTATTATCTTTCATTTGCTATATATGGTATTAATTTTTTTTAGCTGGTCGTAAGGCATGCATGATTTTTTAAAAATTAAATTGCAAATATCATGAAAAAAATTCCATTTAAAAAATTTAAGTTCAGAGTCCTCGAGCGACTGTTCGTAGAAGTTAGGATGATGTGCGCCAATCAAAACAGCAGCCCTTGGTCGGGTAAAACCCAGGTCATTCCGGCTGTCTTGAGAATGCAGGAATTACGATAGTTGCATCCGGTGCGCATTTGACTACAAACCAGTATTATTAGCAAGCTAATTTGTTTTTAATAAATAACATTCATTTTTTTTAACAAAGCAGCTACCAATCCTTATTGTTTTATTCAATCAAGCAGACAAATAAATCATGAAGTAGACTAATTAAATCAGTTTACTATTTAACCATTTATACCACCGTCTGTCAGAGTACAATTTTAATCAGATTAAGTATACCGTTTGCTACTCCTTTTGTACGTCAGCTCATAGTATTTACCCGGGTATATATTCAGTTGTTATAAAAAATATAATTTGTGACGAATGCTGACCGAATTAATCTAAATTAATTAATTAATTTCATATTAAAAAGGATAGATAAAATTTGATTGAGATGATTTAAATGCATAACAAAAAGGTTCTTGATGAGATGAGCATTCTCAGGTTGGCCGATAGATGGGTTTAGATGCTGGCTTCGATGGAATTGATGTCATCTAATGATCGCTGAGTACAAAGTAAAAGAAAAGAAGAAAGGTTTTCACAGCACATAGGGATTTTATACGCTCCACTGGGCTAGAGTTTCAGTGGAAGTCCGGAAAATGGTTGAAAGTTGATGGTTGACGAAAATGCTTTCTATTTTGAGATTTATGCGGGGATGCATTTTCTTCAAGTGAACCTAAGTGAGTTGAATAATCGATATTCATTACAAATAGTAATTATTTTGAAGAGTTCGGGTTTTAACCATCCATTACGAGCACGAAAGTTAGACCGCTCTGGCTCAGCCGAACTGGGCGGCTCTTTTTCACTTTTTATTATTTTTTTTTTTCATGAAACTGCAGCATCTTCACTTTTATGTAACTGGTATTCACATTAATTTTAATTTTTTTACTCAAACTTAATTTAGATCGCTTGGCTGCCATGTCATATTTTGACATTTTTCTAGTTTGTTTTGATATTTTTTTTTGTTTCGTTGCTATTAAGAGTGATAATTTTTTTTTTGGTATAATTGAGCGCTGTATTTAAGGAAATGTAAAAAGTTCGCCCCTTTTTATATAACTTGATATAAATTAATAAAAATGAAAAACCATTACCGAAAGAGTAAAACCGTGTAAAAGGTAAATAGGTGACATTCACACCCGTGTGAAAAATATGCGTGCAAAACGAGTATCAAGTGAAAGCGATGGCTATATAAATTTAGTACGTTTTTGCGTTTTTTTTTGCTGTAGCTGTCAGTTTTTTGTTGTTGTTATAGCGTTCATTTCCATGCCTTCATTATTCAATTACTTGACTATTTAAGATATTTTAAAACGACCGCAAAATCCAACGAATTCCTCAATTTCTCTGGCGTCCCATATGCCCGCCTCCAGTTCCCTATGCAACTCTTCTATGGCTTGTCACTAATAATGGCTGTCACATTGTAGGGACAGATTGTCACCTATGTATGTAATAAATTTGGTTTATAGCTTAGCTTTGGCAAAATTTGTTTTTTTTTTGTACTATCATAATTATTTTTTGATTTATTAGCTTCGTGCGAGTTTCAGCTATGCTCCTTCGACTTAATTAAATTTTCCAATGTGATCGATGAAAATGGAATGTTAGTGATTACAAAATACACACACGCACACACATATACATATATATATATATATATGTATATATATATAGACATGTGTGTGTAAAAGTCGCATAGTATATGTGTGTGCGCCCATCTATGTACTTTCAACTAATACTTTACTAATAAAATATTTTGCCTCAACTTAAGTTCGGTTCAGTTGAGTTGAAGTTGCGGTGAGTTTAGATTGTTGAACAGCTGCTTTGGCCTTTGGCTGCTATCGTTCAATTTTTAGTTGGCTGACTTCTATGCAACGTAATTTGTTTGTGTTATCTTGTTTGTTTTATGTTGTTATTGTTAAAAGTTTCACTGAGCTACTTAAACTTTTTCGGAAATTATTAGAGTGCAATTTTTGGCTACTACTAGTTTCGACAGGAAATATGCATTTGCTACAAGTTTAGAGTTTTCTGGCAAAATGGGCAATCAAAGTTATTGCCAAAAAAATGCTTGCTTTCTAGTGGAAAACATATGCAGCTAGATGCTTAGTATAATTAGTTTTATGCTTATGCTAAATAAAAAAAAACTATTGGCACGCAGATATATTTATGTGCATGTGTGTACTTAGTGCTGAGCATGAAAAATAAGCAGACTTCCTTCTACTTTGTTACTACTCTTACTTGCATTATTGGCTGGAAGTGAGTTGATTTTTTTGTTGGGAAAAAGTTTTATTAGAAAGCACATTTAGTTAAAACTCTTGAAGTGAAATGAGCGTGACGATGCAGTGAACAGGTAAAGTAGGTCTGACGCCCTCCCTTTCTGACATGTAAAAAAAAAATACCGTCAGCAAAACATAAAGTTATCTGAATTTAGTGAAATTTTTTAGGAAATTGAAATTTTACATTGGAATTTAATGGGCTATAGCACCGCTTACCCGAAAAACTTTGGAAAACTCTGTGAAAAAAATGTAGAATTTTAACATCGATTTATTTAAGTATATTTAATTTTCTTAACATTTTTAATAATAATAATAATTTAGCACTTATAGCATAGCATGATGTTTGGCCGAGCTTCTCCTACAATTCGTGGCGTGCGACTTTATGTTGTAATACAAATTGAGGAACCTACAGCCTTACGCCGACTCCGAACGGCAACTGATTTTTGTGGAGAATTTTTCTCACGGCAGAAATGCCCTCGGAGGTTTATTATTGCCTGCCGAAGGGCGACAGCTATTACACACAAATTTTTTTTTCTCTGTTTTGATGTTATTTGGCCGGATCAGGGTTTGAACCCAAGCCCGCTACACACTCGACAATGGCATCCGCCTCGTAAAATGTTTGATAAGTTTACAATTAAAATTTTTATGTTTTCGAATCAGCTCCATTTGTATGAAAAATGAATGGAAAAAATTTTGTGAGAAAAATCTTGTCAATATGAAGGAAATTGGGATGTAGGGCCTAGAATAAAAGGTTTTGAAGGCAAGGCCGTTTGATGAATTATGAATGGGGAAAATGAAAAGGCACTTTTCTTTAGTTGCGTATACAAATAAAAAAATTATTAACGAATCAGTTTTAAGATTTTTTAACAATACAAATAAAAGATACTTTTCCAAATTCAACTAAAAAAATTATATTTCCTCTAATAAATTTTTTTTCAAAATTATATTAAATGGCCGAGTTGTAGATTTTTGAAAAATTTAAACCTTATATTTAAAAAAATGTTTATTCTATGATATAATATAGAAATAAAAACAATATCAAATAAGAAAAAAGGCGGATCACTGCCATATTTTTATTTTTTTAGTTGTTTACATTAAAATATTTTTTTTTAGCGAAGATTCAATTTCACTCTACTTTGAAGGCTAATTTCGAAAATTAGAAATGTTACTTTTTTAGTCCAGTACGTCTGAGTTTTTTTTATACCCGCGAGCCTTGGTGCCCACGGAATTTAAACTTTGTTTTTATTTGCATTTAAAATTTATGAAGGTTAGACTGGGTATTTTTACCTCAAGTATTTACAACAACTTAAAGAATTACAGCCTTAATTCCTTTGAAAATATTCTTAATTATAAAAAGTTACACATTTTATATCTACACTTCAACCCGCCACCATTCCTCCTTCCACCACTTTTTCACATCTTTTCCGAAGGTATTTAAAAGTAGTTACAAATATTTTTCTAAGCGGTGGAGGGGAATTTTATTAAAATTTTGAAAAACATGGCGGTGGGAAGAATGATGTCGGGGCAAAGTGTAGATATGAAATGTTTATTTTTTTATAAGGAACACAATTCTCCTCACACTCAAAGTTGTAACTCTTCAGGTTTTTGGGCTTAGTGTATGTATTCCTTTTGTTCACCAAAAATGATCTGCCCCTTATGTCCTTTCAGAAAAATACCAAAGTGGTTGTGTTGCAAAATTGCTGTTGTACAGTGTTATTATAATTTCAGTCTCAAACTTCATTGGAAAAAAATACATCTTCATTTTTGCCTTTGAAAATATGCAGCTCTTCTAGCAAATGCGCGAACTTAAAAACTTCAAATATGAAAAATGTCGAGGCCCATTTAAAAAATTACTATTTAAAAACTTGTTTGAATCAATGTATGTAATTTTTGGAATAATTCTTTTTTCTTTTTTAAATACTACATAGATTGATGTATATTAAAAAACGGGGATAATTTTAGTATACCCTGTTCATGATTTGATTTCAGTGTTAGATGTTTACTTGCTTCGCTGTGCAGATGCCTCAATATTTGCTATGCAAACATGTGGAAGTTGCCACAAAAAAAAAAACAGTTGCATAAATATATTTAAAGAGTACTTACCTACACATACTAATGTCTGTGTTTGTGTGTGTGTGTGTCTGTGTATAAGTGCTTGCACTTCATGACCGCAATATGAACTGCGAATAGTTATGTACCTAGTTAAGTTTTCTAAGCGAATTACGAAGCCAGAACAAATTAACGCCAACACGCAGTTGTCGAGTCAATTCAGCAACCAAGTGCTCTTCTACCGCTCTTCTACCGCTGCTTCTTTAGTTCCCTTTCCCACTTCATTCTATACATTACCACAGCTGCAGTTGTTGAGCCACTTTCTCTTTTCATATTAATGCCTTTCGTTGTAAGTCGTAGTGAAACATTAGCCAAAATTTTATTATACAAATACGGTGACCATAGGTTTTAATGTTAAGTAAAAGCAAGAATGTTAACAAAAAAGTTTAATCTATTTTTTGATATCCCTACTGTACTCGAATATCCTATAAATAACTAGAGCTCAGGTAATAGGTCAAACGAGTTATCGATGAGAAAGGCAAGATAAATTCTTCGGTGGATCTCAAGGCCCTCAAGCTTCTCGCACTCGCGCATCTCGACCGTTCTCTTCTTGGCATGGAAGATTAGCTTCGCTTTCTTTATAAACTCGCGACCAGTGTTCACTTTCTTTTCGTGGCTCTCCACATTTATTCCGATTCATTCCGTGAATTGATCCAAAAAATTCAAGAAGTGACGTTGGATTTTTCCTCAACCGATAAATATTGACCTATAGTTTGCCATCGAATTCGAGATTGACACAAAAAATTCCTTTTTTCCAACCATAAAATTCTATATAATGTTGGCTCTTTTGTCATGAAAAAAAATTCAAAAATGTTCGACTATTTCCTTAAAGAAGGTCTAAGAATTTATAAAATTTCTTTTGAATGCTCATGTCGTTTTTTTAATACCCAAAATCTGTCAATCATATTTTTTTTATAAATCTGGATTTTGAAGCCAATATGCAAAATGTATGTTTTGAAATTTCTTGCAGAAAATGTTTGTAATTTCGGTATTTTTTTATTTTATTTTTATTCAATTTTTTTGTGCAATGTTTAATTTTGTTTTTCTTGTTGGATGTACAAAGTATTATTTAACTGCTAAAATGAATTCCTGATTTCCATTTATAAAAGCTCACCATTTCACCTCACTTAGAAAAAAAAATCACTTCGTTACAAAAAATTTTGAAACGAAAACACTGCCTCCGGAATCACTATCACACGGCTCGCGTTTCCCCCGATCACAGAGTATCCCCGAAGGCAGCCGCATTTTCTCCCTAGAACTCACTGATAAAGAGTGAAAAATGTGGTCAATGTTATTGCAGATTTTCGACGTCTAGGATTCTCAATGCCAGTGAGCGAATCTTGGCTGTGTGCAAAGCCACTGGGAGCATGTTCCGTCGGTCGATTTGATTTCTTGTTTTTCCACCTGAAGATAGCCATACAGCTCGATGCATCTTTCTATATAGACCACCAAGTTTCGGGCTCCAGAGATGTCAATCGCCTCAGTCCGTTAGCGGATATGCCGTTGTGGTGGCGTTATAATCGTCAAGCGCTGTTCTTACATCGTGACGGCAACTGCGTCATTTATTGGTCCGTCTAAAGTCGTCCCTTCCAATGAAGTCTTTCTCCTAACACAAATCCACGGTTGTGGCAGACGTAGGAAGGTCCATTGTTCGCCATTCCTTGGGCCGTCTATCGTATGTCTTCCATAATGTGATGTCATGTTGTGTACGAAGGCATCAGAAAGAAACGTCGTCCCAATTAAGAGTGCGGACATTCAAGGTGCACGAACTCAACTAAAAGTCGTTAGAACTTTTGCCGCGGTCATCATCAAAATAGGCTGTTTTAGCCGAGGCTAGAAGCAAACCTTCATCGGTAAGTTTCTACACGACGAATCTGAGCATTTTTAATTTAGAACCATTGTATGTAGCTAGGCGCTTACACAAAGTTAGTCAAAAAAAAAATTCTCATAAAAAAAATAATTGCAGAACGCATGGTCTCCATCATAATATTTATTATGGCAAAAAAACATGAAGGATGTTTAGGTAAATACTAAAATGTTTAGAATGTTACGCTAGTTGGTACTGCACACATGTAAATAATACAAAATGTAGAATGCATTTTTCATCTACGTAATTACGCTGTCAACGTCCTAAATAAGCAGAGCGGAAGAGAGACAGTTTGCAAAACAAAACCTAAGATTGAAATAGAAATGGAAATGAATAAGATATAAGCGCAATTGCATAAGTTTTTCGTCGAAAGCCAGAGGTTGGCAGTTTTCTTCGCGCACAATCCCCCCTTCAAGTCTTCAAGTCTTCGAGCTTGTAGTCGACAAAAGTAAATGAAGATTGTGCATGCAACATGCAACATTAAATGCCATTAGGGGTTCTTTCGGCTCACCCACTCCCACTTCTAAGTAAAGACGTCTTGGTAAACCTAAGTAGGGCTGCTTTCAAATTATTACTTATATAGTTGGTAACCCAAGTAAATATGCAGACAGCGTGTCATGCACACAGGTAGATGCTGAGGGGGTAAATAACCACCACCACCCACATCACCACAAAACGCACACACAAACCAAAACAAACGTTCTGTCTAACAGCGTAAATAATAGTCGAGATCTTGGCAAACTGTTAAGGCGTCGAGCGTAGAGTGAAAGCTGATTTGTCATGCCACTAGTAACACGCGATGTTGGCAACCCATAAGACACTTTGGCAAGTAGCAACAACAATAACTAGTGAAATGCATAAGTGCCATGACAGAGCTAAGACGTTGCATGCAGCCAAAAGCAAGTTAACATTCGACATTTTTTGGGTGGCATTTGATGTGTATACTTGTAAGAAGTGAATTAGGAAAAATTGTTGGTACTTAAAGTTTAAATAAATAAAAATGAAATCACATCACTTGAGTATGGTGGAATTGATTGTGTGATTTTTTGTTTCATGGAATATTTTTCTATAATTTTAATTAGGTTGTAGAGGAAAGGCAAATTGGAAAACGTTATCGAAAAATTCTAAATAAAATGATAACAGCTGACTTCACCAGTTATTTAAATGAAAAATAATTGTGTTGTATTTTTTGTAAATTATTCATATAAAATGAAAAAAAAATTTAATAAGTCTTCCTATAAATTGTCGAGCAACTGGCTGTAAGACCGAAAGCAATTTTTTTATGCATCTAAGAATATATCTATATATAGATATATAAACCCGTAGCCTTTTTCTTTGATACAACCTGGTTCTAAAATCGATGAACAGATTTCAACTAAATTGAGACACTACATTTATTCAAATCATAACAAGGGCATAAGCTGAATTTTAATCCGTTAGGTGTCGCAGAATTTGCGATATTTAGAAAATCTGTATTGATGACACGATTTTGATGAAATTAGAAGCATATTACTTAAAATAGCTCCGCTAGGTGGCTCTAGAGACGAGTTATTCGAAAAATCCGCGTTTATGGTCCGATTTTGATAGTACTAAAAAGTTATAGTGCTGAAAAATCAATGCGCTAGATGGCGCTAGCGGCAAGCTATTCCGAAAATCTCTATTTATGATCCGATTTTGTTAAAATTAGAAAGGTATAATGGCGGTGCGGTGCGAGAAATACCTTCGGGAAAACAGATCCACTAGATGGCGCTGGAATCGAGTTACTTAGCTAGTGCTATGGAGCCATAATTGCCGATTTTTGCATACCCCAATTGAAGGGATTGTCGAACGTATGCTATATATTTTTTTTTTTGTAAAATACTGCTGTCTAAAGCTTTTCGGACACTTTTCTCAATGAACATCTGCTCCCAAGAAAATGTGCAATTTTTCAGTGCTGTAGGTTAGCTTTATGCCGATAAGCTGCAAGATGATATAATTAAATTTCGAGCAGTAAAAATATGAATTACAACTTTTTATTTAATAACAATAATGTAAACCTGAAATTTTTAAAAATTCATTAATTTATTTTTTTAGACCACGAAAATATTCGGTCCGCTTCAGGTCGAAATTGGTTGAAATTCGATTCGGTATTCAACCATACTCCTCTGAAACGGTACGACCGGTGGGGATGAGAATATGTCGTAAAATATATTTTAATCTTGAAAAGTAAAATTTAGTTAAAAAATTCGTTTCGTAGTTTCCTCGCAGAAAGAAGGTACCTAGCTAAATTTTATGAGGGTTGCCAGTGGTGAAAAGTCGAACTAAATTAAATTAAAATATCGATGTCCTACGCTTTGCCTCGGCGAGGAACAGGTTCATACGTACCTATATTTCGGAGATAGATGGCAGCTGTTTGAAACGTAAAATTTTATTTAATTACACACAAATTTTTAATATATTACAATATGAGTCGCAAACGATTCGTTTCGCTGAGGAGATGCTATACTTCGGAGATGTTTGCCATCTGCTTGAACAGGCGAATTCAATTAACTTGCACGCGATATGATTCGCTGAGAAGAAGGCTTATAATACAAAGAGAGTTCCCACCTGCTTAAAAAGTTTAATTTAATCAAATTATGCGCAAGTTATTTGAAATAGTAAAATATGGATTTTCAAACATTTGTTTACTACGATAAAATTTATGAGTATATTTTGGCGAGGGTTGCCAACTTTTTTATAAGGAAAATTTAGTTAAATTATGCACAGGCAAATAAGATATTAAAATATGAGGGCTAGAAAATTCGTCAAGGTGAGGAAAGGGCGCATACCTGCATATATCTTAACAATTTCGGTCGTAGTCTTTTAGGATTACTCAAATTTCTAATAATAATTTAATTCACGTATATCGCCATTAACAATGCCAAAATGGCGCTAAATAATATAACTTTGAAATTTTTTTATTTACATTTTAATATTTTTATTACTAACTATAAGTAGGATTTAAAAGAAAAAAAATTGACACTTATTAGTTTTTTGTAGTAGGGCGCTGTTCTTTTTGCAACAAAACATACAGTTGGTACAATTTACGGCCTTATGTTCAGTGGGTTATTGAAATTGAATTAAATTAAATTAAAATCTTTGTAAAAGTTCTTACGATATTCTAACAAAAACTTGTTTACCCCAATGACTTTGGCAACTTTTGCTCGTATGAAAATTATTTAAACAAAAGGCTGCAATTATTTTGCAAATGTAAGCAGTAAGTTAATTTTCTCTCAAAAAATAAAAAAAATAAACCTTTTGCGGTTTAAGAAACTTAATAAATTGGTTTAATACAATTTTTGGCACTAAAAATACCTGACATCTTTGATCCCCAAAGCTCAGATCGGCGCAACAGCGAGCGCGAACCCAGTGACAATTAATACAATAATTTTTGTTTGTGTGCTTGTATGTGTATGTACATATGTATGTGGGTAGAAAAACGCACTGTCAGAAGAAATATTCACAGCTACGAGTCAAGTAAGACATTTTCGGCGCGGTAATCATTTCCTTGGGTAAATATATGTAAATATATAAAATTTGTGTTTAACCAAAGTAAAGTTTACGCCACAACATATAAATGAACTCGTTCCCTAGCGGCAGTTACTACATATATTCAATCTTCGTCTGCCTCTACGCCCATAAATTGCGACTTCAGTTTAATAACAAAATATATACTATAGTCAGTTGCCCATGCACATGTACACACATATGGTATGTATGTATGTGTGGGGTCATATAAGGATACAAGTTAACTTTTAAGTCTTAAAAGTGTTGGAAGGTGGCAGGATACGCAAAGGGGTGTTGTTGAATTACGTTGAGAACACCAACTATGCACATCCAGCTATATTTGTTTATGTGTGTGTGTGTGTGTTTGTTTATTTGTTGATACTCTGCTGTGTGACAGTCGTTGCATTCCCTGCACCGTTACAACAAAACTCGCTCGCTCGCAGTGACTTTAGCTCTTTTACCTTTACTGTCACAAATACATAGAACTGTTAGTGCGATGGCTTCGCTAGCGCTGCTTCTTTTTCAGCAACTACGCATATACATATATGTGTGTGTATATATGTACAGTGGTGGCTACGAATTTAGAAACGCTTCCATATGAATGCCCCCTTTAGTACAAATTTTTTCCGCTTAAAGTTGAACCTGAGTTTTGTCATTCAAGGCGGGACTGTCACACCGAGTAGAATTAGCGAAAATCTGTTACTTTATTTAAATTACCGATAAAGAGTTATTCCAAAATCGGTGTGAATTAACATGAAATTAGGTTTGGAAAAAAATGGGTGGTACCCGAGAAAAAGAGCAAATTTTTTTCATCGCATACAGCAATTCGGAGTCCCAATAATTTTTCACAGTCTTTTAATATTTTAAATTGAAAGTGAAAGATAGAAGCAGCTTCATTCAGGCCTAGAAATAGCAACTAACCGAATTTTATAAATTTCGTTTCGTTAGTATGACGAGATTCTTTCATTAGAATCCTTTTTTTGAGATCAAGCTCTACTGAAAGTGCCTTGCATAATAAAACATTAGAACCATCAGGCATAGATCAAGTAAAAACAAAAAAAAAATTGTATAAACAAAAACTGTAAACTGTAAGCTTCTAAAAAGTGATTTTCTTAGACAAATAAATAATTTATTTCCCTTTTTTTTAACATATTGATTTACACTGCTCTTGTAATCTCCAGTAAGTACTCCAAAAAAAAAGGTGTCAAAAAGGTGTAGATCATCTGAAAAAAACCTCAAGCATTATATTATTGCACAGAAAATTTTACGTATTGATCGGAGAAATATCTGACACTTTAATTTTTATCAAAATGGCAACTCCGAAAAGAAAAAAAACAAAATATTCGCCAAAAATTTGTTTCGTTAAATTATTAAAAAAAAAATAATGTAATTACACTAGTAAACAAATGTGTTCTTAAAATGTAGTAACTCGTTAAAGAAAAATTTTGTAGACAATATCTGGTTCACTGAACACAGACATTTATTTTTCTAAAGAAGCCTGTTTGAAGTATAGAAAATATACTTCCTTTATTGGTCATTTTGGGGTTATTGAAAGAAAACTTGTGAAAATCTAGTTTTAAATGAACATCTTTGGAAAGATAAATTCATCCTCGTTGCCTGGATATTTTTTTTTGTATTAATCAGAATAGAGCGTTTTAAGTTACAGGCGTTTCGATTAAAGTTATGGACATTTTTTGAAGACTGTTAATTTTTACGTTTAAGTTATTTAAGTTATTGCGAAATTATGAAGTCCATGAACATCCAAATGAACTCAGTTGCAAATCTGTTCAATATTTATAAATTTTTATCGTTTCTCTCTTTTTGACATTTAAGCATTGACCGCTTTTATTTAATTTGCCATAACTTTTACATCTTCTAATATTCATATGTATATTATTTTCTGTCTAATGTGGGTTGTTTGGCTCCCATTTTGCCAAAAACGTTTCCGTAACTTTGGCTCAGGCAAGCTACGTAAGGTCTTTATTGCGGCTCAGTACTTTGTTAATGATTGCAGTTATGTGCGCCGAGTAAAAGATCAGGCTACCCAAGGCGAAATGCCGATCCGCAAAGACATCAATAATGAGTCCCAGCCGAAGCTCTTTTTCCCAAGGTTTTAAAAAGGTTCGCCAGGAACTTGGTGGGCGGGAGAGTCATATTTCTGTCAATGAAAAACCCGAGCAAAATCGGAGAGCTAACCGTTTGCTTTCGAGCCCATGCCATCAATTACATTGCCGCTAGTTATTATCGAGCAGTTATCGGCATGCGAGAACATAGTGACTGCCTCTGGCGGTTCAAGGAGGGGGAGTCAAACAGTAAACTCCCCTATTTCCCTAAATAACAAGGCACGGATACGATTTAAAGCAGGTATCAATTCTTCCGACGAAGGGTAGGTCTAACGCCTCGAGTCTCGTAACAGTTCTCACAGGACACTGGCCGATCGGTATCTCCGCCCGAAGGCTTAGAAATTGGGAATTGTTGTGAAAATTGTTTGATATATATTTACCCACAAATACCGCCTATTTCGCATGCAATTTATTCATTTCACACAGTCCATTTTAAAACATCGGCCGACAAGTATTCGTTAGAAACTCGGTTAACGGTACATTCATCGGTTCATATTCATGCAATCCCGGCAGTTCCCACAGGACACTAGGCATTCGGAACCCGCGTCAGGAGGCTCTACACGATTGTGCAAGCACAGCTTCAACAACATTCCAAGATAAATTATCTAATTGCGCTAGTGGGATTTAACGAAATCTCCCTAGTTTTCATGGTAGCAAAACGTTCCTCAGTTGCTGACTGGGCGTTGAGCTTTTTCGCCGCCATTCTAACCCAAACTAAACTCACCCAAATATAGCTGTAGAAATAAAATCAATTCGTGACCACTGTATGCATCGCAAATTCACGTTTCACTTGAATACTACATACATATACATATATATATATATATATATGTTTGTGAATACTGTACGTGATTGTAAGTATTTATAAGAACGCGACTTTTCGCTCTAAACTCACCTCATTTTCGTGGTTGTCACTTTTGCTCTGCCACATAAATATAAACTTCTGCTATTGCTCGGCTCCCATTGCTGCCTAGTTGCTTTGCTCCACTACTTGATTCACTTCACAGCGGCTTTTACTTTTTGGTACTTTCCTGGTTGGTTTCCTTTCGCCGGTGTGCTGCTCGGCGGCGTTGCACATTCTAGAATACTAGAATACCGTGTTGGGACTTAGTTACTACTTATAACTTCGCTATTGCCGACTTTCATTGCATACATTGTTCACGTTTCGTTTCACATTTCCTCACAGTAATCACACATTGCTGGGCGTGTGTTTGTGCCTTAGTCAGTGTGTGTGTGTGTGTGTGTGTGCCTGTACCTGTGGTATAATAATTTACTCGTAATTGTTGTAACTGCTGTACTACAGTCTATTAAAATACTTGCCTCGCGTGCTAAAATCCATTCACCAACTAACAACCACCTACTAAAATATGTACACCTCTATGTGCAGACACACATACACGCACACACAAAGAAATTGCCATACTCCTTACTTACTTCACTCCTTCGATCCATGCAACATTACCCTTATTTGATGCTTTTTTTTTTTGTCTACCTTTTTTTGTCTGTCTGCGTCTTGCACTGCACCCACTCAACATTATCCTTTTCCATTTTCAGTGTTGCTTCACAAATTCATATGCAACATATGCATGCGAATATCTATGTATCTACATATGTATGTGTTCATATATTCATTGGCTTACTATATATGTATGTATGTAGATGGGTGTATTTTGCCACAAGCTTACTTTATTCAACTGAAACCGACTCAGCTCCTGTGAAGTCGTTTAAAGTCGTCTCAACTTCACTTCGTAGGTGTAAATTGTGTTTTGCGAGATTAGAATGGATTATATTTGCATGCTAAAAAGTCGCTATTTTCTTTTGTTTCCTTTTTTTCTTGTTTTCTTCTCAGGGCATTTATCTTATTATCTTAGCTGTTAAGTTTGTGTAAGTGAAAGAAGGTGTACACTTAAGTGGGATGGATATATATATATATACATTGAAAATTGTGTATAAAATCACCACATATTGACAAATTTTCTGTAATTTATTTTTCTTTTATTTAATTTCGGCTACTTTCAACTTTAAATACAGTTCATTCTCTAGCAAAAATCTTTAAACCCAAGTTTTAAACTATCTACAAAATTTATAATAATTTAACAAACTAACATAACATAACATAAACTTAAAAAGGCAACAAATATGCAGCTTTCTAGCTCATTAAATTTAAAATTTTAAGTTACCATTAACTTTTAAGAATTCGTTATATCACATTTTTGTTTTCATATAACGATTAAACTAAATTCATTTTCCTGTGGAAGAAAACCGAGAGAATTTCGATAGAAAAAATTCTCAAAAATCAACGGTTATTCCCAGTTACCAGTAACTTGCACTTTAATAGACTAAAATTTAATGTGTAACAAGACTGCGTATTCGAAAATTTTTTAAACCTCTGTTTTCACTTGTAATTTTGATAAAAATTTGTTAAATTATAATATAAATATAAATTTTGCGTGAAGTTCAAAACATGGGTTTTAGAGAATACACTGTAATTTAATTCAAAAGTAAAGGGGATTAAAGAAAAGAAAAATAAATTAGAGAAAATTTGTCAAAATTGCGCTAAAAAACGGCTGTGGGATTTTCAGAAAACACGTGCAAAATTTCAAGTGCACCCCATCAAGCCTTATTAGGCCAGAAATACCAAAGCGGATGGAAATAATCTCACTCAAAAATAAGCCAGTTATATGAAAATTTTTTTAAACTTTACTTTAAATCGAATTGACCACAAAATTGCATATCCAGAAATAAATATAAATTTTGCACAAATTTTTAAATTTTTTGCATATTAAAAAAATTAAATAAAATAAATATAAATTTGGGAAAATTTAAAAATTTTTGTTATACATACTATATCGTGCTATGTTTTTTTTAAAACCGAACGAAAAAATTTATCATGAAAAATTGTTGACATTTTAATTCTGAATTTTTTTTTTATTTAACGCAGGCAGTTTTATAGCAGAAGATGTCTAAAGCCGCTAGTATGAAAAAAATATTGAAAATTAACGGGAATTTATATAAAGCTCATCTTCTATATGGAAAAATGTTACACACCTTGCCGGAAAAAAATTTAAAAAAATCAACCAGAAATCTCAGTCACTTCAGATATGCTTCAACTCTGTATACCAAGAAAAATTTTGTAAAAACTCAAAAGTTTAAAATTTTTGTCAACATTTTTTGAGATGTTATAAATTTGGTACAGATACAAAAATTTTGATTTACAATATATGATTTTGTTATACTACAAACTAAAGTTTTATAAAATCTTTATATGACTTGGCGTGAAAAACATTGAAAAAAATTGCCATGTTGTTCATTCAGGGCATTGTAAATATTAAAAACAAAACTTAACCGCTTACTATTTAAATTCAGTAAAACAAAAAAAAGAAAATAACTTATGTGCTTAGGAACGTCATATGAGTAAAAAGATTTAAGTGCTGTTTTGTAGGAATGGCAAAGAAAAAAAAATATATCGATATATAATGCATCGATATTTTTAAACCATATCGAAATATGCAGAGTAAAAAATATCGATATATTGCGATATATCGTTATTTTTACCTCAAGACGCGATTAGCTAAAGTATTGTAAAACTGTTATATAAAAATACGGCGCCATGAAAAATTTGCGGTTTCTCTACCAGAATTATAAAATTTGCAGATTTATGGGCTCATAGAGGTCTTCTAAAAATTAAATGCCGATTATCAATATTTCGAAATAAAAAATATCGATGTATATATGTATCTATTATTTCCTAAAAAAAATATCGATAATTTGTCATATTCATATTTTTGGCCCAATCCTATTTTTTTGAAAATTTGCTTATGAAAATCGAGAAATATTTAAATCTATTAGTTAAAGTTCAAAATTATTTATTCTAAGCGTACGAGAGGGGTCAAACGATTCTTAAAACTAGACTCCAAAACCGTTCATTTAGTTCTTGAGAGCTGCCAACTGATTTAAGAAATTTGGATAGAAGAAAATTTCTTTTTCATTACTTGAGTTTATATTTATGTGAAATTTTTGCTTTTGTTTACAGTTGTACATATATTTAGCATAACAAGTAAGCGCATCCGTGTCGCCTTTTCTTTCATTTTTCTCGTGTTTATTTTCAGTTTGCACTAAAAGTTGTCAAATGTATATTTATTATTTTTCAGCCTAATTTATTAAACCGAAAAATATTAATTTTGTTGCCTTTTTTCCAAAAAACTTTCCCTATACTGGCCACGAGCTCACAAATTAATATTTCTCTAAAAATTGTCAGTAAAATATTGTCGAATAATTACTAACACTACCACTATGCCTTCTATGCTATTTAACTACACAATTATCTTCCACAATACCAAAACAAAAAGATAACTCTTCTACTAAATATTTGCACTTTCTCCCCCAGCACCACATATTTCGCAAATGTCCTTAACTCACACGACACACATTCAAAATGGTAGCCTTGAAAGAGTTACAAAAAGTGTACAATGCTTTTAAAATGAAGCAAATAGCATTGTCATTCCCCGCACACTTTGTTTTGCAACAATCCGGCAACATCGTGCAATGCAAATGTCACGAAATTTCTCGTGAGATACCAAAGCAAAGGGAACATTTTTTTATTTTGTGAGCGGCTGTCAAGCAGTGTTATTTTAATAAAAGCGTAGGTGCCATGAGGTGCAGTAAATTAAAATTAGTTGAATCCACTAATTTTCAGAAGTTTTTATGTACGACGTGCTAGAACAACAACAGCTACTTTTTGCTTTTATATTTGCTACAGTTACTACAAGTGCAAGAACGCACTGTGGTGTATTTGTTGCCAAAATGTAGTCAGTTTTATTTTTTGTTATCAACATCACATTCATAGACTTCAAAAAACTTGTTATACAAATTTAAAGAAAAAAAACATATTTTAAAAAGGGAACTTGAGACGAGTATATTTCATATTACTTTGAAAAAACCGCTCATTGTCAGGACGTTCAGCAAAGGGTGGTGTTGAGCGCAAAATGTGTCAGAAAATATTCTAATTATGCAGCAGTCGATTTTTGAAATTATTTAACTAATGTTTTGGTATAAACTATGTTCTTTTTTCTATTATCACACATTTTACTTTCACTCATACCACATAAGTCGCCCTTCTACTGTACGAAATGAAAAAAAAAATTTTTAAAATTGTTATACAACTTGGCGCGCGTCTGATGTGCAACATGTGCAACATGCCACACAATGCAGCAGTCCACAGCTAGCAAATTGTTGTGGAACCCAGCGAGTGGCCACAACATAATGACAGGGTAGACAAATAGAAGTGGGAATGCAAAAGCGGAGAGTGCAGAGTTTGAATGTATGAAAAATGAAAAACGAGAACTTAGTTGTGAAAAGCGGAAAATTTTCTTGGCGTAAAAAAAAAATAAATAAATAAAATGTTATCGCTACAATTGTGGACACACATACAAATTTGTGATGGCGGAGGGATTTCCAGAAAAATAAGATATGAGTATTGGAATTCAAGGATAAGTCAAAATAAGTTTATCAGACAAACGAGATGAAGCGAAGGAGCATTAGTACTTAAACGTTGGCTGGTATGCGCAAACATTTTTTATATAAAAAAAATGAAGCATAGGAATACAAAGCGATGTGGTAACGACGAATTTTATGCAAAGAATAGATTTCATTTGGTAAATACAATTTTATTAAAAGCGGTTTGGAAAAAGGTTCCATTGATATATGTTAGATGGTCATTAGAGGGCAGGTGCCCTACAGCTATGGGGCTCGGATTTACAATGACCGAAATGTCGTATAAACTTTTGTCCGATTAAGAATGGCTATTTACACAAAATTTTATCAAGTCGAAATCAGCGCTCTGTTTCGGTTGATAATTGAAGAGTTCATTGAGTTTCAAGACACTTACATTTTTGTCAATTTCGATAGTTACCACTACTCTCTATTGTAATTTTTAATAATTTTTTTTCTGCTCACGGTGTTGCTAATACCATACCATACAATGAATGCACGATTTTTATAGAAGGAAATGACCCACACCTTTAGCAAACAGAATTACTAACACTCCATGTAAAATTTTAGCAAACTAAAACTTGCACTATTAAAAATAAATGGGGTATAAAACTTCACACCCGAAAATAATCTAAAAATTCTGGTTAAAAAGTTGGAAATTTTGATGAAAATCTTTTGGATTGTATCAAACTTTGTGCAAAGTTTGAATATTTAACTTATACGGTTTCTATAGTAGAATGAACTTTAGTTTGATAAAATATTAATGGAAAATTAGCAAGTAATAAAAAAAGTGTCAAAACTTATCAAAAAGTCCATGGTTCATTTTTTTAATATGGATTCAAACCTAAGTATTAGTCTGTCTTTTTTCTATCATTCTCCAGTGGCATCTTTCTAGTTTCGCGGCAATTTTATGGTCTTCGATCACGCAGTCCCTAATAAACTCTAACCTGAAGCAGGTTGAAATTGACACTACCTTCTCTTAAAGCACATTGAGTAGTTCAAACACAAGCAGATCATATGAGATAGATTTTCCTACTTTCTTTTTACTTTTTTGACATATTAATTTCTGGGCGAAACTCAAAGTTTTTGTAAAAATCCGTCACCAGAATCTTTTGATCCGCTCGAGTTGAGGCCCATTTGGGACTAGTTCCTAGTGCCTTAACAATCCCCAATGAGTACCAAAATGAACCTGAAAATTTCCGAAAACGTCCTGAATTGGTTTCGAAATAATTTCAAAATAATCCCGAAATAGTTCCCTATTTCAAGACTTAAACAATGTTTCTCACTAATAGTAGTTATGGAAAAACTTTTATAATATAAGTACCTAGATAAAAATTTTAAGTGGCTTTAAAAAATTTGTCTGCCTCATAACTATTATGTGAGGACTTTTTTAACAAAATCTCAAAAAAGTAATTATCGATGGCTTAAGAATATTTCTCACTTGTAATTATTATTGAACAACTTTTATGCTATAAGATAAAAGTTTTTAGATGGCTTAAAAAAAATGTCTCGCTCATATTTATTGTAGAAAAATTTTTATTCTAAAGGTTCCAAAACAAAAGTCTTGCGAGGACTTAAAAAAATCGTCTCACTCATAATTATCATGGAAAGTCTTTTATATAAAGCCTCAAAAAAAGAACTGTCTTGAAAAAATATATCACTTTTATTCTAACTCTAAAATATTTAATTATTGATTGACTTTTATTATTTTATCTTTTAATAATTATTTCATTGAAGCATAATATTTAAATGCAAGTTCCAAGGGACTTAAAATTCCCGTTGGTTTTTGTGTTTTTTTTTTGTTCAGGGTGTTGCCCATTTTCTCTCCTATAGCGAATTCTACAAATTTTCTATATAACGAATACCTATTTTAATTTAAAAGTTGGAAGCTTGAAGTTTTAGCTTGTATAGTTTTTATTAAAAATTTAAAACTTTAAAACTCTTTAAAATTTAAATTAAAAACAAATTAAAAAAAAGTAAAATATAAAAATTACTGCCGCTCGGTGAAAATAATACTGCTGTTATTTATATTTTTATTTTACAGTTTTATGTCACACCTTTTTTGAAAAGTTGGAAGCTTGAAGTTTGAGCTTGTATAGTTTTTATTTAAAAATTAAAAAAAAAAAATGTGCTAAACAAATTTAAAAAAAATAAAATATAAAAATTACTGTCGCTCGGTGAAAATAATACTGCTGTTATTTATATTTTTATTTTACAGTTTTATGTCACACCTTTTTTGACACTTTCTACCAATATGTTAGATATATATTATACCTATACTTTTTACTCTTTCATACATTAGCTACATTAGCTTAGTGTACTTCTTGCTCTTTTACTCTGCTACTAGCAAGTCAATAAGGACTCGCCTTTTTAAACATCTTTAAATAAATTAATTCCTTTTGCACTTGTATATAACATTTTTTGTTTTAAATATCTTTAGTTTTATTTACTTCATAATTTTATTTTATTTTTCTTTCTGCTAGCTTTTCGTAATTATCATTTTCTTCAACGTCAATTCTGCGCAATTATGTATGTAAAAATTCAACATCACTCCATTAAACAAATTCCAGCCTAAAGTGTTAATAAAAGTTAAGTGCATCGCTTTGCGCAAAACTGCTAAGTAGCCTTGCCTCGATAGCAGCAAGTGCAAATTGTTTGTAGCGCAAAGAGTGAAGAGAAGCTGAAACCGTTTTACATTATTACATCGATAAGATAAAACTGAAGAATGTGTTCCGCATTGCAAAGTTTTTAAATATACCTTTTTTCTCGTTCTTCTCTTGCTTTTTTATTGTAGGGTATTATCAAGTGGTCATATTGAGTGTTGAACCGATAATGTTGATGATGGTGACAATTGAGCACTTTCCGTGGTGCTTGACCGAACTGCTCCTTCAGACTTACAACAGTCTACTTATATATCTTATATAGATCCATGCGGATAATTTTGCTTCTCTTATTATGTGAGTGGTGTGGAGAGATACCTAATATGGTGGATGTGTAGGTATTTGATGTGGTGATGGTGTGCGTTATTCCCGATCTTAAACAAAACTATTAAAATATATATTGAATAATCGGTTATAGTTACCAAAATGAGTAGCCGGTCTCATTTACTTTTCTCCTTTAAATTTGCCAACCAAATATGTTTCCCCAAATTACAGCTGACAATTTTATATAGTGCTTATCATAACTATACGACATATGGACCTACATTTATTGCTTACTAATTTTCTATAAAAATACAATTCATTCTACAACAAATTCATTCTTCAAACTTTGTTGAAATTTCACTAAAAAAACTTGTATTTCTAAATTTTATTAGCGAAAAATTGCATACCAAAAATTCTAATTAAAAATTGAGAAATTTTGATGAAAATTTTATAAAAATTTACACAAAATTTAAAGACAGGATTTGTACAGTTTTTATTGCAAAATTAATTTTGTTTCGAAAAAAACTAAAAACAAATTACCTCTGATTTTTTATAATTTATTTTACCGACGGAGTTTCTTCCATATAAAAAAGAATTCGTTATATGAAGAAAAAAATTATCTAAAACCAATGCAATTGATGAGCCTCTTCAAACTTGTATTTTTAAATTTTGTTGGCGAAAAATTACATACCAAAAATTCTGATTAAAAATTGAGAAATTTTGATGAAAATTTTATAAAAATTTGCACAAAGCTTAAAAATTGGATTTATACAGTTTTCATTGTACAATGAATTTTGTTTAGAAAAAAATTACTAAAAACTAATTGGAAATGAATTCAGTGCAGAAACTTGTCAATAAGTTCCTGTCGTATTATAAGCCCCCATAGCGGAACCACGGGCTCAATATCAGGCCCGTTTCTTTGTAACCAAGTAACATGGAAACCACAACAACTCCTCGGAAAAATATGCGAGTGGACCCAACTTGGTAAAATGCCAACCATTTATATTTGCATAGTATGTATTTTTCAATATATAACGACATTGACCAAAATTTTGCCAACAAACCAATTTCCGCTTTTAAATAGCATTAAATAAATCGCATATGTCGCGAAAGATCCTAACAGGGTTTGCTTTTATAACTAAAGGAAATTTTATCCGAGCTGGAGCGTTCTTTGGCAAGTTGGTAACAATAAAACGGGTACATTTTAATTTAGATAATCCGACGATGCACGTAATTAGCAGTCATTTATTTTAAAACAAATATTTGTAGTTCAATTATATTCCTGCTGATGGCCTCAGTCGCTAAAGCTGATCTCTAGTTTGTTAAGGCATAATTGTATTATCCTTCTACAATAAAATAAATAAAAATATATTCCTGCTGAGCCTTTTATGTACACACAAACACACATACTTACTTAAGCAATGCATTTCACTTACACCGCAACACTTCGACCCCGCTACGAACATTCACTTCGTGCCGCTGGCGGGAATAGCAGATAAGAAAAAAGCCTATAAATACTTTGGTGGACTTAAAGGACGTACGCGAAAATCCATTTGCAATACCAACGTATTGACAGCAATAAAATTCACTTATTTTAAGTTGTTTCAAGTTGTTTGAAGCTATCGAGCGGATGCAGTGAACTGCGAACTGCTACGAACGATGCATGCTCAGAAAAACTTGGCGGCACTGTTACAAGCGAATGTTCAACGGAAGCGACAGAAGTGGCAATAATGAGCAGCATTGACATGGCAGGCAAATATTTATTTCGTATTCAACGTTTCTTTTGTAATGATTGTTTAATAATTAAGAAACTATGAAGACAGTAAACGGATATGTTAAAAGCAAAAGTAAATTCGATTTAAAGGCGATATATGTAAGTGAGATATGCGATATACACTGCCCATCCGATGATAAGTTATGTAAAAGATTCTCGATTAAAAATGCAAATTTGGCTCCATTAATTGATTCCTTTTGTTCTGCTGTTTTTCCGATAGAGTCAAAAATGGAGTTTAATGAAGCGACTTACCGTCATCCCTTATTAATTTTTTTCCGCATAAGTAGTTGCTGCTAAATTTTTCTACTAACTAGAATAAAATTCTTTCAAAACATAAAAAATGTACTGCGCCCATAATTATTATGAAAAGGTTTTCACAATTTAAGTATCAAAATAAAAATTATCTCACTTATTAATTATTATGAAATGACTTTTTACAATTCAAATCTCGAATAAAAGTCTTTCGAGTCTTCAACATGTTATCTCGCTCGTAATTATAATGAAAAGATTTTATAATTGAAATCTCTAATAAAAGTTTTTTAAGGCTTAAAAAATTTATCTCATTCCAAACAATTATCAAAAAAATTTTGCTCCAGTCTCAAAATGAGTCTTTCAATACTTAAAAGAAATATCTCGCTCATAATTATTACGAAAATTCTTTTGTAACTTAAATCTCCAATAAAAGACTTTGTAGACTAAAAAATGTATATCGCTCATAATAACTTATATTATAAATACCTTCATAATTTAATATTCGAATAAAAGACTTACAAGATGTATCGAACTCAAAAAGTATCAATATAATTTATATTATTGCGAAAATCCCTGTATAATTTAAGTCTAATATAATAGTTATCGATGACGTCAAAAAAGGTTTAAAATCATTATTTTAACGAAGATATTTTTATAATTCTTAAGAGTTTTTTTTTATTGAAAGTTTGGCAAAATAACCAAAGTTTATTTGTTCGCCTGGAATCAAAATTGTTGTCGTAGTTTTTATGTATAATTAAAAAAATTATACAATGGTTATTTCTACTTTTTATTTTGTAAATCTGAAAATGGCAATAATTTTTAATTTTTATTTCATACATTTGAAAATAGCTGTTATTTCTACTTTTTATTTTTTAGTTTAGAAAATAGCAGAAATTTTGTATGCTTCCGCCTCATAAATAGTAACAGTTGTAGAAGACTTTTTTTCATAAAAGTCAGCAATAAAATCAGTCTTACATTGAGAGATCAGCCGATTACTTTTAGAGAAAAAAATCACCACAGTCAGTTGATGATTTTTATTTTGGAAGGGCATCAGTTAAAAATATAGCGACTCAAAACATAGGCTGGGTAGGAATTGTTTTTTTTTTTTGTAATATTCGCAATATCGTTAAAAAAAAATTTATAAAAATTCTATAATTCTAACAAAATTTCATAATTTTTGGTTTCATAATTTTTTGGTGGAATGCCATTTTGCAACTCATTTCATTTTTGCATAAAAAAGTGTTAGTCTGAATTGATTGAAAATTGTGTGAATCTTTTGATTTTTTTTTTAAATTTTCACCTTAAGCATATTTTTCCATATAACGAACGGTCTTGAAAATTGTCTGCCATATAAACTGCATGCTTTAAAAACCGCGTTTTCAAACATTTTGAATTTTAAATTTAAAAAAATTCACAAAAATCAACAATGCTTTGGCTGCTGAAATTTAATGAGATACAAAAATGTATATCCAGAAGTGCTCTAAAAATTGAAATTAAAAATTTGAAATTTACATATATGAAAATTTTTTGAATGATAGAAAAATTTGTGTAAAGTTTGAAATTTTGGTTTTTATATTTTTAACAAAAAAAATTTCTTAAAAAAATTTATCTTGCAAAACATTTTAGATACTGCTAAAAAATTATTATGTGGTCAGTTGTTTGATTAACTTTATATAAAATTCAATATAATATTAAATCATAATTTTTATTTTGTATAAATATGCAGTCAATTTTTGCGCCGTTGCACCCAACAAATGCCATTTTTTTTTTTAAATAGATGAACAGTATTATTGTTCTATTAGCATATTAGCAGTTGTAAAATAAAATTAACTAGATTACCAATATTTTCCGCCTTTTCACTGCTCTCATTGATCACGAATTTTGCTTTAGGCAATGCTCGTAATTATCACCGAAAAATTTGCACAGCTGCAATAAATGCGGCATACGCATTAAATTTCACCAGCAATAGAAACGCTGACCATCATTTGGTTCATAAACATAGCCGGTATAGCTACATAGTTACTTCCCACTCCGCGGGTCATCACGAAGCGTCGCAGGAACGCCGTTGACGCGAATTGTAGCGAATGTGCAGAACAACAGCGAGCGAACGCAGCGGTAACCATTCGTTGTTTAGTATAGCAACGCACAAATTTTAAGCAACAAATAAAGGATAATCCAATGGAACAACAGGCAATGAGGAACAAGAGGCTGAACCCGACAACGGTTTCATAACATGGGTCATTAGTTTACCATGTACGCCACATTAGCTGGTGATTTTCAATACTTAATGGGCTAACAAACAAATAAAATGACTGCATGCATAGTTGAGCCCTTGAATGAGTCGATGTTAGCGTGTGTGTGTGTTAGTTATGTTAAGGCTGTGTTAGTAGTTAGAACCAGCTGAGGTGGTGACATGCGATATACGCGTCATGAATAAATGTAACATGGGCTGACTGAACAAACTGCCACTGCCTCTGCACACATAGAAGTGATTACATACTTATGTCTGTAAGTAAGTCGGGTCGGATACCAGTTGGACTCATTAACAATGATTGCAAGCTAGCTAGCTATTGGAAATATGTACATATGTACATACATACATTCGTGTATTACAAAACTAGTAGATAATCACCCATTGCTACACTGAAATGCACCAATGAAACATTGTTAGAACATGCAACATGCAACATGCAACGTGTAACTAGCCATTCGGTGACTCCCATTACCAAATTGTGGGTGCGATTGCGTGTTAAGGACAAATACTGGCACTGTGTGTGTGAGTTCTGTCTACGAAAAAGTGGAAGCATAAATTTTGTGTCAGCCATACAGTTATTCAAAAAAGTTTTGGCACGGTGACATTTTTAAAAATATTCACAATGTGATTTATGCCTAGTTTTTTTTGTGTTAATTTTAATTAAAAATATAAAAACTTGACCAATTCCGATTAAAATTTGAACTCAGACAACGAAATTTTTTTAAATTTTTCGCGCTTAAAATTTTGTGTTAAATTTATAAAACAACCGACCAATTTCCGTCAAAATTTACATTTTTCAATCGAAGTTTTTGCAATTTCTTCGGTTTAATAATTTGTACAAAATTCATAAAGGATCGACCAATTACTATAAAGATTTGAATTTATAATTGAAATTTTTTAATTTTTTCCAGTTTCTAGATCGAAATTTTTGGAAATCTTTCGAGCCCCAAACTTTGTAAAATAATCGACCAATTTCCATCAAAATTTGAATTTTTAAATTGGAAAATTTTGGAGCTTCAAACTTTGTGTACAAGTTATGAAAAACGACAAATCGCCAAACAAATTTGAATTTTTAAATCGAAATTTTCGGAAATTTTTCAAAAACTAAATTTTGTAAAATAATCGGCCAATATCCATTAACATTTGATCTTTTTAAATAGGCAATTTGAGAGCTTCAAACTTTGTGTAAACTTTATAAAGAAAATTGACAACGTTCCACAAAAATTTTAATTTTTACATCGAAATTTTTAGAAATTTTTCGAGACTCAAGCTTTGTAAAACCATCGACCACTTTCCATTAAAACTTGAATTTTTAAATTGAAAATTTTTGAGTTTCAAGCTTGGTACAAGTTATAAAAAGCGACCAATTTCTATAAAAATTTGAATTTTTAAATCTCCATGAAAATTTGAATTTTTAAATCAAATTTTTTGAAATTTTGCGCAAAAATTTATAAAAAATTAAACTCTGCATCAAAATTCAAATTTTTAAACCGATGTTTCTGAAAATATTTCGAGTTTCAAACTTTGTGCAAAATTTATTTAAAAAAAAAAGCGACCAACTCCCATCGAAGTATGAAAAAGTTTAAGTTTCATGAAAAAGAAAAAAAATTATTGAAAATTATTTATTTTACTGAAATCAAAATGCTTTACAAAAGTGTTAATTTTCCAAAAATTTCGATTACTAGTTTTGAAATTTTGAAAAAACTTTATATAATTTTTATACATTTGGTTAGAGATTTAAACATGAAAATAAAAGAAATGTACGCAAAAAAAATCTATTTTTAAGTCTTTCACCAAATTAAGAAGAATAATTTCTATAAATACAATATTTATAAAATATCTAGGGTGTAATTTAAAAATAACGCAAAAAATTTAAAGGACAAATACGAACTTTAACGACTGTTTTTTTTTTTTGGGAATTTTTTTTAAAATTAAATTATGACTATTTTTTACAAAAATAAATTAAATTCCGCATCCTATATATTCATGTCTCAAGCTATGCAGAAATTACAAAGAATTAGTAGTCAGAAAATCAGTTTGCAAATTTTAGCGAGGCCCAGTGGCTTTCTTCTTTACCTAACGAATGCTTGGGTTATATAAATCCTTGGCCTACTATATATCCGCGTCGTTCCTATATCGTAGAACCGGAACGATGTAGGTTAATATATATATGTATATTTTTTTTTGCCCGCTACTTAAGCCTTTGTCACACATTGTACACAAAGGTAAATATCAAATACCTATTAGGTTGCGGCAACGACAGCAATGATTTTAACACTAATGGCAATGAGTTCACGGTAGTAACAACAACTCTGTGTCCGTCACAGCCGCCAAATAGACAGACAATAACACATCCAACATGTACCACGCTGTAAAATAGAGATGAGCATTTTTTTAATTTATCTTTCGATTTTTTGATATCCGGATATTTTGTAACTTTTTTAACGGGACAAATAGCAGATGAACTTTTTGAAAGATCTACAAATTTCAGGCATTTTGAAATCATGCTATTTCTGTTTTAAATCAGTACTTCACCGTTTCATCTGGGAAAGGATTTTTCGACGTATTATTAAAAAAATACATACACGTAAAACCTCATAGGTTTACTTACAAAAAATAGCGGCTTATCAGAAATAGAAAACCAATAGAAGCAAAAACCGCTCACGAAAGCCCCATCCCTATTGGAAAAGTGGTGTCACATGTCATGGCTTGCCTTAGCCACAATAATGGCTATTGCTATGTACCGCACACAATCAAGCACAGCAACATAACACGAAATGGCAATCAATGCCCATATGGCCAAGTGTACAAACACAAATGACACCTTTCACAACCACATGGACTAGATAAGCAATTCTATGATTTTCGATTTTCTCCACTTCGCTTCTTAATGGACAGTGGGCGATTTTTGGCCAAAAGTGTGCTTAGATTTCAAAGCCATGAATTCTCAAACTCCAGTGCTTCCAGTAGAGTTGTTAAACTTATGCTTGGCTTTGGCGAAAGTTGCATTATTTTAATATCAGCAAGGGGGATGTATGAATACTTACTTTATGCCACTTTTTCTGTATATCCTTAATCAGTCCAAATTTTCGGATTTGTTAAAAATTTAATGATCTAAATTGATCCATATTAAACTTGCCGATAAAGAAATTTGATATACAAATTTGTATAACTCAAGAAAGCATTCAGCTGAAAGATAAATATGGTTAGCTCATTCGCGTGGTTTTATGAGAATTAAAAAAAATTAACAGCCCTATTCCCGCGCCAATAACAATACGTATCGCTTAACAATTGCCTTAACCGCTGCGCCTAAAATTATTATTCAAAATATAAGCATTGTTCCGCCGTTGTCACATGATCAGTAGGTCATAGGTCATAACGTCTGCGATGACAGTTGTCACCACTAGGCTGATATTCGGCACAGTTTTAGGGCAGTAAGCTGATACCTTCAATTCATATTTAGTCGTATGTGTCTTCTCATCACTCTCCTCACAGCTACTGCGCCTAAAACTATATGCTTGATTTTAAGCGCTGTAAAAATATCAACTTTCCCTGTCATTGTTATGACTTACTGAGTTGCTGCCAGCGAAATGATCTTTACATTGAGAAGGTATTATTTTTGTTATTTATATTTGTAAATTATTAAATCTAAGAATTGATTTTTTTTAATATTTGAAATTTGTTTTGTTTTTGCAAAATTTTGATTCATAGTATAATATAGAGCATATAAATCACAATTTTTAACTTTATATTTACAAAGTTTATAAAAATTGAACAAATTTTAATGAAAATTTCAAACTTTTTAATCAGGATTTAGAAAAATGTTGGGTATGTAATTTTTTAGCTCCCCCAATTTGGGTACGTTTGAAGGACTGGTTGATTTTTATAACTTTTTCTTTAATTTTGTGCATACGAATTTTTTTTCCTTATAACCGATGGCTTGCTATTTTTTTTGCGAAGCAATATTTATAACATGTCAAAAAGCCAACAAAATTTTTACCATCTTGAGACCTGTATATTGCAAAACTAGAATTAAGTTGATTACAAAATTGTTTAACCAAAGGTTTTCAAAAAATGCAAAATAAGAAGTTTAATATTTTGATATTTATGCTTTGTGTGATAAAACGAACTATATTTTTATAGAAAAGGGAAAAAATGTATCGTGAAAACCAGTGCGAATATTATTTGGAAAAACTTCATTAAGTTTGACGTAATTTAATATAAAACCTTGATTCGTACGCCGTAACATATGCACCAAAATTTCAGACAAAAATTTTAAAAGCTTTACAAATTTTGATCAAAATTTAAAATTTTTTAATCTGGCTTAAGAAAAATATGCAGTTTTGTAGCTCCTAAAATTTGACTACATACGAAGCGGTTGAAAATTCCGGTTGATTTTTGGAAATTTTTTCAGTATAGCCGAAGGATTACTATTTTTTCGTATTTTGTAACAGAATACAAAATTATCTAATAAAAAGTTTTATAAAAATTCTAATCCAAAAGTTTGAAATGCTAATGCAACTTTTTGGATATCACGACTTTTTATAATTTAAAATTTGATTCATATGGTTTATGGCTTTTGTGCTACAACGAATTATATTTTTATAAAAAATTAACGAAAAAAAATTATTTAACAATTAGTAAAAGTGGAAACTGAAACTTAAAACAGCAGCATTTGAAACTTCTTTCGAGCAATATCTAATATAGCTCAAACTTTTAACTCCTTTGCCCTCAGCCTGAAAGTATGCATATAAAATGATAACACTTTTGATAGCTTTGTAAAGCATTTTTGAGTGAATAATAATAATTAATTGGATCACGTCATGTGGCGGGCTTTTACTACTACTTTGAAATAAAACCAAAACAGCGTGCCAACTCGCTTATCAAACGCGCTCCGCTAAATTCTTCCTATTATTTTAATTGACCGTCAGCCGTTGCTCAAAATTGTGATGGCTACCCTTGTTGTTGTTATACCATATCCCGCCTTTGAAACAACTTTCTAACGCTGAAACGCAATTACATCTGAATTTTTGTGCACTTTCTCAATTTTTTCCGTACTACCAAGTCACTGTCCTCCACTTTCATTGTCGCCCAAATCCCGGTAAGTTTTGTGCATTTTTTCCATGTCCTTTCGCCCAGCCAGTTGTTCAACTTCCCTCAACGACAAACAATTGAATTTGGTCTAATGCTTTTGCTGCGCTTCAGTTACAACACAAAACAACTGCGTATGCTACGCTGTTTCAATTCCACCCCCTTAACATTTTGCTTCCGAAAATGCAGGCATCCGAAATTGCAAAGCGACACTAAAATTTACGCTTCGCTATCCATCGTACCATTTGCGTGGCTTGTTTTTTTTTGGTTTTTTTTTTTTGCCTAGGTAAATGTCTAGATAAGGGCGTGTGTATATTTTCAACCAAATATTTTTGATTGTACATATTTGCGTGTTTGGCTCACTTTCTGTGCATGCGGCACATGGTAGACACACGTAGAGCGTGAGCAACAACTTTCTACCTCCTCCTCCTCCTCCTTCTCGTCACCCCTTATCGTAACAATGTCAATGCCCCAGTCGCCGGTTAGCGCGTGCTCGGCTTTGCTCAGGACTCCTGCCAACAGCAGCGCTCTTTGCATGTTTTGCTTTGCGCGCATATTTGCTCATTATCCTGCTGGAAATCCTTTTCAAGAACTGTGCACCAGCAGCGCACGATTGCATGTCAATTCTTAAGGGTTGCTTTTCTATCTACGCATCTCTGTGTTTACCTCCCTTTCGGTTTTTCTTATTTACGTGGCACATCAGACACTGCAATTTACTGAGAGTTGTTCAACATATTCGAACTCTATGAAAATCCTATCGATAATTTCTTTTGAATTTTGGTTTAGTTTGTGTTGTTGTAGTGGAGATGTAGATGATGGTGGATGATGTTCAGCAAAAGTGTTTAAACTCCACTGCTGTAGTTGTTGCTGTTGCTGTCATTTTTGTTGATGGTGGTGGTGGTTGCTATGCTGCCGTTTGCGGTGCTGGTCCAGAGGAACGGTGTTGTCGTTATCGCTGTCCGCATTTTTGTTGTTTTTGTTGTTGTTGTGTTTTTGGTACACCTTGTGCTCTCAATTTCAAGCGTTTTAAATCGGTTTGACAAGGTGGAAAATGTGCAGCGCAATGCTGTGCAGTTTTCACGTCCGTATTTTGAACTCCTGCGCACGTTCCGTTGTTTGTGGAAAGCGCGCTTCGTTTCGTGGTGTGGGGATTTCTGGAACGTTATTGCGTTGTTTTGTTTTGTGTGATTTTTCAGCAAAATATGGGCCATAATATGTGGCATAGACTATCCCATTCCCGTGTAAAAACGATAGCTAAGCTCTGAAATCTTTTTTCAATTCTTTATATTTTTCGTCAAATCGTCGATTTTTAATACAATTAAAAAATTTCCGTTTATAAAACTTTAAATAATTATCAAGCACTTAAAATTTATTTTTATAAATAAATAGGAAAATAATGGTAATGGTAATGATAATGATAATGATGTCGCTTATAGAGACTTTTCGGAAGTGATTTTGGCACGATTCGGTATGCGGTCTCACGACTCCGAAAGTCCCTAATTTGTAAGTTGGTTTGCAGCTAATCAATTTCCATGAAATATCAAAATTTCAAAAATACAGTGTTGGTAGTTTCTTGTTTAATTATAGTATTTTATTAATATCTGATTTTTATTGCAAAAATGTTCTAATTTATAAAATAATTAATTGCTCGAATAATACGCGCCCATATTAAGTTAATTTTCTATGAATCTCATGTCAAAAAGAAACATCGTGTCTAACTGAACCTACCAGTTAGCAAAGTTCGTCATTAGTTACTTGGGGACCAAGAGCTAAGAACCGGCATAAGAATAATTTATTTTTATGATTATACTTTGTCCCTTTTTTCTTCTGTGAATTGCTCAGAAATGATTTATGAAAATGCAAAATATTTCAACGTCTACGTACTAGTTATTTTATACCCTACCTCAGTATTTATAAAACATACATATACATATAAGTGAATGTTAAAAGAAAACAATCAAAAGAATGAGAGCAATTTTCTTAAGGCAAAGTTTTTTCTAACTCATTTAATTTTTCTTTTCTTTACAGTTAACAAAAACTTCTGTACACCTTCGTCAATAATCATTCATTCACCTGGAAAATATGCACAAATTTGCAAATAGTTGGCAATCAAAACGTTGAGTGTGAGGAATGCAATCGCTGCGTACGCCAAATTAGTCTCCATTTGTTCGCTGCGTCAGCATTCAAAGCTGCTGCTCTTTACCAACACCACACCACCACAACTTACCATCACCACCACCACTGCCTGTGAGATCCACCTCCACCACGCACATTCTGCTACTTGGATTCTCTTACTTTTATTTATGTGCTACTAAAAGTATTTTTATTTTCTTTTTGTTTTTACTGCGCAACGAAAAGTTGTTTCTTTGCCAAGGATATTTCACTGTTTTTCCGCGTGCCATGCTTTTAATGTAAGTATTTCATACCATTTTTAATTTCACTTTATTTAACACTTCAACTATTGCCGGTACCCCGCCTACACCTATTTGCCACCCCTCACTCTAGCTCTTCTTTTTTTTTACTTTTTATCTCTTCCACTTTTGCCCCATTTAGAAAACTAGAGACAAGCGTATATTTTTAGTTGAAATGAAATGTGAGAAGAACGCCATGGAATGAAAAATAGTGGAGTATTGAGGGGGGAAAAAAACTAGACTAAAAGAACAAATTTAAACTAACTTCGCATTATTAAAAAGTTTCTGCCTAGTCAGTGTTGCTGATGAGGTCGCAAACTTTTAATCATTGACATTTCGTGGAGCAGCAAGGAGGCAAAGTTGTGGTTCCAATAAGTAAATAGTGGGTAAAGAACCCGAACGGAGATGGCTATTTGATGTATGTAGATAGGAATAAATTGCATAGAGTGTCCAGATGGTAAAAAGGTTAGTTACAATGGAGTACCTTCTAATAAGCAATCTTGGCCTAAAAACTCAATGAGTAGATCTCCTTCAATGGCCTTCCGGTAGTAGAGCATACAAAATAAATTTTAGAGGTGGCCATTTCAATGAGCCTGAAATTCTGCAATTTCGCTACTCAATTTCAATTTGAAATTGTGACTATTAACGCGCCCACCTCAATTCTAATCGTGATTTCATTGAGGGTTGCTTCAAATCGATTAGACCTTGGTCCTTGAGTTTTGACTTCGCTAACTCAGGCCCTTAAAAGTTCGCTTCATATTTTACTTTGACTGAACTCAAAAACGCCAATTTCGATAATAAAAATTTGTGTGATGTATATGTTTTTCTCTTCTTCTTTCTTATCTAACAATGACAATAAGTGAATTACAGAGTTGCACAGGCGAAATCTGGGGAAATTTATTACAATTCGGCTAAATTTGTGCTTCATTCGCAGACAGATTTTTGTGTGGCCAAAATAGGAATCTAGGCGCAATTTCAGCTGAAATTCAGTGTACTGGCGGAATTGCACAATTTCGGGCTCATGGTAACACGTGGACGTTGTGTTTGTGTGTTTGCTGCGAGGTTTTAATGGGAAATTAAATAAGGGTTGCGAGATCGCTTAGCATTGGCTCACCTCGTCAATCATGTGCATTGTTCGATCTATTTTGGGGTAAATATCATCATAATATTAAGGTATTTTCTCCATACATGCGGCCAGCTTAAATGGATAAGTAAATCTTATATTATACATAAAAATCTCGTGTGACGATGTTTGTGGTCGCACTCCTCCGAAACTGCTCGATTGACTTTTATGAAATTTTCTATGTACATATATATGTCGTAAAGCATATTTTATGTTTGGCAGCGGGTTGCCACTCGATTGCAAAGTCAAATTTATTTAAAATATACACTAGTTATATAAAATAGTAAAATGTGGGCGTCAAGCGGTTCGTCTCGGTATAATGTTTTTAGCCAATTCGTGTGAGTGTTGCCACCTGTTTTAAAAGTCCAAATTATAATTAATTAAATTTATAATTAATCATAAATTAATAAAGAAGTTCTATGAAATACCCAAATATGGGTGTCAAATGGTTCGTCTCGGTAAAAAGAAGGTTCACACCTATATTTTGGAGAAGGCTGCCAGCTGTTTGAAAAGTCGAATTCAATTAAAGTTTACTCAAGTTATATGAAATGTGGAAATTTGGTAGCCAAACATTTCCATTCGCTGAGTAGAAGGCTCATAACATATAGAGTGCTGCCACCTGTTTGAAAAATCAAATTAAATTAAAGTATTCACAAATTATATGGAATAGTAAATAAAAGGAGTCAAACTTTCCTTTCGACAAGTAAAAATTTATAGGCAAATTTTTTTTGTAAGACTCAAACCATTCGTCTCGGCTTTATTTGGGAAAGAACCCGGAATGCATTTTATGATTAAAAATTCAAAGGGCAATTAATAAATTATGGATAACGTCTATCGAGCACAGCGTCTGTCAATTTTTTCTAATGAATTCTGATATCTGAAATGAAACCAAAAATATGTAATTGATATTAATTTTCACAAAATTATTCTCGAAATAAAGCCATAATTTAATGGCATAGGAGGCAATTAGCGCGCTATCTGGTTGGCACCAAATGCCTTTGAGATTACGTTCCACAATTTCAAGCTTTTTAAGCCAAGAATAAACGAAATTCTTGATATTAAAACGCCAAATAAAAAAGGAATGGAAAATAAGGAAGATTGCAAGTTAAATTCTTATTAATGATAATTTACTAATGATGCGCCACAAAGAAATATTAAAATAATATAATATAATATAATATAATAGAAAGTATACCTAGGTCATTTAAATTTTGTTGATTTAATAAACTTTTGTGAAATAATTTAAACAAAAATAAAAAAATACAGATATTTTTATACCTATCCACCAATCAGCTTTTAACTGTAAACGACTCATTGCTATATCAAAAGAAATAAAAAAAATTTGGTGGAATATGTCATAGAAACTCATAACTTTCACAGACGCAATTGTACAGGATCAAAAAAAAAACGGAAAATATGTCAAATATTCCAAAAAGTCCACCAAAAAACGGAATGGCCAAAAGCTAAAATTGAGTGCTTGACTACCAGTCACGTTCCTTTTTCGGTGACAGCGTTGCGGCACGTTTGTGGCGCATAGCACGCATATATTTCTATATATACATACATACCTACCTGTAAATGTGTACACTAGGGGTGTGCTTCTTTTTATCCTTCTATTTGATCTAAAAGAAATAGCGCTAAAATTTTTTTTTCGGTTAACATTTGATGGAAATGGAAATTGTTTAAAGTCATATAACTTCCAAATAATAAAATCATTTTAGTATTTACAACGCGGCAAGAACGCTCATCCATTTTCACCACACCAGAACCTAATTGTATCTCATTAGAATATAATATCTATTAGCAAAAGCCAAATTAGTTCTGGTATGGTGAAATCGGGCGGGACTTTTCGTTAGAGGAACGCTGGGAGTGATGCAACTTTGTTGTAATTTCCATTTCTTTCTTATAACTGCTGGAGCAGAGAGAGGAAGCTGTATTTGACGCTTTTCACATAGTCGTAAGAGAATGGGTGCAGCTCATCAAATGGCCATAGCAGATATAATAAACTGGAATAACCAATGCTGGTGGATATGAGGTGAAGTCATGGACTATTGTGGTGAAATGTCACTCTCACCCCAACCGCAATTGGCGAGGCCATAGGGAGGATAATATTCTGCAAGTTTTAATGTCAAAAATATTTTAAAAATTGTATGAAAAATTGTAGGGAGATCTTTCTACTATTTTTCAATATACGTAGTATCTACATATTTATTTCAATACAATTTCTTACCGCTTTACAAACATTTCTATACCCTTGCCAAATATTCTGAATTTTTTGTCTGAATTTTTTTTCTGAATTTTTTGCCATCCAAATACCATAAAACAGCTGACCTCACTGCATCATCAGTGGTCATTTTTTGTACTTGGAATGTACTGATGTTATGCCTACCCAAATTTTCATGGGAGGATTCTATGCAATAATATTTTTTGAAGGCCAACCATAACAGCTATTTCTTTAAATTTTAGGTGTCTTTCCCCGCGGACTATCTTCTCTACAAATTTGTTGTTTTCGCCGGTATTGATATTAGAACGACTATCTGCGTTTAGTTCATCACCATTTGACTATCTTTCCAAATGAATTTTTTTGGAAAATCCAAAATCAAAATCTCTAATATTATAAAAAAACCACTTACCATCAATTACCCAGAAATATAGAACAAAATAAGCGTACTAAAAAATCTATACAAGTAATGGAAATTTTATAAAAAAAATATTTCTAATTAATTAATTATTAATAGGAAGTATTACAGATAATACCAATTTCTATTTAAAAATTAGTATAAAGTAGTTTGGCATTGGAGTAAATTATTAATTTAGTAATGTTCAATAATAAAATGCGTCATTTTCTGAAACAAAACCCGAAATTCGTTATTTAAACACATTTCGCTCTTTTCATGAACAAAAAACGCAAAATAGATCTGGCTGACGGTTCCAAATTTTAGTACTTCCCAAAGTAATGAATACCCCTAATGTACTTTAGTCTATCTGTATACGCAGTAGTTTTTGGTGGCAGTTTACAGTTTTGTGGTTATTTGTGCCTGCAAACATTGACGAGCGCAAAGTCTTTTATATAGCATGAGAGTTTGTTTGTTTTGTTTTTTTTTGCTTTATATTTACTTCTTAATTAATTCAAATTTTTAAAGCAAATAAATGCAATCATGATAAATAAAAAATAATTTTAATAACAAACGGGCTTTATTTGTATTTTATTACGTTCTATAGTTGTGAAGATATTTTCGGGAAGAGAAAAAGCTCAGTAAGTTGTGTCACTGTACAAATTGAATGCAAATTTCCGCTTTTCATTTGGTTTCAAAAATCTGTGCTTAATTTTATTAAACAAATCCCAAAGGTTTATATTAGCAAATTGGAGTATTAAATTAAATACCATGTGTGACTATTGAAAAGTGGAACACTGTATCATTTTGACTAGTATTCACTGTGTTTGTATATCATGGAACCTCGCACAACGCATTTAAAGCGCGTGAGATAAAAATTTTGGCTACTATTTTTTAATATTTTTTTTTGGAAAAGTTGTTTTCTTTTTTTGGCGCGACACGAGTATAAAGCCCGCAGGTTACAGGAATTTCCATATTGCGTGAAGCAGAAAAATGTTTGTCAATTACTTTTCGGTTGGCTACTCTTCTGTGTGCTTGCCAGTCGGTTTTGTTGTTTCATGCTATTTTTTGTGGTAGTAGTTTACCTTGCTGTATTTTTCAATAAATTCGAAACTTCTTCAATTTGCCTGTTTTAGGATGGAATATGAATATTTACCTCTCTACCATTTATTTTGCACCTCTCATATTCTTTGGTTATATTTTTAACTTAAAAGGATAAGTTTGTTTTGTTTCTCTTACTATTTCTCCTACATATAGTAATTTTTTTCCTCATTCTATTTTTATCATCAATGATTTGTTTTGAGCTTATTTGGAATTTTTTCAAAAAAGCAACAGCAGTCAAAGCAGTAGAAATTATAGCTGCTATTTCGAAGTTCACCCAGTGTCCTCGTCAGACTTCTTCTTAGTGCACTTCTTCAGGAATCGCTCCCAATGCTTTTACGGCAAGCAAGTCAAGCACGCCACCTACCTGTACCAAGGGAAGCCGTGTACGTTGTTGTTGCTTCCCCATCTTCCTTATACCAAATGTAGAAGTATAGTATTTTGTTGTGTAGGAGATAATCCGAAATATTTAAGCACAAGCGAATCCTCACCTTAATTTTTTGATATCGCTCACATTTTTTGGAAAAGAGAAGAGTTCCATAGAAGGGTAGAGAACTAACTAACTCTTAAGGAGAAGGTGCTCTGTCCGGGTCATTGGCATTCTCAAAATGCCAGGATCACCATCACCCAAGATATGCAACGGACGAGGCAAAGAATAGAGCACATCGAACCTTCGGTTGTCTACTACAGCTGCCACATAGAGTGAAAATTCGGGGTAGAATTTAGGATCAGAGAGAAACTTCGTTGTCAATTACTGTGGCGCACCTCGATGAAAAAGCTACTCGCTACTCGCCACATTAAAGCGAGATCGTTTATAGCCTTGAACACTACTTCGTCTCATTATTAAAGTTCCATTTTAATGACAGATTGGGCAAGTTAGAGATTTTGATACCACAACCGGGAGTTTCCATGGTACAGCTTCTGCAAAAGGACTGACGATAATCCATTTCGTCGGGACCCGAAATGTGGTAGTCAGAAGCATCAGATTCTAGAATAAAAAGATATACCAAGGTATTTGGATTTCCTTAGGAGAACAAAATAATTAAATTGGGTATGTTGTGATAGATTCTACGAGAAGTTACGCCAAAATGGCAACTTGTTGGCAGTCATTCAGCTTACTAGAATCAAGGAGACAGCACTGCTCTACTCTGCCCAATGATGACGTGTTATTTATATTATCCGACTACGCTGATATTTGATTTGAGATAGCGCGACTTAAAAAAAAAACAAGTTCACTGGAATTGGCGGTTTGTCAGCTGAGCTAATCAAGTGCGTTCAATTACAGAACATGGTCCGATGAACGATGTCTGCTGATTGAAATATTAGTATAGTCTGTCTAATTTATAAAAAGGGCGATGCTGATATTTGATCTTACTATATCTAAAAAAAACCAGTGAGAAAACGATGGACACTTACCAACTCTTTCTCATAAAGCCGCCGTCGACAACACAGAAAGGATATCTGTATTTAGTATCCTTGCAAACCTAATAGGACTATGTAAGATGACGTTGAGCAACAAAACCAGCTTTGTCATAATTGGGACGAACCTCTCCAAGCTGCTTGCTACTAGATGAAATTTGAAACTAATGTTGAACAAGATAAGGATGCGAAATTGAATACCCATTCAAAGCAGAACATTTTCTAAGAGTGCGTAGCTTTTAGCGAACGCCGAGCTCATATATTGGGGCTCAACAACTGCGCTGCTAATTCTGAATTTTCCAAGCCAGATAAAGAAGCGGAACTAATCGACCCACCCTCTTTTCAGAACAAAGAGGTTTTCCTCATTTCGGAATGACTGCTACTTTGGGTAGAGTAGGCAGTTGAGTAGGCAAAGCCATCTAATTACCAACGAAAATCACAGTCTATCAGCCTCTCATTACGTGAAAAAATTATGGCCACTTGGGCCTTCGCGGTGGCAAATAGTTTAGACCAAGGAATGGTGAGCTGTATGAGGCTTATGATAGATTACAAAGAAGTTGCATCACTGATTATATCCAGTTGGTTTCTGGTGTATTGGAATTGGATGAAAATCCTTGCCGCAAGAAACGAGACGTCATGCAACTTCTTTGCTACAAACAAGCTCTTTTTAATAATGGCTAATTAAATAACACAATAACCTAACAAACGTTTGACCGGTTTAATACAACTTTTTTCTACAAAATTTTTTTGTCTGTATATGAATTTTGCGTACCTCGAGCCCAATCTGATTGTGTCACATCTGTTAATGAATATGAATTGCGTGCGACAAGCTGTGCTAAGAATATTTAATTAACTTTCATTTATGTCGGCAATTAATCATTAAAACTAACTGTAGTCTCAATTTATACTTTTATTGCACAAAATCTTGGTAGGTCTCTTCACTGCCCATTGTAAATTTTTTTTTTTGGACTCCACAACTTTCATTGCATTTCTTTTCAATTTTCGTCGCATACTGCGTCGTTTCTTCTTTGCCGTTTTCGCCCAAATTTATCTAAAGCAGCAGCACAGATACCCAATTTCCACAACTTTGTTGTATCATTTCCATACCACTACGTAGATGTGAAGCTGCTAGTTTTTCATTCACTTTAGCTAGCGCAATTTCTACATTGCCCAGCTAGCTCATCCATGCAACTTTTATGTCTTCTTTATTTGTTGCATTCATTCTCTTCTACGTACAAACAACGCCAGCAAAAATAAAAATAAAAAGACAAAAATTTGAAAAAATAAAAAATGCTATGCACTTTATCTGCTTTTCTGCCACACCACGTCTTCTCTCTTCTCCTACTACGAGTACACTTCACTTGACACTGCTTCAATATTTATCGCCAATGTGTGGCTCTATGAATCCCTCAATTTCGCTTGGCAAAATGTTTAGTCCTACGCTTGGACACAGCTGGGCACTGGAGGAGTTTGCTTTTAGATTTCCATAGCTTACAGCTAAATGTATATTGCTGCTGTGCTACATTTGTAAAATCTAGGATGTGCTTATATTTATACAAACATATATCTGCTACTTTTATGGTTTGTTTGGTTATTTGTTTTGCTTCTTTTTTTTTGATTTTGCTAAAAAATATTTACCAATATTTTCCAACATTCTGTTATTGGGTTACATTGCGAATATGAGAATGATAAATGTGTCGATGTTGGTGAATGGTACGCCGGGGGTTCTCATACACAATCCCTACTTTAATGTCCAAACTAACCGCAGTGTTTGCCAACGAATGTTGTTTGAGTGCCTAGATAAACACACACACGCTCCCGTCGTAAAGACCCTGTGAGAAAATCGTGATTTCGATTAGTAAATGACGAACCAGTCTTACGAGAGACGAGTTAGAGGTACATATGTATGTGTACGTGTAACTATGTAACTATGGTCGTAGGTTAAAAGGCGCGGCAGACGAGCAAAGTAAATTTGCATTAGTAAAGCCAAATGCACATTTAGATTTTACCATAACAGACGCCAAACTTGTGCATTAAGGTCAATGTGAGGACAAAGCCGATCGCTCTTTTTTTGGGGCGACTTGTTGTGTTGAATGCGAACCACGCGAGAATTGCCGATCGTGGTTCTGTGAAAAATGCGATTATTGTTGGCGTCGCGAGGCTATATGCTTGTTTAAATGTAGTAAAATATCCTGAATTTACTTTGAGCTAATGCATATTAATATTGAGTTAATGCAAATTTACGACAGTCTTTAATGAAACTTGGCAATTGCCTTGCGTAATCGCGTCCCGACGAAGCGGTATATGTAGTCGTGTACTTTATACAACTGCAACTATATTTATAAACACATTATAACTAAATTTATAATTACAATTACAATTACAATTAAACTCATAATTAAAATTACCATAAAAATTTCCATTTATATTCCAACTAAACTTATAAGCGTAACTGGAATTACTATTTCAATTATAATTATAATTCTAATTCCAACTAAAATTATAATCATATTTACAATTACATTTGCAAATACAATTACATTTAAAATCACAATTGTTACTAAATTTTGAATTACATTTACTATTGCATTTGCAATTACAATTACAAGTACAGTTAGAGTAACATTTAAAATAACAATTACAATTTATATTGGCAGTAAAATCACAATTACCATTAAAATTGCATTTCGAGCCACGATTTTAATTACAATAACAAATATAATTATTTACAATTAAACCTATAAATACAGTCTTAATTACAATTACAATAACAGCTGTACTTTAATTACAACCAAAAGTGGAATTAAATTTATAATTGCAGTAAAAATTACAATTTCAATTACAATTACAATTTCAATTAGAATTACATTTACAATTACAATTGCAATTACCATTACAACTACAATTACAATTACAATTACAACTACAAATACAATTACAATTAAAATTACAATTACAATTATAATTACTTTTAAAATTTCAATTCGAGCTATGATTTGAATTACAATTACAAATACAGTTACAATTTAATTTACAATTACAACTATAAATACAATCACAGTTGCAATTGAAATTGTAATTGCAATTAGAACTATATTTGCAATTTAATTACAACCAAAAGTGGAATTAAATTTATAATTACATTTACAATAATAATTATAATCACAATTATTAAATTTACAAATCACACAAAATTTTAATTTCCATTACAGTAATAATTATAATTACAATTACTTTAAAAATTACCATTAAAATTACAATTACCATTATAATTGCAATTCTAGCGACGATTACAATTGCAATTACAAATTTTTATTCTAATTGAATTTACAATTACACCTATAAATACAATCACGATTCAATTACAACCAAAATTTTAGTAAAAAATATAATCAATTACAATTAAAATTGCAATTTCAATCAAAATTGCAATCATTTTAATTTCTAAGCTACCATCGGTTTGACAAGCTCTGAATTGCAAGCATGACTTAAATAAAATGAAAATGAAAAATAGAAGAATAGAAAATTATTCAACAAAATTCGATTATTCCCAACTTGCTGCTTGTCTAGGAAAGCAGCAGAGCAAATTGAGCTGTCGAAAAGTGGATGCAATGTGAGACAACTAACACTTCCTTTGGGCAAAGCAGCTATAATAAATTCACTAGTTACTGGCATGGAAAAATCAATCAATTGCTTGGTCGTAGGTGTCGTAGGTCTCCCTACAGGGAATCAATATGCTGATTGTACGTACTTTGTGCCTCTCTGTTTGCGAATTTTGACAATCTTGTTGATTTAAGTATTTGATTTTTGGATTTGACGAGTACCTATACATTCATTCACACGTACATACATAGTAAACATATTTGTAAATATATGAAAACGTGTGTGATGGAAATGTCAATATTTACCAATCGATTTACATTCTCACCAATTTTTTTGCACTTAATTTAACATAAATCGATCGCGTTTAGTAAATATAAAATTTGGCTGATAAATCGATTCCATAAATAATATTTGAGAATAAATGATAAATTTACGCAGATAATAGGTGCGATAGAATTCAAGGATATGCAGCCGTGCTTGCAATTCCTAACTTGAGAAAAGAACAAAGCAAACGAGATAAAAACTTCATTTGTCCAAATGTCAAATCGTACAAATTATTTCCGTTTTTCAAACTCCACGACAGAGGGGGTGAAAACTTTTATGTACAAAACGCAAAGCAAAATTTAGCTGCAGTGTTGCAGTTAGCTAAATGTGTGAGATATTAAGTGATCTCCACATAAAACTTTCAAACACCGTTGACGTTGGCTTCGCTTTGCTATCAATGAGCGTAAAGCGAGCGGTATTATAACTTTGGTTCGATGCTCGTTAGATAGATCCGTGCATCAGGCGAACTGCGCCGCTTGTGTCGGTGTGGCAATTAATTACTAAAATTTTTACAAATTATACTAAAATGGTAATGACAACGAGCTGAAACGAACTAGCAATTGAATATTCCATAATGAAAATAAATATTACGAAATATTTTATATCGAAATATACCCACTTGTCGGCTTTAGTAGAAGTAAAATTTTTGTGTAGGAAATCAAAAGTTTTTCTCACTAATTTAATGAATTCTCGACTATTCGTAAGCGAATTGTCTGAAGAAATTCGAAAGAAATGTACCGCCGTTTGCGAAAATATACTAAAAAAGTATACACAAATTATCTACAATTTTCAAAGTATTACATAAGGTTAATTAATAAATGTAAAATATAAATTTTATATAGTAATTTATTCTTGTTATGTTAATTTACTTCCCCTAAGCAGCCGCCGTAGCCAAGCCTATAGCTAAACATGCATTTACTTCAATACAAAGTTTATTAAATATTTTTTTTTGTTTTTTTGTATGCAAGGAATGAGCAAACCAAAATACCAAACATCAACGGAAAATTTTTAGGTACTTAATCCATGCACTTTATTACAAATTAATGGTCTAAAAAACTGCGCATTTAGAGTTTTTCTAGAAATTCTGATTATAATTTATCTATAAGAAATTCTGATTGAAAAGTTTGTTCTTCTTATAAAAATTTGTTTAAATATTTAAAAAAAAATTATTTATTTTATTTCTAAAAAATTTTAAATACAATAGTGCAAATTTTAAGTGGCTAAAAAATGTTGTTCAATTTTTTTACATATTCTTGCTGACGGAGTTGCTTGTTAACTTCCACATAACGTATGATAGAAAATATTGAAAATCGCTAGCAAAAATTACCAACATAACCAGAAATCTAATGTGCAACAAACAAAACAGTATTCTAGAAAATTTTCCGAAAAATTCTGATAAAAAAGCAAGAATGTTTGGTGTGCTTTTAAATTTGTCGATTTTTTTTAATTTTCTAGAAAATTTGAAACTTTTACCCTGATGGATTTTATTTTGAAGACTTAACTAAATTTTCACAATAATAATTAAAATTTAATAAATATATCTGTGATCACGAAATTTGTAGCAAAATATATTGACAAATGTTGGCAACTTTTAATCTTCTGATTAAATTTTAATAATTTTTATAAATACATAGGTTTCAAAATTTCTAGAAAATTTATAAAAAATCGACAAATTTAAACACATTTTCATCAAAATTTCCAAAATTTTTGTCCGAATTAAAAAAGTTTCAAATATGCCGCTTTGTCGCACATTCAATTTTTTTTTTATAATAAAATGCAAATTTTAAGTAGTTATAATTATGTTTGATTTTCAATATTATTTTTTTTTCGCTGACGCTATTCGACATTTGCCTAAGTAAATTTTGTTCTTACGTTCTATGAAAGCAAATTCGCACCGGCAGCAAAAAAATTTGGCAAACAGCAAAAAGATTTTTTAGCAACTTGAAGTTTGCACTTTATTGTACTAAAATTTACTCGTCTACAAAACAACAAACCTGGAAATTTTCTGAAAATTCGGATTAAAAAGTTGATTGTTTATATAATATTTTATTTTTAAAATTTGTCGAGTTTTCATACATTTCTGGAAATTTTGAAACTTGGACTTACTTGATTTTTGTAACAAAATTAACTTTTAAAATTTTTTTTAAAATTAATTAGAATTAAAAAATCGTCTATACATTTTGCTACCACTTTTGTGAACACAACTGTAATACAAAAACTTGCAATACCTTCGATATCTTCGCCATCCCCTCCTATCCGCGCTTTATTCTTTTCTTATATTTGCCCTGTGCGTCAACAGCGGTCGCATATTTTTCGAAAGTGTTGTCATGTTTGCAACACAATTATTTTCGTGGCATCGAAGTGACACCAAACAAAAGCAACAACAAAAACTACAGCTTCGAGGCTCGCAAAAATGTTGCAATATAACCTGTGATATGAAAGCTTAAAAGGTGTCTCTCTGAGAGTGTATGAGTGATGTAGTGTAGTGCGACGATAGACGCAATCCCTACGACCTTAAATTGTTTTTTAAACTATGCGCTTTTACATTAAAATCAGGGGGCGTGTTTCTGACTATGCGAAGGGTTGCCAATTCGATTGAAAATTTATTGGATTGATAGGCTGTGCAAACACTTTGGGGAATTATGGACGGAACAGGAAACTATAGAACAAATACAGCAATTTGACACTCAGCACTAACGAGTCGAAAATCTCAGCTGTTCTGACAACACCAACTGGTATGAATTAACTTTGAAATGAGACGTCATATTGATATTTTCAAAATGAACTGTTGAATCTGCTGTAGATATCTTAAGCATGAACGACAAGTCTTTTTAAAACATGATTTTCAAAAAGCGAAATTAGTTCAGTCAAATTTATTTAAATAAAAATTAAATACTTTTCTAGTAGAATGACTTTTTTCACAACACACGAACTAACTTTCGCTATATGTATAGGTATCAAAAAACATAGCAATCTGAATCAAACATTCCCATAGTGCAATTTCTTATCCAACAATAAACTATAAATTTCCATACGATATAAAATCTTTGACAAACTGTATCGCATGAGTTAAGTTCAATTGCCATTAAAACAATCTGGTAAGTCTCTATTTTATGGATTTCAATATAAATGTCACCAGCGGGCGTAGCAAGCAAGAGCGCACTGGGTGTTTATTGCATTTCGCAGCTCGTCAATTGTTGAAATGCACTGTTGGATGGAATCAGCTTGGAGCCGGTTTGTTTGTCGACAATAACAGCAACAAAAAAAAAATACTGGGCAACAATAAAGTAGATGCTACTATGACAATGCAAAAAGGAAAATTGGTGGTGATGGTGGTAAAACAAAAACAGCAATTATTTATAAATTTAAAAGCATTCAACAAATTGCCACCAAACAGAATGCAGGCAACGAGTCGACGGGGGTGGAATGTTAATACCGTGCGACAGCGAAACAAGTGGTCAAATATAGCCAAACTCCTTTTTAAGTTTTCCAAGATTTTCATTTAAAATACTTTAAATTTCAAATTTTAAAGTAAAGAGTATAATAACAAAACGGGTAGCAAATAAAAATTCAGAGTTTCTAGATTAAAAAAAAAATATTGCTGCACAACGACGAATAGCTATTACCAAAACCCTTTTTGAAAATTTATCCTTCAATATTCTTGAAAATTTCCAGGTCTTATTTTTGACAAAAAAAATTGTTTTAAGAAAAAGTATATGCACTAGTATAGTATAATAAAAATTTTAATACTATTGGCAATTTTCATAGGTATTCAAGGATAAAGTTTTAAAAGGACATTTTTAATTATTATTCGTACTGGTGCAGAAAAATATTTTTTTTTCGATTCTAGAGAATTTTATCTTTTAGCTGATCCCCATATTAATAATCTACATTTTACTGAATTTTTTCAATATTTTTTTAAATCATTTATCAGAGTCCTTTCAAAACAAAAAATTCTGGCGCCAGAAAGAAAAAGTTTTTTGAAGTCTATCGAGCCTTAACTGCGATAAAAACGGTGCCAACATTTTTTCCAGAATTTAGTTTTATTGCAGAAATACACCTCGAGTATGAAATTCGGAATCAAACAGAAAGTTTTTAAAAAAATTGGGCTAAAGCTTTTTTCGCGGTTATTTTTGTGAAATCGTTATTTGAGGTTAGGATCCCAATTGAGCTCGTAGTGATACCACGTGCATCCGTTGAACCAACCCATATAGACACACCTGTGCTCAGATTATTTAAAAATCTTGCACCCATTAAGTTTTTACCTCTCCTGCATAGTGCGCGGTAGTAGAATATTCGTTGATTGACCTATTTTGGCCTTTCTCGTCAGCCAATTTGTACAAAACCTGTTGTGTGGGAATCGTGCTCGTTCTGCTGGCCTTCATATAGAAATTTATCCTGTAAGTAGCCCTATGGCAAGGGATATTTCTCTCGCACTTAACGGGTTCTAGGGAGTTTCATATCTTCTATTGAGGAATGCAGCTCGATGGTTAGGAATATTTTTCTCCTACAGCGTTCTCGCTTCTTTGAGAAATAATCCGCCATATCCACGAGCTTACAGGAAGCAAGTGACTTCTATAACCTCTTCCGGGTTGGTGAAAAAGACCGTTTTCTTAACTTTCGGAGTAAGTAGACACTTTGCGGGAAGCAATTCAGCTTCCGGCAAATAATCTTCAAAAACTGATTTATATTACTTCACTGTGCGGCTTGAACAATAAATGCTACCAAGCTCAGCTTTCGCTTACCGGACCATTGTAGTGTAATGGAGGTTGCAAATGGCGCACAGCGCGCTCCTGCACCTATCTACACTGACAACCAAGCGGCTATTAAGTCTCTAAAAATCAAGGGAACAACGTTCAAAGTAATCACAGAATGCAGAAGGGAACTCAGCCTACTCTTGTCCAAATGTATCGCAACGGTTGCATGGGTATCTGGGCACAGAGACATTACCGGCAGCTGCACGGCCGATTAGTATGCAAGAAAATGGACTGACGAGCCATGGAAGCCACCTATTTGAATACCAGACAAGTTTGGCCGGGAGTGGACGTAAAGCGATCCAAAGTTCTCATTCGCCTTAGCCGCTCCTCTCTCAGCTCGTAAACTGTCTTCTGGGCATAAATGCAAAGAGGTTCGGATACTCAGTTTACAATTTTTGTCGCAGCTGCAAGGACGAGTAGAAAGTGAAAAGCATTCGACACCCTCTCTGCTACTGCCAGCCAATTCTTCGATAAGTACTTTTTGGAATGTTTAGCCTACGTTAAACTAGCGAGCATTCTCAACTTTTGGCGACATTCTTTATATTACAAGAGCGCCCTTACTAGGATTTTTGTTTTGGCTTTGCAACTACTAAATTGCGAAGAGAGATGGCGCTGTGCCACCGTAGCTGTCAAACTAGTAAAAACAAAACACCCCTAATAAATACCAGTCCATGAACGATAACTTTTTGGTGCGGATGTTGGATTTTCACTGCAGGGAAGGGACATACCGTAAAAAGAGTAGACAAAAGAACGTATTACAAGCGAAAATGCTAAACGAGGAATAACAAAAAATATATGTATACGTCGTTGAACTAAATAAACCAAACAATTTGCGCCAAAATCAGCACCGCGCTATAGCAAATGGCATCTACGCGGAAAAATGAGCAGCGTAGAAAATTGAAAAGATGCCAGAGAAAAGTGAATTAAGTAAATCGTATGACATAAAAATTGCAATTGTGAATTTTGTAAAGTAGAAAAATGTATGGGTACTACAAAGAAAATGAAACAACTAACGCCTGTAATCAAGTGAGGAGCAAATGAAAATGGTGGTTAAAAAAAATGGGGGATGATAGGAAGTGTGTGTGCTCTCGATGGGGAAAAAAATTTGATTTATTACAAAAGCAACGATAATCACACCAACAGCAGCAGTTAAATAAAGTACAAGGCAAAACTAATGAAAGATTGGCAAAAGCCAAAGACATTTGATTGTAGATTTGGTAATTCTGCGCACTCAATCAATAATCGCATTTTATACACAATAATTTTTATTTACAAGAATCGCTTACGAACCTAAATTTGTCAATAAAGCGCCAATATGCGAGAATGAACAAAATAAAGTGAAATAGAAATCTGCTGACAAAAAACAAACAATAATAACTGAGAATTCAACTAGACATGCACGAATGAAATGATTAAGTGGCGAAACTACGGCATTGCTGTGACGCCACCCACTGCCCACCAACCAGCACGAAAGACGCCACGCCACGCTACGCCATCAACAATCGCATTGCGAGGCGCACTCATTACAAAATTTCGCATAATCAAAATCGGTGCAGATTAAAATTTGGGGTTTCCAACGAATAGCCGTTTGTTTGGCTGGCTGGCTACCCATTTTTGTGGTACTCCACATTCTACGCGCACAATCATTAATTTGGCATAGCAAAAACCACCCAGCGGTGGTACATACATGGCTACACCACCACCACCCACCCCCCGCAAGCACTTAAACCTCGCTCTCCCCGCCGATGCAAATTCTATTCGTAATTGCTTTAAATGCGTTCATTATTTGCAACCCTTTCTCGCGTATTTGGGGCTAGGGCTTGCCTATATCAACATTTCTAATTAAAGGGTGCTGTTCTATGCTGTTGGATGTTGTTTTGTGTTTGTTGTTGTTATTAGTATACCGTCTGTTGATTTTCAACTTAATTCTACCTTATATGTACCTATATTTTGTGTTTCGGCATTTAAATATTACGTCTGGTTGTTTCGGTGGTGCAATCAAATGGCAGATTTGATATTCGGCGGTGACTAATGTAGCTGGTTTTTTTTGTTTCGATGTGTGCAGATTTAATGCATATACTATGTGTGTACTATGTGTGTTGGTTGGTTGTCGATATAAAGGAAGCATCTAAATTGCACCGGAAAAATTACCACTATCGATACTTTTACTTGGAAATTGCATCGAAAGAAAGTATTGATACCTACCTATTAATTATCTGGAGAAAAGTATTATAACAGTTATTAAATTTATCCCAAAATAAAACTAAATTTAGAATAAAATTAAGAAAATGGTACAACGTCGTAAGCGGTTTGTCTCCAAACTAAACTTGACAAGGGGTGAAAAAAAATCATTCCAATATTCACCAATTCTGCATACTGTCGGAAAAAACAGAAGAGCAAACGAAACAGAAATCTTAATATTTTAAAACATATTTTACTAAGATGAAACAGAATTTGTTTATTTTTTGAAATGTTTACATAACTCGCTTCCATTTTCTTGAGTTCGATTTTATGCTACCTTCTCGTTGAGTTAATGAGTTGCATGGCAATACAATAAACAAATTTAGTCGCTAGATGGCGCAAGAGTCGATATATAAGAACAAACTGTATTTATTATACCTTTTTTTAATTGCCTTAAGCTCATAAAAAAATTAATGTTGATATCTAACTTATGTATGTATATACATACAAAATTAACAGACTGAGCAACTCAATTCATCAAATTTTGAAAAAAAATTTTAAATTTTTTGCAAACTTTTTTTTTATAAAACGTATGATTTTTATAAAAAAATTTGACTGATTTTTAATAATTCTATATGCCTACCCAAAAAAAAAAATTTATTCTTCCAAAAAAAATTAAAATGTTTATGAAAATTTTTTGAGTTTCTATAAATATTGTAAATAAATTTAAAACATTAATTTACATGGTTTTTGTTATAGTAGGAGATAAATTTTTTTTTATAAAATTTTAAAATAAATATTATGGAAATCCTTAACAATATTGCGAAAAAAAATTTACGTCGTAAGCTCTTTTTCCGTATAAAATGTCTTTTTTTTTTATATAACGAGCTTAAGTTTAACAAAATGGAGTTAAAGAAAAAAATTGTCACGAAAACCATTGCGAATATTATAAAAAAAATTTACATGTGGTCATTGTTTGAGACACTGTATATAAAAAAAAATTGTAATAAAAACTAAAAATTATCAACTAAATAATTATTATAACAAAAAATTTTAATTAAAATTTAATTTAAAAAAATATCAAATAATTTTTCCGTGGCAGAAAATTTTTTTTCTTGATATTTCCTCTGAAAAATTTCCAATTTTCTAGGTAATTTAAAGTTTTTAATTTATATTTTTCATATATAATTTTTAAGGAAAAACTTGCAGCGACTGAAATCAAAAACAAATATGAATCATTCCATAGAAATAAACTTTCTTGATTTACACTGTCCAACAACATTTTTCCTCGAGTAAAAATATACCAAAATAAGTTTAGTGAAGCATTGCAATCAATGGTTAATTGGGTCGTAATGGGTATATTTTTTTTAGCTTTGATTTTTAAGAAAAAGTTGCTTGTTACGAGTCCAATCGGTCGAGCACTCTGTGGTATTGGAAGAGCAATTCGGTGAATAGTTGATTTTACGCTTCAGACTGAGACTATTTAAAATTTAAATTTTTCTAGATAAGTTGGCGACCACTCGAATTGTTCGAACGTGTAATCAAAAATTAGAAGTTCAAAATATTAGCCGCAAATGAGTATTTTTTTTAATTTAAAATTAAGTACTACTAAATAAGTTACCCGTTATGCTATAAGATATATGTATGTGTACTTAATTTCCTCACAACATATGCACCTACATACATATATTAATTTTAAGCTACACGAGGCTTTCTTTTACTTCCTTCTGCCACTCCATAATTTTGGACTACCCTCAATTAACATTCAAAACAAATCAAACCCTGCAATTTCAGTAGCGTTCGTATATTTAATTTATATTCATTTCATTCATATGTTAGATATGGCAACAACAATAATAAATTACCCATGGCACAGGTGGACAAAATTTTCAACATCCACTCAACGTAAATCAAAGGCGGCTTAGAAACGCCACCAACTGAGGCACAATTAAAATGCAACCGAAATTGTTGAGGTTTTCTAATGTAAATTTTTGGGACGATGCCCACATCCACACAGACTGAACTGAACTGTGATTTGTATGCAAATAAAATGCGAACGCGCATACAAATAAGTTTATTTACATACATATGTACATAAAGTATGAATGTGTACTGTATACGTTGTCTGTGTGGGTTTGTATGCATACATTAATTTAAATAAACATGTTTACAAATACTGTGTTTTTGAGGTGTAAATTGAGTTGTATTGAGTTTGTTGCTATGCCCACTGCAACCCCACCGCGCGCCGTTTACTCGCCGCTGGACTGTGAAAAATTTTGTGGCATTTTATTTATATGCGCGCACAATAGCAATGAATTTATGTTGTTGAGAGTTTGCTTTTCATGCAAGACTTCCCACTCACCACCAGCTGTCTACCTGCACGCCTCGCTTTTGGTCGAAGAAATATTACGGAAATTAATGTAAATGTTTCCTTATTTTTTTAATTACTGCTCATTAGCGATGTGCGAACAGCTGAAGCGTCAACACCCAACGCTTAGCAACATTCATTCTGTCTGCATTGAAGTAGTCCTATAGATTTTATTGCTTACTCCTACCCAGCTATTATGATGATGACTGCTTTCCACCACATTTGCTTAGCCTATCTTTAGCGACATCTTGCGTCGATAACAGTGGTGTACTTATGATATTTCTGTTATTATTATTTCAAGTTCTACTGCCTAGCTCTGCTAGTTGGAGGTGTCTTTATTCGAGCAATGACCATTTTGTTATTGTCATTATTGTTGTTGTTTTTTTGTTAGCAGCCGCATTGTGTTTAGTACATTTTACGGGCTGAATATACAACGCCCTAATGATTTAGTTATTAAAGTGGGTGTGGTGACCGAATGCGGTTCTTTTGTTCCTGTTTTTTGGTTAGGCTTATTGTCTTTGGTTTTACTGCTCTTGTCGTTTTTGTTTGGTCGCGCTTAGTATTTGGTATTGCTCTCATTTTTGGCAACATATTGAACCGATTAAGTTTTAATTTATCTACAACTGCTGCTATAAAATTGTGGGTGGAGAAAGGTAGGCGAATTGCGCTACTTTTATAACGGTTTTGGTAATTGTTGGCATAATTTGTAAGCGAATGAAATTATAAAATGTTGTTGTGTTTCGGAGAAAAAAGAAGATTACTCCGTCCCAATGTCAGCAAATTTAGTGAAATATTATTCTACTTCTTAAAAGACCCCTTTCAACAAACAATAAATCTTCTGTGCCGGAAGAAGTATACGCACAGTATTTTTTTTTAAATATTATTTACAATACATATATTAATTAATTTTGTTTCATATTATTTACAATATTTTTTTTGCTACAACTTTTCGCCAATTTTTTATCAAAATATAGCTCGTTATAAAAAAAATTCATATAAACCCAAACTTAAAATTTTGTACAAAATTAACGAAAATTTAGTACATTGAAAAAATGTTATCAAAATTAAAAAAAAAAATTATCAAAAATTGTTTCAGTAGAACTTAAAAAAATTATTACTATAATAAGTTGTAAGTTTTGTGTGGCTAAAAATTTACATTGATTTTTGACATTTGTTTGTTTGCTGATGGTCTTGGGCATTGCAGAAAATGGATTATCAAAAATCACCAGACATTTTTAGCCACTTCAAATTTGCACTTTTATCTGCAAATTATTTTTGTAAAAATTATGTTTAAAATGTTTGAAATTTTGATGAAAATTTTTGAAATTTTTATGAAAATTTTTGAGATTGTTTGAGTTGCGTTTAAAATTTTGACTTTATTCTAATAAATATTTTTGTAAGAATTCCGTTTGAAAAGTATGAAATTTTAATGACAATTTTTTTCAAATTTGCTGATATTTTTTGAATTTTGAAAAATTTTTACTTATGTGGTTTTTGCTATAGAATGAGCTATATTTTGTTGAAAAAAGAAGTGGGGGAAAAATTATAGTATGAAAAAAATTTTGAAAAATATAAAAGATATTAATAAGCCAATACTTTTCTTTCTCTCCATATAATGAAGGCGGGAGATATTTTTGTATAGAGAAGAAAACGACCAACACTATCAGAAAAAAAAATTCTCAAAAATCAATAGACATTTTTAGTAAATTAAAACTTGCTTCTTATAACACTAAAATTTACATAATGGATTATAAAACTGCATACCTAAGATTTCTTATAAAATTCTTATTAAAATTTTTGAGTTTTTGTTGAAAATTTGATGAATTATATTAAAATTTTCACAAAGTTTAAAGATTTAATTTATGCGGTTTTTGTTGTGCAACAAATTGTATTTTTATAAAAAATTTACAAATAACTAGTAATTCAAAAAGGCTCGATACTAGTCAAATAGAGCCTGTCGTATAATTAGGATAATCACTGTACCACTTAAGACATCATCCTTTGTTTTAATTCTATTTAGTTAAGCTAACGCCTGCTTTTCAAATTGATAGTGCAGATTATTTCCTGCCCACGAACTACGTTTCTTCAAAAAAAAAAAAATGATCAGCGCTGCCAGTCAATTTGTACAAATAATATTATACTCTGATAAATAAATTTAATTTTCATATCCTAAGCGCTTCTGTAAATTTAAAAAAATTTTGTTTGGTTATACAAAGATTGCCACTGAGCGGTAAAAGAGAAGCTATTGCCAACTAGGACTATGATTGAAGAACTGAAAAGATTGGCAGACAAAACAACGAACTAAATAGGAAATAGGAAAAAACTCCGAAACCCCAACAACAACTGAGTAAAACAATGCCAACGTGTACAAAACACCGAAGAATATAATTGAGACCAAAGTAGAAAAAGAAAATTTATGAAAAATTTGTTTGGACAGGGATAGAGTAAAGTAAAATGATACGTTTAAATAAATGACAAAATGTTAAGTAACAACAAAAGAAAATTTAACTGGAATTTTATATTGGAATTCTTGCATAATAAACAGCGTAGAAGATAACCCCAGCAAGACAATGCTATACAGGTGCACACGTACATACATATATACACGTAGGGTGAGTGAAGAGCGAGCCGTTCGTAAACACAAAAAAATAAATAAGGGAAAATATAGAAAAATGAAAGGAAAACGCAAAAAATCCAAAAAAAATTTATAAATAAATAAAAGAAAAAAATTCAACAATGTTGCAATTTTCAAAGCAAGCCGGATATTATTGTGAGAGTTGTAGTAGAAAATTGTGATAACAATTTCACTTTTTTTCATTACGTTATTAAATATATACATTTTGTTGACAAGTTTTTAGGTCACACATCAAAGTGATAAGAATGTTGAACAAAAAAAAAATTGGATTCAGATTTTATAAAAAACACCAAAAGTCAAAGCGGAGGAAGTAATTTCCACATCAGCCTCCTCTCCGAACTTTATCGGGCATCGAACGTGCCTACTCCGCGTAGCAAGGCAAGTGCGCTACTGTAACGCCAAGCTTAGTTATTTTTGCTTCCTAATTCTTTTACCTCCTTACTCTAATTAAGTATGAAGTATTATCTCAGGGCTCATTCCCAATAGCGCAAAATTAAATCCAAATTAGTTAAAAATTTAAATGTAATATTTTTTTGCTTGAAACGAGAATGTTACGAAAATATTTATAAAGAGGATTGCCACCTGCATAAAAAAATAAAATTATATTTAATCAATACATTTCAAACTATTCACACAGTTTGTAAAAATTGGACAAATTTAAAAAAATTTCATCAAGATTTATAATTTTTTAATCCGAACTTTTCGAAAACTTTCGAGTATGCCGTTGTGGTGGCTACAAATTTTTGTTGATTTTTGATAATTTATTTTGCTGATAGTGCTACGTCTTTTCTTCCATATTATGCATGAACAACATTTTCCTTCTAATGAAATAAAATGATGAATACATTTCACAAAAAAAAAAATTCAAAAATCAAAAAAAAAATTATAGCCACTCGAAGCAAAATTAAATGGGCTACAAAATGCCGCAAAGTTTTCAAAAAACTTGACCTAAAAATCTAGAAATTTTGGTAAATTTTTTTAATTTTGTTTTATTTATTTAAGACGTGCATGGTTTTTATTATTGAATTTTCAATATTTTTATAAAAATGTGTTAAATAGTGAATTATGTATATCTAAGAAATTAATTTCAAAATTTATAAAAATTGGACAACTTAAAAACAAGATTTCAACAAAATTGCTAACTTTTTAAACCGATCTTTTTAAAAAATGTCTAGTAAGCAGTTTGAGTGGCTAAACAGTTTTGTTGATTTTCGATAAAAAATTTTGTTATAGTAGATATTGCGTTTTTTCTTAGCATGGACACCGCCAGAAAAAAATTTATAAAAAATCAAAAAGAGTTCTTATCCACGTTTAGTTTACTAAAAACTGGAAATAAAAATTTTGAAATTGTGATGTTTTTTTATCCTTTTGATTTTTTGTAAATTTTCTAGATTGCTTGAAATGTCACCTTTCATGATTTTTATTATAGAATTTTCTGCATGTTTCGTAAAATTTAGTAGTATTTATTTAATGAATTTCAAAATTTATAAAAATTTGGCAAATTAAAGAAAATTGGCAAAAAAAAAACATTTAAACCGTATTTTTAGAAAACTTTTGGGTATGCAGTTTTGGTGGCAAAAAATTCTTGTTGATTTTTGATAATTTTTATTGCTGACGGTGTTGCGTCTTATCTTCTCATGAGTAACATGAACTGTTGTTTGGAATAAAATGCTGGAATCAAATGGAATTTTTCACCACTTGCAACTTAAATTTTATTAGGAAAATTAAAGGGGTTGGGGTGGCATTTTTTTAATTTTTGTTTTTTTTTTTTGTTTTTTTGTAAACTTTCTAGAAAGTGTGAAATTTTTACTTACATTTTTTGTGTCGTAGAATTTTTTATATTTTCATAAAAGTGTCTAAACGATGTGATCATATTTGATTAATGAATTTTAAAATTTATAAAAATTGAACACATCAAAAAAAATTGCCATCAATATTTCTAACTTTTTAAGCCGTATTTTTAGAAAACTTTCGGGCATGCAAGTATGGTGGTTAAATATCAACAGAATGTTTAGCTAAACTTTGAAATTTACATTTTGTTATATTAAAGCTGATTGAGCTACAAAACAATATACATAGATACGTGAAAATTTTCTAAAAATTTATAAATTTCTGTGAGATTTTTTTAATGCCTGTGATTTTTTTAATCAACGAGAAAGTTTGAAATTTTGATTAATTTTTTTATTAATAAATTCATTATAATTTTATAAGAAATAATTAAAATTAAATAAGGATAAAAAAAACCTATCAAAACTTGTTAATACATTTTATTATTATTTATATGTATAACTTCAGACGGAAATAACTCAGTACAGTTACATAAAATATCACAATGTCATAAACAAACATACATCCGATTTTAGTGGACAAGCATTCCAACTAAATTCTTGCCCAATATATGTATACAATTTTTTTGTTTCTACAAAGAACCCACTACAATTTTTCACTTGAATACTGATTATTATACGACAAACGTTAGGGCATCAATGTAAGTATCTTTGATGTCCGGCATATGAACATTTTGTCACACACACGCAAATAACCTCAAAACACACCAACCAAAATTGCTACTAGCATTTAGAAATAATACAAATTGGTCGACAGCATACATACCTATTACATACTTACAACGCACATATGCAAATGTAAAAAAATGTAGTGCGTATATGTGTGATTGCATTGTTTGGTTTATATTTGCAATTTTATTGCTGACAAATTGTCATTTTATGGTAGCACAGCTCAATGACTCAATATTTCACAACAAACAGCAACAAAAAGGGGGTGGTGTGTTTGCCATGTTGACGATATTTGTAGAATTTAGGAAATGATTGACCAGACGACTGTGGGCAAGTTTTTACAATGCTATTTGTACGTGGTTAGAAGATACAAAATAAGAAAAAAGGATGTACATAAATAAAGTAAAAAAAAAACTAAAAAATGTAGCATCTTCTTTATGATATCTCCTAAAGGGAGACAAAAAAACCCGTTGCTATTGTCATCAAACTGCCGTGAAGCCAATGACTACTTTTTGATTAAAAAAAAAAAAAAACAAGTTATAGCTAAGTGACGCCTTGGCGCCGAAAATGAGCGACAACTGGAGTGTGTAGTGGTGAAATGACGGTCGATGATTGGTCCGCCCAACTTCTCACAATGTAGCGGTTCTCATAGAGAGGCTAGTGAAGAGTCATCATCGGTTCCTGTGTCTCCTATTGGAGCATAGGGCCGCAAGTGTGAAGAGTGGGCATGTATGTATGCAATTACATTATTTACATATTATATGTGTGTCTGTTGAAACCCACTAACTAATTTTGAAACCATCTTAAGAGCCACGACTAGTGTGACTGACCGGAAAATGGCGCTTTTTGTTATGCATTGAATTTTTCCAAACCAGAAACAACATAGGGAAACCCAACCAAATATTCAAAAGCTTTGCTTATTTATTTTTCTTGATTTAATTTTAACTATTGTCTTTTTTAAGTAAAAAATATACATCCTTCTAAAACAAACACCGATTAAAAAAAAGTTTCATGCTTTGTTGAAATGGAGGCAAAAATTAAAGAAATTTTACCCTAGTTTGTAAAATTTTTAATTACGCAGTTTTATGGCCCATTTAATTTTAGTGTAATAAAGTGTAAATTTTAAGTGTTTCAACAAATTGCCGTTGATGTTTGAAAAATTGTTTACTGACGGAGTTTATTTCATGGTTTATTCCGAGCATGCATTTTTATGGACGAATTCGAGGAGAAGTGTCCCTATTTTTTCTCTAAATCACGACACTTTCTTACGATTTTTCAAACGAAAGAAAATCCTAATATATAATGATTTTTTTTGTGAATTGGAATTTTTTTATTACAAATAATCTTTTTCTTTTTTTTTTTTTGAGGTGTTTTCGATCACATATGATCACAATTTTACGGAGGCATATCAAAAAAATGTACCACTGAAAATTACTAGAAAAGCGTTGTGCCGTTTTGAAGCCAAAAAAAAAGCCAAACTCAAAAACCAATTTTTACTTATGAAAGATAAAATAACGGTAGCAAACTTAGTTTTACTTTCGATAAAAAATGTAACTTAAAAAAGTGACGAAAAAATGAATTAAAAAAAATTATTTTTTATTTTTGATAAAATGAAAATAAAGCTCATAAAATATTTATTATTTCTAAGCAAAAAATAAAAATTCACAAAAAAAACATTACTTCAGAGTGAAAAAATAATTCCCGAAAAACAAGTTATATTTTCGATCGAAACAAACTCGATATAAGGTTATTTTTTCTGAGCGAATAATAGAAGTGTGAAAATAGTTATTAATTTAAAAAAAAAACAAAATACAGGTTACGATCAAACATTTTGAGTAGTAACATATTTATATAGGACACGAAAACATATACCAAATTATTTGAAAGCTTTCATTTTTTTCATTAAAAATTTAAGAATAATTATTATTTTCGGCCTTTGCTCTAAATTATAGGATATATAAAATTTGAAACTACCTGCATTTATAGAAAAACGGAATAAAATAAATCATTTATTTTGGTTTCAAACTACATACTTGTGCTCTAAACTTTTTTTTGAAATCAGAACCTATTTTCTTGTGCGTGGAAGAATTAACAATGTTTGCAAAAATAAATAAAAATGTTGAGAATAATCTGTCACATTTGTTCAAAAGGAAGTTAAGTTCTGCCAAATTCTAATACAAATAATAACGAATTTGTTAAAACAAATCAACACACTTTCGCAGAAATTTCTGAGTTCCATCAAATCCGGTAGCTTTAGTTTGTTGGGATGCATTGTAATGGAAATGAGTGGTCTTATCAACATATAGCGCAGAAACACCCACACACTTACATTTGTTGGTACGAATCCCTCTTTATCTGCACACTTGTACAAATAGTAAATATGTGGCTAAAGATTTATTTCAGCCTAATATTCTACACTTGATTGCATTTGTTAGAGATATTGCCAAGCAATTTTAATGCGGTCGATTTACAGCTTTACTACTTATTTAGATTCAAATAGCGCACATGTGTATGAAGTTACCACGCCGTCAAATTTACTAGTTCCTAAATAGTTTACTACTAATTTTCTACTTACTAGCTAAACTACTTTGTCTCCTGTCCCTTTTCCATATAAGCAACTGATATTTCTATAATAGCAATATTGTACGAAATGTCAATTGTCAGCCTCAATTTTTGAACAGTTCAGAATTTGAGCTTTTAACATCGATAGCAATCAGGAGGCTCCGAACTTGGCTCTTTATGGGTTTCGTTTTTAATAATTTTTTTTTTAATTTTAAATATCTAATATCTATATCCGGCTCTTCACCACACAGCACTCAAACTGTCAATTATATTGCCTACAGCCTGAATGTATGCATAAAAAATAATAACAGTTTTGATATCTTTGTAATGTGTTGTTTAAGCGGAGGCAGTCCTTTCACGATACCAGTGTCGTTATGGATGAACAGCGCGGCATTTGGGTTTCTATTTTAGCTTTGCAAACTGGTGTGACTTTCCCCCTTCAACATAATTTATAGAACTAGAATATTTGATGACTACTTAGATTGGCTTTTCACTGCAGTGTACCATTGCGTATGGATGTGTGTGACTGCTTGGGTGACCTAAGTATTAGCCTATCATTTTGGCTATGTGCCGAGAAGCAACATTTGGCTGCCACAACTTCCTTTTAGATTTACTACTCTTTTTTTGTCGCCCATTTTATTTTATCAACATTCAGTCTATGTACGATTTTGCTATAAAGCGGATTACTTCAGTTTAGCCTTTGAGGGCACTAATTTTACTTCCTTTTGCATGTCAAAGGTTTTGAATTGCAAATTATTGCTATAAAGTAAGCATACAGCCAGACTAATCCAAAATGAGTATCCGGTGGACAAATTTAATAGTAAACGTTTTTTCCCTCACGGCACTGATGATTTCGCCGATATTGTTGGCAATTTACCATTTGAAAAAGTTACTATTTCCATTTTTTATACAATCGTTTTTTGAACGCACATATTTTGCATTTAGATCTTCGGTTTGAATTAAATAATTTTATTTGGGAATCTGTGTAGTTTTTGATTAATTACACACCTTCATTAATAATAATGAATACGACAGACGATATCTGTTAGAAAACTAATTTGCTTAAGATATTAAATTAAGAGAAAAAATTAACAGCTAAAATTTTTAAAATAAATTACTTCACGAAATACCATTTTTTAATAAAATACTTCTAAAAGCCGTTTATTTGTAAAAAAAATCAATCTATATTTTGTAATTTTTAATTTTAGATCATAAATAGGCGTCATTTTTCGCATAAAAAACGGAAAAATCAAAACAACGATTGCTTCGATCACTTAAAACTTGTGTGAAATCCAAATTCAAAAAAAAAAAAAAATTTAAATTCTTAAATTCTGAATACAATTTTCAAAATTTTTTTTGTGCAATTTTATAGTCTCTTCAATTCGATTATAATTACATGCAAGTTTCAATTTTCAAAAAATGTTCATTGTTTTTCGATAATTTTTATTTTTTTTACGGCGTTGGTAATTTTTTTTCCATATAAAAAAATTAAATGAAGAAAAGGAGCAACACCTTCGCAAAAAAAATTATCAAAAATCAACGCTACTTTTTAAGTTTTCAAACTTAAAATTTATTAGACTGAAATGAGTGAACTGTAAAACTGCTAAGTTTTCCATAATGTCAGATTAAAAGGTTTGACATTTTTTTTGGTGATTTTTATTTAAATTTACACAAAGTTTAAAGCTTGGCCTTATATGATCTTTTCTGTATAAGTAGAACGAGCTGTGTTTTATTTAAAAATAAAATTTCTCGGAAATAATTTAAGCGTCGAAACTGGTCAATAAGCCCCTACCACCTATAATTTACTGGTTATGTTGTCTAAAATAGTAATAATAATATCCTCAAAATAAGATTTTCTCAAATTTAAATGCAAACAAAGATTATTTGGAATTTTTTTAAATCTTTCAAAAGAGAGTAACATTTTCAGTCACTTCAAATGCATTAAAAACTGAAGGTTAAAGGTTCGCATTTTGTTCTTTATATATATAGACAGTAAATATATAAATGCATCGAGCCCTTATCGCAAAAAAAAATGTCAACGACATTTAAAAAACATTTTTTGTTGATGCTCCTAAGCCATCAAGATACATTGCTGCCTCGAAATCAAAAACTTGTCGCTTACGTTTTCTTCTTGGTTAGCCTAAAGAAAGACTTTTCTTAATTGAAAAAAAGACAATCAAACGATAGAAAAATGGGCGTGAATTGGCGATAAAGAAGTATTTTTTTTTTTTTTTGGAAAACAGATTAAAGAAACCTTTACTTAATCGGCAGAAAATATCGCAGTTTGAAGCAAACATCAAGGCTTCTAAGCCAACAAAATTTTTGTTCGGACCTATTTTGTTTTTGTTTTTTTTTTTAGAATAGCGATCAACTTATCTGGGTACTATCAGGATTCACTCAAAAATATCCATCCAACTCTGCATGTCTTTGTAGTCACTAACTTCTAATTTATGTGTTTAGTTTTAGGCCACATTTCCAATCAAAAGTAATTACCCATGAATTTTTTCATTTAACTGCCTTTTAATTTTCATTGATTTTGATGCCAGCTTTATTTGAATGTTTAAAAATTTAAGTGAACCTTTAATTTATTTAAAAAAAATTGTCATACTTTCATAAAAAGTCATTAGTTCATTCAATAAAAATACACAAAAAAAATGCATTCAAATCAATTTTAATTAATACCATACAAAAAGTAGCACCCCTAATTCTTAGTTTTTTTTCATCTACTAAGCCGCAGAACTACATCATCTATGTTAGGTTACATAATATTAGCAAATGCAAATATACAAATTGACAAATGCGCTGCCAAATCAATATTCCTATTTGCTTGTTAAACAGAAAGCAAGCAAAAATTCATTAATTTATTCACCAATTCAGCATTGCGACCAACAGTGCGTATGATTAATTTTTGCGCAAACAGAGAGCAGACCAACCAGCCGGCATTTATGCTTGCTTGAAATTACTGTTAACAAACAAAAACAACAACAACAACAACAACAACAACGAAACAACAGCAATTCCGAGTGTGAATATTAATTCTGCATTTTCGCCGAAGAACGCTTGCTACTGCAATAAATAAACATTAAATTAATTTTAATTTTGCGCTTGAAAGGCGGCAATGCGGCGCACAAAAAAAAAAACAGATGGGCTAGCTGTTAAAGAAATCGCGTGTGTGTGTGCAAGTGTAAATGAATAAGCCAACAACTTACCAAAAAAAAAAAAACAAACAAAAAAAAAAAAGCGAAAAGGGTAAGCAACTGACACAGAACAGAAAATATGATATGATATTCAAAAAAAAAAAAAAAACCACTGTAAGGGAAGTCGGCGCCGTCGCGCTGGAAATGCATGAATTTCAGTTTTCTGTAATTAATTTGTAAATATTGCATTTAGTTCAAGTAGGACAAGCACATACTATTGTACATACTTTTTGGCAAATGATATGCTGTGTTTTTTTTCCAGCTGTTTTTGTTTGTTTGTTTTTTCTTTTATGCTTTGAGTGCATTTTTGAGTTGCAACGAAAGGCTAAAGTGCAGTAAAAACTAGATAGTTAAACTCAAATGAGAAATCGACGTATGCGCTTGTAAATTAATTAAAGTTCCCAACTTTGAAATTCTGAATTAAAAATTTCCATATATACATTTAAATAATTTTTTCACTCCAATGCCTGATTTTGTATTTTACGGATTATTGTCGGTTGAGTGCAAAAAATTTACTTATATTAAGTGTAATACGTCAGTTATATAATTTCGCAATTAAATGAAACTCATCGCAAATTTTAAGTGGGAAATTCGATGAGCTTTATCAAATACTCTGTTACGAAAACTCTGTTATCAAAACTGGTGGGTGTTTGGCCAGAAATTACTGAGTATGAATTATTTTATTAGTGAGTTGTCTGGATTGAAGACAAAAAGCTCTCCAATTCAGAAAATTTAGGAATGAATTAGCTAAAGAAATATTTAATAACTTCTTTTAGGGAAACCAAATTTTACTTTATTATATTTTTTCCAAAAATGAAAGTAAAAAAAAACCAAAGTGGCCAACCTGTTTGCAGTATCAACGGCAAAAGAATAATACTCATGAATTAAGATAACAGTTTTTCAATGCACGCTGTTTTTGAACATTTTTGAAAGTTTTTTTAAGAAACACGTTCATTAACTCAACCAAAATTTGCCTGATTTTTCACTTAAATTATTTATAATATAAGGTATTATTGGGAAGGTATTTTCTCAAACATTCGCATCCCACTTTTTGCTTCCGTTGATTTTGAGGATGCCCTTGATCAAATTTTTCTATATTTTTGCGCAGACCTTTTAAGCTTAAACTGTTTTATCATCTGAATGGAGTTTTGTTTTTCAAAAATATAAAATAAAAGTATTTTTATTTATGAAAAACTCCATTCTAGGAGGTATTTTAAAAAATATTCTGCTCGCGTAAGTCATTATATTTGTCCGATAAATTTTAGCTGAAGCCTTATAACATAATAAATTGTATAATACTAGTAGAAAACTCAGATTTTTCCAAGTTATTTGCAGCCCTATTTGTACTTATTTTTTAAAACCAACCATTTGTATCAAGCCTTCTTTAAACTAAAAAAAAAACTGTTTTTTCATATTTGGCACTACAGCTGTTAGTCGATTTGTGTCAAACCTAAAACACTTTGTTAAGTGTCTCTCTACTTTGCCAAATTACACCAGTTATTTAGTCACATTAGGTATAGACAGATTCTACTACGTGGTAGCCCTACCTTTCGTTGCCGAGTCGATGAATATTTTTAACTCGTACTGTCTGTGGTAAACTGTTTTAACTACTGCGCCTAAAACTATGCCACAAAAACTTGAAGCATTCTAATGATGACAATTGTCATTGTGCTCGTTATGGCCTCTGAGTGCGTGATATGAATGAAAGAAAATTAAAATTGTGCGTCATAGTTTAAAGCGTATTATTTAAGACAAGAGTAATGCAATGAGCCTTATGATTGACATTGGAATAGGTCGGCAAATTTTCTTTAATATTAGCTTGACTACTTGACTTGAATATGCCACGGTTTATATGTCAATTCAAGAGCCCACGACCATTAGAGATCAATCGACGCACACCATGGCAATATTAGCTGCGATCTGTATACTGCACACATTCCGTTTTCCTTCATATACAGTTAGATACTGTATCAATTGAAACACAGTATACATCGGCGCCGATACGGCAATAAATCTAGAACTCTACAATCTTTTCAGGCTATCAGGCTAAATCTTCTTATTTCAAATATTTTTAATTAGCTTATTTTACCTACGTTAATTTTTAACTATTTTATTACCTGAATTGTTTTGGAAAAGTTATCGATGACTTTATTTACATATTCACGCACACCAGAACTAAGTTCGAACTGAGTTCGAAATAGTTGTTTGCCACTAGAGCATGAAACGCCTAGGAAAAGTTAAAAATTTGGCAACTTTTAAACATCCGGACTGAGTTATAGATAGATAGAGGTTTTCTCTCTCATACAAGTGCACTTATTTACCGCCCTATGCTGATCAAAAAACTTATCCGCCTGACAGTTGTCACGATTACTGCGCCTAAAAGTATGTCGCAGAATATAACGTCATTAGATGGCTGGAACCCGTTTTTACCGTATAGTTTTAGGCGCAGTAAACCCGGCAACTGTTACATTGATGAATTTTCTCAGGTCATCAGCACGCGGGGGTTAAGTTTTAAGGCATAAGTGGCTTATTCCACAACGCCTGAAAACACTGGTGTGGAGTCCTAGATTAAAAGCTTTCTGCTTCTGTTTAATTAAGAGTGTCGTAAATTTGTAGCTTTTGTTTGAAAAAAGTCGTCGATTTAATTAGTTATATTTTGTTTATTTCTAATTTTTTTATTTATTGATCTTTTAATTTATTTGTATCATAACGCATCAGTAAATTCTATGCTTCCACTGGTATTTATGCAGCCGCCTCTATAAAATGAAAATCTAAAACATTTAGCCGGCAAGAAGTTTACTTATTTTCGTTAATAAATTGCAAATCAAGTTATAAGTTTACCATTTAGAATTTACTTAAAATATTCGTTGTATTCTTTTCTTTCAGAATTCAAGTGCCATAGGTAAGGTATCAAAAGAGATTGAGGCAAAAAGTTCGAGCACAGTCAACGAAGTTAAGGCAGATGCCAATAACTTTGGTTATTTACAAATTTCATTGAATTGTTGATTCGTTGATTTCGAAGATTGAAAGTTGTTGTAATAGCAAATCAGAGCACGGGACAGCATGACGACGATGCAAACGCCAACAAAACTTCCAACCCTGAAATAACAATACAATAAAATAAAAACAAAAAAAGAAATACAAGTACTTAAAGCAAACGAGAAAAGAAGGTAGGGGATAAGTGAGGAATGTGGTGGCGCGCTGTGGGTGGAAAGTTTGCACAATAAACGAAAGTTGGACAGCAAAGACGACAAGGAAACGCTGAGCTAACGAACACAACAGTAATGGATTTTTGTGCAGAGGAAAACTGAATTTCATTTTAGTTGGCGTTGCAGTTGTAGCTGTCGGCACTGGCAGCAAAATCAAATAATCAAAGCAACCACGAAGGCTGTAATAACAAGACAAGTAGGAGGATAGAAGCTGCACTTGCAGTAGTGGAAGAAGTACCACGCCTACGTTGCAACAACAATAGTGGCAACAATCATGGCAATCTTGACTGCTGGCGGGGCATTCAAAGATGTGAAGCGGCAAAGATCAAGGCATTAAATAGCCCCAAAGTAGTTGGATACACCAAATAGCCTCAAAAGAAGACAAAGACACTGGAAGCTAGAGAAAACGGCGGTGAAGTCAGAGACAACAAGAAAGCCTAGAAGTTCACAGCGATAGAAGCAGCGCAACAGGGACGCTTAGCACGACAAGCAAGCAACCAAAAGTCGAACTACAATCACTGCAAACAATTTGTGCAATTTTAGAGCAGCAATAACAACAGTAGCGACACGCGCGACTGCGAATTAAACACACAGCACGGCATAATGTGCGCGGAGACTATCGCGACGCATACAGAGTGCCACAAATGCACGAACGTACAATGTGATGTCAAAAATCAAAATAACAATGCCGTCGACTTTGACGAGGAAGCAGTTGAAGAACAAAGCCAAATCAAAGGAAATCAACATACACAACAAACAATCCTTCATCAATCGATGCTGGGGAGGCAAAAACGACCAAAACAACAGCAACAACAACAACAACCAGAGCAACAGCAAGGGAAGCAGCATGGAAGAAGGAGACAACAATGGAAGTCAACTTGTGGTACAAGCCACAATCGAGCAGGAATCAAGTGGAAAATTATAGCATCAACAATAATTTTGCTATTATGCCGCATAAGTGAGTACAATAAATATCCTTATATCTACAACTACAACTAAAGTGAATGAATGACAAGCGCCCATACACACACACACACACACATAATGGGTGAAAAAGAGAATATGTAGTTGTGTCAGAAGGATTAATAGCACAAGTTTACAAAATCTTTAAAATCTGCCCTTTGGCGTTTTTATTTAAAGTCTGATATAAAATGTTCCGTTGAACTCGAATATGAAATCAGAATAGAACAGTTTTTGAGATATTTTTTATTTATTAATTTTTTCTTTTTATTTCTGTAAAGCTTATACCATGTGCAGACCAAAGCTTAATTTTATTTTAATCGCAACTATTGTAATTATCTCACTAATCCACTTGATTTGGCAAGATTTGACCATACAAAAATGTGACATGAAAATCTCATCACCAAGTAGATCAGAATTTAATCCATATTTAATTATTCTATGCAACCCTGATTTGCGCAATCTGTTTGTGGAAAAAACTGTGAAACTGCCGTGAAAACAAAACAAACCAAGCGAATTCATATGAGGAGAATTCTAGTTCTATCTTCTGTCTTAGCTTTGCACGGTGAAAATGTCAAAATTGTTGGTTTTGTTTAAGTTTTCGCTTTCTATTTGGATTAACTCCGATTTGAGCTGAATAACTTTTGATTACAGTGAAGCAAGACCCTGCATTTGAAAATTGAAGCATCAACGTAGAAGTGAGCGAATTGAACGGCTGAGAAAGTAAAATTTCACTGGTAGTATTTTCATAGAATATTTTAACCCATTAGCTTCTATCTAACAGTATCGTTTTGAGGCTAATAGAGTGATCTCACAAAAAAAAAACAAAATTCGGGACCTCTTTAGAGTATTTAAATGCTCCCGAAAATTACTCTCCCATCTGTTCGCAAATCTGAAGAACGGTATGGCTATTTTTTTTAACTTTCTGCAATAGCTTCACATTGTTTTAGACATAGTCGAATCCCGATTGGTGGCGCCCTAGTAGAATTATAGACAAATGCTATATTTATGAACCAAAGCGTCACAGGCATAACACATTTTTGACCAAATCCACTTTTGTTTGCGGAAAATAAGTAATTTTGGTTTATAAAAATGTGATTTATAAACAAAGCAACTACAGCGCCACCTCTTAGCGTACTCCGAACGAAATATGACATTGAAGAAGCCGAGTTTTCTACAAACCAAACTTGACAAAGCGTGACAGAAGTTAATTGGACATATTTTTGATTTTTTTTAATTAATATTTTTTTTTTGAAAGCTAAATTTTTGAAAGCATTTTTCAATTGGACCAGCTCACGTAAGTCTTAAAGGTTTTTCCGAAATAATTTGTTCGAAATCTTGAAACACAATATATTTTATAATTTGCAATAGTTTAAAAACCTGCAATCATATATCTTTATTTTTTTCGATCAAGTTTGATGGCTATTTTTAAACATCAATTTTTAGAAGAAATTTGATCCATATTTTGTTATTTTTATTTTTTCGATCATAAAACATAAATTGTATTTTTTTATGTTGTTGGTATTGTTGTCATCGCTGACAAATGTTGGTAGCGTTTATTGTAATCGAAGACGTTAAAAAAATAAAAATCATAAAATAAATATATTGAACTGATTTAAAATAAAAAAATTTTCAAAAAAAAAATAAGTTCAGATCTGCATAGCACATGACCCAAAAAGTATATCGGTATATTCGAGTTTTGTTTTGGAAAAATTTAAATCTAAAAATTACGATCCAATTTGTTAAAAAAACACAAAATATCGTTCAAATTTGATGAAAGAAATTCTAATCGAATTGTAAGGATTAAGTCAAATTTTTTTTTTAATTATACCCGTTACGGTCTTTCAAATGTATGTTTTAGATTTAAATCAAATCGGGCTGTATGTACGGTTTTTATATATATCTCGACTCCAGCGCCACCTATTGGAATTATCGTTTGCCCTATGCATAATAGGCACCATGGCAAACACATCCTACGAATTTGAGCGCATACCACCAGACACACACAGCATTTTTATATACAAGAAAAGGAAGAAGATTAACGAAAAAAATTTACCATGAAGAACCTTACCAATATTGTAAAAAAATTATCATACCGCCGGTTTTGCGAAACACTGTTTGTATGAAGGTTTTTATGCCACCAATAGCATTTATGACATTTGTCATTTCTGTCACTTTTCATGCATACTGCATTCTTTACAAATCATTAATAATTTTTTAGTGACTCAAAAAAAAATTTGCGTATTACGCTCAAATAATTAATTATTTATATGTAAATATGTAGCGTTAAAATAGCGATCACATAATCCTTTATGAGTAAATGGCATACGACCGAGAGGGTTAAAGCAAAAACTTCAGTTTTACCTAATAAATTTTTGCAATCAACGAACCATTGCCTGGAAAATGCCAGTCACGTCACATCACTCACCAAGCGCTCAGTTACCTGTAACCCAAAGTGCTTGTGGGACGTGCTCCTATGTACTTACATTTTTGATAACTACTACCTTTCGGCTCACGGGATTACGCTCAACACCCTGTAAGGCAGTTGCAATTACTCATAGCGGTCGCTACGTGCCCCTATTTCATATTCATAAAATACGCAGATGACAAATGCACCTTGGCGAAAAAAAAAAAGATTGTTGTAAGCAAATAATAGAAAAATCAACCAGAACCAAATGTTTAACAACCATAAAAGCCAAAATGAAATGAAAACAAAACACAAAAAACAAAAGTAAGCAAACAACTTTGCGAACATAAATGTTAAGGCAAATAAATTACGACAATTTATAATTTTTGCCAGCTTTTCCTTTTCACATTTCGCCCGCAGCTTTTGCATTAAATCTTTTTCATATTCTACACTACTACATTCTACTCTTTTGTTTTTATTTTATGAACTCCTTTCGTGCTGCCTGGCTGTTTTCCATTACGCTTATTTATGACCGGGTATATTTTGCATTGTCTGCAATATCGTCAACAACAAAAGGTCACGTGCTCGCCATTCGAAAGGGTCGCCTCATGTCTCCGAGCTCATTCACTGCCCTAAGCGGAGATCTACATGTACAGATACAATTCAGCGGTGAAGATGTGGCGGCTGCCGTTGCAGTCGGTAATAGCGTTGAAGTGGCGTCTGATGAATTAGACACAACAACAGGAACAACAGCTAAGCACAGAACGGTAGCGACGACGACGACGACGACGGCAACGAGAACGAGAACGAGAACGACAAAGACAACGGCAACGGCAACGATGAATACATCACGCACGACAGCACCATTAGATGAGATGAGTTCACATGAAGTGGGTGGTGGATTGGGCGCAGTGGAGAATACCATTACAAGCACTTTGGTAATTAGTAAAATCATTGATGATTTTACGGATGCAACAGAGGCGTCGTCGGTGGGGAATGATACCGTTGCATATGTGTCGTCGCCTGTGGAGAGTGCAACACAGTTGAATGACAGTTTAATGGCCAGTTCGAGTGCGGAAGTAACAACGCCATCAACGTACAATGACACTGTCAAACAATCGATACCAATCCGAGTGTTACATCGCAAACGCAAAGAAATCGTGCAGAATATTCCCGTCTTCCCCGATCCACGAAACAATGTTACACAAATCTCGGTGCCCTGTCAGACGTTCACACGCGGTGGTCTCTATGAAATGCAAGTTGTAACCAATCTGAAGACCACCTCGCCAGTCGCTGCCGTTAATGGCAGCTCTCGTGAACCACCACCCACTATGACGACTACCACATTGATGCCCGTCGTCGATGAGCGTTTACGTCAAACGCTCGATGTGCGATGGCCCAGCGCTGATATACAAGTGACGCCGTTACGCTTACGCACCTACCCTGATCAGCCGGTGGAGGTGACTTTACGTTTTCCGGAAGTAAATTGTGAACGCGCTTGGCATGAAAGTAACTCGCTGGATTTGCCACAATTCTGGCTGGAACTCATCTACTGTGGCAAGCAACGTAGCTGCAATGAAGTGTTGCCACAAAATGTTAGCAAATCGAGTATTTTATATATGGAACAAGTGCGTGGCTATCCGAAATATAAGCTTTTGCATTTGGGCTGTGAACTCTTTGGCTTGGCGGGCAATTATGCTGTGCAGTTACGGCCGATGGTGCCGGCACCGAATGTACCCATTACGCGTCGCTTTCTCAGCGTTGACTGGAGTGATAAATTTGTTTTTAATGTTTATGCGCGTAGCATTTTCCCCTGTGACCCACACACGGGTATTGGTGTGCTATACGAATACCCGGCGTGTATACTCGAGCAGGGTGATCGTGTGCGCGTCTTTGCAAAATTACGCGCTGATGTGGCGTCATTGAAGCCACCCACTACGTTGCATTATGTGGCGGAACAACGTGTGGTGAAAAGTCATCATTCCCTCTACTTCAGCTGTGAGCTCTTCACGGAGAAATTTGTGGAATATTGCTTTGTGTACGTGAGTCAGGCCATCTCAGGTGCAGTAGCTGATGTGCGGATGGATTGCGTGCCCACGCTGCCAGTTAGTGGTAAGTAGTACCTCTTTCAAATCTGAAAATATATTTCAAATAATAAAACTTCTAAAATCCATTTCATCATTAAAAGCTTAGAGTAGAATAAATGAATTATCGTAAAAATTCTCCTGCAGTTGAATTCCAAAAGCCATATCAAAATCTGAATATCTTTTACGAATGGTGGTAACTTCTTGGCGGTGGATAAAAGAACGAGTTTACTGTTTGAATTTCGGTTGACCTTTCTACTAGGATCCAAAAACAATTATAGTACACAAATATCAACACGAAACGAAGATGTCAAAACAGTATAGGCAAAAGATGACAAAAATGGTTAGAGTTTGCCAGCCTGAGACCGCCAACCGCCTCAGTACGCATCTTGCTCTAAGTGTGCCCAGTCCTTTATTACCCTTTCGGATGTAGACGTGCTGAGACCACAGAAGGGTTTCTGTTCCGAGAATATGACGGATTATTCTTTTCTTGTCAGACCATCCACGTTTCCTACAAATTCGCAGGGGTCAGGCACCCAAGTTAGGTTAAGTTAGATTGATGTGATAGACCCTTCAAGTGACTCGCTTAGACTTATAGGAGGAGTCCATTGTGATAACACTTATTATTTGAACGATAAGAACAGAAGAAACGCTGCGTACCCAAAATTAGGTTTTACAAGCTGCTGATTTTCACCTTCGAAAGGTCTTCTGTCGTGTTAATTAAATGAGATCCGAGGTACTCATCTCAGGCTCGCATATTTAGGACAGCTGAGTAGAATGTATATGGATGATTCCATCCCGTCATCCTCCAGCCAGGTTGTCGTTTTGTTAACGTTTTTTCGAATGCCTACGCTCCACTACCGGCCAGAGGGTCTTTGCAAATTCTGACGTCTAGTAAACAATCAGTTGTCGTTTTGATTGCGGCTACCTCCATCTGAAAAAACCACAGCAGTCCTGAAGCCTAAATTTTTAGCTATCAAATTTTTCCGTCCAGCTTCGACTCATCCATGAAGAAGATCACCAGTCCCTGCCCCGAACGCCACGCCCTTCTTATTCCTCCCTTAGAGGGAGCGAGAGTTTAACGCCGACTTCTATCGTACGGAGTTCGGTATTTTTATAGAAAAATTTTTGATAGCAGAAATACACGCGTAGCATGGTCATTGCCTGTCGAGGGTCGGCCTCTATAAGAAAAATATAATTTATAATTTCTTAATTCGCCCTGTTCATTAAAGCACTCTAGTCATTCCCTCTCTCTCAAGCTAACTGGTGTAAATTAGAAACTCCAGGCCAAGCCCGATCTTTAATGCATCAGTGCTCCCTTTCTCCGCTACCAGCAATGGGCACCACAAAGAAACCTCTTTCTATCAACAGTAGTTAACCAATTACTCTTGAAACAAGGTTTTTAATTTAGAAATATGGAAAAACCGCAGTAGTCAAAGCGGTCGAAGTTATAGCTGGTATTTCGGTGATCACCGCATCTTCTCATCGGACTTCTTTCTAGACTTTACGGAAATTGAACCCATTTACTACGCGTCGCTCCGTTATGACAGCACCCACTCATTCCACTAACCACCCTTCGTATAGGGCCGTTTAGCGCACACATTACCGCGTTTTTATCGATAGCAATCATAAAGAATAATAATGCAATAAAAGATGAAAACAAGCGCATCATGCACATGTTTCACATTTTCCACAACTAATGCATATCTTTTATTTTCTTTTCTCACATCGCTGCTTCGCCACCTTCACTGGATTACTGTGTCAACTTATTTCTTATTTTCTATTTTTTACATCACTCCCATTGGATTGCTGTCTACTATCTACTACTCCTTGGCGCTGCTGGGCCACTCTAATCACATTGCGCGAATGAATGGAATATTCTGCAACGTCCGCCCATTGCAAACGATTCTCATAATCGTGTGGTAGACTCCGACACTGGCGGCTGGGGACCATGGAGCGAATGGACACCCTGCTCGACGAATTGTCTTGGCGGCACGCGTAATCGCTATCGATTTTGTGATTCACCACCACCGCGATATGGCGCTAAATTCTGTGAAGTAAGTATGAAATTTTTGAAGTGTAACTAAACAAGTGGCGTGTCAAGCCACAAACTGGCATAGACCAAGTGCTTGTTGTGAGCTCTTGTACTTACGTCGTTTATTTATCTATGGACTAGTAAATGCACCACATTACCGATTGCTCCTTACGATAATTTTATAAGATTATTCAAAACTGATATCTAAGCATAAGTATCTAAATATCAGAACAGAGTATTTACAACTGGTTCCTTGTCTGTTGGTGTAGTTATCATTTAAAGAGGTCGACTTGGATTTTTCAAGCCCGAAGGCATGTGCTGAAAATCGTACGACTTTAAATTGATATGGTTTGGAAACTCTTGATTCCTTTAAATTGCATCAATATATATAAGCAAAACTAAATTTAATTTTAAAAAATTCAATTAACAAAAAAATTATATAAATAATGTTTTCTTTTTAAATTTATATTTTTTCAAAATATAGTCGCTTGTTTAAAATATCATTGAGATGGATAGAAATTCATTTATGGCTCAAGAAAAAAAAACTATTAAAATAAATTGGCAAAAAATGTACTATATGTATAATAATTTTATGCTTAAAGGCTCAGTTAGTTTGATTGCAATTAAGTTTTAAAAATTAAAAAAAAAAATTATTAATATAAGTTCGGAATATAATCTAAAATTTTTTCCTACTTTTTTTAAATTTTTGCTTAAAAGCTTTTTTAGTTTCATTGTATTTAATTTTAACTTCAAAAAAAGGAAAACTTTATTAAAAAAAAATTGGTAAAATGATTTCTCATCTTTTCTACCTTGCCTCTTTTCCTTTGAAAATTATAACTGCGTTAGTATTATTTATAAAAATTTAATATAAAACTACATCAATTTAGACATTGAAAATTGAATTTAAAAAAAAAATCAATTCAATTAAACTTGCAAAAAATTTCTATTTTCGCTTAATTTTCCCTCTTTTCGTTTGGATTTCATAACTACGACAATATTATTTATAAAAATGCAATTGTTTGTTTGAAAGGTCATTTAAGATTGGGCAAAAAATTTATATATACATATGTATATACATATATATATATATGTACATATTTTTCAATTTTCCCTCCTTTTTAACACAGTGATAGTGTTATTTATCAAAACATAATTTTTTGCTTAAAAGCTCATTTAGTTTGATAGCAATTAATTGTTACATAATAGAAATATAAACAAATATTATTTTAAAAAAAAGTTCGCAAAATAATTTATAATTTTTCTTACATTTTTAAATGTTTGCTTAAAAGTTTGTTTAGTTGCATTGCATTTAATTTTAACTTCAAAAAAAGATAAACTTTAAAAAAAACTTGGTAAAATAATTTCTCATTCTCTAACTTTGCCTCGTTTCCTTTGAAATTTATAACTGCGATAGCATTATTTACAAAAATATGTATTTTTGGTTAAAAGCTGAATTTCTTCCGCCTATTAACTTTTGCCTAAAAACTGTTTTAAAATAAATTGGCAAAAAATCTATAATTTTTCTTCATTCCTCCTCATTTCCGTTAGACATCATAAATGCCGCCTTGTTATTTATAGAAATGTTTTTTTTTTTGCTTAAATCCTGTACTAAATTTTCCTCAAAAAAAAATATTAAACTAAATTCGCAAGCAATTTTTAAATTTAAAATATTTGTTTAAAGCTCATTTAGTTTCATTGTAAATACTTTTAACTTCAAACAAAGAAAAAACTTATCAAATTAAGTTTGCAAAATAGTTTCTAATTTTTTTTATTTTTCCCTCGATTGCATTATTTATAAAAATATAATTGTTTGCTTATAAGCTGATTTTTTTAGGTCGCTATTACTTTTTGTCTAAAAAAAAAATTACCACAATAAATTGTCAAAATTTGCCGAAGCCATTCGGGACTGTTTAGGAATCCATTCAGAATCAGACGAGTCAATTGTGAACCACTCGTGAAAAACTCTGGATCGATTGAAAAATAAATATGATTGCAGTTTTCCATCTTCGTCTCTTCAAGTGGTTAGCAATCCAAAGTAGTTTGGACTATACCCAAAGGCAATCATAGGAACGTATATTGTTATTATTTTTTTTAATCTACCACAACTCCAATTTTATACGATAAATATCATTGGGATTTCAAAGAACAACATCTGCAACAAAATAAAATAATTTGGTTAATAGATTTCGCAACTCAACTTTCATTATTCAAGAAAGTCAACTAAATAAGCTTTCTTTCCACTTAATTATAAGTGGCTATCTACGTTTAGACAAGAGAAAAATGAGCTCGCACAGAACGAAGAAAAAAAAACTTTACAGAAACGTTTTACTCCGTAGTTAATTACACGCTGAAACTTTGCTTACATGCATCCGCTTGATGCCATTTTCTAAGTGGGGGCGCTGTACCGACAACAACAACACCGCTCTATTCATATTTAAAATAGTTATTAAAATGGCGTACAACAAAACACTTTCGCCATAAGCGGATAACAGAAAATGAGAACGTAGTACAGGATTGGCCTCTCTACATTAAGAAAGTTAGTAATCATAAGGATTATAAATTCCGTTGAAAGTAACTACAACAGCGATAGAAGTTTATCAGAAAACAAAAAAAAGAAGAAAAACTTTTGGTTTTGTTTATTTTAGTGAAAAAATGGGAAAAACATCTGGATTGAAGATAAGCACTTATTAAACGAACGAAAAATGGGAAATGAAATGACGTTTACAAAATATTTACAATATTTTTGTAGAAAACACCATTAATTGTATGTGGTTTTTTATTCATTTTAAAGAAACTTTTACTCAATCGGCAGAAAATGTCACAATTTGTAGGAAAAACTTCATCAAAATAAGAAAAATTTTACTAACACTCTTTAGTTTTTTTCAGTGTATAGAAATAGATTCAAAAAACAAATAATCGATAAAGCCAAGACAATCGGCTGCGATAAGACTATGACTTCTAGCTTGGGACTATGATATTTACGGTACACAAAGTTATTAACCTTTCAAAGCAGATTGTTGCGAATGCACTACCTGAAATTAGCTTCTTTGGAAAGGTTGCATCTGAGTCGGGAAATAAAATATAAAAAGCTATCACATCGGGGTGATTTTGACGAATCAAGGCATTTCACTTGGAAATCGCAAACATGCCCACGCTACCGCGATTTTTTAGGGTTGCATTCACCTCCAGATCTGTTGGAGGAGCGTTATGAGCCTGTTGGGCGATCAGTTCTTGCCAGCCCTTCAAATCGCACAGCGTCATAAGGCTATGGATATTGCGCGTCGCTGGCTTGTCGCGCTTTATATGGGATGCTTACGCGTAGGGTACATTCCCGCGGGCAGGAGACAGGTCATGGTAGTATTTATACCAAAGGTGGATACAAGTCTTCATAATACATCTTAGAATTTCAATCAGCGGCTCAGCCTTTATCTTGAAAACGCCTGAAAGGCTGATTGAGCTGTATATTAAACAAGGGATTCCGCCGGAGAGGTTACCGAGGGGGTCGTCAACAATCTGTTACCAGAGCAGTAGTGAAGACCCTGGACGGGCTGGGAGCCGAATACGACCTTATAAAGTCTCATCTACCGCCTGTTGACTGTCGATCACTGTTGTCGAACTCGCAGTGCTATCAAGATATCCCATACGCGGATAACTTGATGCTCATTGTCAGACTAGGAAGTACAAGATTCCTAGAGTTCACTTGCCGGTCGTTACTATCGGATAGGGTTAAATATCTGAGTTTTATACTTGATAAAAAACTCTCTTGGAAACTGAATTTTGAGGAATATTATGTGATATTGGATATAATCTAACCTCGAATAATGATGATTTGGGAATATTACAAAGCTTTGACTTAATTCTAGCTACAACAGACCATTGCGTATCTTTCATGGCTCCCAAAGGTTACTTTGGTACCGTCATTCTTTCTAGAGAAGATTTTGCGGGGTGCAATACGCGGAGATGACGAATATTTTCACAGATGGATCGAAGCTTGGTGGAGTTTACAGCCAAAAAATAATTTTGAAAAAATCATTTCAAACGCATGTGATTTCTGTTCCAATAAGGTTTGTTTTGTACTGGCGGAAAGAAGTTAGAATTTCCTGCGCCAATTTTTGGTACGTTCACAAAAAGCTTTAAAATTTCAAATTCGCTTAAGTTTTCTGTCTCAAAAAAAAAAACAATTACAACCTGTATCATTTTGTCTAATTTTTATCAACTTTGTTTGTGTTTTACTCAAAAAAAAATAGTTTCATTTTCTATGCCGAAAATTCCGCAAAACGCACAATTTAACCCTCGGGAAGCAGGATACTCGCTTAAGTTAGCAAGCAATTTTTTTTTTAACCAACCCCTTCTCAAAATCCCGGTTGCGCCGCTATTTAGACGTGTATGGTTTTATGGTTTTGTTCATGGACAACAGCTTTGATGCGGCGGCACCGAAGGGTCTACTTGTTAAATTTTTTCCCTTTCGCTTATCTTTTGTTTGCTTCTGTTATTTACACCACCCGCACAGAGTTGCATTTGGCTTTATGCGGAAATTATAGTTTCACGCCTGGCCAGCAGACCAAAAGTCCAATGCATTGGTGAGCATACTGAGCATACAGCGGAGGAGCCATATCAAAGCTCTGCGACGTGGAGTATCCTATAGGAGCTGCGTGGCAGTGGAGCGTGCAAAGAGCGGATGAGTTGTAGGACTTTCGGCTGGGTATGAAAGACCTGTCATAGGGCGAATTGTAGGACAACACTATTTGTTTGAAGATTTTACTTTTGTTGTTGTTCTCATTTTTGATCTTCTCGTTGTTGCAGCCTTTTGTTCACATTCATGATGCCGTGTGTGGTTTACTTTGTTGTTGTTATGAGTGTGTGCCGTGCCTGTATCCGTACGTGCGTGGATAGTTTATGTGCCTTTAGGGAAGGTGTCAGCGTTCCAACACTTGAACTAGATTGTGTTGGGAATTTACGGCACGTCATTTTATTATTACATATTTTCCTCTTTTTTTTTGTTGGTTTGTTTGTCTAGCTGTTTACGCCAGCACTAACATTTGCGACAGAGCACCAGTACCAGCGCGAACGCCATCAACACTGCCACTGGCCCTGCCTCCTCCGACAAAGTCCTCTATATAGTTGTTTTATTATTTGCCATAAAGTATGAGTTTTAGGCGCGCGGGCAACCACATATGTAAATATGTAATACTTGGGTGTATGTGTATGTGTATGTGTGTGGTTTAATAAACAATAACAACAATGTAAGTGGAAGACAACATCTTTGTTACAGTTTTGAGTGTCTCAACGGCGCAACCCTACGCTCATAAGCGGGTGTTGCTGAATGTTTGGCATCATAATACATAATGTACATAGTTGAGTAAGTGTGGGTGCTCGTATGATAGCATTGTTCGCACTTGTAACGATATTTGAAATTATTACGACAAAAAGCTGCGTAAAAGTTTCTTAGTGCAGAGCCATGTTCGCGTAGATCAGAGTAGCGCCGAGAGGTTGTAGTTAAAACTTTTAAGTGGCTTTGATATAAATTTTGGCATGGCAGGACAAGCAAAAGCAGGATATTACAATGTTTCAATACTATTCAAACTTAGACTAAACAAATGTGTCGGTTTGAAAGGAAATATGCAACGGAGTAGAGTCGATTGGAGAAATATTCCAAAAAACAAAAAAAAAAAACAAAAAAGAACCAAAAAGAGAGTGTGCTCGCAGTATTAAAATACTATTTGGATAAGAAGTGATCGACGCGTTTAAAACACATATTTAGAATAAGCGAGCAGATTGAGCGAAGGCTGATGTACGCTGAGCAATTCACGCCGGATTGAGAACACAGAGCAGGGACGCATGTGCAGTGAATGGCACCACGCAGGGGTTAGTTTCTCTGAAAATCAAAACGCTTACTTATGCCGATTATGTAGCGATACTGGTATCGGGCCAGTTTCCTTCGATTATTAGAGAAGTCATGAAACGAGCGCTCCGGTTGGTGGATTCCTGTGGCGTGGAACACAAGAAAACAGGCCTGTTGCTTCTTACAAAGAAAACCAAATTGTCTAATTTCACCAAACCAAAGTTTCGAGGGCCCGAACTGAGTCAGTCAAATAAAGTGAAATATCTTGGTGTTATTCTGGATCCTAAACTTAATTCGAGACTGAATATCGAATATCGAAAGGGGTGCCAGGAAAATCTCATTGGCTATTTATGCAACTAAAAGAATATTAGGCAATAGATGGGGAGGCGTCCACCATTAGAGAGCTTAACTGTCTTTACGGACAGGTCGAAGATAGAATGCGTGATCGCATCGGAAATTATCCTTCCGCCTGTGCCGGACCATCTAAGCGTTTTTCAAACCGAAACGTTTGCAATAAAGGAAGCAGTAAGGTGCACAAAGCAAAATGCACCCGCGAGTTCGGTATTCTCAGAAAGCCAAACGGCTATACAGGCACTGTCCCCTACCTCTGTGGATGGGTGTAGAAGAGAGCTGGCCTCGATTTATGACACGTTTGCGATTACCCTAATATGTGTACCGGGGCATACGGTCATTTACAGTGATGAAATAGTGGGCATGGGTGCCTCGCTCAGAGAGTTCAGTAAGTGCCTAGCTCTCGCTGGGGCAGTCGATTTCAATATGAGTTTTGCATCTCTTAACATTGATACCTGGCCAGAGGTGTTTCGTAGGTGCGTTTCACTACCCATCTTTCGTTCCAGCATCACACGCAGTAATAACTGTGAGCAAATGTTCAGGAATGCCGCTATATCCTGATACTCAAACTACGTGAATGGCAACTTTCGCAGCTAATTTGTCGAGTCTTTCAACGTTCGACCGCTACTCCACTATACCGCTGATTGGCGGTCAGAGTAAAAACTAATCATCTGATCCTGTTTGCCATAGGGCGACCTCCTTTTTAGCTTTTAGTTCAGCATGGAGAGCGCTATAATAGTCGAAAGCCGTAGACTGGTGTTAAGTAAGAGACTTAAGTATACCCTATAGTATACCCTATTTCTAAGTTCGAGCGGTCTATTCATTCGCATCTGTCTGGAATTTTTGTTGCAAATTTGTTATCGAAGCAGAATACTGGGCTCGCTTCGTCCAGTTACCGTAAAGTGTCTGGAATGGAATTTAAAATTTTCGAGTGAGGAAACCTTAGGAGGCATAGAATTGGATGGATCGGGCAACTGTTGTATTATGTGCTGTCCTAGCCGGCTCCCTGTCAAGCATTAACTCGACGTATTGGGCTTAGTTGGAAAGTGTAAACCTCTCATAGCCATAGTAAGTTACAATATCTTAGAAGCAGAAATGGTCGCTATCTGAAGAGCTGCTATAACATCAGCTTACTCCAAGGCATAGTAACACCACCTTACATGAATTCGCCTTGGCACTTCAAGGCGTAATTGGCATGTCATGAAATTATGCAAAATGTGCGCACAAAATATTTCGCTCGTGTGCTGATATGTAGAACAAAATGCCGGCACATTAGCAACCCTTTGTTATTGTGATTGTCATAATGTTGCATATATACGAGGAAAATGCTGAAACAACATTTTGTTGCCCTCTACAAACGCAGCAATATTGGTCTTACAGAACTACGCTCACAAAATTGCAACGCTTCTTGATTGTTTTCTCTTGGTTTACGTAAAGTCATTTGCTTATGCGAGCAAGCCGTCGGTATTGCTGCAACAAGTGGTTGAAAATTTGACATACGGAGTATAGCGCCTTGCCACACGCGAACCAACATGTTTTGTTTGCTTCAACGGTTGCCTCGTGTGTAGTCAACATAAGAATCAATATTCGAATGCCAACTTGTTGCAAGGTTACTAAGTAACAATGTCATACGTTTGTTTGTTCAATAAATGAAAACAGATTTTTGAGTGAAAATATTTGCCAAAGAAACCTTGGACTAGTTGCGACGCAGACATTCAGTAGATACAATAATATTACAAATTAATTACTCAATTCAAATAATTTACGATATTTCCAAATTTTACACACCTACATATTAATTGCTTGCAAATCTCGAAGTAGCCACAAATTTTAGACCACTTTCGTTCACAAAATGCCGCCCAAGAAAGGCAAAGGCAAAAAGGGCAAAAAAGAAGTGAAGAAAGATCCAAATAAACTGAACAATGTGGATCGCGTATTCTGCGAACTTACCATAGCCGACCTCAATCAAAAGCTTGCACGCCTACGCACTCATCTCGCATCTTTGGATGACAACAATGTAAATCTCAAAGAGAAATTGCGCGAAATCGAGGAAGACCACACCGATGTGGCGGCACATTTGGAACGCACGCTCGGCGAACGCAACGAAACGATTCACGAGCTGGAAGAGCGACTCACCGAAATTATCAAAATTCGTGAACTAGAGAATGCACAATCTGCGGAAAAAATAAGAGAGCTCGAAGCTAAATACAAATCCATGCACGACCAACTGACTTCGGAAATAAAGCTGCTCAACGGTAAGCTGAACTCGCTCGATGAATTTCGCGTACAACGTGACGTGCTGCTCGCGAAATTCGACAATCAAGAGACGGAATTGAAGGAGAAAGAACGCCAGTATGTAGACATGGTGTATACAATGGAACAGAAAGCTGTGGTGGAGAAGGATGCACTGAAGAAGGAGGTGGAAACAAAACTGCTGCAAGTATCTGAAGACTTCACACGTTCCAGCGAGATACGCAACGCTGGCTATACGCGTCGTCTGATACGCGAGAACATTGCGCTGCAGAAAGAGATCGATATATTGGTGTTGTCGCAAATCAAAATGCAACAACAATTCAACGATCAAGTTACACGCCACAAAGAAATGGCCGAACAGTATGCGTCGATGGATCAGCTAAAGAAGCAGCTGATACGCAATTCTCAGAATAAGATCAAAATCATCGAGAAGCTCACCGAGAATTATGAGAAACTCAAGGAGAAGTATGTGGAAGTGGCGAAGTATCGCAAATTGTACGACACCGCCGTGAAGCGTGACATATGCGAACGCTTCAACTTCAAAGACATGTCGAAAAAGATCCGCCATCTGGAACAGCGCATCGAGGAGCTGAAGATGGAGAAGACTCGCTTCATAGCCTTACATCAACAGCATGAAACGGAAATACAACGCTTACGTGATATCATCATACAGATCAAGAGCACCGTGCAATCTGCAATTGATGTCATGCACAGGCCATGCGCTAAGGAAGGCGCCAAAGAGACCGCCAAGGGTGATGTAAAGGAAAGCGTTTCCCAAGACGCAATGCGACAATTGCGACGTCATGATCTACTCACCGAGTTGATGGAAATTGTTAGTAGCCATTCGGATAAGCTGCCGCCCACACCATCTGCGGTATCCATATCACTTTCCAGCTCAAGCGTCTATCGACCCGGAAAAATGGGTTTATTGCCGCGCAATGAATCCTCATTGATGGAGATTTTCAAGCGTGGCGCACACAGAGCCGCTTCCACAGATGTTGTCGCTGCCGAATATCAAATACAAGAGGTTGAGAGTAAGATTATACCAAAAGCACGTGAAGTAGGCGGCCAGAATTTATTCGATGTAGAAATGGGTTCCACTTTGTATGTATCATCGTCGCACGAGGCAATTGAAACTGTAGTGCCGGCCGAAGATGAGCAGGTTGAAGGTGAAGACGAGGGTGAGTCCAGTAGCGCCGACTATGGTTCCTCGGCTACGCGTGCCACGACCAATGTGTCAATGCCAGGCGGTGGCGCCGAGACACCGGCAACCGGCGAACAGCTTTCATTGAGAACATCGCGACGATCGGAAGTAGGCTCACGACATGGCACCGAATCAGAATCACGAATCATGTACGATGTGGAATATGATGAAGGCGATGAGGAATTTTCGATTAATTTATTTTATTGAACATTTTTTAAATATATGTATATACTTTGTACAAATAGACTTTGCAAATATAATATTTAGCTAATTTGTAAAAAGTAACTGTTTTCATAAGCTGGGAGTTTTAAAATCCGTTTGCCCAAAGTAACGCTACATAGGTAAAATTCTGTATGTCCCCCCTTCAGCTGTGTTAAAATACTTTCAAATATTATTTCTTTCTTTCCACCTACCATATCATCTAAATTTGTATTTTTCCTTTTTTTATTACACAGGGTCCCTCTGTGCAGACCGAAAAATGCGGCAAAGCCATTGCCGATACTTGGGATTGTATTTATGAGAGCAGTGGCACAACTTTTACAACCGCCAATCGCACCGAAGTCAGTCAGGAGATAGGGCCCGGCTGTCGTTGTGGTTGCATTGTACACTTGGGTTCGTCGAAACCGAAGCGGATACTGGCCGGTGCCACACAAAGTTGTCCGGGACGTTCATTTTGGCTCATACAGGTAAGTGGTGTGCATGACTACAAAATGGCTTAAAAGGGTTAATGGGTTGTATTATTTTTTTGGCATACTATGTATTGGCTCAATTGAAAGAGCAAACATATCCATTATTTATGGAATACGATTTCATTCAAGTGGCTGCCCACTGTAGCGTATTATTCCGGGTTTCTAAGACCTTAGCGATGGTTTCTTGCAAAGAAAAATCGGCCAATCATATCACTGTTAAACATAACAGCACTAAACTGTCACTCTCTGAGGATGCCGTAGTTTCTCGAAGATCTCATGTAGGTTTTTCAATCACAAGATCGAGGTAGTTTTGCTCGCTAGCCGCCGGGATGAAAATGAGCTTTGTCAGACTAGATGATCGAGCAAACTCGGTATACATTTCGTTTGTATTGCAAAAATTTTTCAAAATGCTAAAAAGTGATAGCTGCTATTTCAAATATCACCACATCTTCTCATCATACTTCTTTATTTCTACACTTTACGAAGGTTTGAACCAAGGTTCACGGATTTCTAGTCCAACATTCAACGGCTGGACTCTTATACCTATCTCCAAAATTGATAAATTATTACTTTCTCATTATATTACTTAATAAAAAAAAACTAAATATAAGGCCAAAAATAATGTTTTACTTGCAAAACAAGAACGTGTGTCGTTTCTGTCTCGAAGAACAGAAATTTGTATTTGTTTTTTTTTTTTACAAATTTGTAGAAAAATTTTAAAAATAAAAAAAAAAGGAGTTGGAAAAAATAAATAAACTGCACTAGAATGGATAATTGCGTATTATAAAATGTCATGCGATCTTCACAAATTTATATAGGGCGCCCCCCAAGGCAAATCCATACAAGGTGGTGTTATAAATACAACTACAAAATTCCTATGTATTTTGTTTTTGTTTCTGCGTAAGAGTTGTCAAAATTTAAATACATTTTGTGTTTGCTTTTAGGGCTGCTCTTATGCCATCACCTTCTATAAATTCGCCTTGAGGGTTTCGACCCGAAAGGATTTTGTCACGTTGCCGCCGTCGATTCTTAGAGGTTATCCCGATATTATTCATGCCTGTAATTTTCCAATTTGATGCCAATATCCCACGCTCATCGCTTTATTTTGATATCTTGGTCGGAGTCTAGTGGCATCAAAAGTTTTGGAAATGATTTTTTCCAGTAGCGGGCGCCCCGCGACCAGCACGGACCAACCTGCGGGTCATTTCTTCACTAAAAAACTCATCTGCTAAAAATCATCAACCGACGAGGGTCCCCCTTAGACTATAAAAATCTATGTCCATTAATTTATGTTATACAACATAAATCCACACATTAGTACTAAGCGCAAATTCAGGAGCTAGTCGCATCCCTCACACTTTTTCCAATACATTCACATACCAATGGTGATTAAAGTACTTGCATATAAATTTTTAAATAATCAATTTTATATGATGATCCCATGCAACGAAATATGCACTTCCCTTACCCCCCATCCCACCCCAGTAACACAATTCACCACCAGCAGCAATTTACTTAATTAAAAAGCATAATCGTTCACTTTGCTGCCATTTCACTTTTTTTGCCATTTCCTTTATTTGCACGACTGCAATAATCGAGCAATTCACTCAGACTTGTTTACATTTTTGTTTGTATGTATGCATATCGCGTACATTTTTTAAATGTGTATTAACTCAAAATTTGTCATTTGTGCTATCACATACCATAACTATTCGCTGTTCATAATTTGAAATTTGTGTTGAAAGTAAAATTTTTGTTGTTGTAATTTTCTGCAAAAAAAAAACAACAATTATGTAAAAGTATCTGCTTTCATAAAAGTAGCATATTATTAACACTAGACTGCTTACTGTTGTATTTTTGTTTTTCGTTTACTGAAATATAAAACATTTTGACTTACCATACATTCGAAGTACGTGCGCAATAAGTGCAATCGCATATTTTAATGTTCATATAAAGAGTAACGATTATAATTTGTATGGTTATTTCGAAAGCAAATGGTGCATGTTAAAATTATAGCACCACTATATATTGACACGTTTTGACTAGTTTTCTTTATTTAAAATTTATTATTTCTTTAATAAAAATTTGGTCCATTCTACAACAAGTACTCCGTAAATCGATGTGTAAAACTTTTTGCAAACATTACATAAGACTTAGATTAAAGTCTTCAATTTGGGTATGCAGTTTTATAGCCCAATCAATTCGGTTATAAGAAAGTGCAAGTCTCAAGTCGCTACATATTACCGTTGATTTTTGACAATTTTTTCTTTGCCGACGCCATTCCGGGGTTTTCCCCATATAAAAAAATCATAGCATGCGTTATATGGTCGAATTTGCGGAGAAGCATCAGGAAAAAAAATTGCCAAAAATCAACTTCAATATGTAGCTACCTGATACTTACACTTTATTACACTAAAATTAAATTTTCTATAAAACTGCATTCACAAATTTTTTCAAAAAAATTCTAATTAAAAGTTTTAAAATGTAGTGTAAAATTTGTTGAATTTTTCCCCCCATATAAGCGAAGTTTGTCACTTGGATGCTAACGGTGTTTGTTGTAGAATGAACTATAGTTAAAAAAAAAACAAATAATTTAAATTAAATACAGAAAAATAAATAGTAAAAAAATCCGGGCATATATGGCTGAATTTGTGGAAATGTGTCGCAAAAAAGAAATTTACAAAATCAACCGTAATTTGTAGCTACATCAAACTTGCACTTTATTATATTAAAAACTAGCTGACCCGGCGAACATTGCTCCGCCTTAGAAGCAATAAATGAGCAGATTCTTGATTTTAAGAGTTTAAATTTTTTATTAGGATAATAAATATAAGTAAGTACCAAAAATCAATTATTGTAATGATTCTTTATTGGCCATGTATTTTAGTGCATAGGCTGCACTCTTCAGTGAAGCACCTTGTGATAGACGATATTTTTAGTTTTATTACTATGTGCAAGAACAAATAACGCAGCTGGTCTTCCGACCCTTGAACATGCCGCATATATTTGACCATGGGAAAAACATGGATTTTCTATATTTCGACCACAATTTTTCAAGGATTGGCCTTGTGATTTGTTAATGGTCATGGCGAATGCAAGACGGATCGGAAATTGAAGTCGTTTAAACTCAAACGGCATGTCGGTTGGGATCATCGGGATCCTCGGAATGAGAACTTCCTCACCTTCAAATTTTCCTTTGAGTATCGTCGCGTAAATCACATTGTTCATCAATTTACTTACCCCCAAACGCGTTCCGTTGCACAGTTTACAGTTCACCTTTAGTCGTAAATTATGCGGTGGTAAGCCAGGCACATCCAAGGAGTTTAAACATTCAATTGGATAGTTGGTGGCATCATCTGCATTTGTTGCACAGTCAATAGATTTGAACGAATGTAGTGTACTAATGACCTCATTCTGAATTATGTAGTAGCAATGAGTGCAATGGCTCAGGTGGGGGAGTCAATAATGGCAATTTCACTTTCCCATTAAGGCAGCACAATCTTGGCGTTTCTCCGGAAAACTTCAATACTCGCAAACCACATCCATTGGCCCAATGCGAACGCTAGTATGCAAGCAGTAATCAGTGCTGCAATCATATCGAAACGCTGCTCGATTCAAATCAGTACTTGATAAATTTCTCCTTGTGCGTCGAAAATTATCAAGATGTTGATCTCTTAGGTTTGCTCGATGATTTATCATAGCCAACCGAGCCTTTGCACGGACTGCCTCGCTTTGCTCTTGTGATTGAGAAGCACGAAGTCGAGCCATACTAAAGCGGCGCTCTTCACGTGCAATTTCTTGTACTTCTTCAGTCCTTTCATTCGCAACGTTTTGCATCCTAGTTGCATTACGGCTTTTTCGGGGAAGATTTGATCGTCTTGGACGCGGCATTTTAATGATAATAATATCGGCACAATATTTATAGACACTCGAAACAAACACAAAAACCGGTAAACTTCAAAATTTCTAACTGTCAATTTTTCACCCAACAAAATTCGTAAAAGTAAACAAAATACATGTTAATATTGGCAATTCACACCAATTACATGGATATTGCCCTTCTCCGCTAGATGTCACTACAATTTACATCGATATTACCTTTCGCCGCCGGAGTACATGTAAATTTTAGTTTTCATACAAAAAAGCAAAAGCAAAATATATGAAGAGCGAAGAAAAAAATCAAATTTACCGTTTTTTTTGTCGTCCCACGGTAACGGGATAAAAAGTACCTTATAACCTGCCCCTGCTTCTAAGCTACCTCCCCACCAATTTTCAGCCAAATCGGTTCAGCCGTTCTTGAGTTATAAGTGGTGTAACTAACACGACTTTCTTTTATATATATAGATTAATAAGCTATAAAACTGTATACACACAAATTTTCCAAAAAATTCCAATTAAAAATTGTATAATCTAGTATCAAATTTGTTAAAAACTTTTCCCAAAAACTTGGATTTCACTGGTGTTTATTGCAGAATGAGCTATATTTCTATAAAAAAAAAACAATAACTAAAATTAAATAAAGAAGAATAAATCATAAAAACTGGTGAATATATGGTTGTGCTATAGTTATGGCATCCACTGTATATGTAAGTATTGATTGTGGTGATGAAAAAATAAACGAGCTACGAATGTGTCAATTCGAGTGTCTCAATTGGCCATTTAATCCATTCGCTTTCACATATCGAAGAAATGATATTGGATACTTCAATTACCAAACATTATTGACGTTCATAATCAAGTAGGTAAATAGTTACCCAACTGGAAATTAGCCGCATTACATTTTAATGAAAATACAATACATTCAATGCGTTATACGAAATAGCAGTAGCAGTTTAAATAGTTTTGTTTTGATTTCTAGAATATTTTGCTATACGACTTCTTGATATAATATCGACTCATAGATATTGTCATTGTGGGCAAAAAACGACGCTGATCTTAAGAGTACTAAAAAAAATTTCTGAATTAATGAAAAATAACTGTAAAAAAATGAAAGTGGGAAATAAATTGACGCTATAGAAATATTGACTACTTTTGTAGAAAAAATATCATTTTTTAAGTAGGATTTTATTAATTTTGATAGAACCTTGACGCCATCGAAGGAGATTTCATGCTGGCTGCAGTTATTTATTGGGAAATATTTGGAACAAACTTATTAAGCACCTTAACAAATCGATCAAAATTAGATCCAAACTCAGAGAAAAAGTTCTAGATACATCAGATATGCACATTATGCAAAAATTATAGAATACAAGATTGGGCCTTCCATGAACCGTTAGTCCACTCTTTGTTTCTCGCGCAAATTTGTAGTATGTATGTTTTTTATTCAACGCTTGTCTCTTATTCAACGAACGAGTTGCTACTTTACAAAAAAAAAATTACTCCCTACCAGAAACTACATTAGAAATTACAAGAAAGTTACACGAAAACTAGTTTTTAAGCTCTATCAGATTGAAACTTCGAACTATGTGTTTTCTCATATTTGTGCTTTTGCGATGCACTTTAAGTGCTCTATCGTTATATTGGTGTTTTCTCATATGCAGCGTTTTTAGCTCGTTTCCTTCTTGTCTACATTCAACCAATATTCTTATGCGTTGCCTTATGCCAACCCCCTTCCCACACATACCCACATCTAATTTTGAAGTAGTTGCTCACATTTTCCGCCACTTCAACGTTGAGGTTAAACTTTCATTTCTGCCTCTTGAGTTCACCGGAATATTGGTTTTTGAACGAGTTCGTGCGCCACTTTTCCAACTCCATTCGTTCGAGAGTTACTGGTTTTTTTCTTGTTTTTTTTTTTTGTTTTTTAGCTTTAACATTTTTTCCTTTGATCTGTTATTTCGCTTCATGCACACTAAAACCAACTCAAATTGACGACTAAATTTCGCTTTAGCGCGACTGTGCATGTTTTATATTCGAACGAATTCGTTGATTCTCTTTGGTTTAAGCGCTTATGGTGCGCTCGCTGCCCGCGGTCGTCGTCAGAATTTCATGTGTTGCTGTTGCTGTTGTTGATATTTTTATTGCTATTTTAGCTTAATTGCAATGCGTTAAAATTTCGCTTTTCCAAGCAATCAGTGTTGGATTTTTAACTATTTGCCCGTACGGTGCACTTACAAAACCGATATGTGCAAGTGTAGCTAGATATGCGCATACTATGGGTGCTTGTGTTGTGCAAACTGAAAAAAAAATGAAAGAGATCAAACAACCTATATGCGCTTCATTCATACGCAAACCAAAAATAGCGAAAAATTGTTCGGTTATACAACTGAGTGGAGCTTCAAATTGGATTAGCTGCTGATATCTGCGTTCACTGTAATTGCTTTAGGCTACGGTTACACTTGTTGCGTAGCAATACACAATTTCAGTTGTGAGTTGAGTGCATGCGAAATATGTCTTTGTATTCATTGATTCCATTTGTCAGCGCCATTCTTGGTTTACATCCAAAGTTTTACTACCCCGCCATTGCAACTCTGCTACCCATATTTATAGAGTATGGTATTTTGCTTCTCAATTGTTGCTATATTGTCAACTCGGCAAAGAGAGGATTAACGGTTCGTGAGAGCGCAAGCTTGGTTTCTATCATTTGTGCTGTTACAGCTATCTCATATTCTTAATATTTCAATGTTCGTTTGACAAAAATAAATTCATAGAATTACTTTGCCTTTGTCTTTCTTGAACTAAATTCTTTCGATAGCTGGTGCTGGAGTCGATGTGACTCGTAGACGGGAAATGGGTTTCTTACGTAACGGAAATATGTTGGCCAAAATTTAAGTATTTAGAAGATGCTATAATCGAAATATTCTTAAAACCTCCTCTGCTTAAGGCTACAATAATAATAAATTCATAATTTTAAAATTGCATGTGGGTATATAAATTATAAAAAATTCAATTAAGGAACTAACTAATTTCTATTGAATTAAAAGGGATATAAAACTGTGTACCAGAAAAAAAGTATGCAAAAAAATATTTGTGAAAAAAATATTTTAAATTGTACTTTGGTTTTTTTTCGAGTTTCCCCAATTACCTTAACATTTTTTGCAAAGTTAAATTTTTAATTTTATTTATTGAATGAGCTAAAATAAATTATATAAAAAAAAATTAATTGCAAAAAATTAGACTGTAAAAGATATATTGCAACAGTTCCTATCCACAAAAGTAAAGACCGTACTAAAACTAGCATTTCAGTTGTTTGAATCTGATGTTTGTGTTGTAAAGTTTTCAAAATGTCATATAAAATTCATTTTTCTACTTTGTCAATTAGTGTATGAATTTATTTGAAACTTAGCGAAACGTATTAAAAATTTGCCAAAGATACTTTTTGGCCCTAACCAAAATCTATTGAGACAAAAAAGATTATCGACCAAGCCTAGTGAATACACCATTCCATAGGTGTATGGATTTAAACTCACCATAGAATGGAGGTTATTTCGCAATAATGGTAAATTGTGGGTGAAATAAGTGCGTAGATGACAGCGTGAAGATAAATTTAAAGATATGTAGTATTTATGTTTGTACTACAAGTATGGAACAGAATAGTAGTGCCGCAAAATGCCCTGCCGAAAATTGAACTACTTTAAAAGCTATTTAAAAAGTTATTTTTACCAAATGAAAATTGGTGAAATGTTTCCTTTTTTCTTAGAAGTAGAGAGCAGGGCAAATATCCGACTCGGCAATTGTTTTCAGCTGCTTTTATATCCAACTATTTGATCGCTTTTCTGTACATTTATGGGGAAATAATATCGGAGCGTCTGTGGTTTTGCGGGCCAAATGCAGGGCAATAATAGAGAAGTTTTTTTGCATTTTAACTACAATCTTTTGGATGTATTGTATTCGCTGATGGTTTTTTCTACAAGCATTGTTAGCAAAATAATTATTTAATTTTTTTTTATATTTTCTATACACTAGAATTTTTTCAAATTATTTCCTTAAGTTCTATAGCAATTTAGCATTAAATAATTGAAGAACTGAACACCCGCACTACTCGTATCTGCCTTTTTTCGACACGGTCGATAGCATGCGGTGAATTCTCAAATATTTACTCAAATGCCTCTGTGTGTGTAAGTTTGTCTATATTATCAATACTTGTGAAGCAGCATAAGGCAAGTGATGAAAATGATTGAACACAGTTGCTGCATGTGTATTGCTCTACTGGGTGAAAGTTCATGCGAAAGTTTAAGAGTGCAATGACATGAATGCCAATAATCAACCACATAAAATTGGTGATGAGTAGCCAGTACGATAAAGGAGTGTAATGGTCTGCCGGAAGTTCTTTTTTCGATCGAAAGCGAGTGGCTCGTGTTCGATTCATAACCGATTATTATTATTTGTAAGCGAGGCTTTCTATATACCCAAATACATACAACCAGAAGATCTTTTAATGACAAATTTTATTATCGATTACATTATATAGCTCGATGTTTGACCAAGCTCCACTTACAATTTCAAAAAAGTGAAAAAAATGGTGCACCTATATATCTCAACGAAATGAAAGGTTACAATATGTATAGTAAAATTTCACGGGAAATATTTTAACCTATTAGCGTTCAGTATTATTCATTATTAGAGTATTAAATTTTCTAAAAAAAATTATTTTGCCTAAAATTTCACGAATATTCATAGGCAAAATCTAAACGTCCATTGAAAATAAAAGAAAAATATTTGGGAATGTACAACATTTACATATTTTTGCTCTCCTTTAATTAACATTAATATTGCAGAACTGTTATCTAATTTATGTACGAAATGACTTTTTATTTTATTTCATGTAGAATTTGATTTTGATCGCGCACAGATTTCATCTGAGAAAACCCTTAGTGAAATTTTCCGGCAAATAATTTCTTAGAAAATTTTCATCGTCTAGCGACTTTTCAAATTAAGTTTTTATAGTGTTCTTGAAGTAAGGATCAAAATTACACTTTTAGTTGGGTGTTAATGGGTTAAGATGTTCTACGAAAATATTTACCGTAAAATTTTACTGTATATATTACATTTCACTCAGACCTGTTTTTTAACTATTTTTCCATGTTTGAAAACAACTTAAGCGGGAGATGAAAAATTTAGTAGGTCACAAAAAAAAAACGTAACTAACTTTTGCAAATCCATCGAGTGTTTTATAACTGGATAGATTTACCTATTTTCAGAAAATCTTTGAAAATTTCACGGCGTGTTAGTCGAAGAAAACATGCAAAATATTCTTAAAGGAAATTCTGTACAAGTTCATGTCAATCCTTCAGAAGAGCCATAACAGAATTCGAAACACATTGTGAAAACTTTTTTCCAAAAATATACAAATTTTGATATAACAAAAAAATTAAATTTCAATTTTTTTTTTTTTTTTTTTTTTAAATAACAATTTGGCTTCTGACAACAAAAAATTTATTAATCAACAATTTTTAACATTAACTTCAAAATTTTAATGGAAAATTTTTAACAGTTCATAAAATACATAACGCACCTAAAATCTCAATATTAGCACAGTTTAAATAAGCAAAGTATATTATTAGCTAAACAAATTGAAACCCTACACACATCTCCAATTCCCTCTATGTTTTCGTTAAAACTTAGTGAAATTCGCAGAATTGGCATACTCGCCACGCTCTACAATGTTACAAGCAATATGTAGAGCTGCTAAAGACAGGAAATGATATTTTTAATATGAGATTTTCATTTCGACATCGCTGCCAGTGTTGTGCCGCCTTAAGGTATGCTACTTTATTGAACTTCGTGGCGTCATTGCACTGGCTCAGCACTCTTTGTGTGTGTGTGTGTGTGTGTGTGTATATAATTTGTACTATACGTATGTATGGGTGACATTCAGCGTGGGGTAGATTTGTTGATTGCTTTAGGGAAATATAGAAGTTGATTTTAAGTAGAATGCTCAAGTGAGCGGAAAAAATGTCGCTGCAAACAAAAAAAAAGGGAAATTGCGAAGTTATTTTAGTGCGACATACATACATTTCGTTTTTGCTCCTTCTTCTCAAATTCCTGCCTTTTTTTTTGCTCGCTGAAAATGTGCTTATTTCTTTTCCGATGACAGCAAGCTTGCCGGCAGACGACCCTGTTGACAGCGCGACACAAAATTAGTGAGCGTCAACAAAGCAAATCTGTTTCCCATCATTGCGCCACAGAGCAGTAGGTCTTTCGTAAATTGCTGCGCGTTTTTTTTTTGTATTCCGCATCACTTCGCGATGTTTCATTTTAGCGTACTCTTTAGGTCCAAAAGCCAATTCCGCTGCTAGTCTGTGCAGTTGGTGATCTTACTTTTGTGAGTATATGTGTACCCTGTTTTAGTTTTCCTTTCATTTCAATTTTCGGCTTGATGCGGTGTAAATATGAAACGTTGTTGAGTATTTGTTCAAAAATTTAAATTTAAAAAAATTGCAAGAATTTGTGTTTTCTGCCACTATCTTTTCGAGTTGGTTATGAAAAAAAATCAGCAAACAAATATTTACTTTCAATCACATATGTGAATGTTTTTGCGTAACTCTATGCCCCCTGTTTTTCTTTTCACTGTGGCTTGCTATTTTTTTGCAATTTTTTTGTTAATTTTTTATAAAACATTATTTCGTTATATAGCAAAAAAAATTTATGTCAGAATTTCAGTTTTTTTTTTAAATTTTCTGAAAATTCAAGTAAATTTTGTCGAAATTTAAACACCTTATTTTAAATTTTTGAATAACTTTACGGTATGTAAAACTTAAAATTTTGTACAAAATTTATAAAATTGAACAAAATTCCAATTTTTTTAGTCCAAATTTTTAAAAAATATTTTGGGTGTACAGTTTTGTGGGAAAATATGTAGTTCTTTTTGACAATTTTTTTAAATGAAAAAAAAGTTTCAAACATTTTTCAAAAACCTACTGGAATTTTTAGCCACTTCATTTATGTATGAACTACACAATTGTGAACACAAATTTTTTTACAAACTCTTATTAAAAAATTTGAAATTTTATGAAAATTTGTTGAATTTTAAAAATAAATTTTTTACAAAGTTGGAAAATCGGATAATAATCACCTTCACCTTATATAGAAGGTAAATTTAAAAAAAAATGTGATTTTATTAAATCTATTCCAATATGGTACAAAGGATAACATTAACGAAAGAAACATTTATAAACATTTTGAAAAATAGGCGTGGTACCGCCCACTGAAACCACGAAGTCACTTTTCTTATTTTTTAAACTACATACATTTGAGAGTAGTTGGTAAAACTTTGCATCGAAACTACCAAAATTTAAACTAGAGACGTGAAATTCAAAACTAGCTCAATTTTCAATGTATGCCGAAAATGTATGTGGCAAAAATTCAAAACAGTTGTAGTTAACGACCATATTTGCTGGGATCTACACTTTTGCAATTTTTTTATTATAGCGACAACAGCAGCAGCACCAATGGCAATGCCCTTGCTTCTAACACGTTTTAATAGCTAAGAATGTATTGGTATTAGGGTGGTACAAAAAACAAATCTTGGCGCTACACTTGGCCAAAAAAAACGCGTGTTTTTTTTTTATTTTTTATTTAATATCTATCTATGAAAATTTCCATTGAATTCCCATGGGCATTGTGCACGTACTTGAAAAATTGGAAGAAGGTACAGTTAATCTGACAACTTTTTGCAAAAGTGAATATACAACAAAAATTATTATTTTTTTTAAATGATGATAATGGGATTACAATATATTCGATCAAATTTAGTCGTTGTTTTGTGATTTCTATTTACTATTTCTCAATCACGTTAGATTTAATTTTTTTGACCAAATATAATAATTTTTCTAGGACCTCAGTTTTTCCGATTATATTGAATCGATAAAAAATCGTTTTTCTTGGATTTAAAATTTTTCGATCAGAATAGACGCAAAAAAAATTTTTCGGAGATGACAATAATAGAAACCACGACAATACAATTTACGCTTTCAAAAAGAAAAAATATAAATCACAAAATATCGATAAACTATGCTCGAGCAACTTTAAATTTAAGAATGACGATTATTTTTTAGCGGAAAAATAAAAATCAAAAAATTAAAAATAATCGAAAAAAAAATTACAAAAATAACGATTTTTCAATGATTTAAAACAAAAAGTATTCTAAATGAAAATAAGAACAAATTTGCATAGCATATATTAGAGGTTTATTTTGAACGAATTCTATTTATACAAAACAACGGCGTGTGTTTTTTGAAAAAATAAAAATTTAGAGGAGCAACAAAAATCTAATTTTTATTTGTACCACCCTAATTCACCTATATGTCCAAATGCTCCCCTTTTTCACACTCCAATCGCTATTTTATCACTCTCTATGGAAGAACCAAAAACGCGTTGGTAGTTATAAAAAACTTATATTTTATGACATAGCGCGCGAATTGACTGGACGCAATAATCCTGGACAGTCACAGCACATTTTTTCACTTATAAGTCATTGTCATATTCGACAGCATTAATTTAGTTTTATCGCTGTCTGAATTAACACAATAAATGAATTAATGAATGCTTGGATACGACAAACAATTACAAAAAAAAACAGACAGACTCACAGCCGTACGTGTGGGGAGAGCGTTAATGGTAATCGAGATTTTCCGGCACTTGTAGAGCTTCTTGTTTTTAAAAAAATAAATTCCTGTATTTAAAGCACATTTTTATTCCTAATCTGAATGCTGATAAGAAAAAATATTACAACTCAACTGCCGGCTCTGTTAATGATGGCGGAAAGGTTCGCTCCCTAAGGTAGCGCCTTAAGTTTTATTTTGTCCCAGTTGCCTTCACAGCCGCATTGAAAAAATTAGCACAACGGAATTTTTTTTGTCTCAAATTATACAATTGTATAAACATACACGCACATTTATTTATTTTAAATAGCCAGCTTAAGGCTTCAGTTTATACAATACAACTCGTTTACTAGACAAACCAAAACATTTATGACAGTGTTGAGGTTCTTTTTTTTGACATAAAGCCTTTCGCAACCTCTATAAACAAAACAAGTAACCCGAGGTGTTGTCAGAAAGGCCACTTGTTGATAACACAAATTTCGGTTTAACCACATTTTATATGTATGTCAAATTGGTTTTTATAGCGTACAATGTTTTTTTTTTGTTTTTTTTTTTGTGTGCAGGGCCATGTCATGTAACTACTTATATTTTCTTTACTGCTATTTTATGTAAGCCTTGCGGGCAGCAATAAATTAACCTTTTTCTATATTTCTCTAACTATTTTTTTGAGAAACTTTTTTCTTGCCGCCGACATGTGTGCGGTGTTGTGTGAAAGGTTTGCGCAACACTTCATCATAACTCCTTAAACCTGCCAACTTTGCATTTCCCTCGTTAGCTTGTTCCCCCCCCCCCCCTCCCTACCCTAAGTAAGAAACTTATTTGCAAGGATTATTAGTTTGTGTGGCTTGTTATGCGCTGCATAAGTTTAGTATGCGAAACTTTAGCTAACTATGGAAAATGTTCGAAAAACTATACGCAAATATTGCACACATGTTTTTAGAGTAAAGAACTTGGCAACTTGTTGTGTAACATTTTGCTGGTAAACAATTAAGCGTCATCAATACTTGGTAAAATTTTTTATGAAATGTTATTGCAATATTTTTACTTACATATATAATAGAGATTTATGGTGCTGGTGTGTGTGTGTGGGTGTGTGTATGAAGTGTGGTGATAAATCTTCTGAGTGAAATATGTGCGCTAAATACATATGTATATTACGAAAACTGACAACATATATGAACATGACGGTGGATTGAATAATGGAGTATAGAAATATTTAACAAATAAATGTTAGCTTTTTCCTAAACATAGCTGAAGCCGGTTTGGCAAACACATATAATAAAACTGTAAAATAAAATCTATTGTAATTATTTTTTTCACTTTCATATTTTATTCTATTGAATTATTTTACGAGCATGGACAAAACAGCACGCAATTTTGTAGCGGCATGGAACATATCTGTCTAATATTACTCATACGCCTGGCGATGCCATTAAAAACCGAGAATTTCTTTATAGTTATATTGAATAAAATATTTTTAGTATATATGTTTAAAATCAACAATATATATATATGTATATATTGCTTATCATAACTATACGACAGGGACTTATTGCCAAATTTCGTCATTTACTTATATAATTCACTTCTAATGAACTTTAAGTTAATTTTTTTTATTAAAATACAGTACCAAATATGAAATTTTTAATTACAAGTTTTAGAAAAATTTTGCCCGGCGAATTTAGACAGGCTCAAACATCGTGTTATTTAAATTTTATTTTTATTTTTTTTTTTTGCGAACGGTGTTGCTCATTTCCTCCATATAACGAATGCACGAATTGTTTTAATATGGAAGAAAATTATCAACACTATCAGCAACTAAAGAAACCTATCAAAAGTCATTCGAAATTTTTTAAAAATTATAGCTTGCATTTTTCTATAAAAACAATTTAATAGGCTATAAAACTGCGTGCTCAGAAATATTTTAAAAACTCCGGGGAACGAAAATTATCGTTATTTTGGTTTCTTCGAATCAAAAATTCATTGGCAAGAATGGGATCAAAACAAACCTCGATACAATATACTATACAAATCTGACTCTATTTTTATTTAGAAGATTTTTTTTGTTTTAAACCATTATTTATTTTTCGATTTTTATTTTTTCGATTGTGACAAAATTTTTTGATTTTTAATTTTTTGGATATTATTTTAACAAAGAAAAAATCATTGTTCTTGTACTTACAAATTTTCGATCGCAATAAAAAAATTGTCGGTGACGGCATTAAAATGTGTTATGATAGTAAAAAATATCACGAAATATGTGTAAAATATGATCGAAAAATTTTTAATCCAAGAAAAAGATTATTTTTTTTCGAAAAAATAAAAAGCGAAAAATATCGAGCACACTTCTTCAAAAAAATAAAAAATAAAATAACGATTAAACAATTAAAATCTTAGAATAACGATTATTTTCGTTCGGAAAATAAAAAACACAAAGTAGCGACAGAGTCTTTTCTTTCTTTTTAAAAAAAAAATTATAACCGGTTCGGTCCCTAAAAAATTCTTATGAAAAATTTGAAATTTTCTTGATAATTTCTTCACTTTTATTGAAATTTGCACAAAGTTTGAAGGTTTAATTTATAAGGCTTTTTTTTGTATTTAGAATGACTTTATTATTAAAAACCGAAAATTTGAAAGTAACAAAAATAAGATCGAAAAAAGTATCTGTCATGATAACTTTATATTCTAAAAAAAAAAAAACAAAAAAAAACCAATAGCCCCATCTACTCATCAGACTTCTTTATGTACGAGTTATGATTATGAAAAAATTAATTCACAAAAATATGACACGCAACTGTACAAAGAAGAAGGCTGAATGAATTTTTCCTTTCCTTCTTCGGTACGGTTTCTCATTTCACGAGTGTCTTTCTCGGCAGTCGCCTTAAGGACCTGAGCTTTTGTGCTTTCCGCATAATTTTACCCAGTGTCCAAATACTCAATTTTGAAATACGACTTGTTTTTGTATATAAAACAAACCACGATAAAACAAATAACCGAACAATCATGGTAAAAATATTTTTTGCCAAAAAACAAAAATCTTTTCGAAAATTGATTAAAGACAAATGATAAGCTCTGTTCATTTTAGCCAAAGTGGTTTGCGCGTGACTATCATTCCGAAAACCAAATGATGATTTTTTTTTTATTTATCTCTTTTTTTCAACTATCTCTCGTTTTTTTACGCAATTAACTTAAAATTTTGTTGCAAATTCGTAAGAAGGAGGAATTTTTGCTCACTTACACCCACCATCGCATACAAATGATGTGTATTTTCCTAAAATGGGTCATTTTGAGAAAGGAGGCACCTTATTGTAACGAAGAAAATATTACACTACAAGAGGGGTCTGAAATTAATATTTTAGCCTCAATGGGTTAAAAAATGCCTTATCTTAGATTTGGGAATATATTTTCAAATCTCTACCACAAAAAAAAAACAAATCACAATATAATAAGCTAGCAAAATTCTCTACGAATTGCGAGGCAATCCCTGTTTCTAAACTAAAGTATGGCGGCAGGCCCGTCGCGAGGACGGCGGGGGCCCCTGTAATTTGAAGAGCAAACAAAAAAAAAGAACAAAAAAAAAAAAAAAAAAAGGTCATCTCCGAAATAAAAAAGAACAAGACGCGTCTATAAATGTCGGCATTTGCCTGAAAGAGAAAACTACAGAAAAAACTCTCGCACGCAGAGCTTAGACACAATTGCCAAGACCCTCCCAGTCTCGATTACGTCATTACGACATTTAGCGCTGCTGCTCACACGCAAATTTTTGATGACCTTTTGTCAGGGCTACGGCCCTGTATGGTGGAAAACAATAGTGCGCGATTAATACATTTAAAGCTTTTACTTTTGAATGCCAACCTCATTTTTATTTCACGCGTATGCCCATTTTTATCCATTTCGGCACATTGCTCGATAGATAGCCCTATATAGCGAATCAAGCGATTGAGTTTTATAAAAAAAAAAATTGTATGTTCGATATTCTTCGAAATTGACCAATCGATTTGCCATTGAGATCGGGCGATTTAACACCTCTGGATTTGTCTTTTATGTGAACAAATTGTGAATATTGAGCATTTTGGAAGACAAAATTGTGCGAACCATTACCGAGATATGGTCTCCATTGCTTGAAAAAATAGTCGGAAATTGGTCCTGCGTGCATGGCATGTTTTAGCTGGAGTGAAAATAAAAGGCACACAATTTTCTTTTTAATGAAATCAATTTGCAGTTTGAAGTTGTGTATTTCAATATTTTAAGTCAATTTAAAGATCTGCATCTCTAAAAAACATGCATCCCTTATAAGCTATACTTTCTGGCTGCAATAAATAAATAAATGCTTCTAGCACATTTAGAAAATCTACTACACAAACATGCTTGCATTCTAGAAATAATTCATAATTATTTTGCGCAACTAAATTCCACACTTAAACTTTGAAATGCTTAAACAAAACATGACGTGCTGGTAAAACCTCAGCTTTACAAGAAATGTCGATTTTCTAGTGGGTGAAAAAAACAACATTTATATTGTGCTTGTGCCGTAAGTAAGTCGTTTGTAATTGTGGCAAACTTGTATCCTGTAATATCTGCTATTTATTACAAGTATGTATTTGCATTGTAAGCTTAGTATTTTTTTTTTTGCTGCTGTTTTTAGCGTCAGAGTTTGGCATCTAAACAGCAGTCTGTCTGCGTGCAATTTAAGGAATAAATTGCCATGAAACAACTACAATATATTTTCTAGAAAGGAATTAAGAACAATAATAAATTATGTACTATAACTTCAAGTGCACAGCCAAACAGCCAAATGCACATCCGGTAACTTTTAATAGGAGTACATAGTAGAGTTACATGATATGCTCATGGATACCATACTAAATCACATAACTTACTACATATGTATGTACAATATATGCACCTAGCTGCGATGTCAGGTATAAATATGAAATGTGCATAGCATTTTTTACAAAAGTGACTGATAGCCTTTTGAGAAAATTTTCAAAACTATGCTCAGCTAACTTGGTGCCTACTAATCAAAAGTCGATCCGAAAAAGAAAAAAAAAATAAGTTGCTGCTTGATGTTATCGCGAAAGCTATCACTCATGTTGTAATTAATTTAGTCAACAAAAAATCAATAATGGAGTTATCACTTTTATACCTAACACCATGGATATAAAGATATATGTGTGTATGTACATTAGGGTGCGTCACCAAAAAAATTCGCGGGTTTTCCATCACGCAATTTATTTCCAAACACGCAACTTTTTATGTTTCAAGACTTTCGCCAAAATATTTCGTCAAAATATTAAAATTAACTAAAATTTATTAGTTTTTATAAAAAAACATAGCCCAAAATTTTTTTTCAAAAACATCATCTCAGATAATGAGACATTTGAAAGAAGCCGTCACGGTTTCTTAGATCAAATTCTAATCGTTATTTTATGATTTTGACTTTTTCGATATTTTGCGATTGTATTTTTTTCGATCAAATACGTTCGATTTTTTCTTTTTGTTTTCGATCACATACGTTCGATATTTGTGATTTTAATTTTTTTCTATCAAAAATAATCGTTATTTTTTAATTAAAATTTTTTCGATAACTTTATTTTACGATAACTTTAGATCAAATTTTAATCGTTACTTTCTGATTTTTATTTTTTCGATCAAATTCGTTTGATATTTTATTTAGTTTTTTTTTTCGTTCAAATTCGTTTTATTTTGGACTTAAATATTATCGATGGAAAAAGCGCAAACAATTTTTTTGGGGATGACAAAAATAGCAACAACAACAAAAATACGTCTTATTCCATATTATCCCAAAAAAATCCCAAAATATCGATTAACTGTGATCGGAGAATATATATCTAAGACTTACGATTATTTCTGATCGGAATACTGAAAGTCACAAAATAAAGATCAAATATGATTAAAAAACTTTTAATAAGAAAAAATCAGTCAATCGAAAAAAAATCACAAAATATCTATAAAACATGCTCGAAAAAATAAAAATCACAAATTATGTATATATTTAAAACAATAAGCATTCTAAATAAAAATAAAGTAAAAATTGGTATATTCGAGTTTTGTTTTGAGCGAATTCTTTCCAACGATTTTTTATCACAAAAAATTAAAATAACGATAATTTTCAGTCCCTGAATTTTAAACATAAAAATATTTTTAAAAAATGCATCGGAATCATAATGAAATTTGCAAAAAACAATTGGAATGCCAAAAATAAAAAGGATGAGAAAATGCCTTAAAAGTCTAAATCAATCAAATTTTTCTTTAAAAAATCTTCCGAAAAACAAAAGGTAAAAAACAACATCAAAAATCTCATTATTACAATTCCTTTAAATTTTTTTAATATTTCAATGCAAACTTTTTACGCTTAAACTTTTCCATCATGTGAGAAATTTTTTTTTTAAATATTAAAAAAAAAAACATTTTCATTTATAAAAATCTCCATTTTTGGCAGGTACTTGCAAATCGTTGCAACTCACGTAAATCTTAATATCTGTGAGGAAAAATGTGGGAGGAAGTTTTAAATATAGCAAATTTTGTTATTCCCATGGAAACCAATAACGATAATTTTTTTTTCTTGGGGAGTGATACACCCTAATGTGCATATATTTACTATAGTATAAAGTACGTAGTACTTTCTTCTACTACCCTCAGTATGCAAAATTTTTTTTTATTTGCTTTTTTTTCAAACTCAAAAATAAATTTACGACTATGTATTTGTTGCTATTCACTCACAAATGCCTGATGCCTCGCACACTTTGTGTGTGTGTGTTTGTGATATTTGTTTCCATTATTTTTATTAACTTTTTTTGAAGTCAAAGTTTTACCATTTCGTGTGTGTGTTTTTTTCTGTTTTTTGTATTCGTTACAGGTGGATGGCGAGGAGAATATTGCGCTCAGTTTGAACTTTTTGCGATTACCCTGTCCGGCCCAGTACATCAAAGTACGTGACGGTCCGTCGCTCTCATCTACGCTGCTCATTGAATTGAACGGCGGAAGTAATTTGAATATGCCAACACAAATAGAATCGACTGGTGCACAATTGTTGTTGGAGTTCTATGCAGGCGAACCGAACACTGTGCCAAAGTACACAAACAATAGCAACAGCAAGAACAGTAGCAGCGATTTGCAAGTGGGTGACGTGAGTGGCGTGAGTGGCGGCGTGAATGCTGCCTGTACGGGTGGCTTTTTGGCGAACGTCGAACAACTGGGTGAGTGAGTGTGGCGGGCACAAGCTTGAAAAAGTATATTAGGACTACTTCCTTTCATTTTATTTGTCCATCTATTTTGTGTTGTTTCACTCTATGGCGTTATCACGTAAAATGTATTAAATTTATGAACACTCACACGTTTGGTTATATGTGTATGTGTGTGTGTGTAGTTAGTAGGGCATTTGCTGAAACCTTAATAGCTTTGTTTAAAAAATAACAGCAAATCTACGTTGCCACATCTTTAGATTCATGATGCAGGAGATAAGTTGGAATTTATTTTACTTTGTGAAAAAATTTTCCCGTTTATATCGCTAAATATAAATAACTTATTTCTGTGAGTTAAGGATTTAGTGGCTGATCTTGGAAAATTCAAAATACTTAGTTTGAAACTAAGCGCATAAACTGAAAGCAAAGTTAATGAACTTGACGATACAGTAACTCAAACAACTGACCACTGGGTGATATTTTTTACAATATTTGCAACTTTAGTTCGTAATATAACGAAAAATATTTAAATCACAATTTTTGGCTTTGCATAAAATTTAAAAAACAAAGGCCATAAATTTTCAAAATTTCAGACCTCATACAAAATTCATAAAAATTCAAAAAATTATCAGAATTTTAGACTTTGTACAACATTTATAAGTATTCCAAAAAAAATTAAGAATTTAAGACCTAGCTCAAAATTTATAAAATTTCAACAAAATTTTCAGAATTTCAGACTTAGCACAAAATTTATAAAAATTCCACAAATTTTCATATTTTCAGACTGTGTACACAGTTTACGAAAATTCAATAAATTTTCGGAATTTCAGGCTGTACAAAGTTTATAGAAGTTCAACAAACTTTCAGAATTTCAGGCTCCGTGCAAAATGTATCAAAATTCAAGAAATCTACGGAATTTCAGTTTATTCCAAATTTATAAGTTCTCAACAAATTTTCAAAATTTCGAGCTATGTAACATTTATAGAAACTCAACAAATTTTCGGAATTTCCGACTATACAAAATTTATAACAATTCAAAAAATTTACAGAATTTCGGGCTATGCACAAAATTTCAAAAAGTTCACAAAAATGTTTATAAATTCACAAATTTTAAGAATTTCAGATTTTGTATCAAATTTATAAAATTTCAACACAAATTAAAAATTCCCAAAAATTCACAAATTTGTGATAATTTCAGACTATCTCCAAAGTTTATAAAAACTCAACAAAGTTTCAGACTTTCTACAAAATTTTTGAAAATTAAACTAATTTTTAGAATTTCGGACTATTTCTTCAAAAATTTATAAAAACTCAACATATGCTCAGAATTTAAGACTCTCCCCAAAATGTATAAAAACTTTCAGAATTTCAGGCCACACAAAATTTATTAATTTATTTAACAAATTTTCAGAATTTCAGAATTCAAGAAATTTTCAAAATTTCAGATTTGGTATAAAATTTATAAAAATTCAAGAACTTTCCAAAGTTTCAGACTTTGTACAAAATTTATATAAATGTTCATGTCCCTCATTGTATTTTAAGATGGCACCAAATTTTCGTCGCTTCCAACTTGTACAAACAAAACCCCCACATTCTTCCGTTGTTCAGATCAGTCAATATTAATGATTTTCCGCTTTGGCACCACTTACAACTCGTACTTACTTGATTTACATTTCCTTTCATTATTTACTCTCGGCAATTTTTTTTTTCTCAGCTCAAATTTCTTTCTACTTTCCTCTTTCCCTTGTTTTGCTTGTTTGCTTCTTTCCGCATTGTCCTTTCGCGTGCATGCTAATGATGTTGACTTTTTCATATTTTTCAAAACTTTTAAAACAAATATTTGCTCGCCTAACTACCAACTGACTTTTTGTCTTTTTAGTTTTTCGCTCTTCTCCTTTCATCTGATTTAATTTGTTTTTTTTTTTTTCTTTTTTTCCAGCAGCACGCAATGACACTATAACTTTACTCGCCGCAGCCACCAGCAGATTGTCGGCGAAAAGTCGCAGCGCATTGCAAAAGCCAAAATTTAGTCGCACGAAATTTACGTTGGTCCACTTGAGTGCGGTGGTCTTTGCCAGCATTATTATCTTGATCAGCGCCTTGTTGGGTAAGTACCCCTACCGGGGCGGGGAAAAGCGCAATAAACAGATGTTGAATGCGAAGAGTGTGCATATTTAGTGTCTTCAAATCGCAAATGTTGCGAAAAAAAAGAAAGCAAGGACAGATGGTGTACTCGCGCGCTTCTTCGCTTTCCGCCAAAAGTAGGCAGCGTTTTATGTGCAAGCTGAAGAAATAAATTTATGCAGTGTAGTTGAATGAAACAGAAGTAAATTTGTTGGAGCTGAAGGAAAGTTGTGGCAGGCAGTACATTTGTACAAAATTTAGTTGGAAGGACACCAAGAAAGTTGCCACAGTAGTATAGCACTTACCTCTCGAAAGAACGCGCCGTTCCAGCGTTTGCGATCAAAAAATAATTGTTTAGTCGATTATTTTCTAATATTGTTTTTTTTTTTTTGATTGAAAACAAAAATATAATTCAGAAATTTATCCATTACATAAATTTTTTACGAATTGAAGAAATTCATTTTCCGTGTTGCCTTCTTCAAAAATTTTTTTTAGTGATAAATTCGATTTAATGGACCAGAGCCATTGTAAGAGAAAAGAATAAAAGTCTGTCAATAATTAAACAAGAATACAAAAAAACATGTTCATCCAAATAATAGACGCTACTATTTCAAAGGATTTTAGGTCGCTAAAAACAGTTGAAACCGAAAATAGGTAAACAAAAAATTAATTAGACCCGTCCCAATACTTTACCCTAAGGGCGTGAAATTTTAAATTTTCATACAAAATTAATAGCCAAATGTAGCTAATTCTATAACAAAGCTAATTGTAAAAAAATGTTCATCAAAATTTCCAACTTTTTATTCAGAATTTTAAAAAAAATTCTCTGGTATGCGGTACATTAAATTTTACCATACTAAAGTTGAAGTTTCAAGTGGGTAAAACTGCTTGGTCATTTTTAATTTTTTTAAATAGTAGAACTCAGTCTAAATCCACCGCTTAAATGAAGTTTATTTGCTTAAATTCTTTTCTTTTAAGAAGATGTAGGACCCACAATACCACGTAAGAGCTACGCAGACGCGTTAAAGATGAAATTTTTACATGCAACTTAAAAGCCGCAGAACGTGACATAAAACCTTAAGGAACACAATGAGCCCATTATCATTTCAATGCCATGCTCAATGGCGAAGATATTTTCTTCAAGATCCCCGAATGATAACTCAAGATTTAAAGATCCATTAGCAACTCCCACATGTTCTCTTCATTTTATTTTCTGCCAATGGCCACACAATTCACTTTACAGCATACACATCCCACGCTATATCTACATCATCTTTTATAACCAGAAACATTTTTTCTCCATTCCCTCTTTATTTCCCGCATGCTTTAGGCGCACAATATATGGTACGTTATCGCAAATATCATTTGGCAGTGGCGCGCCGCCAAGATGAGGGCTCCCGCCTTCACACGCCACGCGCATCCATGAGCTCATTACATGGTCCACCATCGCGCGCCATTTCCACAACCACGCTGCTATCGGAGGTCATCTATTTGGTGAAAATGCGACCGAAACGTCAGCTACGTCACTCCATACTGCGAGAAAGTGTGGACGCGGAGAATTTGGCGCGCGAAACGGAATTCAATGACCCCGAAGAACAAGAGCCGCAAGCGAATACGCGCATGGTGAAGTGGTAAGTGTAATCAGTTGGCGAGAGAAATCCGAAAGTAGCAAATTTATTAAAAATTCCTTTTCTCTTAGTGATGAGGAACGCGGCAGCAATACCTCAATCACCACTTTGCGCAACGAAATGCCAAAATCGCCAGAGTCCGTGAGCGTGCTCAGTCGTTCGGCATCGCTAGATGAGGCTTTGGGTTCAACCACGGCTGCGGGTGAGACCAGTGGTATTTGTAGTGGCACTTTGACACGCAAGGATAGCAGCAAAGACAACGAGTCGATCATATCCTCGGGTATGAGCTCAATTTGCGCCAGTCCACCTATTGTGCATTCGAGTCGCTTCAACCGCTATGGGCCTTCGGGTACGCTTATGCCACATCCAGCACAACGAGTTAGTGAGACAACACTGAGTGATCGCGATTCGCTGCGTTCGTCGTTACGCGAGTATGTGTCACGTTGTGCGAGCGCATCGTTGACAAATGTGAGTTTAGACTGCTAAAGGTCACGAAATTTCGGCACCATTGTGATTCGAAAATAATTTTTTTAATTTGTTTACTTTCAGGGCTGCTACTCTCCCGCCACTAGTGTCGTCAGCACAGCCACCATACGCACCACAAATCCTAAAGAGAGCAAAGAGAAACAGAATCGCAAGAAATTGCTGGCACGTCCAGGTTCCGAATTCTCGCTGGGCAATCAGGAGGAACTCGAGCTCGACTACTACGATTATAATGTGATAAATGCCGGCGCAGCACCGGGTTCCTATTTGGGTATGGATCCCGCGCAGCTGATCTGGGTGCCGCCACTTGAAGAGATAACGGATATGCGCGACGATGATGATAAAACGCCCGAACCCACGCACGAACCCGACGAGACTGAACCACTCTACGAGGAGATCAAAATGCCGCGTTATGGACATTATCTCAGCGCACGCAGCAACACCGAGTCGAGCGCCAATACCACCAGCAATACAACACCCTCTTCGGACGAGCTATCGCCTTTGGGCAGCCAATTGCAATCGAAAGCGTCCTCGCCTACAGCCAAAATGAATCTGAAGAATAGTCTGTTACAACAAACAATAGCTGAAAGTAAACAGCCAACGCCATACTTTTCGCGCAAACAACGCCGACAAGCTAAGCAACAATCCAGATCAGCATCTTCGTTGCGTAGCGCCGTTCCTGATGTTATCATACCGCTACAAAAATTAAGCGGCACAAAATCTGCACGTAATATACGTAGTACCGCTACAGAAGTGGAGGATACCACATTAGAAGTTGCAACACCGCATACTTCGGCCAGAATAGCCGAAGTGTTAGTCAATTCTATAACCGATTCCATGACTGAATCAATGACTGGTTCATATGTGGAGAAAGAGACTTTGGTGGAGAAACAGACACCACCAGAACTGTCCGATGGTCTACTGAACATAGACGATATACAATTCGCCGATGAAAGTGAAAGCGATCACGATATGGCCAGCAAGAAGAAGAGCGAGTACAAGCAGTCGACTGCGGAGATGGAAGCACTCAGACCACGCATGCGCAGCTCATCACTAGCGACAAAATTGAAGCGCGTTAGCGCCGATAGTGCAATATTGGAGAAACGCAAACTAGTCAGAGAGCCAAGCTCGTATCGTATCGAAACAAATGTATGAATTATAAGTAATAAATTGATATTAGTTTATGGTAAGTGCTGAGCGCGCCGGAGTTGAGATCATAATGATTTTGGGAGCTTAAATTGAAGCAGCGCTGATGGCTAAAATTAGCTGAGGATTGTTTCATTAATTACAAATTAAGTGTTTCATTTTTCTTCTTGTAAATAGTAAATGTACGTTTATAAAACAACAGTATTTATTAACACCAGCATTGATGTAGGCATCAAAACGTAAAAAAAAAATAAGTGAATTTTTGTGTAAATCGGCGTTTTCTAAGCAACTCCACAGTACGTATTGAATACCTAATGGCAAAACTATTACATATGCAAAAATACATATTATAACTAATACATACATATAAATATAAGTACACAATTAATTAGTATATAGTAGCTACTAAATGTCAGCCACTTTATTGAGATAAATATTGTATGTTGAGTGGAGTGGCGGCGAGATGGCAAGAAAAAACAGAGGCATCTGCTTCTGAAGTGAAAATATACAGCAACTGTTGTTGATCAAAAATTTAAAGCGAGAGGCATGCACGAATTTTAATTTAACCTCAAGTGGCGTTTAGTGCACACTGACCTCGGTTAGGTTCGGTTAGGTCGTAGTCTTGCTAAGGTCCCTAATTTCTATTAATCTGAGATCGTCAAGCTCTGTAAAAAAATAAATACCGAACGCTTCAGCTCTCCTCCGGACAGCGCCAGAGTAGGTGATCTATGGTCTTCTCCTTCTTTAGCTCCCACAGCACTCACGCTAGGGAGTCCCTAAAAAGGATGCATGTACCCTAATTAGAAAATAACCGGTTAGTATCCCAGATACTATTGATACTTGTCATTGATTGGGCACTCATCGACGGCCAGAGTGCCATTGAAATTTGGCTAGTGAGTTCAGTAACTTACTTGTTTGTAGAGGAATGTCAATTACAGATATCAGTGCCCGTCAAAGACGTACCTTGACGAGTAAGCCAATCAGTTTCACACTTACATAACCCTTACGTCGCAAAGACCGGGAACCCAAGCGATATATGTAGGAAATGTCTCAGCCACATTGTTAAGATATCGGTGGCATTCCACTGTTGCCGTTCATGTTCGAGACGTTGTGCTAAGGTATTTAATAGCCACCTGGCTGTCAGTAAAGATACAGATTTTTCCCACAGCACTAGTTATGGGGCCTGAAAGCTAAAACGAGAGCTGAAACGGTATACCCAGTTGGTCTGAAGAACCAGTCACCATTCCAATTTCAACTCCTCTCTTTCGGGCAACTAAAATATTGAAATGATTCCACCTAGTCGTCCTTTAAGCAGTTCCAGCTTTAGGTGACAATGCTGAAATTGAGGTCCACCGCGTGATTTTCGTTGGGCTGTACCCGCTAGCGCCCTACGATTTGCGTGAGCAGCGACTTGGACAACCGCAAAAGCTTCCATGACGTCCTCCTGTATATTTTTGTCCAAAAAAGCTTGCGACCGTCCACATTCTAGTAGCTGCCTAGCGCTGACCAAAAGCTCAGGTTTTGGCTAGGCTGCCAGATTTGATCAGCGTCACGAAAAGCACAAGACACCCTTAAAGTTCTTGTTCCGCAGCCCTCGGCTCCACTAATCGCTTCCAGTGCTATCGTGTCTAGAGGATACGGCGCTGTCATAGTGTACCATACGAGCCAATGTGCCCAATGATCCACGGATGCGGCGAAGCTTTAGAAAAATCCCGAAATAACCACATTCCGAGTTCAATTTATATCCTCGACTATGCTGTCAGGCGTTTCCCAGCTGTATCTATTAGAATTATATTTAATAAGATGTTCAGCGCAACCGTTGGCTTGGTCCGAAGGGGTCCACTGATTCTTGTATCCTTTCTAGCTTACTAACTATCGCTTTCCACGAACAAAAGTATCGGTTCTATTAGTAATTCATATAACCATTTTAGAGCTCTATGCGAGTGGCCCCATGGGGTTTGTCAAAGACAGTGCAAAGCAGCCACTTCCATCTTCTGTCTTCCTTCAAGATACAGTTCCCAAAAAGGTTTCCTATCCACAATTAAACTCAGAAACTTCATACTGTTAAAAGACACAACCTGCGCGCCATCAATTCACATTGAACTCCACTCAAACTACATACAATACGTTTCTCTTTCTCTCTATCATTTACTGAAAACTTACAAAACCCTTTAAAAACAAAAAGATTCTGTTAACGCCTGTATTCCACAACTTTGTACCTATTTGCCCTCTACGAAAATAGCATTTATGTAGTTACTTTACATTTAGTATGTATGTACTTCGGTGTAGAACTCAAAAAGGATATATATCAAAAAAAAAAAAATTAAAAACTAATAAAAATGCACAATAGCGATGTGGAAACTATTAAGCAACTAAATAGAATTAAAACTAGCGTACATATTAAACTATACGATAATATATAATTAAAATCAAAAGTAACAATTACAATACGTATGTAAGTAACAATTTGCAATGTATTGAAAGTGTTTCAAAATTAGAATGAATTTCGTTTTGTCAAAATTAAAAGTAAAGATAAAATTTCTACGCTTACATAACAATTATTAGGTAACTAAGAATTTTTAATTAAAAAATAATAATAAGCAAATAGAATATGTTGGTCAATTTTATCAGCAGCCATACGATGTTAACTGAAAATTATTTTCTGGAAAAGATTTTTGTTTATTTCGGCGCGCAATGAATGAATCCGTTTCAGGATGAAATTACTCGGGTGGTGAGTTTTTTATTTATGATTTAAACATTATTATTTGTATGGCGCTTGTTTTTAAAAAAATATCAAATTTAAATTCGGCCATAGCCGAGGCAAATCAATTTCATTTTTGCCAAATTTACTAAAGTTTCAAAATTTCAATTTTTTCTTCAGAATTTTTCGAAAACTTCAAGTAATCTATTTTAATTTTTGTTATCATTTGTTTCCTGTGACTTTTTTTTAAATTTTTTTCATAAAACGCAGAAATCGGTATTTTTTTAGATTATTCACAGTGTTTTTTCACGTTAAAATTTTCATTACTTTTGTATCAAAATTTACATATGAGTTTTGCTATACCCATGTAAGTGCAAATTTTAAATTTTTTGCAAAATTCATAAACATTCAGCATTTTTATTTCAAAAAAAATTGAGGTATGGAATTTTTTAGCCCATTAAATTTTAGTTCAATAAAGTTCCAGCTCAAGTGTATAAAATTTCTCGTTAATTTTTGATACATTTTTTCTCTCGTACTAACTTCACAGCCGTGAAATTTCACCAGCCGAAAAAATATTTCGAAAATTATGGGAAATTCTTAAATACTTAAAACTTACACTTTATTACCTTTTATTGTGCTAAAATTGAATGCATACCCGAAGTTTGTCTAAAAAATCTGATTACAAATTTTAATATTTAAAAAATTTTTTTTTGAATTTGCTAATTTTTTTTTTTTTGAATTTTTAATTTTGTACAAACATTGCTAACTTGCACTTGCATCTTTTTTTATAGAATGCCTTATTTGTGCTAAAAAAATGTAAGAAAAAGTTTTAACATTTTTTTGATTTATATAAAAAACTACTGTGCAAATTTTAAATTTTTTCTTTTTTCAAATAACATTCTAGTATTTGAGCTTTGAATTTAACTAACGCTTACAAAAAAATTGTTTAACTGAAAATGCAAAGAACTGGAAATCCAGTATTTTCACCCTAAATTGGAATCATTCCGCGCACAGACAGTGACTCCGAAATTGCTGCACAGTGTAACCGACCGAGTCCATCCATTATATGCTGCTCCACTTTTGGCTCAAAGTAGTCATTTTTTTGTATACTTTATATTTATACTTTACACTACTATTAGAAAACAAAATTTAGTTTAAATTGTTTAAATATATTAATTATAAAACCTATTTATAAAACATATTTGTAAAGCTATTTTGAATTTAGTAACACTACATGAAAATTTAAAAGTAAAAAATTAACTAAATTTGTATACACAGTTTGCGGCCTTGTTATTTTGAATATTTAAGAAACTACGCCAACTCCTCCTGTAAAAATTCTAGTCAATTTTATTTAACAGTTGCATTTAAGTTTCAACAAAAAAAAGTTATATTTAAGAACGCTGTAAAAATGTGAAACGCAAAATAATTATACAAACTTAGCGTATAGCATATATTTTCTTAAAATTAAGTTAATTAAATTGCAATATTCGCCATACGTACGTTGCGTTTTCCCACCATGGCCCGCTGTTGCTTTTAATGGAGTTGAAATATTATTTATTTTTAGCCTCTCAAAATACGTTCATATAATTATTTAAAACAGATGTAAATAACGTTCGACAGACATACAAAAGTATGCACATACCTAAAACATACATATTAATAAAGAATACATATTTATTGATAAAATAAATAATCAACAAAAAAAAACATAAACACATACATGAGTTTTCGTATACCGCTTAAAAAGCTTAGTTTTATGCGCTTTTCACCACTTTTCTGCTTTAGTGTGCTTTTAACTGTTATATAAAGCTTTAAAGCTTTTAATCACTAATGTCTGCAGCGCTTACCACTTTAAATTTCCTGTTGAGTTTCGTGAAATTAATGGCACGCTGTGGCATCCTGAAAGCTTTGCAGGTGGTAGCTTTTTTTGAACGGTTTCTTTTTGATTAGGGTGACCAGAAAAAATTAATGGAATGGATTTATTTGCAAATGAAACGAAAGGAAGGTATTCGTTGAGATGCTGGCGGGCAAGAATACCGCTCGAAAATTATATAACAATTTAAGTCAACAATTCAATCAATTCAAAGTCGGTGGCGAAGAACTGATAAGGGTTTGGACCAGCTGTTACTGAAACCATTTTAAACCAACTAATTGGACCTTATCAGTGAGACATTAGGTTTGGCTAATTTACCAATGGCCAAATATCGGGTCTCGCAATAGGAACGCACAAAAGTTTTTTTAAATGAAGCAAAAACGGTTTGAGATATGAATTAAATTCTTTATTCCTGTGAAAGTACATTCGATGCCATTAAGTATGGAACTCGATTTCTTTTGCATGGGCACCACGGGCACGCTTGCAGAAGTCCAGACGCTGAACCCAATTTTCGACGGTTTTCAAGCATAAATCGGCCGATACTGCTGCAATTTCACGTTCGATATTCGTACGAAGTTCATCAATCGTCGCTGGCTTGTTGGCATAGACCATAGACTTGACGTAGCCCCACAGGAAATAGTCTAACGGCGTCAAATCGCACGACCGAGGCGACCAATTGACTGGGCCATTTCGTGAGATAAGACGTTCGACAAACTTGGTTTTCGCTGTGAGGCTTGTGGCGCCGTCCTGTTGGAACCACATATGGTCCAAGTCCATATCATCCAATTCGGGCCAAAAATATTCGGTTATCATTGAGCGGTAGCGATTTCTATTCACATTAACGTCCCGGTCTTGATCATCACGGAAGAAGTACGGACCAATAACGCCGCCGCCCATAAACTGCACCAAACCGTAATTTTTTCGGGATGCAATGCTGACTCATGGATTACGTGTGGATTGCTGCCTGTCTAATAATCATATTTTGCTTATTGACGAAGCCAGTCAGCCAGAAATGACGACGATCATAAATTGGGCGTAGCGCTCTTAAAGTTGAGGCCATTGACTCCGAATTTCGGTAGTAAATTTTAATAATTTCGACTCGTTGTTGGATCGTATATCTTTCCATGATGAAATGGCAAACCTTACTGAAGAGAAATGTCAAAAGTGCGGGGAAAAATATGGCGTCCTTTGCTGTCACTATCGGTCTACTTTTGTGCGTCCCTATTGAAACCCCCTCTATTTACAGTGCATCAATTTCTGAAAAAGACCTTTTGATCCGCCTTTGATAGCACGAAGAGAAGATGCTTCTACGATGTCATGTCTAAATTTGAGGTAGCCGCAAAATTAATATGGCTGTGTGAAGGTGTATTCTGTGTACTCTGTGGTCTTAAAAAAGCTTTTAATTTTAATCGCTAGGTGGCTCCCCCTCTCATGGGTTCGATTTGCATCAAATTCAGAATATAGTTTACCTTTGTAATAAGAAAGAATTTTATTTCAAAAAAAACTAGAAAACGCTGTCAGACGTTGTCCTGCATACATTTATTGCCCTTTGCATATGGAACCAGCAAATGCGTTTCGGTTTCTGTGGCATATAACAGGTGGCAACCCTTTAAAAAAATACAGGTATACACCTTATCGTCGCCGAGGCAACCATTTTGAAACTCATATTGTAATATTTATTATATTCGCGTATAATCTAATTAATGCATAATTTAATTTAATTGAAAAAAGGTGGCAACTCTTTTTTTTAAATACCAAAAAACTTTCTCCCCGCACGAAAAAATTTTACTATTTCATATAGCTTGTGTATAATTAAATTGAATTCGACTTTTCAATCAGGTGGCAGCCTTGTTTAAAACATACTAGCTAGCTTACGCCTTCTCAGGAAATCGTACAATATAGCACCCATATTTTAATATTTCATATAACGTGTGCACAATTTAATAAAATTCTACTTCTCAAACAGGTGGCAACCCTCATAAAGTTACCTACGAACCCGCCTGCTGAGAAACCGCATTCGACGCCATATTTTAATATTTCATATAACTTATGTATATTTTAATTAATTTCGTTCTTTCAAGCAGGTGGCAACGCTCTTCAAAATTTAGCTACCTGAAAAGCTTCTACTCAGCCATACGATCCGTTTGATATTTATTTTTTAAAATTGTATGTACTTGTGTATAATTAAGTAAAATTCGACTTTTCAAACAGGTGGCAACTCTTATGAAAGTTTGCTATGAACTTTCTTTCCAAGACGAACGCCTTGCCACCCATATTTTAATATTTCATATACATTGTGTATAATTTAATTAAACTCGACTTTTCAAACAGGTGGCAAACCTCTTCCGAACATCAAATATGCTTTACGACCCATTCGATAGAGCCGTTCGGGCACAAGATTTTTATATTTTATACCGCGTCTACTGAAAAGTTCTATACATAAAAAAAAATAAAGAGTGAAATAAAAAGCTTACCTGCATTTGTAGATGATTTCAAAATACATATAAGTTTTAAAAGTAATTTAATTTGTTAAACATTTTATTTGAAATAATTAAATTGATTATTAAACATTTTGATATTTCGCAAAACTTATTAGCTACAGAGTTGCACGGAAGTGGTAATTTTGATGATAGCTTTGAGTTTGGTGGATATTTTTTTGTTTTTTGAAAAAGCGTTTATTAAAATTTTGTGTCTTTTAAAAAATATATATATTATTTTTGATTAAAAATATATGAACTTAAGTGCTTTAACCTTCTTTTACAAGTACATAGTTATATTTACTGATTATGGAACTGTCATTTACATTTAGATGTAGAATTTTTCGGTTAATATAATTCATTTAACTAACATTTATGTATATATATATATATATTTTTTGTTTATTAAAAACGCTTAGCTCAATAATTTTGAAATCTTATATACATATACTTCCAGATTTCTATCCAATTATCACTTAAATGATTAGATCAGTTTAAGTTTTTTTGAATTGGATTTTTTTTTTATTATACCACGTATTTTTGCGGAATGTCGTGTATCTTGTGATTACAAATGTATTTATGTATTTAGTATATAAATAAACTATATTTCTGTGCATACATCCATAATTTTTATTTTTTGTAATTTTTATGAAATTTTTTTGTCATAAATGAACTTTAGCACTGATGATAAATTTCATTTTCACTATTTTTAATTTAAAAACTTACAAACATAATTTTGTTTTTATAATTGATTGTTTTTATATGCATGCCCACTCTGTTTTTAATAACTCTCTTTTGATTAACCCTTTTTACATGATTTATTGATAGTTTTATTTTGCATTATTTACGTTAATTTTTTATTATTTTAATTTCATTCAATTTCAGTTTATCTTTTTATCATTAAATTTTTAAATCTTCTTTATTTTATTCTATTCAATTTTATTTTGCTCTCTTCATTTTATTTGATTTTATTTCATTTCAATCCATTCAATGCCACTTAATTTCGTTTTAAAATTGAGTAATTTATTTCATAATATTTTTTTGTATACTTTCATGCATTGTATTTTGATTCATTATTTTAGTTTCGTTTATATAATTTTTTTCATTTTATTTGGTTTAACATTATTTAATTTTTTTTTCATTCATGTTATTTTTTGTTTGTCACTCTTAGTTACTCACTATACAATGTAATATTTTTTTTATATTTTATTTTATTTCAATTTATTTCGATGTATTGCATTTTAATTTTTCATGTTTATTTAGTTTAACATTGTTTTAGTTTACTTTCATTTATTCAAATTTATTTGATTTTTTGGATTTAATATTTTTTTTGTTATTTTTAATTAAATTTTATATTTTGTTTTATTATTTTCTTGCATTTTATTTTAATTATTTTATTTTATTTTCTGGAATTTAACTTTACTTTTCTCCATTTTACTTTATTTAACTGTATTATTTTCTAATTTATTAATTTTAATTAAATTTTTTTAACTTTTTTCTGTATATTTAAATTGTTTATTTTATTTCATATATCTTAGATTATCTCATTTCATTTCATTTTGTAATTTTATTTTAAATTATTTTATTTGCTTAATTTTTTTAAATTTAATTACTTTAGATTAATTTTCATATTTTTTAAATATTTTTTTTGTATTTCATTGTATATATTTTTAAATTTCATTTCCTATATTTATTGCACATACATTTATGTATATGTGTACCGTATTCGAATTTTTTTCTATTTTTTTTTAATTTCATATATTTTGCTTTTATTTCGTTTAATTTTTATTTTTTATATTTTTTTAAATTTCATTTCTTATATTTACATATATGTATCGCATTAGAAAATTTATGTTTTCTCTCTTTAATTTTAATTTTTTTAATTTTTTATTTTATTTCATTTTAATTTTTTCATTTATTTATATCATTATATTTCTTTTGATTTATTTCATTTGATAAAATTTTTTTTCGGTAGCATTTTGTGCCTTTCATTTATTTTATTTTATATAAGGTATGCATACATATCTTTTATACATATATATTTTTTTAAGTAATTTTATTGATTTATCATCCACTACATTCTCTACTTCAATGGCCCAAGTTTTTTTTTTTTAATTAACGTTATTAAAGCCTCTTTACCATTTCAAACTGCGCACCGATTTATACGAGTACCCCATTACATATTTCAATTCTCTAATGCATGTTGTTTTGATGTACAATTGATAAGATACATACATACATATCTAAGTAAATATACCTTAGCTTAATACCCTTCCCTACTTTTATATATATAATTCAATTTCGTAGTTATATAAAAATTTTCAGTAGCCTTAAATGCTTAAATTCTTTGATTTTATAAATTTCATATCAAACTTTTAATCAACCGAAATATGGTGCCAAAAATACATGGATACAAACAGGATTTAAAATATAGTGCATCATTCTATAGAAAAATCTGTTGCTCATATTTTAGATCTCGAGTTGCACAGTTAATTTTTTTTCACTTGCACTTCGTTATATTACATATTATTTTTATAGACATCTGATGCAAATATGTTTTAATTAACATTTTATGGAAAATATTTTTCTTATAATTTCCTGATATTTAGAGTTATACTGGATTTCTGAATTATAGATTTATAACATTCGAGTTTTCCAAACATTTGCATTTATTGCTAGCTAGTGAATTTAAAGCTTTTTCGTTTTATATGATTTGAAACAATTTATTTTATGTTAATTTTTTCTAGGTAAAAATGTGCGATTGATAACATATATTGAAAAATATGTATGTATGCGGTTATGTGTTGTTTCGATGGCAAAATAATTCGGTTCCAGCTGTTTCGCTGGAATGATTGGCATACATTTATTATTCTGATTATTTTGCTATAGAAACCATATTTTTATTAATTTAAGAATAAATGCGAATAAGGCATATAAATTCGATTAGGTATGGGTCGTTTGTTTTTAATGGATGGATTTGGATCAAGGACAGACAGGCAGAATAAAAGAACAAAAACAAAGGTGGAAATTTCAGATCGTATTTTTGTGAATTTTAGTATTTTTGAGAACTTTAATTAATAAATTTTTCTAATTTTGCGAGTATTAATGTCTGCCTTTTAAATTATACCCAGTTCCGAGCTAAATAGAACTTGGTCTCGGATACATAGCAGAATTTTTGAAGAAAAAGTCAGAAAAAATTTATTTAGTTGTTCTTCTTTGGGCTAAAATAAACTAAGCGTCTTCTCAGAGACTAAACCCGAGAATCATTTTTTTCACATTTTGAAAAACTAATCAATTAAATTAATTCAAACTAATTTTGGTCATTTTAACAGAGAATGGCAAACTGGGGTATTAAAATCCCTCAGTACTTTCATTCCGACTGAAGTCATTCCCTCCCAGAAATTATTACACGGGATAAAAGCGTAAGAAATTGCCGTTTGGGGCACAAATTTAGAAGCATTAAAAAGATCTCGGAAAAAAACTTACTTAGTTTTAATGTCAGGTAAAAAGTAAAAAGTGTGCCTGCAGCTCAGAGAAAGTTATGAAAATTTGTTTTACTTCTATTGTGTAAATATTATACTATAACTGATTGACCTCTTTTAATAAATAAATGCCTTAATTTTTGAAAAAAAAAAGTAACTTATCTGCTTGACAATTCAGAACATGCGCTTATTCAGAATATTTAACAATTTTGAGAAATAAAGATTTTGACCAGTTTTGGATATTATTCCATTGTTTGTTTTATGTTTATTATTTTTTTTTTTAGAAAAGTTTAGCTGTTTGTATAACAAACACTATATAAATCCAGTTTTTGAACTTTGTAGAAAAAAAACCAACTTTTCCCAAAACAACGAACTTTTTATTCAGAATTTTTTTTTTAATTTAATAAATTGTAGTAAAACAAGCGGCAAGTATGAAGTTGCTAAAATTTTCTGCCATACCAAAACAAAAAAAAAAAATTTAGTTGCCTACAAATTTTGTTGATGGAAATTTTTTGAAATTTTTCAACTTTATTTAGGGATTTTATAATGTGGTTTTATGTCATTTTCTTATATAAAGAGCCTACATTTATAAAAACAATAATACACATAAGTCACATGAAAAAAGTATAGACAAAGCTCCTCAAAATGTCTATGGCCTTATTTTTTTCACCCCACTGTATAACTGTATTATGTATTATGTATTATGTTTGTAGAAAAATGTATGCAAACATATTTTCACAATGTTATGATAATTTTTTTAATCATTCAATTGCTTTCTATTTTTTTTTTTTTTTTTTTTTGTTAAGCTTAATTCATTATATACTAACTACTTTTTTATTGGTTCTTTTATTTTAACTTAATATATTTTTTAAATTATTTTTGGTATTTTTTTCAAAATCAGTTTGCCTTTACAAACAGCATCTAACTTGAGTTTTAAATCCAATCAAGTTAATTGTTCAACACACAAAATCTTCCGCATCTTTTTCCAATATCTAGGAATCAGCAAAAAAAAATACAATTAAGAGTTTTTGCCGTTGTAGATTCAGCGACAGCAGATTTCAACAGATTGAGAGTTAATGGCAGACAGTTCTAACTTAAATGAATTTTACAAAATTTTAACTTAATTATAAATAGCGATATTTCCAAACCTTTAGTATTGATTTTACTAACTATGCTAATTTTCTTTTTAAATGCGCTTGCATTGAAAATTTGAAATTTACCAAAAAAAATTAGTTAAAAAAAATCCTTTTCTCATTGCCTTTACATAAAAATGCAATTTTACATTAAAATTAAATGTATTTATTAATTTACCAAGCATTATTTCAAAATAATAATATTTCTAACAAATAAGTTATGCAAATCGCCTAAGAAAATAAAATTTGGACGGAATAAGAATCGAGTTCGCGAAGCAATCAGCATTCGTTGGAAAATTATAAATTAACAAATCTTAAATATATTTATATACATACATACATACATACATAGTTATATGTAGTAATGCATAGAAGATCTGATAATGTTAGCGATTAGTTTCCATGAGATTATTTGGCTGTTGCTTAGCATAATTAGATATTGTAGATACAAATAGGAATAGTATATAAATTTGCATTTCATATAAATAAACTAAAAAATAATAATATGATTCTCATTATTATTTTAAATTCAATATTAATTGAATTTTAGTAAGTATTGTAGTTTAGCTAAAGAATTTAGCAAATAATTTTACATCATTCTGTGTGTTTACGGTTTATGAATCGTTGACACATGATCCCTGGGATCGATATCAGATTCTGTTTCTTGAACTTTGTAATTCGACAGTGATTCGGCAAGTTCAGCAACGCGTACCGAATTATGTGCTGAAAATATAAAATAGAGAGAGTTGTAAGTAAAAAAATAGCTTAGCAAATAATTTTAATCTTCGAAAACGTGTAAAAAATATATAGTGCTAACTATTTATAACAGAGAGACTTTTACAAGTTTCCACCTGTTATTTATTATTTAATAATTTTTTGTCAATTTCTTATAAAAAAACTCGATTATTCCACAAACAAATCCGTAAAAATTGAAGATTTAAATTTAGTGTAATAATTTAATCAAATTCAACACATTGTCATCAAAGTTTGAAATATTTTAGTCAGGTTTAAAAAAAAAAATGTTGGGTATGCGGTTTAATAGCCTATTCAATTTTAGTATTATATAGTGCAATTTAAAAAGGCTCACAATCAACAGAATTTTTAAGTTTTTTGTGAATATTATATTGTGCAAATTTCAATTAAATTCAGCAAATTTCCATAAAAATTGTACACTTTTTTTATTTTTTTTTTATTTTGCAGTTTCATAGCCAACATTGTGCAAATTTCATTTGCATTCAGTTTTACCGCACATTTAAAAAAAAAAACTCCACAAATTTTTACCAAAGTTCCAAATATTTTAGTCAGATTTTTTATAAAATTTTCAAGCATTCTATTTTATAGCCTACTCAATTTAAGTACAATAGTGTGCAAATTTGAGAAAGCTAAAAAATTTTCATATTTTTTTCAAATTTCAATAAAATTTAAAAAATTTCTATCAAAATTTGAAGCTTTCTTAACAGAATTTTTCAATTTTTTTGGTTATGCATTTTTATAACCCATTCCAAAATTGTACAAATTTCAATAAAAGTTAACGAATTTTTATCAAAATTTCAAACCTTTTAGACAGAGTTTTTTACTATTATTTTTAAAATTATGCGAATTTGTGAAATCCAACAAATTTGACCCACCCCACCTGCTTAACACCTCCATACTTACTCCGTGACAACTTTGCCTTTGATGTACGTTGTGCCTGCTTGCGTGCCTGATCGCATAGACGAAATGCCTCCAGAAATTCATTGAGATCCACGAAGCCATCCTTATTGATATCCATCATTTCACACATATGCAGCAATTCTTTCTTGCTGCCCGCCGAAGGCATATACTTGCGCAGCAAATCTATAGCATCACCAAACTCATCCAGTGATATGTGACCTGCAAAATTAAAATGCGCCCTTTTGTGCAAATAAAACCCACAATGCTTCTCTTATCGCACTCACCCGAATGATCCTTGTCTAGGATGTTGAATATCGCTATTAAACTGCTTTTGTTTTTGTACAGTGCATCGGTAACACTGGTTGAGGCTTCAGCTTCTTCGACCTGGCAAATAAAAATATATGTATAAATTTATTTTTTTTTTTTTTGATATATGAAAACCTTTTCGGTTGACATTTTTTTAAACTTACAATAATATCGGTATCAAGCAATTCTAATGTCATAAAATAATTAACGAGATTCGGTTCACTTTCTGAGAATGGTGGTGCCAATCTGTCGCGCATAAGACGCCATGGCAAACCCATTTGCGTCACACGCTCCATAATATCCGACCACTGGCTGATCGTTATTGCGCCTAGATATGCAAAAATAATAAATTTAAAACAAAAACAGCAATTCCGTTTGTGTCACTTTCAACTTACCGGTACTTTTGGGATCCGCTTTCGTAAATTCTTCTTCAAGTACATCACGTCGTTCGTGTAACCGAGCACCCAATTCACGTAACGCCGCGCTTTCAACAATGCTGATACGTTGTGGGAATGTTAGCTTGGATGTCTTTGATGCCGCCGATATATACTGTACGAATTGTGTGTCCAATTGTGGTCCGAACTTTAAGTAGGCACCTTTATTCGAACCCACCGCATAGTAGTTGGAAGCTGAGAAAATTGTTATCACCTAGAGGGAGATGCAAAATGGCATCACAATAATTAAATAGTCAACTTTACTAAATTTATACAGAGACTCAAACAAAATTCTCGATTTATTTTGTAATGTTTATTTTTCGTAAAGCTTTTATAAAGCAACATATGATAAAATACAACCCTGTCGTATATTTTGTTGTTGCGCTGGCCCACGAAATGTCAAAAGCACTGTGTGAAAAATTAATGAAAGTGAAAGAAGAAGACAATTTTATGGGCCTTTATAGTTTGACAGACAGTGGATCTCTTTCGAATACGAAAGCAAAAAGCAACCGTGTAACTGCTACATCTTGAATGTGCCTTGGTTCATGGTTTTTGCAGACTTTATTGCAAATTTTCCTCCATATAAACAAAAATGCACAATGGTTTATTGAACTGCTTAACAACTCACAATTTTTCTAAAAAATATTTTTAAAAAATTTTAAATTTTTGGAATGTTTCAAACTTTGTACAAAATTTTAAATTTTCATTTATGTGATTTTATCAATTCTGTATGGAGCATTGGTCGAAATTTTTTTTTTTTAAATGTATAATTTTGATGAAATTTTCCGAATTTTTCTAAGTTGTGTGTATGATTTTAAAACCTTATAAATGCTTTTTTTTAATATTATGAACCACATTTTTATAAAAAACCAAAAAAAAAATGTATTATGAACAATAATGCAAAAAAAAATTTCTGTTTAAATCACGGTAATTTTATAATTGCAGTTGCACCTACTTAGAAAAAATTTTAGAAAAACAAGTTTTTTAAACAGGGTCTCTTAGATACCCAAAATCTAATATGTATGTATTTTTTACGAAAGTTATTCAATTTCAAAAATTTCTCTAACGCCCCTAAAATTATTAACAATCATAAATTTATCATACCTGTCCATCGTGCATAAATTCATGTCCATCTGGTTTGCATTCATGCGATCGCACCAAAAATTGCAGTTTGTATTTTGCGAGAAATTTTTTAGTTACATCGGGTCCAAAATAAGTGCCAGCACCACGCAACGCATTCGGCTTGCAACCATCGGTGATTTGAGGGTCACTCCACATTATATCGAAGATCTACAAGAGAGGTGGAATGACGTCCAGTTTGAAAGATACATTGCTTAAAACACAAAGTGCAATTTAAATGATTTATTTGTTGGACTAGGGTATGAAACTTTCGCTCGACAAAAGTGTAAAGAATTCCAAAAGACACTGGCTTCAAACAACCTAAGATCTGCAAGAGCAGCGAGACACAACGGCTTACCGGTTGAAATTTATAACTTTAATCCTTCAATTTCAATTATAACTTAACTAAAAGGAGATTAAAGTAAGCTTAATTTCGAAAGTATGTTAGAAGAGGGTTGCCACTTGTTTGAAAAGTTAAATTAAATTATAATAATAGGTTATCAAAAATATTGCACTATCGGCGCGGAGCGAAAGAGTTTTATATGAAAATATTTTTGCAGAGGGTTGCCACTTGTTTAAAAAGCTAATTAAATTTTATTAATATGTTATCTAACTGAAATGTATCTTATTGTTGACAACCAATCGACGTATAAGGAAGTTTAATATTGAAAACATTTTTGGAAAGGGTTGCCATCTGTTTAAACAGTTAAATTAACTATTATTAATAGGCTAACCAAAATATAACAATATTGCTGCGAAGCGAAAGAGATTTATATGAAAATATTTTTGAAGAAGGTTGCCACATGTTTAAAAAATTAATTAAATTTTATTAATATGTTGTCTAACTGAAATGTATCTTATAGTTGACAACCAAAGGACGTATAAGGAAGTTTAATTTTGAAATCATTTTTGGAAAGGGTTGCCATCTGTTTGAAAAGTTAAATTAACTAATATTAATAGGCTAACCAAAATATAAAAATATTGCTGCGAGGCGAAAGAGATTTATATGAAAATATTTTTGAAGAAGGTTGCCACCTGTTTAGAAAACTTAGTGCAATTTCAGTATTAAATTTACTGAAATGCTACTACAAACGAAAGGGGCTTGAGGAAGCTTGATTTCCAAAATATGCTTAAAGAGGGTTGCCACCTGCTTGAAAAGTTAAATCAAATTATATTAATAGCGTTACCAAAATATTACTTACACACTATTGGCGCGAAGCGAAATAGGGTTATGTGAAAATATTTTTGCAGAGGGTTGCCACCTGTTTAGAAGCTAAGTGCCATTTCAATAACAAGTTTACTGGAATGCTACTATCTTCGTGACTTACAAAGGAGGTTTAAGGAAGCTTGATTTCCAAAGCACGTTTGAAGAGGGTTGGCAACTGCTTGAAAAATTTACTCATTGAATTCTAAATTATATTTAAAAAAATATCGGTATGTATATATTAAAATACTGTTCAACAAACAAACTTTGATTAAATACTTTTAAATTTTTTTTTTATTTTTTATAAAAAATTTGCAATAACGTGATATTTATTATACTGTTTATAAAAGTTGTAATAAAAATATTGTGAATATTGCAAAAAATCCCCGCCATCTGTATATCATCTATATATGTATGTATATATTTTAAGTAATCTTTGAACTTTTAATATATTCTGTTGTTAAGCAATTTTTCAAAACTTTTATATCCACATACATACACATATGCATACATATGTATGTACTTATCTATTGGAGCATACAAATATTCACATTTTTATTTGACGCAAATAAAAGGCTACTCATACGCCATGGTAACGCAATTTATCTGATTTTCATACGCTAAACAAACAAACTTAATAAAAAAAGCAAATGAATTATTTTTTTTTTTTTTTTTTTTTTTGATAATAACGCTTGGCAATTGTAATGTGTCTTGAAAATGAAATTTCATAATAAAGATGAAAGCAAAATCAAACAAAAAATTCGCGAAACACCTCCAAAAACCAACAGCTCAGACACATTTTCAAAGTCAGGCATTTTATCTGTTGGCTAAAACGAACGTGCGTGCGTGTCATTTCTGCCTGAGTGATAATCCTTTGTAGAAAAGGTAGCTAAAGGATATACTCAAATTTAGTAGTAACAATACAGTTGCTTTAAAAGTGCCGCAAATTCGTCAGATATTGAGGATATGCCGTTCAGCTAAAAACCTGTAGTAAATAAGAAGTAGTTCGATTTAAAATTTCAAATCTCTTAATCGCAAAAAATTCTAATAATCACTACCTCAAATTTCTCATTTCGGATTTTGCGATTGCCTTTTCTGATTTTTCCGGCTCTCTTAAGTCAGCTTGTTGTTATGTTAACGCTTTGTTTCTAATTACTTTTCAACGTAGACAACTTGCTTTGGCTTGCCTTGCTTGAATTGCCAAAATACAAAACAATGTATGTTTTTTTTTTGCTTGCTTTAAAAACAACTCCTCGCCGCACAACCAATACGCACACACATTAATAATAAATTTGGCCATCTTTTCTCGTCATAAAAACCCCGCTTTCTAATTTGCGCTCATTAATTAGTTTGGCGCCGGCACAATACGCAGGAGGTGCGGTTTCTTTTCTTTGTACGCACATATGTAGTTAGCTGCAATAAAAGTTTCTAAGGAAATTTTCTTATTTTCTTGCGAGAAAACAAGTAACAACAAATTTCTCCCTAAAGAGTTTTAATTTAATTGTTGTTATTCATTTTGAGAATTTTCTAGCAAGCGGACTTATTTTTAGTCGCAACAGACGCCACTTTAACTAAATGTAATTACACTGGTAAAAGTATGACAATTTATGTTTTACATGGGCAAATTGTTGGTTTTGTTTCCCTTTTTTCTCTTTTTAGCTGTGGATTTTCATTTAAAGCCATTTTTTTCATTAAGTCTGTAAATATTAACGTATTAATATATTTTGCTTTAATAAAAACGCGATAATTCTTTAATGACATTTCTCATACACTCAAAAAAAAAAATTAACTGAATTGAAGAAAAACAGCTATCTAAAGAAAGAAAAATGGGATTGAAATAACGCTTAAGTTTTAGTTAATATTTTTAGAGTAAAAATTTAATTTCATATAGCTTTTATTAATTTTGAAAATACCCTCATTAAATCGGGAGAAAATATTGACATCTAAATAAAAAATTATATCAAAATATTGAAAAATTTTCTTGGCAATATTTCGTAAAAATAGTTTAGAATAAAATTGCTTCAAATTTGATTTTGCTTATGATTTTTTTTGCTGGTGATTTTTTTTTAAGCAAAATGACATATCTTGGGTATAACTAAGTCTTGTAATTCTCAAGGTTTCTGAAGTATAAATAAGCATACATCGATTTCGATATCGAGAATTAGCTTTGCATCTCTAGCGAGGGATACCGTCACATAGCGTGACGCATTGGCAAGTTTTGACAATTTATTTACAAATTATCTAACTGTATTTTTGACGATGGTATAAGCCAAACGAAAACAACATTTTTTTTCTATCGAAATTCGAACTAACTTTTGCAAATCCATCGAGTGTTTTATTACTGTATTGGCATACTTGCAGAAAATTTATTGCCATTACTACGTCGCATAGTGTTATTTGTTGCCTTATTTTTGGTGTTGTATGTGATTTGAAATATTTGAAACCCAATTTTTTTTTCTCAAGGCAAATTTAGCATCCCATGAGCTGAATGCTTGTTCTGCTTTCGCAATTCACTGGGTTATTTTGCTTACACAAACAAAATACATGAGCAATATATGGGTGATCGGATTTTGAGATATCACTCGCAAAAAATGAGACAAATAAAATACAAAACGGTATCGCCTTGGTTATTTTGCTATCACCCTCTATGGATCCACGTTGATTTCACATATCGAATGAAATACGAAAACTATGCTTTTGTTTTAATATAAAGGGTGTTTGTTTTTTGTCTGATTGAACTTTAAATTAAAATAAAACACAAAAAAATTAAGTATGAGGCCAAATTTTTTTTATTTAATAAGATATTTTCATGACATTTAATATTTAAAAACGACTTCTGGCATATGTCCCGCATGACTAGCTTTGGTGATTCGCCAAATTGTTCTTTCAACAAATCGATAGTTCGAGTGGCAGTATGAGGCGTGGCACCGTCTTGTTGGAACCAAATAATAATCGGTAAACATTGATCTGTAACGATCACCATTGACAGACATCCGCTCCGGCCTCATTTAAAAAAAAAAATAAGGACCGATGATGCCTCCATCAACAGTTCGACGAATAAACTGATCTGATGCTCGATTATGTGGACCATAAAATTCACGAAGTGCTCTATGAGTTTGGCGAACAGAACACTGATTTTTAAAGTAAATTTCCACAATTTGTAAACGTTGTTGCGGCGTCATTTTTTCCGTGATGATTTGTCAATGCTTACTGAACATAAATGTCAAAACGAAATGTCATTTACCAGCTGTCAATTGAAAGCTATCCCTATCATCCATTGATTATTTTTTTAATGTAAACAAAATTTGTGGCTATTTTAGGAGCAAACGAAAAGCAAATTAAAATTCTCTTTTACGAAACAAAAATATGAAACCTGTTATCCAACATACATATATTTGCTTTCAAAAAATCTATAGAAAAAATATTAATTCATTTTCGTCCATTCTTTCTACGGTTTACAATGTTTCTTTTTGTTGTTCAGTTTTTTGCTTTTTAGATACGCTAACACTACGCAGCTGCCGAATTCCAAATAATTAATTTTAAAAAGAAAATTCTGTTGAGTTCTTTTGTGATTGAAAAAACTACCGCTCAAAATGCACCAAAAACGCCCACACCACTGTTCATAGATTTATTCGCGGAAATGTAATTTAGATGACAAATAACTCGGCATTGGCAAAACTACCTGGCTACCTACCTGAATCTATGTAACTACGCAAAACAGGTAGGCATCATCTGGTTACTAGTTTAAGGAGTAGACTAATAATAGACATTTTCCAAGAACTCTATACATATGTAATTATGAAGATGATTAAAAAAATACTACTATATTAATTTGTGAAATATGTGAAGGTCAACAATGTTAATAGTTTTTTATATATGCCTAATTTTTACTAAGTAACTAAGATGTGGTGTAATTGAAAAAAATCTTTTAAATAACGGCCGTTAACAGAACTAGATCATCAGTCTATCAAGTAACATCGCCGTGTGTACTTTTGTTTACCACAATCCTAGATAATTATGAACAGTTCAAGTGTATTTGTCGGTGGATTGCCGTCGGGTATTCGTGAAAGAGACTTAGAGCGTTTCTTCAAAGGCTGCGGACGAATGGAGGATATCTTATTGAAGAATGGTTATGGCTTTGTAGAGTTTGAAAATTCAAGAGATGCCAAAGATGCAGTTCACGCGTTGGACGGCAAAGAATTATTGGGAAGACGTATAGTTGTTGAACTGGCGAAGAGTACAGCACGTGGTGGCGGCGGCGGCTATCGCGATCGCGAACGAGATCGCTACGATGATAGACGACGAGGAGGTCGTAATAATGATAGAAATTCGCGACAATCTCGCTTTGGACCACCAAAACGTACCGAATATCGCTTGACTGTGGAGAACTTGTCGAGCAGAGTTAGTTGGCAGGATTTGAAGGATTATGTGCGTCAAGCTGGAGAGGTGACCTATTGCGATGCACACAGAGAACGTCGCAACGAAGGTGTTGTGGAATTTATATCACGTTCGGATATGAGAGCTGCGTTTGAAAAATTGAATGACACTGATTTGAATGGACGTCGCATACGCTTAGTTGAATATCGGTATAGTCGGCGTGGTGGTGGTCGTGGTGGCAGATCTCGCTCAAGATCTGATTCACGTAGACGATCACGCTCAAAGTCACGCAGGCGATCGGAGACGCGTGGCAGTCGTTCAAAATCGAAATCAGCAAAATCCAAATCACGATCGCATTCTCGTTCAAAGAAATCGCGCTCTCGCTCTGCTAGCCGTGATTCCCGTTCACGTTCACGCTCCAATGCTGGACGTGATTTACGCTCATCATCAAAATCACGTAGAGATTCCCGTGATCGTTCTAAATTTCGCCCATCGCAACGTGGCTTACGCTCTCCGGTGAAATCACGCAGAGATTCTCGCTCACGTGACCGTTCCAGGTCTCATCGTCCATCAAAATCAGCGCATGGATCACCTAGAGTTTCTCATTCACGTTCGCGTTCCGCTTCACCGAGAAATGGAAACAATTCAACCAACAGGGATGTGAGTATGGATGAATAGCCAGACTATTTCAAATTTTAATCAGACAATGCCGTTTGTTGCCAACTTTCAAAAGATGCGGATTAACGTTATGAATAAAGAATGTAATTGAAAAAATAATAAATAATTTCACGAAATGTAAGTAAAGACTTTTATTTTATTGAAGTTTTAAATTTTCAAAAACAAAAAAAAACAATCTATCCTTATTTTGTAATTACCGATTACGGCTGGTTGGTGAAATTTCTTTGTCATTGCTTTTTATGAAATTTTTTATAATACAATTATTAGAGTTGGCAAGCCTCAAAAATTTTTTTTTTTAGCCTTAGCCTACCTTGATTTCTTTCGGTTCATACCTGTATTAATGTTTCATTTATCTTGTAGTTCGAATTGAATTTAAATATTGTAAACATGTGGCAACCCTCTCAAAACATATTTCTCAAACAACACGTTCTTAAAGAGACAACAGCCCTTTTGACAACAGTATTAAAGAATTTCAGTTACATCAAGGTCAAAAAAAGGTGGCAACCCTCTTCAAAAATGTGTTTATAAATAGTTTTGAATGCTTCATTTAACTTATAAATTCAACTGAAATATTTTTTTAAGCTTACTTCCTTTGCAGTCCAAACCGTACTTCGTTTGAGATCCATATTGCAATATTTCATTTAACTTGTTAAAATTTTAATTAAGTACTTAAACAGACAGCAACCCGCTATGAACAACATATTTAAAAAAAACAAGCTTTATTAAGTCTCTCAACATGACACCCATTTTTTACATTTCATCTAACTTATTAATTTAGCTTAATTTACGTTTAAACTGGTGGCAACCTTCTTTCAAAATATTTTGAAAATTAAGCCTTCATTTGATACCCATATGGCAATGATTGATTTCACTGATTACTTTAATTGAGTTCAAACTTTTAAAAAGGTGGCAACTCCCTTTAGAAACTGCATATATGCGAAGCCATACGTTAAATAGTATTCAAGCAATATCTTATTTAACGCCACTTATTGAACTGTAATTGAATTGAACTCAAAAAACAAAAGCGCCTGGAGCGCCACCTGTTCAGAGTTTTTCGACTTGCCTTGCTTCCTAAGCCTCCACGTAGCAATTACGAACAAACCCACAGTATCAAATTTGGTTCAGTCGTTTTCAAGATTTATAAAGAGATTCACGAAAAATATTTATCATGAACAACGTTGCCACTATTTAAAAACAAATTCACAATTTGCTCACTTTTGCTTCATAGTATCAAAGTGGTTGTCTTCATCCATACGAATTGAGAATTAAATGTCAAGTGATCTCTCGTGCTCTTCTTTTTCCTTACTTTAAGCATAAAAAAAATTTAAATATACAATACAGAAGACTGCAAAATGCGCAACATTTGTGCAACATTTATTTGCAGGGGCAACTATAGAGATTTACATTTTATAACATCCTTTTCAAGTACACAACTTGGAATCATGCAATTGGGTGAGACTTTTACGATTGCGACAAAATTTACTTAAATATTTAGAAACTAGGATATTTGGATATCTGCTTGCGAAGAAAAACAAAAACACACACACATACATACATATAAAAGCACTTCGGTGTTTTGTAATTGTAACAGCAGTTAAAGATACCCAAGTGCATTAACACATTTGCACATTTCCGCATTCACTAGGGCATTGCTATGCGCATTTTTGCTTACGCACACAAGTGCCATGCAAAAAGGGAAAATGTTGCAAGTTGTGTGCCTTTTTTTTAGCATAAATTTATGCGGTTATGGTTCACAAACTCTTGATGAGTTTTGCGAATTTTTGAATTCAACAATTTAAATTAAATGAAAATTTCAAACGAAATTAATAAGCGCTTCGAATTTTCTTCTGGTTTCATGAGTTTGGTTTAATTGGTATTGCACAGTGGGTCAGGAGACATGGTTTCGTGGTCAAAAATTTATAAACATTTAAAATTTATAAAAAAAAAACAGAATGCCGCTCATCTGTAGGTACATTCTGATATCAAAATTTCGAAATAGAAAATTTTAAATGAGGGATTTTTTGTTGCCGATGATGATAAATAAAATGAAAAAAATATTGGTTTGCCGCCCTAAAATTTTTGATTTTCATGAAAGTGAAAACACAGAATGAATAACTAAATAAAGCGAACAAAAATTTCAAAAAACTTAAGATTTTCTTAAAAATACATGTATGGTTATTTATGTCCCTAATTCAAGACCAAAATTTCAGAAAGCAAAATGGCTTATCAATGAACTAAAATTTTAGAAACTTATGTATATTTTTAAGTTGATTTCTTAATTGATGCCAATGATTCCGAATTCGCAATCAAAATTAAAAAGAAATTCCAATATACGGAACTAAAGTTTTATTTCACAAAAAATTCTATTTCCTCAAAAATTAATATCTGAGGGTTTTTGGTGGCACAGTTTTCGATTTTAATATCAAAGTTTGAAAATAAAAACAAAATGACGAATTCGAAATGGAGGACTAAATTTTGAATGTTTTTAAGTTAGTTTCTGGAATTAAAAAAAAATATAACTTTATGAAAATTGAAATCTGAGAGTTTCTACTGCTGCATATTCGGAATCGGGATACCATACTTTATAAAAATTAAATGTCTGATTCTAAATGGAGGATGAAATCTTAATAACTCAGACTTTTGAAGCAGCTTTGATAAATGTAAAGCACTCTCCAAAGTCACAGTTGAGATGAAATCGGGATATTTATCGCAAATACCTGCACCATTCAGTAAAAGTAATTTTAATCCCTCCGGCAGGATACCACTTTAATATCATTCAAAATCGAACCCTCAATAAAGATTTTATGAATTACTTGCCATTAGCGCCACCTAGCGTGTCTTTTTCGCAAACGTATTTCTCATCTCATCTGCAGTACACATTTTTAAAATAATCGAAATCAAACGGTAAATACAGACTTTATGATCATCTCAACTCTAGCGCCATCTACCGGATTAATTTGTGTAAACGTTTTCCATGTCGCATCCTCCATATACGTTTCTAATTTCATCAAAAACGGTTAACAAGTTCCGATTTTCTGCATATCTCAACAAAAGCGCCACCTAGCGGAACCATTTTTCGTAAAAGTATTTTCCACCAAACCTCCAGCGCAAATTTCAAGTTTCATCTAAATCGAACTACTATTACAAAATTTATGAATAACTCGGTTCTAGCGCCATCTAACGGATTACCTATTATTAAAAATATTTATCACAGCCCCAATTTCAACAAAACCGAATCATAACTAGAGATTTTATTAATAACTCGACTCCACCACCAATGCTAACTAGCATTTTTCATCAGCGTAGATTTCATCATGTAAATAGCAAACATTTTGAATTTAATCCCGACTTTTATAAAAAAAATTGCCTCCAGTGTCACCTAGCGAGTTTCCTTAAACAGTATGCATAAGTACATTAGGGTCGCTCGCCAAAAAATTACCGCTTTTTCCGCCGGAGTTATAAAATTTATTAAATTTTAAGACATCCGCACAAAATATTTTGAAAAATATTAAGAATGGATTTTTCTTTTATGACTGAACAGATTTGCTTGAAAATATTTAAAAAATTTTTGAAAGTAATCAAAATTCTGCGAAAATTACGTATTTCCATTTTGCATTATCGGAGTGAAAAGCAATTTTTTCTACACCACAAAGCAAGAAACTCATTTGGAAGATAACACCAAATACTTATTTTGGCTTTCACAGCAAACAGACTGAGTAGCTGCAATAGCTTTTATAGCATACCATGCGCTCTTCCGAGTACCACACACCGACCGACCGACCGACATTTGTCTTCATAAAAATGGCACACTTTTGAATTTGCGTTAATAAAGTGGCGCTGTCGTGTGGCATGTGTTGCACCGACACGCAACAGCTTCGCCATATAACCATGCAACCGTGCAATGAGCTTGACGCACCAACGCTTTTCCACTTTCCACTTTACTAATGCTGACTGGCTGACTGGCTGACTGGCTGACTCGCTGCCGCTGCTAAGTATTTATGTTTCACTTTCGGAAATGACAAAGCAGTTTGCACTATATACATAGAGCTATGTATGTGGCTGATATGCAGATGTGTGTATGTATTGGTGAGTGCATAGATGTTTCCTGCCTGCAGCCACGCGTAGCCATCCTGAGCATGTGAACTTTCATGCATTGTTATTTTTTATGGCAGTCTTTTACTTTCATTTTCCGTTAGGAAATTAAATTTTTTTTCTCTTTTTCTTTGTCTTTGTCTTGTTTTGTGGTAGTTGAAATGTCAGCGTGTTAGATTGTTCTACAATGCTAGAAGCAAAACGGAGCGCATGTTAGTGAAATTGGCATGTATGTGGCGTTGGAGCGCTTTAAGGAAAAAAAAAAAGCATACAAGTATTTGATTCCTTATACCATGTTCACACGGCAATGGAAACTAGTTGGGTTTCGGGAGATGGTTTCAATATTAAACATGACCGCCCAGACAGCATTCCTTTTTAGTAACTGGGTTTCGATGGCATTTCTCTTTTTATTCCCCCTTTTTACCCTAAGGCAATCCGGTAGCTAAAACCCCACAACCCCCCCTGGAGCTTCGAAGTAAAAGCTTCGCTCTGTGGCACATTAGGCAGTGCCACTTTTTATAAATATTTCACGTTTTCCAAACTAGTGACGGCGATTCATCGAAATCAAGTTACCGAACACAGAGTTGCTTATAAAACCACAACAAAAATTTAGATTTTTAGATAGAATCATGATTGGCTGGTAGTAAAGTTAGACAGTTCATGCAGGGCGATGGCATGCACGTTCAACTTATTTTCACAGAATATCACGAATGAGCCATAAACCACTGGTTTGCGTTGCCGTGTGAACTCGGTGTAAAAGCAACAAAAACACACACACAATAAAACACCAAACACGTGTAACTCTGCCTTAAGGCATAAAACTACGCTGCCATTTGCACTGCAGCTACTAGTAAATTTTTCATAGTTTCTAGGCCACATCTACACGCAAAATGAAAACAAATGAAGCAGACGGTTTTCCTTGCATAGAAACCAAAGGCACATACATACATACTACAAAACAAAAAAAACTTAAATGTTTGCATACGATATGTAGGGGCACTACGTTCTGTTCCGCTTTTGCATTGCTACTTTGGTCTTTGGCCTTTCGCTTGCGGCCTAGTCTGCTGACCGCTAGCTTTGTTTTGTTGAATTTTGCTTTGCTTTGCTTTACTTTTCTGTGGCTGCATTATGAGTACGAGCTTGCAGTGGAAAATTATTTCAACAAGCTAGTTTGCGAAACCTGTCACTTCAGGGTATTTAGGACTTGGCATGCAAACGTGACTACACGAAATTCCTTTGACCTCGCGCTGTAGTAAATTGGATTAGCATTCCAAACAGCGTACAGTTGTATCCTCATAAAACGAAACTCTAATTATTGCTTTCTGAGCAACAATAGCAGAACTTCGGTACGTGCTTCTAATTAAGTAGTCCTAGTTAGAGCAGTTCAAAAAAAAAGTCTGACTAAATAATCTGAACATTATGAATTGATTGAAGAGTTTGCTATAAAAAAAATTTGGTGTGATTAGTTAGCTACTAACTAACGAAGAAAAATTGTATGCATTTAAACATCGGTTCTGAAAATCAACAGGGCGACCAGATAAGAACGATTGGAAAGAGAATTTAATTCAAACCAATGGAGTATCCCTTTATGGAAACAACCACCAGCTCATATTCGCTGGCAGTGCTTCAAACGGTCATTCTAATTTCTCATTACTCGGTCCAGTAAGTGCGGCGTTATTTTGGCAATAGAGGTTAGGTCTCATTCAAAGTATTTGGTTTGCTAGCGTAGACTACGGAATTGACGAATCCTTTGAAAAAAAATTTACTCGAGGGGTGTTAAGTGGCGGTGGTCGAACTAAAGTAGGTTTTGAATGACGCGTCAAATATTGCCAAGGATTGTCAATGTCCCACGAGCTCCTAGACAGTCTCACAACAGGACCGTATTATACAAAGGAAAATTGAAGAAGTGACCCTATTTCACCAGACACTTCGGTTCTAAACAGAATCCAGGATGTTCTGCATTTTTTCCGTGCTCATTGGAGGGTTTGCATTCAGGAGTTTCCAACTGTATTCTAACGGAACCCTCGGATACTGATCTGCATGCGGGAGCAACAATGGACTTGCCGTGATATAGTGCTCTGCCGTAGTCGACCATTACCTCCCCTTCCGGCTTTGTTTTTGATCACCGAAAGCTCTTCTCTGAGTATGTGGCCAACGAAACTGGGATAAACGGAAAAAACTAAAATAGCTTCGAAGCCCCGCACGGATAACATAAGTGCATTCACTGAACATAGCATTAAAAATCCATCTAAGGGTTCTGTGTTGTCGGAGGATAAGGCCAAAATCCCTGTCTGAATCTGAAGATGCCGAAAAAATCAAACTGGCCGAAAACTAGCAGATTGCCCATCTCTCTAGGCTCTGACTCAGTCAGCGGCTCAAACCAGGCTAGGAAAACAGCCGCAAAGTCTTCAGTAGCATTAAAGGTAGTTGACTTAGTTCATAGTTCCTGCTGCGCCAAAGCCCCACATAAAGGTCGCTTCATGCAGCTTATCGCCCGAGCAGCGTCGAAAATTATCGACAAACTCGGCTCAATTCCTGCAAATGAGCCGACGGTGAAGCAAAGAACCAAATTTACACTAAATATATTTATACATTTTGTTATTGGAAAAAATGTTTATCGTTTAAATTATTTTCGGTTATGACAATGGTTCTATTTTTGGTTAAAAAAAATTAAGCACCCAGTAGTTTTTTATAAAAACCGCACTTCTGCCGCATAAACCAAACAAATCACAGTTTCACACTTTATAAAAAATGAAAAAATTTCAAAATATTGTCATAAAATTTTCAAACATTTTAATTAACATTTTTTGAAACTTTTCAGGTATGCATTTTCTTTCCATTTAATTTTTATACGGGAGAAATTGGGCAAAAGTTTCAGCAAAAAAATTATAACAATAAAAGTCAACGTAAATTTTTGGAAACTTGAAGCTTGCTTTTTGTTACACTAAAACTTAATGGGTTATATAACTGCATACCCTAAAAACTCCGATTAAAAAGTTTAAAAATTTAATGATGATTTTTTGTAATTTGTTTGAGAATGAATTTTTTCATCATAGGCATTACATATTTATCGTTTTTCGCGCTTCTCAAGCTAACTAAAAATCAATATTCTTTGGTCTAAGCTAAAAAGCGGTTAATAATTTCAGAAAATTTTGTCAAAACTAATTGTGCGTCATATCGAAGGAGCTATCAGTTACAAACTTTTGGCGATATATAACTCTAGCATTAAAATTTAAATTTTGAAATGCCAGTAGTAGAATTGAAAAATCAGCACGTCTGGCAACTCTAATGCCAGAAATTATGACAACCTGCATCGTTTCGGCAACCAAAGGTCGTTCATTTAATATTGTCGCATTTTTTTTTTTTTTGAGTACCCTGCGGCTTAAAGCGAATATAATCTTTAAAGCTCCTTTAACGTTCTCCAAATATAGTTCATCATATGTAAAACCCTAAGGCATTTGTGAAGCCACAAAACTGTGAAACCAATATCACAAATTTGCGAGCATGTTGTATATTTCCATTGGCTTCTACTGACCTTCTCCTCGAACTTTTGTTATTTTCCAAACATTTTCCGACGATTTATAGCACCTTTCGGTTGCATTTCCGTTACGGAAACTAATTCTTGTGCATAGTTTTTAGTTACATTGTCGAGCGCTACCTAAGAATTTGTAAGCATATGCGCGTTATATTCCAATACTCATACATAACTTTATATATATATGTATGGATGTGTGTATGTATTTGCGGTTACATTAGTTTAGGTGCCCTTTATTCGCCTACGTACTATAACAAGATTGTCGCAAATTATTTTGGTCAAATATTTTTAGCGTTCTAGGGTGCCATTAAATGCTTCGCAAGTGATTTATAACGGAAGTTGGGAATTCGTTGACAGCTTTGGTTGACAAAGTACATATACGAAAAAGTAGGTTAAGTATGAATGTAATGAAATTGTATTGGTTTCAAGTTGCAGTGTGTGAGTGAGTAGGTAAGTTACACTTGGCACGATTTGAAGTAGTAGGAGACCGACAAAGCCATCGGTAGGAAGCAATCCAAAAATTGGCAAGCAATTTCACAATTTCAAAATTTCACTTTTGAAAGATGGATTGATCTCTATACCCAACTCGCCTATAGATTTTTTTCTTAAATAATTTAGCCGAATAAGCTAGCCAAAATACCACTATACTAATGTTTTAATAAAGTCTGATGTCGGAAATATTTTTGAAAAGGGTTGCCAACTGTTAGAATACTTTAGTTTAATTAAATTAATTGTTTTAATAATATAAACATTAAAATCTTAGTGTCAAACTAAACTGTTTTAAAAAAGGTTTGCTTGGAAACATGCTTTCAGATAGGGTTGCCACCAGTATGAAAAGATTGATTCAATTAAATTACCTAGTTAGTTGAAATATTTTAATATTAGTGTAAAACGAAAGAGGTTAAATTTGGAAAATATTTCCGGGTTGAGGGTTGCCACATTTTTTGTACAAATAAACTAGTTTAATTTAACGATAATAACAAAATAGTACAATTTGGATGTCTAACAAAAAAATTCCAAAAAAAAAAACAATTTTTTTTAAAATACTTTCGGTTAGGCTGCCTTCAGTTTTAAAAAATTAAGCCACTTAACTTAGCAAGATACCTCAAATATTGCAATATTCGGGTAAAACGAAATAGGTTCGATTTCGATATTTGAGAAGAGGGTTGGCACATTTTTTGTAAAAATATTTTAATTTAATTTAATGATACTAACAAAATATTGCAATTTAAACGTCAAACGAAAAAGTTAAACAAAAAAATTGTGCAGTTTAAAAGCGATATTTCAATTTAATTAACAAGTTAGCGGAAATATTTTGATATTCGTGTGAAACGAAGTTATATTTCGAAAATATTTGTAGAGAGAGTTGCCACATTTTTGTAAAACTGTGTTAAATTAGTTGAATAATGCTAACTGAATATTACAATAGGAGTGTTAAGCGCAAAAAAATATTAAATATATTCAAATATTAAAAATATTTAATAATATTAAAATATTAAAAATATTTTTTTGAAAATTATTTTTTGTTAGCGTTGCCACTAGCTTTAAAAATATGAATTCAACTCAACGAACATCTTAACTAAATTATTTCAAAACTAACGTGAATTGAAAAAGGTTTATGCGAGCATGCATATGTTCGAAGAAGGTTGCCACCTATTTAAAACAGTTAAGTCAATTTAGCTAATAGGTCAACTAAATTACGGCTATTTATACTGTTGTCAAACTGGAAAGTATTAAGAACCCCTTTATTTCGAAAATATTTTTTTGAATAGGGTTGCCACTTGTTTGAAAAATGCAATTCAATTATCTTAAGAAAATTAATGAAATATTTAAAAGAAAGCAAAATGAAGAATGTTTCGAAAAATTTTGTTTGATAAATATTTTTGGTTAAGGTTGCCATATGGTAACTAAAATAGTGCTATGGTGGTGTGGCAAGCAAGGGGTTTTAAGAAAGCTTATTATCGCAAATTTTTTTTTCAAGAGGGTTACCAGCTTTTTGGAAAATAAAATGTTAAGTAATGATAGCAACAATAAAAAAATTATTGTAACCGTTTTCCTTTCTGGAGTTTTTTCTATGGCGTTTCACTTCTGCTGCGCCTAGCCATTTTGGGAAAGTTAAATTTCGAAAATATGCTCAAAAATGGTTGTCAATTTTTTGGCATATTACATGTGAAAAGATAAAAACTACATTAAAAAAAAAATTATTGTTACCCATTTCCTTTTCCTACCTAAATTTTTTTCTCTGCCTTTTCATTTCTGACGCAAAATGTTGTATTTCAACAACACGGGTTCATTATCCACAGCTGCTGTCAATCGGTTTAGTTCTGCGCTCGAATACTCAATTCTTGTCTCAAAAAAAAAAAATACTATTAAATAAATTTGCCAACCAAAAATCTCTCAACTGATTCAATAATCATCGTCAATAACAGCAACTTGAAAGCACATTACTCATACGCCCTGTCGAACACGCTAGCCAAACAACAATCTAGTTAAGCGAAAACAAATGACCATAAAATACATATATTCAACTGAAAACAGCACACAGCTTGCAATGCACTACAGCAATCAATCAATCAACCACACTTGTTGCACATCACACTACCAACTTGAACCTTGGCTGACTTGAACCTGGACCAGGACAATTACATAAATTATGTGCATGTACATTTTATGCATTTCAATTTGCATTTCCAATTTGTCTAACTACTCCACTAGGTACTATAATCTATTTTGTCGCTCTGCTAGTCTCCTGAGTGCGTGTCACTGTCACTGCAACAAATGAGATTCAAATCAAAATCTCTACAGTGTTGGCACGCCCATAAATGATACGAGTATGTTTCGTTGTTTAAATTAAAATTAAAATTAAAATTCAACTGCATTTCAACGAACAAAAAATCACAGCGCTTGGCCAAACCTACCTTTATAAATATATTTCTGTTGTTTTTTTTTTGTTGCTTATTTTTAAGCTTAATTTATGCAAACATTTATGGCATTTTTTTTATGAATGCAACTGCAAACCACCGAGCTGGTTGCAGATTGTTGCACTATTTATTTTATGATTATTGCGCGCTTGTTGGGGCTGGTAGAATATGTGTGTTGTGTGTGTGTGTGTGTGTGAGTCTGTGTGTTGCTTCATTTATGCACGTAAAATCATAAAGTTTTATGAGCGCCAATACAGGTGTTTTGCTTATAAATTACCTATTCTTAATGCGGCAAGCGTACTTTCTTGTTGACACCACCTATTTGCAACAAGACCGCGAGAGAAGTGAAGTTAGTCAACTCCCAGCAAGCGAATAGGCGTGTGAATACTAAGAACTTGAAGTGCTTGGCGTTTAGAGGGATTCAAAGAAACAGCGGTTGTCTTCTTTACAGGAAATAATTCAAAATATTATTTCATTTTTTTTAATTCTCGCATTAATGCAAAATGTTCGAAGGCAATCTTTTTACTACATTTTAATCAACTCGCTATTCTTGTTTATTTGTCTAATATGAATTTTTGCAATGGATTTTTAATCAACTTCCTGAATGGTTGCATATTTGAAAGCTCAAATATTCCTCAAAATTCGATGACAATGTTTCAGATTTTATGGATTTTTTTTAATATATGCGGAGACGAATTCACATCTCCATTTATTCTCTTCAATTGTATAAAAATATATCGAAATTAAACAAATTAAAAAAAAAATTGGTATCAAAATTTGCTACTTTTTCATTGCGATTTTAAGGTTTGTAGTTTTTTAGCCCATTCAATCTGAGTTCTTTGATAATTTTTTTTTTTTTATTTGCTGACAGTGTTGGGCATTTTCCTCCATACAACACATCAATAAAATTTACTTTTGTATGGAAAAAAATGTCCGACACCGTCAGCAAAAAAAAAATTATCAAAAATCAATGCGAATTTTAAGCCACTTGAAATTTTCACTTTATTATATTTAAATTTAAGTGGTTAATAAAACAGCATAACCGAAACTTTTATAGAAATTTTTTGAAATTTGAAGAATTTTTGTGAATTTCGTAAAAAGTTTCAAACTTTTATTTATATAGTTTCCATTACAAAAAGAGCTATGCTTTAAAAAAAAATTATTAAAAATTAATTAATAAACTCCAAATGGTATTCAAAAATATTCAATAGCTCACAGCTTAAATGATTCAGTATTTTTTTGACAATGTTTTCTTTTACAAAACCACAATAAAAATTAATATATTAAATTTTGTAAGAATTGTACGTAAAAAAATGCTAAAAAATTTTGCCCAAATTTTAAATTTTTTTCTCAAAATTTTCCAAAAAATTTTTGGTTGTAGTGGTTCTTAGTTTATTGCTGGCTTAAGCTTCTTCTTAAAAAATGGAGCGTTATCAGATATGTAAAACTTCATAACATTGTATTTTAAAAACAAGTAATAGAGTATTTCACTGAAAATTTATGAACAAATTTTAAACGCAAAAGAGTTTGGTTAAGACTCCAAACTTGCAAAGAATATTACGAAAACAGATATTTAAATTTAATATTTACTTATCCAATACGCAAAAGTACGGATATTAAATGAAGAAAGCTTGAAAGAGCCACCTATCTAAAATGAAATGGTGTTACCTGATCTTCAGTTACCAAAAAAAACCTAATTTAAATGAAGCAAAGTAATGGCATTGCGCTAGGAATGCGTAAACAAATTTAGCATGTAAAAAAATTTAGCTAGGGTTGCCACATTTTTGAAAAAATTTATAATTTTTATAAAAAATAAAATTTCTTTAAAAGAGCTCTACACAATTTTTTAATATAGGGTTGTCACACACCCCCAAAAATTAATTAAATAAGCACCTACTGTCGTTTAAATTTAAAGTAAAAATCGTTTTTACTTTTTGTGCACATTTTTCGTTATTGCATACTGAAAAAATTTGAAAAGGTTCCCCTCGGTACGAAGAAGATGCAAAGCTATATTTTAAAGAGGATTGCCACCTGTTTGAAAGTTAAATTAAATATTAAAATATGGATGTCAAACGGTTCGTCTCGGCGAGAAGCAGGTTCAAAGCAATGTTAAAAAAAAACTCATCACTCAAATTACCCCAACCAACTGTCACATTTCATAAAAGAACCTCGCATATTATTTTATTAGGTAGGCCGCGAGTCCTCCAAAGAGTGTGAGGGGGATCGCACCTTGATGTTGTTCTGCTGCCTCCGAATGGCAGACAGCAAAAAGGCATTCGAAAATTTAAAATTTCCCTCCTTCGAAAGACTACCAAAAAGTATTCAATTCAATCAGTCGACTTTAAAGAAAAACTATGGATTATAAATGAAAGTCTGCACTAACGCAACGTTTCGCAATCCAATGTACAGCAGAAAAAACTACCAACAATTGTGCGCATCATACAACAACATTGCGTTGTATTGAATTAGGAACAAAATCGCTTAGGCGGCAAATTGCAAAGTCAATCATAAAGATAAAAAAAAAAAAACAAAAAAATGTAAGACACGGGCTTGTGTCACGAGCAGATGGTTGTGTCAGTTAACTGCTAACAGCTACAGAATGTTCATATGTCTACTCGTGCATGCTGCTGATGCAACGCATACAACACACACACATACACACAAACCTACACAACCAAACATCCATAAAAGCAACACGTTTTGCTTCCCTACTTGAAGCTTTTGACTGGCATTAAAGGAAATCGTGACTAATTTCATGTGGCAGTGGCAGAAAGTAGCACGAAGCCATCCATACTCTAGCAACTTTTTATATGTTGCACTTCACTTTGAATGCACGTTCGGCGTTCACTAGCATTTATGGGTTTGCGCAAACTGTATGCATTTTTACGTTGCACTACTCAGTACAAGAGGGCTCTTGGGAAAGACGCAGGCATGTTTACGTAATGGGGGTAATACAATTAAAGTTTACAACACTTTTATGCGAGTACGTTTATTTCTATATTTTATTGCAAATTCCCTTTTCTTTTTTTTTTTGCTTCAATAAGAACTAATGCAAAGGACAAGGGTAGCTGATCGTCGTAGGTACCTATGATGATTGAAATATTTTGACTTTTAGTTCGATAGCATTTAGGTCGTTCTATCAAGCAGCGTAAAAAATAAACATTGAAATATAACTAGAATCGGTGGAATAATAAATATTTATCATCTACTGGCTTTTCTGAAACAACTTATTAATTATAGTTCGAAAATCCGGCGTCGTTCTCAAATTATAAACTCGCGGTAATAACTTTTTTTAATCCATAAAATCTTTAATATCTGATGTGAACTATCTTTGCTAAATAAACAGGTAAACGAATAATAAGCCTCAGGTAACTGAAACTTTGCAAAAAAATTGATTCGAACCAAAATATATACATATGAATATTTCGATAGCAAAATCGAACAAAATATGGTACAGTATGACCGACCGCGACTATTATCTTAACAGCGATAGAACTACAGACAACTTCAGTTGTGGTGGTGTCGGTAGCATTACTTATAGTGAAATCGATAAATAAATCGATAACGATATCGATTATTTAATGAAGTGGATAAAACTATCGAGTCACAAAGTATTTTGTTTTATTACAATTTATTCATCTCGCAATACATTTAGATAGCATAATCAAGCAAAACTCCGGTCAAAATATCGCCGACCAGCACTATTATATCAAAAACGATAGCACTATCGATAACTTCAATTATAGTGGTATCGTTAGCAACAGTTGTAAAGAGTTCGATAAGGATATTGATGATTTTATGTAAATACGAATGTTTCGATAGCAAAATCGAACAATATATCGATCACGATATCGTCTATCATAACTATTGTATCAAAAACGATGAAAACACTGCTATATTCAGAAGTCGATAACGCAATCGATTTTTTAATGACATCAATGAAAATATCGAACCTCAAAGTATCTTCAGAAGTTATATTACTAGGATCGAGGGCTGTCGCTTTCTTAGCGCACCCAGCTCACTTGGACACCTGCAGCCCCCCACCGGTCAGATGGTCCTTTCAATTCTACATGTCGTAGTATTTTTTCAGCGTTCACTAAGCCGACAACTCCGATGGCAATCCTCAAGCGCCCAAAGGAACCCCCGCCTTTTCCATTCCATTAGGCATAATCTCAAGGATGCTCTGTCGCGCCACCTCACCACCCAGTCTGATATTCCGTAATTTAGAAGTGGTCGAAAGAGGGGACAGGCACTCTTTGAGCAATTTGACCGTCCGGCATTCAGCCAGGAAGGCACTCTGCTTCAAATACTCCAGAGTAGTCTGGAAACCTACATTATTGTCTGTCGGTGAGCTCCAACACCTCCGCCAATCTTTCCGTCCAGATTTGACCCCTCTACGAAGAACTACATTTGTTTCCTTTTCCGCACAGTACTTTTCTTCTACTCTTTTCTTAGAGGGGTTTGAGTAGAAAAGGATCCATTCTGAGCCAAAATCGGTAAGCATGGCTTCCATCACAAAGTGGTTGTGGTCTAAAGAGCCCCACTGATGCCAATGAGTGCGGTCTTTGACACCCTCTCTAGCTGTTTGATTTCTTATGGTTTCTCCAGTCTGTCGCGATGATTTTGTCCAAGGCCATGCAGAGGATTAACCGCATTTGCCGGAGCTTGGCATCTTGATTATAGGATGCAATATACCCCGCCTAAGAATCAAGCATTAATTAAGCTTTTTTGTTCTGGCAGAACTGTCTCTTGACACTTTCAAATTAGTAGTCAAAGTGGACTAAATAGTCCCGTAATATTAATCAAAAATTATAATATAAACATTCATGTTAATCGAATTTTTTCCAGAAAATTGAGCCGCCCTGAATCACACTTTTATTATCAGAGCCTTTATTAGTGCTGATATTTTCTATATATATTTTATCTATTTACACATCTTTGGTAACAGTCAATTGCAAAATAAACTAGAATTGTTAGTTTTTTATCAAAGCTTTTCTCACTTACCTGCTTCCATTCGATTCTATCGACGCCATCCTCGCCCGACATCTCGATGGGTGGTCGCAAAATAGACACATACTGTGCGCGTCAAAGCAAATATCCCAGCACATTTAGATGCAACGCAAACACACACAAGGCAAACGAATGCGGAGGAGCAAGTCCACGCCGGAAGAAAATCGGAAACGGAAGTGGTAGGAGACGTTGGCGGCAATGCGGAAAAATGGAAGGAGAAAATTATTAGTTGACTAATGAAGTGAAGAGATAATAAATACTAGTTTCCTATGTATGGGTATGTTTGTAGAAAGAATATATTTTGGGCAAATTCACTTGCGTGTTAGAAAATATATGAAAATAGTATTTGCCTTGTGGCCTCTTCTTTTATGTTTTTTTTTTTTGATTAGGCAGCATTTTTCGAATATTAGAAAGTATGCAGTTTTGTTATTTTATTTAAGTTACTTTACTGGCATGTAGAATTCAGTTTATTTCAAAAAAAAATATCAGCGAGAGCAAAATTAGCAACAAAAAATTATTTAATTATATTTCAAAATACTTTATTATTAACAAAGATAGGGCAAAAGTACTTTTTCCAATGAAATTAAAATATTTTATTTATATATTAAATTTGATTAATCTGTAGAATTAAATGGGCATAGGGACTATTACCATTTCTTATATTACCATTTATTGTATCAGAATATATCATAATTTAGTCAGTTGAATTTGAAGAACTAGAATTTAAAAAACAGTCTCAATACAAAATTCAATAACCACTCAAGTTTTCAAGATTTCATTTAATTGTTTATTTACTTTCAGAAAATACCTCTTTTTCGTAGACAAAATTTGCTTCCAAAATTTTAATTGGTAAGCTTCGGTATAAAGGAGGTAATAAAAAGAAATTATTTGTTTCCAAACCCAAAAAAAGATGGCTGATTTATAAAAAAAAAAAATCGTAAGCATTTTCGTAAGAAGTATAAAATTCGTTCGATAATAATTATGAGTGAGAAAATTTTTTTTTCACCAATAACTAAACTAATAACGCGATATCTGCTATTTTGAGGCTTAGTATTTTGAGACATACAAACATATATTACAAAAGTAATTTCTTTAAACTTATGACTGTGACCAAATTAAAAGTTATAAAAGACTTTTTGGAGAGGTAAATTTTTTACATAGGTCATCGATAACTATTTAACTATTTTAAGACCTACATATATCATAAAAGTCTTTACACAATAGTTATGAGTGAGATAAATTTATATAGTTCTTATGTCATAAAAGTCTTTTGAAATTAGCAAATGTTTTAGGTTATGGATAACTATTATTTTCAGACATATATTATAAAAGTCTTTTCTTAACAATTATGAGTGCGGATATTTTCTTGAAGTCTTCAAAGGACATTTATCTAGAGATTTTTATTATAAAAGTCTTTTCATTGCAATAATTCAATGAGATAAATTTCATTAAGCCTTTAAAAACCGCTTACCTTGAAAGTTGTATCATAACAGTCTTTTCAAGGGAGTACATTTTTTAGCATTATATTATAGAAGTATTTTTATAAAAATTACCAATGAGAAAAATTTCTTTAAGTCTTCAACAGATTTTTAGCTGGAGACATTATAAAAGTCTTTTCAGTGAGGTAAGTTTTTTATATTATCGATAATTTATATTTTGAGGCTTACATTATAAAATCTTTTAATAAAAATTATAAGCGCGATTAATTTTTTAAGTCTTGAAATTCACAACTATTTCGAGACTAATTTGGAAAGATTTTGGGATCGTTTCGGCACTCAATTTGAATCCAGTCGAATGAGAATCCAAACCCCTTTACAATTGGAATAAAATATTTCCTACAAATTCTTGGTAGATGGCGATAGTAGCTGAAATTTTTTTTATGGATTTTATGATGACGAGCAGATTCTTGCTTGGTTACTTGGCAATATAAATTCAAATGAACTGAAATCCCAGAAGTATTGTGTAAAATGGCACGCTGCAAAATTTAAAATGATTTCCATGCAATCTTTACTCCCACAAGTTTTTTACAACTGACAAATAACCACCAGCTTGGGAAATCTTTTACTGCCCAATTTTTAATCCAGCTGCCAAGTCATCTTTTCAATACTGCATATTGGGCAGATCGTTAAGTACATAGGTTTCGGAATATTTCATAAATATTCTGGTTATTAAAATAAAAATTAAAAATCAAAAAAATGGTTGGAATTTTTAATTAAAAGTTCATGTTCAACAGAGCAGACAGATTTTTTACTCTAAGCTGAAATCAAAATGGAAAATAGTTTTCAGATATTCTAAAACTCGACTTATTTCGATAAAAAAATCGTTATTCTTGGATTTACAACTTTTTTATTATAATAAACGCAAAAAAAAAAAGTTAAGACGATTTCTATCGATATCGATATCGGTAAAATTGTTCGATAATACTTTTCGATCGCAACAAACGCAACAAAATTTAAGACGATTTCTAACAATATCGTTATCGGTAAAATTGTAGATCCAAGAATAACGATTATTTTTGATCGAAAAAAGAAAAATTACAAAATATCGATCACTGATATCGGTATCAAAATAATTTTGTCAAAAATGTTTTCAAAAACTTCTAGCATTCAATGCCAAAATTGTTCTATTCAACTTTTTATGCTACACCAAATGCTCCCTACTGTCAGCTGAAAATATTATAAAACTTTTTAATCGCTAAACTGTGTTAAATTCAATAAATATTTTTCTTACATTTGCTATGCAAATTTTGTTCGAAACAGCAATGCTTAAAGTAAATAGCTACGACTCGCAGTAAGCACCACTGCTCTTAGCCTTTATTATCTTCTAGTGCATTTCATGCCGCATGTTGTGCTTGTCGCATTTCCGCCACTCAACATTAAATTGAATAAAGTTGGTGGAAACTTAACTAGCTTTTGCATGCAATCATTTAATAAGGAAATAAAAGAGGCAAACAGAGTAAACTTCACTCAACTACTACTGCAACTACAACTACTATTTACTGCTATCAATGTACTTTAATGTAGCTCGAACACGCCAATGGTTGGATAAGAGCGTTAAAAGTCAGGTCAAGAGAATTGTAATTAAGTACATGTAGGGGAGGGCAAACTGAAAAGGCAGGTGGTTGGCGGGTCGCCACTGTACATATGTACCACCATATGGGTAGGTATGTATGTATGTGATGTGTGTCTGTCTATTGGCTAGCAGTAGAAGCGAAAACAAATCAGCAAATCACCAGCTCATCTTAAATGCATTGGAAATAGTTTATTCGGATTTGGTTTTTACGTTTTTGCCCCATAATGAAAAAGAAAAAAATCAACATTTTTCTGTGTGTGGCTGCATAAATATCGATAACTTTTATTGACGAAATTGAGTACCCAGTTAATGGGTTAAATAAATGAGTGAAAATGATTCAAAAGCACTTTTAGCTAACAGCATCGTTAAAAGGATAGCTGAGTATAATCAATGAAATTGTAATTTTTCAGTTTTCCTCATTTTTATGTTCTTATTTTTCTAGACACAAAACAAAAATTTTCCAATGGTAAATTTTATAACGAACGTTAAGATATTTTAGCTTGAAGGACACAATCCACAATTTAAATTAGTTTTTGCATTTTCGACAGTCGATACTATTTAGAATAATGCACTAAAACTTAAGGTAAATATTTCGAAAATATTTTGAACAATAGTTCCTTAAAAAGCAGTTAACCTATTTTATTATTTCATACCGGGGATCAAAAATAATCATTATTTTGATTTTTTATGATAATGAATGAATGCATTTAAAATAAAATTCAAATATATGGAGCTAACCCTTTTACCACATACTAAAAAACTAATTTTTTTCTTATCTAGAAAATTTGTATCTTTAAAATTATTGCATTATCGATGTTTTGCGATTTTTGTAATTTTTCCGATCTCAAAACATAAATCATATTATTGTTATTGTTGCAGTTATTGTCATCGCCGACATATTCATTTGCATTCATTTTGAACAAAAATTTGTAATTTAAAGTATAACTATCAACTATGATCGGAAAATTTGAATTCAAAAAATAAATTTCAAAATCACAAAATGTCGATCAAACTTGCTCGCACAAAAATCACTAAGTAACGATTGAATCATGATTTTCTAATAAAAGAGAGCGAAAAATTAAAAAATGAAATTTTTTGAAATCAGAGACATGGTATAAATTTTATTTGCTGGTTGAAAAATTTCCGATAGAATTATAATTGACTTTTAATGAAAATTATAAGTACGACACATTTTTTAAGTCACCTACCTATAACTATTATTTTGAATTATTTATTTATGGGAAATATTTTTTTTTTTTTTAATCTCTAAGGGATTTTTCTCGTAATTTGTAGAAAACAATTTTTAAGAGTTGAAATACGAAACTATATTAGCAGCCCTAAAATTATCCGGAACTGAACTAGTGCCTAACTTTTGCCGAACTAATAATGATCCTGATGAATCTTTCCAAAATAGGCCGAAATGGTAATGAAACGAAAGATGTAGATGGGTATTTCCAATTTTTTAAATAAAAATGAAATTTATTTTTTTGAATATTAAAAATTTTAGTTATATATGCAGGTTGATAAATAAACCATTGGTATGCCATTATAAGTTGCGGAATAGGTGAGTGCTTTTTAGAAAAAAAATTTCAAGTAATTTTTTTGTGAATCGAAATTTTTTATACAAGTATTTTGAAGATTTTATGGAAGTACAATTTTCAAATTTTTTTTTCAAACATTTTTTCCAAAAGTATTTTGAAAAAAAAAAATTCGAAAACAAAGGTGTCACTATCGGCGCATTTAAAACAGGAACGGCTAGAAAGAAAAAATTTTAAATAAAAATCTGTGAAGTCACTTTCAATTCATACTATAACATACAAAATCATGATAGGCGATTTAAAAGCCAAATTGTGTCCGATTTGTCGGGAATTGCCTCATTTATACCCTACTCAACCGGAGAAATATCATCGGAGTTTCTCTTAGTTTTTAATGCATATTATATAATATATGAATCTGAATAATTAGCTGGCAAACTTCACTTGATATAAATTTGCTAAAGCGTAATTTGTCTTTACAGAAAATAAGAAAATGTTAAATTTTTTCCATGCATTTATGCCAAGCAACGGTCAGCGAGAAGCAGTATTAAATCGTTCATTTTTTTCAAAGATTAACACGTTAAAGATAATTTAAAAAACATGCCGTTGTTTTCCATTTATCCCACATATCCTTTATAAAAGTGCATTTTACTTTTTCCCTGCATTTTACGACATCGTGACATTCTGAATTAAACCCTGTCAGTTGATTAATTAAACGGAAACTATTGGTGTGTTTAACTTTTAATTTTGCAACTTTTAATGTACATTGTTGACCTTTTGAAAATAACCTTTACTGCAGGTGAAATGTTTATGTGCTACTGTGTGTGTGTGTGTGTGTGTGTGTGTCAATGAAATTAACGTGCTTTCGGGTTCACTTTAAAACGTCACTCATACGCAGTGGCGAGCAATGGCCCCGAGTAGACGACCCAAATGCAAAAGTAAGTACGAGCGAGTGTGTGGCAATATATGTGAGATATATTTGTACATCACACAAGAGCTTTAAATCGCACATTAATCACTTGGTATGGATCTCGCTCTTCATTTCCTCCTCAAGCCCCAGTACCATTAATTAGAGCACTTTAAATTTAACAACACGCCATTTACGTTCTGTTTTTTTTTTTTTTTTTGCTTTTTCAACTCATTGTCAACCTTAGCTTTGCGGCGTTAATTGGACGCAAATAATTGGCATGACAATGCCACTGTGTTCATTTAGCGTTAACCGCTAGCAAAGAAGTGTAAAAAAAAAAAAAACAAATACACCATTTATAGGGAGCAGCAATAATTAAAGCAGCAGGGGAATGGCGCATAGCACAAAAGCAAAAAAACGCCAAAGGCAAGGAGTTAAAAGCGTACGTGTGGGAGTGAAAGGGTGTGCAATGATAAAGAAGCGCATTTAATGAGTTGGCAAAGCAAAACAGATAACTGCTGTAGGGAGTCCAATACTTGGTAAATTCATTAACATCAAAAGCGGTAAATGAGTTTCGACACTTTGCATTTTATGCACTGCATGACCAAAAGGACAATGTCCCTTATCGATTTGCAATGACATTGTATTGCTTATATTTTATCGTGCGCTACAACTATACAAACGAATGTGTGCTTTTGGTTTAACATGCTGTGTTTGGTTTTCATTATTCTTTTCTTTTTTTTTTTTGCTTTCTTATTAAACTCAGCTACTCAGCCTCACCTTGCCACGATCGATACTCTTTATCATATCCAAATCCGTTGAATCTGAAATGCCACCATGCACAATAAGCACCCGATTGTTGACGATGGTACCCAGCGGTAGCCAACGATAGACTTCATCAATCATTAGCATCAATTTCTCAGCATTGCGCTGCAAAAGGAAGAAAGTAGATCAAATTTAAAGCATTAGAATGTCATCACTTCTTTTGTTTTTACTCTCTACACAATCCAGCCGGCCGGCCGACCATCACTTACACGATACTTTTGCTGCACCTCGCGTATGAAACCGTAACGCGCGTTCATAACTGAATCTTCGTGATTGCCGCGATTTAAATGCACAGCGCCGGGAAAGGCAAGAAAGCAGGATAGCAGCAGTAGGAAGACCTCAAGGCCCTTTTTACCGCGATCCACAAAATCACCATTGAAGACGTAGGGATTTTCAGCCGAAGGAAGACCATTCTGGTGAGTAAATTTTATTATAAAGAAAAATTATTAATCATTGTGAAAATTTTCAAATCATGTGCTTTTCGAGCTATTAATAGGTTTCTCGAATTTTCAACTTACCTTATAGAAAATTACCAAGAGATCATCTAGTTTGCCATGTAAATCTCCAATGACGGTTACTTGTTTGGATATCGCCGTTGATGCTTGATTGAGATTTGGAAGTCGTTTTAATTTAAATGCAGCCTCTTTTAATATACCACCCACATATTTGGCCAGTAAGCGATCAGACTGTGCAGTAACGCAGTATATATAATAAAAATAATTTAAATTTAAAAACACAATAAACATGCCGTTATATAATGTATAACTATAATGGAGAGGGTTATTTTTTTGAATTAAAAAACAAAACAATGTTTTTGTTTTTGCTCGCTTCATATCATAATTTCAGTTGTGACCTGAAGATTATTGGTGCTCTATTATAACTCCTATGCCCAGCTGAGATTAAAATTACAAAATTAGAATTAGCATGAACCAAAAATGGTGAAGTCCGCACCCCTTTTTTTTTTTGTTCACAAATATTAAGAAATCGCTTAAAACGCTCAAACTTTTAAATGGGAAAAAGCATATTTCATACAATTGGTGTAGAATCTTTATAAATATTTTTCTCTTCGGGAGAGTTTGAAAAATATTATAATCACTTGCTTATTTAACCAATTTTTAATATAAACATTTTTTTAATACATAAGACGTTAAAAATGCAGAAATGTGCCCATAAAAAATTGTTAATATTAAAAATCGGTTAAATCAAAAGTTGGGTATTGTTCTGTGAAGTTTCCTGAAACGAAATATAGTTTTCCTATTGAAAACTCTTTGTATTCACTCATTCTATAAAATTTTTTTTTCCTCCATTCGACCACTTTGACCTAGCTGAAAATATATTTCGATCACAAAAAAATGTTGTTTTTTTTTCAGGAAACGAAAATAAAAATCATTGGAAAGAATTCGTTCAAAACAAAACTAGAATCTATCGATCTAATCCTTATGCCTCATGTTATGTTAAACATTTCTGTTTAGATGATTTTTTGCCTTCAAACATTGCATAATCGTTATTTAGCGATTTTTAATTTTTTGATCAAGTTTGATCGTTGTTTTTTAATTTTTATTTTTTCGATCAAAAATAATTGTTATTCCCCGATTTAAAAATTTCCGATCATATTTGATCGATATTTTGTGAGTTTTTTTCGATCGTAAAACATAAATCGTATTATTGGTGTTGTTGGTAAATTGAAAAATTTAAAAAAAAATTTTAATCCAAAAATAGCGATCCTTTTTATTTGGAAATACAAAACCACAAAATGCCGAGTTTTGAAACATCGATCTAAGGATCAAAACAACGTTTGAATTATATTTTTTTTTAGTTATAACCGTTGCGGCCTCTGGTTTTTTCCGATATAACTCATGAGAAATTACAATTCCGATTTTCCTTTTTCCCATGAATTTTTGGCCTACTATAATGTATAATCTATAATGCCTAGAACATACATTAGCTCGTTCTAAATAATCTTAGAAATTTTTACAATTAAATGTAAAAAAATTGTGTTTGAAATTTTTAAGAATTTTCAAAACATAAGCATACTTGAAAAATTCCTAAGGATCTTGGAAAAATTCCCGTCCAAATCAATTTTGTCGTTCTAAAGTTGAGACCATACAAACGGATGGACTACCAGATAAGATTCCAATTTTATTTATACCTATAGAAGGTTACATATCTTCTAAGTGAAGTTTCTTGAGATTTTGCAGAGGTGCAGAGGAAAATCTAGAAAGCGATATAGAAGAAGTTATATAAATACATTGGTACACTGAAGGTTTAACTTTGGATGAGGGGAGAGGTGAAAGAACGAAGCTGGTCACGTTGGAAGCGATGGTAATGAAGGCAGCGAGATTGTCCCACTAAGTGGGTAGACTCAGCGCGCTGTAGGTACTGTAGCCAAGTTAGTGGTCTCAGACAGGCCACGCTTTTCGGCTATCGCTTCAGTAGAAATGGCATCGCATCGCTTAGTAGGTTTGATATCAGTATTTTCGTTCTAGTTACCCAACCTGTCACAATCACTTTTATTTCCACCTGCATCGGCTGAGTCTGCCTACTAAGACAAGATGCATTGAAGATGATGAGCCATCGGGGTGTATCTTTTGTGCAAGTCCAGTCTTGGTCAGACAGCGATTGGTGGTGTACTTCAACTCATACATGCTCGATCCCCAAAGTTTTGGGGATTCGCCTAACAAATAACTTCTAGCGTTCATTAGGAAGACATCAAGGTTAGGGGTAGGTTACAGAAATACAAAGGAAATTTCAGGTTGCAATATTCCTTCGTTTTTTTACCTTAGTCATGCATAGGTTTTCTCTGGTTAGTATTCAGGGAGGTCACAACATTTCGTACTTTACTTTTGAGGCTGGTGGAAGAGTAAAATTTGAGATATAAAGCTCTCTTTCAACTTTACTATATCCATCAAATTATACAAGTTTGAACCACCCTAATTACAAAGATAGAACCAGTTCTCAAAATAAGAAAAATTTAAATTTGAAAGTTTCTAAATAACAATTTTTCTCGCACGAAAATTATTCATTTTAGCGAGCAGTTAAGAAATACCATGGCACAGTGGTCAAATTTGCAACGCTAGGATAATTAAAAAATTTTATTTTATTTTTTAATTTTAAACTAAATTTTGATCAAATGTGCAAGACTATTGTCTATTTAAAAGTAAACACAACTCTGTGTGAAAAATTTGCCCAGATAATTATAACCAAAACTGTATACCAAAAGTCATAGTAAGCAAAAAGAGAAAAAATTAGCGTGTTACGAAAACTCAGGGTTTTCAAGGCTTTATAACTTGTTGAAAAAACTTCAAAAAAATTTTTTTTTCATTTTGACTATTTTCGCCAAAAAATGGCAATGAAGAACGCTGATATTCTTACAAAGGCTGGTTATGAAACTTAAATAAATATTATTATATTTATATTTTTAAGAAATGCGAAAATATCAGCACAAATAACTGGAGAAATAAATGAAGCTTATAAACGAACTTTTTTGGAATGCTTAAACTCTGGATTAGCAATCAATGAGAGCACATTTAGCGAATTGGACCACTGTGCATTGAAAGCACTGCTTTGATTAGGCATAAAAAAAAACCTTATTAGAGTGGGAATGCCGAACAATGAATTTGCAAACGAAACTACGCCGCCAAATTCTAATTTATTTGTGCACACAAAAATCAAGTGCATGGTATAGACTGTTCTCAAAAAAAAAATTTGATACTCTATAGAAATATATCAAATAAATTTTATAAAAAATTGTTAACAAATATTTCACTACTCACCTTTTTCTTGCGAAACAAATCGATCAACGTCACTACATCTTTTTTGATTAGGGGAAATTTTAAATGCGGTCCATCGTAATTTTTATCTGAACGATATTCGCCATCCTCATTGAAATCTGACTCATCGAAATAAACATCTGAAGCTGTAGTTCGTGTAACATTTCAAAGGTATGTGACAAGCAAATTTTGACAAGCGGTACACACATACATACAACGGGTACAAAGGGGGGCGAGTTGAGGAAATGTAGAGGATATATGAAAGATACGTGAAAGAGATACGAGCAAATTAGCGATACAAATAGAGTTAAATGTTGTGAGAGATGAGCAGGTATATATTTACTATATTTTATTTATATTTGTACATAAAATCTACTTAAATTTTGATAAGGATAATAGAGACATTCTGAATGTACAGATAGAGCAAAATCTACACAAGTTAATTGGAATGCTATAAGTACATATATTCATGACATAACAGGAAAATTATTTATCTCTGCCTAATTACACATTCCACTCTGAAATGGTTCATATAATAGCTTAATCTGCCACACTAATTCTGTGCTAATCGAATTTACCTAATGAGACCTCCGAGTCCCTTTGTAGGCTTGGCCGATGGACAGCAGCTTCGGGAATGTGTGTGAGTAGCGCATTGAAGAAGTTGTATAACTGTAAGGAAAAAGTAAAAGCGATTTTAGTACTATATAATTTAGTCAGTTAAACAATAAAATAAAAATTACCGTACAGCGATACGATAAATTCAAGTACATGCTCGATACTTGTCATTCGATATCAGGTAGTTTTGATATCGATACTTTTGAACCAATTACTGAGTAGGCATCGAAAAAAAAATACTCGCATCGAAACCCGATACAAAAGCTACCTTATACGATCAAACTATTTGATCAAACACTGAGTATGTGTTATTGAAAATTTGTATTAGGTTTAATGTCGTTGCAAGAGTTTGATGGCTATTTGACCGAATATCAAAGTAGTTTTGATTGTCATCAAATTTGATGACCATGTAAGGTGCTGTTTAATCAATTTGCGTTCTTTGATGCAAATCAGAATTTTTTTTTTTGGCAATTTCGCGCTTGCAGCTTACTATACTATAATTTAATGGGGTATATAACTGCATGCCAGAATTAAATCTAAAAATTCTTATTAAAAAGTGTGGAACTTTGATAAAATTTAGATAAATATTCAATTTTTGCGCAAAGTTTGAAACTTTAATCTATATGGTTCCTGTTAAAAAATACTTTCATAAAAAAATTACTAAACATTGAAGAACCAAAAGAAAAATTGTCAAAAATTATCAAAATGAGGTGACCCTATTAGTTTTTCTGAAACTGCATGAATTACTTTTACAATTTTTTTATGTAAAGTTTTTTAACTTTTCTCTTCATTTTTATTCTTATTTTTATTTTTTTTATATTTATTTTTAAAATTTTGATTCTCAATTAATACTTTAGATCCAACATTTATTGAGTCTTTTTTTCGATATTTGCAAGCTATCGACGGCTCCGCCCGCATGGCATTTGATTTAAAACTCTGCTTTCGGCTGTTACAGAAAACAAAAAAAAAATAAATTCTTCAAATTGAAATTTTTTAATTTTTATTTTTTATCTTTTCTTATTTTTGAAAAAACCTACCCCTGCTTAATAATCACGCGGTTGCTATAATATTTTGTCATTGGAAATTTAATGTTAGAAATGCACTACGTAATCAAATGATAGCGTCATTTAGAAATCTCACTAGCGCCATCTATAAGTAGTACGGAAAAGGTAAAACCCAATATGATATACAAAATGCGATTCAAAGTCACTATTCCTGGGCATGGGCAATGTTTTTTTTTTCTATCCATACGTATAAACATTTTTAAAAAGTGTTTTATAGGTGGCAACTTTTTTTGAAAATGTGCCTTGAAAAAAGAATATACTGGTTTGGTTTGGTTTTTATATCAATTTAATATGATTATACTTTGTTTAAATTTAATAGAATTTTTTTTAATTTTGAAAAGGTGGCAACTCTTTTATAAACTGCTTTCAAAATAATTTTATTTGCCTGCATATATATGCATATACGTAAGATACCCCGATTTCATTTGATTAACTTATATCAGTTGTATTTATTTTTTCGTTAATTTTTATGTTGGCAACACCTCTAAAATTTTTCGCGATTAACGACACTCTATTGCTAACTGGCCATTCTAAACTAAGCGCTCCTAAACCTCTATCGGTTCACAGTTTTATTGCTTTGTTTAATTTAGCTACTAAATTTAATTGAGTTTAAATTTTTAAACAGGTGGTAACCGTCTTAAAATTTTTTTTTGAAACTAAACTTTCCGAACCTTTTTTCCTTTCACAAGTGTCTTTGCCAATTAAATTTTATCAACGTGTTTAAAAAAGTGTAAGTGGCAACCCTCTTCAAAAACGTTTTCGTAAAAGACCTTTCATTTCACACCAGTACTGTTATATTGCATTTAGCTTATATTGAATTCAATTCAAAATTTTAAATAGGTGGCAGCCTTCTTTGAAGATTAGTGAGCCCACTTCAGACTTTTTGCTTTAACTTAATAACTCCATTTCACTTTTTTAAGCACTCCATAATCCACTCCTAAAAAAACTTGCGAAATAAAGTTTTTTATTAATGTAAATTTATTTAACGTTTTAAATAGGTGGTAACCCTCTCCAAAAAATATTTGTGAAATTACGCTTGCAAAATTGCATTGAATTTAATAATTTAACTTAAGCAACTTATTTAAAGAAAATGGAGATGTAACCGAAACACTGGCTTCTGCCAATCCAAATCGCTTTTCGCGAATTTGAAAGTGATGAGGTCATCACATCCACTGAATGCTTTAATTGACAAATTTTTGCAAGTGGTGGACAAGAAAACTGCCACAGGAAAATTATGTATAATTGTATGTACATAAATACAAACAAAAAAAGGAACAACAATGCTTAGCTAAACGCTACAGGTCAAGGGCAACAGAATTTTCGAGCATTCATTCGAAGAGTCATGACAGCTTAACGCCAAGGGAAACACTTTATACTCATATTTTTTAATGATAATATCTTTCAATCATGCTGTCATTTTTAAGAGGCATAAGTTACAAATTATAGCCAAAAAATTGTATACAAACTTACAGCTGCTTGGGACAAAGACGGATAACGTAAAATATAGAACAACTTTATTGCTTTAAAATGCACGCAAACTTTTATGCCACATAGCTTTTATACAGCTTTGGCCATAAATATTAGGCACCCCTCTTCTATAAGTAAATTAATACAAATATAAAATATAAGGAAATTGTTGTATAACGTTAATAATGGATCCACCCTTTGATTTGATGTTTTTCTCTGTAAAATATTGCTACCGATTTTTCTTTAAAAGAAATCCCCATGGACCAACAAAACCCCATGGAGTGCTCGACCTTCACAAGGAAGAGGAAGACGAACAAAATATTAAGTCTCATATAGCAGAAGCAGTTGAGCTTGGAAGTGTAGTGCGACTCATGAGGATCAAAAATAGTATTCCGACATAAGGAAAATTAAAAAATACTGCATGAGACATTGTTACCACATAATTCCAATTTTTGGCAGGCGTTGTCCTGCCTATCTTTATTTATTAATTTGGCTTTATTTACTAATTGCCAATATGCATATGTGGCAACCCTCTCAAAAATATAGGTGTGCACCTTTCCCTCGACGAGGCCCACAGTTTGCCACTCATATTTTAATATTTTATATTTTTGTGTATAATTAAATTAAATTTGACTTTTAAAAAAGGTGGCAACCCTGTTCAAAATATGCTTATAAACTTTCTCCCAGCTAAACAAATGGCTTGACAATGGTTTAATCTTTCGTATGCCTTGTCTATAATGTAATTAAGTTTTACTTTTCAATCAGGTGGCATCCTTCTTCAAAATTTATACATAAATCTGCTCCTCAGCAAATTGAACAGATTGGTATCCATATTTGGTTAATTCTTATAATTTGTGTATAATTTCATTAAACTCGACTTTTCAAGCAGGTGGCAACCTTATATATGCAACAAGCCTTCTCGTCGGCAAGACAACCGTATATTAATTTTTTATATAACTTGTGTATAGTTTTATTAAATTCCACTTTTCAAACAGGTGGCAACCTTCTTCAAAACATAGTTTATTATAAACCTTCTCCTCAGTGAAACGAACAGTTTGATAGCCATATCTTAATATTCTATATACTTCTGTATAATTTAAAAAAAATTGACGTTTCAAACAGGTGGCATCACTGTCCAAAATATTTGAATGAATCTTTTACTCGCCTAGACAAACCGTTTGACACCCATATTTTGGTATTTTATATAACATTAAATATATTTAATTAAATTCGACTTTTCAAACAGGTGGCAACTCTCTCTCAAGTCCAAAATATATTTTACGGCCTACCAAATTATATGCAAATACTAAATATACATACGAAATTTTATAAAAATCGATCGAGCATTTTCGGAGGAGTTCAACCACAAACAACTTGACACAAGATTTTTATCAAAATGCCCCACACTCCCCACATTGATTAGCAAATTAAAACTGAAAACAAAATTTAAATACTTCTAGAAAAATTTGACCATTAGATATCTCGCCACAAGTGTGTTTTGGCTTTTAATAGAAAAATTTACAAAACGCAATGGTCACTACTTTAGCTACATTTCAAATTTCTTATACTTCAAGGGGGTGCCTTATACTTTTGGCCAAGACTGTATATATATACACTTACACCCATACCAGAATAATTCGGGGAAAAACAAGTAGTTATTATTTGCACACCCTTGTAAACTACCCCAGAGTTTTTGGTGGTCAGCAAATAAATTGCTGTGGTTCTTGATTTCACAATTTTTATGACAGTAATTTACTTTAGTAAATCATGGCCAAAACAAGAATTAAAGGACACCCACCCATACACTCATCATTTTATATGCACACAAAGATACAATGATATTAGAACTAAATTGAATATTTGAAACATGAAATGAAATTAGCGAATGCAGCGAAAGCCAAGCGCAACAAAAAAAAAACAAACAAAAAATGCCAACAAAGTAACATGGAAGTTTTAGTGTAGTACCGCGCTTTCTGCTGACTAACCAACCACAAATAAAATTGCAAAAAAAAAAATTGAGGGCAAAATAAATGAAAGGAGTATAGAATTAACAAACAAAGCAAAAAAACGCCGACAGCACAGTCACACACAAGCAGAGCGTAATTGTGTTGGACTCGAGGGATCACAATTAAATACATACAGACACACACACACACACACATGTATTTGAGTACAGCGCTGCAACGGCAACTGCATTTAATTATTCGCTGATGACACAGCGCACCACCAGTGGCACGAAAGTGTAGATTACTTTGCCGATGAAGTGAGGCAAGTTGGGCGCGCACTGTTGTGGCACACACATTCGCATTACACTGGTCTGTCACGAATTTATAGTTCGAAAAATTTCAACACAAATTTAAATCTATTCCCGTTGGCCGATTTTCAAATATTTGTGTAAGTTTTGCACAGTTTGCTTTTATATGAATTTTATTTAACAGCACATTCCCCGAACGTGTAGACTATTTTTGTCACATTTGTGGGGAATTTACTATGAGAATACAACGAAATATAATAGCAGTTCTGGTCTAAAAAGCTTATCAGCTTTATTTTGAGCTTTCCATCGATGAAAGGGATAACAGTTAACTGCCAAAATAAAATTAAAGTTATATATCCGAACATGGCATTTTCAAAATTACTAAGTAGTAGTAAAAGTCCCCTCACCTCCAGTACCTTCAAAAAAATGAACGAGAAGATGGGTAATGAAACTATTTCTGTCTACAGACTCCGTCGAGTTTCTTTTCAGAATAAACTTCCTCATCTTCGTACACTTCATCTGCATCTACAAGTCCATCAAAGGAGCCTTACTTTCTGAAGCAATCCGATTTTAATGACCTTGCACGAGATTCGAAACGGGCTATCGAAATCTAAAGCTCAATTACATTAATCAAGATAAAAATAATGGATTTTTTTGAAAGGAATACAAGAATCTCATAGTTTTCTACAAGGCAAGAAGAGTTTATGAGTTATTTTCCAAAAGACAATGATTTATTGGTTGGCAAGGATGTTGCCTATAAAGCTCTAGGATATAATATGTGAATCAAAATTGAATCTGGCAGATGAGCATGGTGTAAGGTTTCACCAGAATAAATCGTACATTCAAAGACACTACAATGGAAAATGGTCAGCAGCAATGCTTGCCGATTTTTGTTGGTCGATTTAACGTAAAACTCCGATTAAAGCAATAAAAAGGAAAAAGAAACTACAAATTAACTGCGATTTTATCATCATAATGAGGTAGACTTAGTAAAACTTGTGTGACTTGTCACTGTAAAGAAAGTTTTTTTCAGAGACCATATCGGTTATAATTTTTATAAAAAAAATCATGATTTAATTGATATTTTGTGATCTTTATTTTTTCGGTTAAAAATATTTTTTTTTTTTTCAATTTCCACGTTTTCGATCAAAAATAATACTTATTTTTGGATTGCTAGTTTTTAGATTAAGTTTGATCGTTATTTTTTAATTTTCATTTTTTTCAATCAAAAATAATTATTATTTTTGGACTTTTATATTTGCGATCGTATTTGGATCGATATTTTTTTTTATTTTTTATTCTTGAATTTAAAATTTCGATCATAATATTATATTTGCCAACATATTTATTATGCTCGAAAAATTGTAAATGCAAGAATAACGATTATTTTTGATCGAAAAACTAAAAATCTCAAAATATCGATCAACTGTTATCGGAAAAATGTACGTCCAAGAATAACTTTATTATTTTTGATCGAAAAAATAAAAGTCACAAAAGAGCAATCAAACTGGGTCAAAAAATACAGCGATCGAACTTGAAAAATAGTAAAAATTCAAGAATAACGATTATTTTTGATCGAAAAACTAAAAATCTCAAAATATCGATCAACTGTTATCGGAAAAATGTACATCCTAGAATAACTTTATTATTTTTGATCGAAAAAATAAAAGTCACAAAAGAGCAATCAAACTGGGTCAAAAAATACAGCGATCGAACTTGAAAAATAGTAAAAATTCAAGAATAACGATTATTTTTGATCGAAAAACTAAAAATCTCAAAATATCGATCAACTGTTATCGGAAAAATGTACATCCTAGAATAACTTTATTATTTTTGATCGAAAAAATAAAAGTCACAAACTAATAATCAAACTGGGTCAAAAAAATATGGCGATCGAACTGAATCGAAAAAAAAATTCAAGAATAACGATCGATTTATCGAAAAAATTAAAATCAAAAAAAACGATAAAACTTGATCGAACAAATAAAAATCCAATAGTAACAAGGATTTTTGATCGTAAAAATAAAAATGAGAAAATAACGATTATGCAATGATTTAAAATAAAAAATCTTCTACATAAAAATAAGGTCAGATTTGTGTAGCATATGGCATGAGGATTATATTGAGTTATTCGAGTTTTGTCTTGAACGAATTCTTGCCACTGGTTTTTTGATGCGAAAAAATCAAAGTAACGATTACTTTTGGTCTCTGATTTTTTTTTAACTGTAAGCCTTACACATACTACTTCATAAATTGTTTGTAATTTTTGTTATGAACATTGTATAAAAAATCTATGTACACCAAAAAAAAATATTAGCATGTTTGAAAGCAATGAGGAGGAAACCAATTTTTTTTTTTTTTTTTGCAGACCAGTTTTATTAAGTAGGACAGTGTGCTGTGTTGTATGATGGTAAATGTTTGCTCACTCGCCGTTTGGTTAAATACTCGCAGCAAAAACTGCTAGGTACTTATATAGAATAATTTATGTGGAAATACATGAAATACACGCCAATCTGCCGCTTCTAACTATTTGTTTTCCCTTTTGAGTTAGCGTGTAATTTTTAATGCATGCTCTGTTTTTGTTTTTTTTTTGTTTGTTTTCTTTCTTTGTTGCATTGCAGACAAATATTGCAAAGGTCGAGCGTGCTGCAGTCGGCGATGGCCAACTGGGAGAAAGTGAGTTGTTTGTGAAAAGAAACAACAAAGAAAGTAGACAAAAGGAAGTGAGTTATAATTTATTATGTGAAGATATTAAAGTATAAAATTATTTGTGAAATATTTATTTGCCTCAAGGACTGAGCGGATGTGGGAGAATTTATAAATAATGAAGAATGCAATGCATTTATTCACTTGAAAGAAATACTATACACATATGTATTTTGTAATTTGCCAAAGGAACAATCAGTATTTGAGAAATTTAATGGCAAGCTAACGAAGGAATTCAACAAAGGACATTATATACAATGTAAATATTTAAGTTGGAAATCTCCTTTTCATAGTAATGCAAAAATGTTTAGTAATGCGAAAAATGTGGTAAATAATTGAAATAAAAATATGAAATATCTGAGTATAGATAAATTGAAGTAATTACTGCCACTTCAGTTCACATGCAAATAAATACTTACATCTACACTAAGAAGCAAAACTGGATACATGATGATTTTTTTTTTTTTTTTATAAATATTGGGCAACACTTTGCATGATAAATATATGTGAAGTTTCACATTTTATACACAGTTTATAAATAACCAACAAATTTTCATTAAAATTTCACTTTTTTTAGTCAAAATTTTTCTGAAAATTACGTGTGTTTATAGCTCATTGAATTCTAGTATAAAAAAGTGCAAGTCTGAAATGGCTAAAAATTAGGGTTGAACTTTGACAATTTTTTTTTTGTTGGCAGCCTGCGCATTTGCTCCAAATAAAATTCATGCTGTACATGACAGAAATGCCACGACCGTCAACGAAAAAAAATTCTGAAAAATCAACGGTCATTTTGAGCCATTTCACTTTATTATACGAGAGTTCAACGCAAATCTACTCGTTATTTGAAAATATTTGTAGGGTGAATGAAAATTTATTTTTTATGTTTTCGTCAGTCAAATTTCCAGTTTTCTCAATGAAACCTTATTCGTTCTTCAAAATTTATTTGAATGATAAATGAAAATCTATTCGTTATTTCAAAAATAATTTAAACGATGAATACAAATCTACTCGTTATTATTCGAAATTATTTGTAGAATGAATGAAAATTTATTCCGTCACTCGAAATGACTTGCATAACGAGTAATTATTTATTTTTAGTTTCCACTTCATTCAAATATTATGTTTTCTGAATAAACCCCTGTTCGTTCTTCGAAATTATTTGAATGGAGAATAAAAATCTATTCATCATTCGAAATTATTTGTAGAACGAGTGAAAATTTATTCGTAATTTAAAATGTCAAAAACGAATGAATATTTTTTTGTATTTTTTCGTCATTGAAATATTCAGCTTTCTGGTAACGCCCATTCCAGTTAGATACATTTATCTATATAAAGGGTCTTGTAATAGGGACGCTATAAAAGTAGACCGATAGTGGCAGTAAACGACGCCATATTTTTTCCCGGTCGTTTGACATTTCTCTTCAGTAAGGTTTGCCATTTCATCATGGAAAGATATACGATCCAACAACGAGTCGAAATTATTAAAATTTACTACCGAAATTCGGAGTCAATGGCCTCAACTTTCTTCTTCGTGATGATCAAGACCGGAACGTTACTGTGAATGGGAATCGCTACCGCTCAATGATAACCGAATATTTTTGGCCCGAATTGGATTATATGGACTTGGACAATATTTGGCTCCAACCGGACGGCGCCACAAGCCACACAGCGAATGTCACAATCGATTCATTGAAAACCAAGTTTGGTGAACGTCTTATCTCACGAAATGGCCCAGTCAATTGGCCGCCTCGGTCGTGCGATTTGACGCCGTTAGACTATTTCCTGTGGGGCTACGTCAAGTCTATGGTCTATGCCAACAGCCAGCGACGATTGATGAACTTCGTACGAATATCGAACGTGAAATTGCAGCAGTATCGGCCGATTTATGCTTGAAAACCGTCGAAAGTTGGGTTCAGCGTCTGGACTTCTGCAAGCGTGACCGTGGTGCCCATGCAAAAGAAATCGAGTTCCATACATAATGACATCGAATGTTCTGTCACAGGAATAAATAATTTAATTCATATCCCAAACCGTTTTTGTTTTATTAAAAAAAAACTTTTGTAGCGTTCGTATTGCAAGACCCGATATAACCTTCTTTTTACACTGAGATAATATGTGACTTATAACACACCCAATTCCGCAGGGGTGTAGCAAAAATCCAAAAATATGCAGTGTCTCTGTCTGTTTATAACTTTGTCATAGGTTCAAATCGTTTTAGGCAATGTCACTTAAATAGCCAATACCGAAGTACTCGAATACCAAAAGCACTCGATATTTCCCCTCATTAGGTAAATTTCCCTTAATTTACTGAAATTGTTTGACTGCGTTAAGAAAAACTTTGTTTAAATAAAAAATATAATTGCTAACAAATGCAGAAAATGTTTGAGAAGGAAGCAAAGAAATAATAATCCAAACACGGCCAATTAGAGGAAACCACAAAATAGAAAACAAACTGCAAATGGAAAATAGTGAGAGAAAAAAAAAGGCGGTGTGCATTTCTGTGACCACTAACAACTAAACCCACGTGCATTTCCTACATCCAAGAAATCGAATTGTAAACCAAAACATTACAAAACGTTTACTAAGAATTCTGCGGTTTTTCTTAGCTCTTATCATTGGGGTTATTTTTGTATATTTTACATTGTCGTTGCTAAATTTAGTTTATTGACTTTTGAAACAATAAAAGTGCTGTATTTTTGTAATATATTTTCACATTGACTTTGACCGCTCAGTGTCGAATTGAGGCACTTGTGTGGAAGCAAAAAAAAAATGTATTATTTCTAAATTTCACAAGTTAATGCATTTGAATTTCATGAGCTCATATACGAATGTAGGTAAATATTTTTGAACTTACCTCCACCTGATCATTTTCACCGGCATATTCCAGGCTCGTAAATATATTCCATGTGTAGCGACGACGCACCTCCATGCGCGCTCGGTAGCGGCGATACCAACGCTGGATTAGTATAGCTGCTCGCAAAGCTGTAATTAAATAATAAAGTCTGAGTAAAAGAAAAAAATGTTCTAAAGAAATTAATGATTCATTATTTCAAGAAGTATATAGAAATTTCCCAAATTCAATATGTGCTCGTAATTTAAACACACTTCCACTTCACACATATTTTATCGCAATGGCAATTTATGCCACAGAAATTGAATACTACTTTATTACAAAAAAAATATAATTACAGGTTCCTACACCTCTTTAGATTAAAAAGTTTTTAAACGGCTGAAATTTCCAATCAAATTGCTTACTTTTAATGAGCTCATTCCCTTTTCACACTTCAGACCCGATAATATTGTGACGATTACGTGACTAAATTAATCAACCAAATTCAGAACCAAAATACCCTGCAAGGTATTTGTTCGGCACAAATTTGTTTATAAGTTTCGTATTCAAAGTATAAAAAAAAACGTGTTTGTTTTTCCTTTCGAAAATCGTAAAAAAGAATATAACTTATAGATAGTACAAAATGGTTTCAGAATAAAAAAAATGTTAATTATTAGGCAGTGAAAATTTACGGTATTATAAAGCAATATATATAATATATATCATTTACACAAGAACAAAAATATTTGAAAAATTCATTTAGAATTAAAATTTGAATTCTCCGCCCTATTCCGACGCCATCTAGAAGAATTACCGCATGACAATTGTCATAGCTAGTGTGCCTAAAACTGTGTCGCAGAATATGAACTTAGTTTACATTGTCGTCACGTGCTCAGTTGGGCATAGTAATTTCAATGACAGTTGTCATAGCTAGAGAGATTAAATCCACTTTTGTTGCATAGTTTTAGGCGCTGTAGCTAAGACAATTGTCATGTGATAACTTTTATGTTTGGCGAGGAAATAGGTTGGTTTTTTTAACCCATTAACTCCCATTTAAAATCTCCGTATGACCCTTAGAAAAAATTTTGAAAAAAAAACCAAATATGTCGCATTGAAATACCGAACATATATTTCCTTCATTATCATTAACATTGTAAGTTCGCAGAACTGTTATCTAGTTTTTAAACCATTTTTTATTTTGTTTGTTTGTGGAACCCGGCTTTAATTACACACAGGTATTGTATATGGAGACCACTAGTGAAATTTTCCGGCGAATAATTCTCTGGAACATTTTAAATCTCTAACGACTTAGGAAATCTGTTCTTCGAATAAGGTTCAAAACGACACTTTAAGGTAGGAACTAATGGGTTAAAATATTTAACGAATGCTCCCTTGAAAATTTAGGTGGCCATCTTAAAAAAATTGGATATCCTCTAAGTCTACTCAATTAAATCTTATGAGTAGCAAAGGTATAACAAGACGACGCTATGTAAGTCCTCTCTTATTCTGTTTGGCTGCAATTTTTTTAGCTAACCCTAATTGAATGGAATTCTTATTACCTTATAAAAACTTTATTTTTAACAACATTTATTTCAAATTTGATTACCTTTATAAAATAATGGCTGAAATAAATTCTTAGACGGAGAATATTCAAACTCAAAAAAAAAAAAAAACAAATTCCATTAATTTTACTCAGAAATTGCATTACGTACACCACCCTCAGTTATCATGGCTGGTTGATCGCAATCTAATTGCAAAGCTACAAAAGGAATTTGTTCATAATTAATTTTCTAACTCATCGCAGCTGTCGCATGAAAAGTGGCACTCCCGCCCTTAGCTATGCAACAAACGCCGACCAACACCTTACTACTCGTACAAAAAGCCACTTTTCAATTTTCAGTCTAACTGTGGCGAGGGGAGCTTGTTGCTTGGTGGCGGCGAGCGACGGCATGTCCAGTAGATCTGATTACTGCTGCAGTGTTCAAATATCAATTATCCCATAACGAAGGTGAACGGCGAGTGCAGCAAATAAATTAAATTGAATGCTTGCGTAGAATTTTTTATTGCAGCAGACGTAGTAGAAGATGCGCATAAAGCGCATCCGCTTAGAGGGTGGACAAGTTTGCTAATCACGCTTAGTTTGCGCTTTTCATGCACTTATATTAACTACAAGAAAAGAAAGGACATGCCGTAAATAAATATTGTATTCGCTATGAAAAAAAAAAACAGCTGACTTGGACGGAGTAATTTACAAGCTTGATTTTGAATTTTGTTCATTTGTATGAGTGCAGTGGCTGGCTGATTCATGCACATTGGGAAAGTTTTCACTTTTTTGTTGTACTCGTAGAAATTGTTCGGTAATTCAAGTAGGTAGGTAGTTGTTTTTTTTTTTGTGTTTTTTGCTTTGTTGATAGTTCACTGCGCTGTTCTAACACTGCTGCTAAAAACTTTTTTCTTTGTGTATTTTGCAACTTCTGTTGCACTTGCCATCTACAAACATTTTCCCATTTGTTGCAAAGTTTAAGTTTCGTGAAAACTTATCTTTTTTATTATTTTTTTAATTTTCGCTGACACTTTTGTCATGTGCAATTTTTGTTAGTGCCCAAATAATATACGTTGAGTTTCACTTTATATTTGTCTTTTGCCATCTATGTATGTATGTTGGTTTTTCAAGTTTGTCTTTGGTTTGAAATTTCTTTGAAAATAAAACAGATCGAGCCACTTTAATCCAATAAGTGTAAGGTTTTATTTTTTTAAACTTTTTGAAACTTATATGTAACTTTCACTAGGTATACTAAAATTCTCTGGCATTTGTCCAAATTTATTTTAGTCTTGATTAACAGGGAATACCTTTTTTATTATAAATAAAACTAGTTGATGATGCCCGCAACTTTGTCTATGGTTCCATAAACTAGCAGAAGGTTTTCTAAACCCAAAAATGCAGCTTCGTTGAATTTATAAACAATGTCCCGTAGTCACAATAAAGATGAAAGGGATTTCAAAGTTAGTAACAATTTTTGTCATAATTTTCCTGAACCTAAAGAGGTGCGTATAGCTTTAACGCGGCTACAGAACAAAAAAAGGGAGCTGCTCAACTATTTTGGTTCAAAAAAATCAGGCCATTCGTTTTAATACTTCGTGTAGGGGGTTTTTGGCTAGGGCATTGCGTGAAAGGCCAAAGCCGGCGGTAAATGAACTGATCAAAATGTATCAGTGAAGTTTTAGATCTAGTTAGTTTACCATCGGGCAGATATTCAGGATAAACAAAGTCTTGGAACAAGTCCACATTAACTCTTTGGCAATTTTAAAGTCTCCATCGATAGATCAAAAGCAAATTAAATATATGCCGCATATTCGGAGTTTCCATACCACTAAAAACGACAAACAACGTTGCCAGTTTCGTGAAAACTGAAAGGGACCACTCCGCACCTTCTGATGGCAAAACGAAAGTTTTCCGTGTGCTTCCTTTAATCTGATAAAAATATAATATAATTCGAGCTTCAGAACTAAATTATAGAAACACCATTTTATTTCGCTGATTTCGATATAATCGGTCTCAGCAGTCGCGCTGTTAGTTTCGCCATTTTCAGACTGGATATGGAGAGCCGAATCGAATGAGTCTGAAGGTGAACGAAGGCCGAGGGAAAGTATCTCTTGTCTACATAAAAAACGTCAATGTATTTGGTGGTTGGTAAACACATCACTGTCTTAATTTCATTTATTTCAAAACTAGCAACAACACCAATAATGCTCATACTAGCAGGCTCGAAATTCAACCCAAAACCTCGCTCGCCAACAAGGGTGACCATTTGGCAATAAGTGAAGTCTCTCTCGCCTAGCGAAAATCGCATTATATGACTCAGAGAATAAATGGCTTTGGGATTCAAATACCGCAGTCCGCATATGGTCTCAGATCTAGTAACTAATCTGCGAATGGATCCAAGAGCTTAGACCTGATAGTTTTTTAAGCGTTAACGGGTGGTTATGGCAGAGATGAGGCTTCAATAGGCGGACAGCATATATTTGTTTGTCATATTTATGGCATAAAAAACAGAAATATATTAAGAGTCTATTTATATGCGGCCATTGATAGGTCCAAGAAACTGGTCAGAAGTTGTCAAGACGAAGAAGAGGAAACGATCTTGCGCCTTCTGCGCCAGTGTCGCGCTCTAACCAGACGAAATTTCTCCACCTTAGGTAGGCAATTCTGCGATAGTTTGAACGACCACAGATGTGTGGAAATCAGGGATCTTCTAAAAGTCTTGCAAAGCCCAAAATGGCTTTAGGGGGAATTAATAAAGGCTGATCCCCGGACACTACGCCTAAGTGTGTTTCTGAAGAAAACTGCAATAACCTAACCAGCTAGTTAAAATATTTTGTCGACTACCAATTCAGCTTCACACGCCTACAGTGAAACCACTAAAAATAATTTTCACACAATTGAGGCAGTGGCAATTTTAAATATTATGAATCAGCAAAATATAGGAATATAGTTTATATTTTTTGTATGTCTTATAATGATATTTCAATAATAAAAAATATATGTACATACTATTAGCAGGATCAACGTTCTTCTGTTTCCCAGACAGACAGCCCATAACATTGATTTTGAACCTCAGTTTGGGAATAAGTTTGCATTGGGTATCCATGAATGCAATTAAATCAGCAGACGCAGGTGCTACAAAAATGCAGCAGCAGCAACAGCACCAGCAGCAGTAGCTGAGACACTTCGGCCATACACGGCAAACACAAATTACGCTAACAACACTTCACACGAAAACGCAACAATCACAACAAATACAAGATATTTCTATAAAAAAAAAAATTTCGAACTACATTAAATACGAGGAGACTAATAAAAGTTTGCTTTGTTGGTGGCACTTAAGTCTTTGAAACAAAAACAAAAAAAAACCAAATCCTTTGCAATTTTTTTTACGAGTCTGCTATCCAAATTTCGGAACGATGGGCCAAAAAGGGGACGGGAAAATGCAAAATAGATGAGAAGAGATCAGACGAAATTTCAATGCCAAAATAATTTATTGTGATTGGAATGATTGAAGTGTCTCCTCAGGCTCTTTCCAAGTGATTCGGAAGATTCCCGACGGAACAGTTTGCTGTAGAAGACGAGCCCCGAGAAGGTCGGTCAAAATCTTCCACTGATGCCGTTACTGTGGCTCTGGTGAAGTCCTAAGTTGACAAAGACCCACGACTTATGCAAGAGATGCTTGCTGATGAATTTGGGCTTGCATGGCATGGTTGTATTGCGGGTTCCACAAATTTGGAATTAGCCGCAATAAGAGGATAGAGTGAATTTTGCTGAATTTGTCTTAAATTAATACGAAAATGAGCAGCCTAGGAACTTTAGTAAAATCGTTTCTTGTTACGAATCTTGGTTCTTTCTACAAGATCTAGAAACCAAACATCAGTCCTTGGAATGGAGTCCAAGCCCAGCCGTGAAAGGTAAGCAACAAAAGTAATGGTGCCAGTTCACTTCACCGGAACAAAAATCTTAGCTGCTTTCCCGCTGGAAAATTATCAAACGGTATGTAAGTGCAAAATGATATAACGAAGACTGCATACGAAAAGTTTTAAAAATTTTTTTGGAAAACCGGAAAAAAGTGGATTTTTGGCGCTATTTTTTACACTGTGGCAATGCGAAGAGCAAAAATAAAGAGCAACTGTGTTGGCGTTCTCTGACATCGAAGGAATAAGATCAGCACCATATTCCCCAGATCTAAGACCTCGCGGTTTCTAGTTATTTCCAAAAATTACAAGAAATTTGCGAAGAAAGATCTTTAACAGAAACTTGATTAGCTTAAAAAGCAAGATTTTGAAGAATGTTTTGAGAAGTGGATCTTTAGGCTTAAGAAATGCATTAAAGTCAAAAGCGCTTATGTAGAGAATACAAAAAAGACGAAGATTGGGAATAAATGTGAAAAAAAAAATTATTTAATTTTTTTTCTGTTCAACTAAGCATCAAACGAAACATCTAAAAATTAAAATAATAGCAAAATAAGCGAACTTTTTTTTTAGTCCCCTCGTAGCTGTAGACACCAAGCGAATTCACTTTAGCATTCAATTAGCAATATACTAAATTTAGTTCGGCGCAAATTTGCAATAAGTGATTGACGAACGTGGTTTGAGTATTTTGCTTTTGTTTACAATCAAATTTTTTTTTTTTTTTTATTTTTTAGTTATTTTAATCGCAAGTTTTTTGCTTGCTTTTTTTATTATGCACATTCACTTAAGTCAAGCTGCCTTTTCTGCTAGTTACCGCTTTAGTATCACGTGTTTGAATTTAATGCGCTTCTGAAATTATTGCACATTTACAGATACTAGTTTTCCTTTATTTACAATTTTAATGCACATCACTCAATTGAATGTGTAAATATTTCAGAAGGTCCAAAGAAATTCAATGATTTTCTTGAAAATAAATTTTCAAATTTCCATGCCACAAAATAAACAATTGTCTCTGCTTTTATTCCGATTGATTTACATGATATTTTTAAAATGCGAGTATGTATGTAAGTAAATATGTCAGAATTTTTCAATATTTTTTTTTTACACAATATAATTTTTTTACATGTATTTTTATTTTTAATATTCACACTTAGCTTGCACGTTTGCTATAGCTCTTATTTCATTCCATTTAGAATTCGATATAATTTTAAATTAGCGCGTTTCTTTTCGATTATTTTTCAATAGCAAATTAGCGTCGCAAATTACCGCACTTTAGCCGTTGAAGAGCACCATTCAACTGTTCAATTCTCTGACAGTTATTTTGCTTAACAAGTGTTTATTTATTTGTCTTTCACCGCTTCCCATAAAGAAAAGTGTTCCCATGTCGTCTGTCTGGTAGTGTTGTAAAACGGTAAAAAGTATGCAATATGAGAAAGGGGGGCCTACCCACCTGCACATCCATACCTGCATGCAACGCAATTGCGCAAGTTTATTTGTTATTTGTTATTGCTATTTTGTTTACGTTTCGAAAAGTTTGAAAGTCGTTCTTTATGCAGCCAAGAATGACTGAAATAAATGCCGGAAAACCCTTTAGTGGAGAAAAGTGAACGCACTGGAAATATTCTCTGCTTTTGGAATTACAGTTACTCAACCTGATGATGATTTTGTTTTATAATCTTAGCGATATTTTACAGGACACATTTTTTAAAAAAATATTGTACGTTATATATCTAAACGAAATAAATCAAGATTTGAAGCTTTGTTGAAAAATTTATAAAAATTCAGCAAATTATCATTCAACTTTTTTATATAAGCAGTTTTATAGCCAGCCCACTTTTTGTACTATAATATCCAATTTTCGCTAATCAAATTTTTATTATGCAATATCAATCAAGTTGAAACTTTTTCGCGGAATTTTTTTTTTATAAAAGACAAGAACTTATAAAAGAAAAAAATAAAAGTCAATCAGTAAATTTTATATCAGAATACAAATTTTTTGAGTTATCGATAACTATTTATTATTTTTAGACTGAAATTATAAAAATATTTTGATAACAATTATGAGTGGGGAAAATTGTCTAAATTATCGATAACTATTATTTTGTGGCTGATATTATAAGACCCAAATTCAAAAAAAAATTAGAGAATATTATAATTGATTAATAAATCGAAAATTTATAAAAGTTCTTGAATCTATCCTATTTTTTATAAATAAGCCCATAATTATCAGTGAGATAAATTTTTTAAACTTTTATTTTGAAATTTATATTATACAAATTTTTTTATAACAACCCTCAGTGAAAAGAATCTTTTAGGTCTTAAAATACGGAACTATTTCGGTGCCAGCTCGGGTGCATTTCCAGAATGCTTCAAGGCCATTTCGAGACTAGTATTCAAATGTTCCCGAACGAGTACCACAACTATCGCAAATTTTTCCCGAAACAGTTATGTATTTGAAGACTTTAAAAAGGGGTTTCAAGCCGAAATGATTCCGAACTAGACCCGGTCAACTGGTCTCGAAATAGTTGCGTATTTTAATATTAAAAAAAAGTTGTTCGAACTCATAGTTTTATTGAAAGGACTTTTATAATATAAATCCCAAAATAACAGTTATCGAAGACCTAAAAACTATACCTCTCTGGAAAAACTTTTATAATATAAGTCCCAAGATAGAATATTTTTGAAAACTTAAAGCGTGGGAAACCCCACTTTTAATTATTACAAAAATAGTTTCATAATAAAAATCCCAAAATAAATCGATGACCAAAAAAATGTACCTCTCTGAAAGGACATTTATAATATAAGTTTCAAAATAATTTTTTTTGAAGATTTAAATAAATTTTCCACACTCGTAATTATTATGAAAAGAGTTTTATAATGTAAGTGTCAAAATAATAGTTATCGATGACCTAAAAACTTTGCTTCTTTGAAAAGACTTTTATAATATTAGTGTACAAATAAAAGTAAAACTAAATTTTTCACATAATTATTAGAAAAACTTGTAAAATTTAAGTCTCGAAATAAAATTATTTTATCACTCATAATTATTATCGAACGACTTTTATAATTATTATATAAGTCTGTAGATAAAAGTTTTTTCAGATTTAAGGAATTTGTATCACTCATAACTCTTACCAAAGAAAATTTATAATTCTAAAGACAATTTTTAGGATTTTCTTTTAAATTAAGGCATCAAATATTTATAATCTTATAATCGGCTCTGAAGTTTTGCCTCAGTGTGAGAGTTGAAATTCAAACTTAGGTGAAACACCATACAGTAAAATTTCACGAGGAATAATTTTGTAGAAAAATTCAACCCATTACACTGAGCAAGACGATTTATTAACCTCCATATTTTGCAACAAGCAAACCTTTAAAATAAAATAAAAAACAACAAACAATGATTGTGGGCGTCTAAGCGCTCTACCACCACTTATGCTACGTCACACTAATTTTACTGCCTTCACTCATTTGCCCGCACTTCGTCAGCTGACAAAATGAAAAGCGGCTTACGTTTATGACCGCAATCACCCACACAATACGAGCAATACTATAAACGAACTAGATACCTACAAATCTATATAGTCACAAAATATTTGTATATAACATGTATGGCCCTAAAAAACCTGACAGTGACCTCCTTTCGTACAATTCATTTACCTATGTACATTCGCTTGTACATCTATTTATGTGTTTATTTATTTATAGTTTTTCGTTCATTCGTCTATGGATTTGTCTGTCTGTCTATTCATCCATCGCTACGTACATTTTCACATTTCCTTTCCATTTAGGCCGCCTTCTTACTGGCCCACGACCTCTATGTTGGTAATTCTTACAAAAAGCGATTATTACCTAATTAAGTGTTGGCGTGTCGGCCACTTACATGGCAAAATGCAGGACCAGAAATAACAAAAATTTTATTATTCCATCAGAAGAAGTTATTATGGATTGTTTCGTAATTGAAAATATGACAATATTTTGTCTTATAGCAATTATCATATTATATTGGAGTGAGTTTCTTTCACTTTTTTGTTTATTTTACTCATTATGACAGAATTTTATATTGAAATTATGCTCCAAAATTTGTTTCGATTTAAAGTGAATTGATAATTTTCAGACACTTATTTAAGCTTACAATTAGGCGGACTCTACACCACGGGCATGCTCGTTTCCAACGATGTCCGACGACACTTCGAGTGTGCATACAAATATTATTTCCTCGTGTGCACGATTCGCGCGCTGAAGATCAGTATTTTTCAAAACCCTGCGAGCGACTGCTCACCATGTCCGCAGAAATAGAGAGAGAGAGCGAGAGAGTATTTCAGGGAGCGTAAACCTGCTGGTTAGGTACAGAGTAACTCTGTTTAAGATTAAATTGACTGAGGCAGGCCAGAACGCGGTCAGACTCCGAGATATTGGTTTGCAAAATTTCGTTCTCGTCTCGACTATATCGGATCATTGTTGATCGGGCTGCTGAACATCATCATGGATGGAGCTGGAGTGAACTGCCAAGAACTTTGGAACTAAAGTTAAGGCTGCCGGATCACGGCAGCGCGTTTCATGTGGAAATCACCGATCACAGAGAAGATGCCGATTAGCTGCTTACCAGCGCGACCTCTGTAAGGGAAGTAAAGTTCTTTTTTGATAACCAAGCTCTGGAGAATTTCTCCGCTCAAATAATCTAAGTGCAGAAACACAGCGAGACAACTACTACAACTCTTAGGGTGACATAGTTTTTTTGGCCAAGGTAGACCGGCGGAGGTCACAGTAGTTTATATGATTGTTCAGCCGCAAGGTGGAATTATCTCGCAAGTTTCTACTCAATTACCCTGCTTTCGCGAGGCTAAACGGAGGGATTTTGGGATCGAATTTCATTGGCATTCTTTTAAAGCTTCGCAGCAGGTATGCGTCGGTTTTTTAAATTATGTTTAATAAAAAAACCAGTCGTTCGTCTAAGGAGGCTTAGTGTGCTCCCAGGAGCAGCTACATCAACCATATCCTAACCTACCCTAACTATAGAAGTTGAATATCCTAAAAATTTCGGAAGAGTCGTTTATCTTGAGTAGAGATTATTCTCGTGAGCCTTAGATCGCTAGAAAAAAAATTGCACAATTATCTTCTCAAACTCAACTGTATACATATATGCAATTTACTGAATTTTATGTTCGGACACTCCCTACCGCCTGTTACGGCATCGGCAGCAAATCCCTTCGACTATATTTTACACACATATTTTACGACACTTTAATTTTGGGAGAAAACTTATTGATTTGTAAGAGGAAATCCTGTTCATTTATAAATAATTATTTTACAGTTGAAATTCTTCAATATACTGCTTTTTAAGAGCTAGAGGAATAAGACTATAAACGCAAACTTTAAGCTCTGCTCTGACAGTTGATGGTATCACTTAAGCCTCCCCTCCCATCGAACAATTTGATATCAAGTGAATAATAGTTGCTAATATTTCACCAGTTCGAGTACATCATTCTAAGCCACTAACAATAACAATTTATCAAATTGAATAAACTACGAAACCTAAGTAAACTAATAAAGTAAAAAAAGTAGCACGAAAAGAAGAGGAGAAAATTCAATTGTCTATAAAAAAAAATGTTGATTAAACTGAGTGAACAAATAATCGTACAACTGGGGTAGGAGGAAAATAAATAAAAGAAAATTATATTGGCGACATTTAATATCTCATGCCATGAATCTATTATATTGTATAGTAAGTTAATATATTTATTTATTGTAGGTAGGTAGTTTGAAATGTTAACAGCTATCAGTTAACGCACTTTATGATATCACCCACATCACACCCCATCCAAGATGTAAACGTGTACATTAAGACAAATGCAAGAATAATATTTACAATAAGAAACATAAGTCCAGTACAAATATTCTTTTGCCAAATAATAACAATAGTAAAGAGATATGACTTTAGGAAAAAATGTGCGAAGAAGACAGTTGGGTAAACGTTTTAGCAAATTGAAGCTACTAAATATTTACTTAAAGGAACCCAATTTATTTATACCAATTATTTCTCGCTTTTTGTGATATCAAATTTTTGAAAGAAGTGGAAGGGGGGAAAAAAGAAAAAAATTATTTAAACATGCTGAAATTGCAGCCACCACATATTTTATATTCTTTGAAACTTTCATAGCTCTACCCATCAATCTTAGCTCATTAAAGTAAAATATATTGTACTTATATTAATTTTTACTATGGGACCATTTCAGAGCTGTTGAATTTCCATTACGATTAATAGTCGTTAGTTTGATTGCATTTTTTAACCTTTCATCATTATTTTAATTTTCTTAAATAACACAGTAATTGTAAACAATTGTGATTAAAAGGAAGCAAAATTAGTCATGATTATTTGTCAGAAAAAAATAACAGAATAATTACAAAATAAAAGTAATGAAATATTTAAGTAAAATTAAGTATTTAAAAATAATCGAATGATTTAATTTTCGTTAGGATTAATAATCATAATTTTTTTTGATTTTACTCATTATTTTAATTTTCTTACATAAATAATCATGATTTTTTGGCATTAAAGAATAATCAATGATACGCCATTTTAATTTAAAATCTTCAAATAATTAAAGACAGTCAAAGAATTATAAATTATAAAATAATTAAAAATAATCACATTTGTTTTTATAATTATTTGATTATTTGTGATTATTAGATTCCTTTTAATAATATGATTACTTTTTATTACTTGATTATTTTTGCTTTTTATTATACGACTAAATTTAATAATCCGATTATTTTTCACTACTTAACTATTTTCAATTGTATGGCTACATTAAATCATTTGACTACTTTCAATGATTTCATTATTTTTCAATGCTTAGTTTTATTTAGTTGATTTTTTTTTAATTTTTGATTATTTTCATTTATTTGATTATCTTTAGAGGTGTATGAATTTTAATTATTTGTTTATTTCTAGATACTTATTTTATAATTATTTGATTTATTTTAATAATTTGATTATTTGAATGCTTTTAATCATTTGACTACATTTCTAAATTTAATTATTTTTAAGTATTATATTATTTTTAATTATTTGATAATTTTAAAATACTTTAATATTTTTAGTTATTTGGCTATTAAAAATAATTTGATTGATTAATTATTTAGTTTAATTATTTAACTATATTTCATAATTATATTATTTTTAGTCATTTGATTACCTTTAATTATTTGCTTATTTTCTATTTTTGGATTATTTTTGTTACTACTTGACTATTTTTAATTATTTGACTTTATTTAATAGTATGATTATTTTAAATTATTTCCAATTGTTTGAATATTTTTACTTATTTGATTATTTTAATTTATTTGATTAAATTTAACCGTTTGATTATTTTGAATTAATGGATTACATTCAATTACTTTATTATTTTTAATTATTTGAATGTTTTTACTTCTCTGATTACTTGTGATTTTTTAATTGTTTTGAATTATTTCAATATTTTGAGTTAATTGATTCTATATAATCATTTGATTATTTTTACTTATTCAATTATTTTTAATTATTTGATTATTCTTACATAACTATTTGATTAATTGTTGTTTACTCATATTATTCCCTAACACAAACCTGGCCTCAAGCTCAATAAATTATACAGTCGATTCCTAAATATAAAGCCAAAAATAATAATTATATGATTAATTGTCCAATGCAATTGAGGCACGAGTATTCCATACACCTTTAATTCTCGATAATCACCATAAACTCTCCACCTCTCTCGATAACCACTACAGCTAGTTCTCCCTCCACTGTCAACACCTTTTCAATCTTCATTAATGCGTGTAATTTGCCGGCCACTTTCACCACTTTTATGTATAATATTTACTTAGCTTAACTTCCTGTTGCGGCCTGTACTGTCCTGCTTTATTAGGATTTATAAGTTGAGAGCAAAGGAGGCGTGAAGTTAAAGTGATTTAAATGTAGCTACAAAATTAACATGAGCAATCATGACCTGATTATTCAAGTCATGAGGGAAATTTGGAAAAAGGTATTAAAAGGCAGACATTGATCAAAAATTGCGACATCATTTGACCTTTGATTATGTCATTATTAAATAGGAAATAGTGGAAATATGAAAATTATAGATAAATTAAATTCAGTTATGCAAAGAAAGTAAGTCTAGGCAAAGAAAGTAAGTCTAGGCATTACGAAACTTGACACTGATGATGGACGAGTAGATTGCGCGAGATTTGTTTTTTATCTGAAATTATTATTATTATTAATATTTCTGTCTTATGTATAAAATACAAGAATCACGCTCCTAACCACATATCGCTCAAACTGTGAATTCTATTGCCTTTAGCCTAAAAGTATGCATACAAAAAATGAGAACAGTTTCTATAGCTTTGTATTCGGTTATTTACATGGATAAAAAATAGTTGGATACCGTCGACGGTATTTAATACTAATACTCTCCAAAAAAAAATTGCTAGGCCAAAAGGTAAGAGAGATTCCCATATGTTCGGAGTATGCACCTCCTTCACTGCTACCCTCGAGCTTTTCTGTAGGAAGTAAACTAATTAGAATCTATGTGAAGGAATCATGGAACGCTATACTCCTCAAGAGTATTTCCAGATCCTTAGATTTCGATATCCGCTAGGCAATAAAAACACGAGATTTAACCATCGCAATATTCTTTGTGCGGTATTTCGTACAGTCACGGGATTATGTGAAAGACCCGCCTACTCTGGAAGCCTTAAGCAGATTAGCCGACAGTACATCTAGAACTAATTTCAGAAAACCCAAGAAAATGTCGTATAACGAATCCAACGGGTACTTAAAATCAGCGGATCACATAACTCATAACTCAATGAAAACATGCTACAATAAAGTCCCAAGATCCAATTAAATACATAAAATAGAACTCCACCCCGTTTTCTTTCGATTCATTCAAAATATGCTGGCAAAGAACACTGAGTTACTTATTTTGGACCGCCTTGTATAAAAGTTATATAATTATTCTGCTCAATTAAATTTTAAAATACAAGCTTCAATTTCTCATAATGTGCGCGAACAACAACAGTTGTAGTCCAAACTGGTACTATAGAAGATATTATATTTCTTCACCTAGTTTTTTTGCGCTTCATTGCCTTTAATGTCAAATTTTGAAGGGACGGGGCATTTTCTAAATTCATCACATCCAAAGACAACTGAATGGACAGCCTAATGAATTCGTAATTAAAATGGGCTTCAAATGTCAGCAAAATGGGGTCAATATCAGTGAAGAAAAGCTGTAAATGTAACATGTCAGGCGGACGCCAAGCAGCGACACAAAGTTAACTAACTATGTACATCGTAGTTGGCGTCCTTAAAGGCGGTGGTGTGGAGTGAAGTTAGTGGAAGAATTTTAGAAAGCAGCAGAATAAATTACTTGTGAAAGAGTATTAAATTTCATTAAAGTGTAGTAGATTGTATTAATTTAGAATGATAACAAACTCTTGTGAGGAATGAGTTCGAAAGTTTTGTTTTTAAATTGTGAACGTTATTGAATTTCTCTTTTCTAAATTGAATTAAATAGACGGGAATAATCAATCATTTAATTTCATTATCGAACAAAAAAGGTCATAACATGAATTTGCCATATCGATTGTTAAAAACTTATTAAGGGGAAAATATTAGTTTTAGAATAGATAAGAATGGAAGGGCTCGACTTGGAAAATAGTCCTTTGCAATCACCCACGTGGTCGAGTCGAATGTTGTTGGTTGATTTTTTAGCAATTAACGCTTTCGATACGCCAATTATCCTGAAACCTGGTTTCATTGTGAAGCCAGAGACTATCTTCAGGCATTTTCCGAAGAAGAGTTCTAATATCTGTTGTATATTGCGTGCCAGGGATGAGCGCTTACAAAGATTGCAACCCTGATATAGGTGATTGTACAGAATACCCATCCTCAATCGACCAGTGTCCCCCGTGATCGTCGCTGTTAGTCTGAATATGCTTTTTCTTGATCTACTTAGCAAGTCTACCGTACTTGATGGACTAGACTTTCTTCGCAATTTTTCAAGTTGTTAAGCTGTTCCATCTTCTTTCGGCATGCGTGAGAATTGTAAGAGTAGTTTTCTCTTGACTATTCTCAGCAGGAAACGTATTGCTTCCGTTTTAAATTCACCAAGTCCGGCGCCAGCATAGGCCAATTTTTCCGCTCTCTCGTCACTATTTTTATTTCTACGGCCGAAACCTAGACGCAGAGATGTCCATTTACTCGGCTGCCAAGCTTAACGCCCACTTAAAGTGTCTGACAATCTTGGATTTTGTTACTGATGATGTTAATGCTAAGACTGCTGCTTGACTATCTGAGGGCAGTCAAGCTTTTTGTACCCCTTGCTATGTACTTTCACACTACAGGCCCTCTGAACCCTTGGCCCTCCTCGGCTACGGCTAGAATAAAACTTCAGTTAAAAGTGTGTGATTAGTTGGTTCCGTTGTTTCTAAAAGCTTGTCAAAAAGCCCACTGTGCCCGCGTAGCTTTGAACTCCAGGAGACATTTCCCATAATGGTATTAAACGCCAGTTCGGAAGACCAGCTCTCGATGTATGCTTCATAAATCGGAATGGAGGCTTGGTTTTTAGGATAGATCTTGGATCAATAGAAGTGTCGTCTCGAATCTCGACCTCGTGGACTTGAGGGTGTATGAGTGAAGACTGCCTTTCCGTTCTACGTCGAGAAATGGATCGGAATCTCGGATATTTTCAACAAGCGGTGAAGGCGCCGCTTTCAAACCAGTTCAGTCCGATTGTTCAGAAAGTGGTGCGCTAAATCGCGGCTATTCGAACTTCATGTCCAGGCGGATACGCAACGTTTTGGACTCCCGTTCATTCCGGCTTCCTCAGCTGCACCACTTGGTGCGGGTCGAGGACCATCCTTTCGACCTTTATACAACTTGCTGTTGCTTTCAGGTTGAGAAGAAGAATGAGTATAACGTTGCTGCTGGATGGTTCCATTTCTGAAGCCGTAGGCTTCTGGACGATTGCATTGTTCGTAAATGGCAACGCCGTAGAGATAATAGTGATAAACGGCAGTGTAAGCGATGAGTATGTCGAACCGTTTCGTTTGAGGGCCAGAATACTGTGCCCGAGTTAGAAATCCTGATAATGTAGGTATAAGATGGACTGATGGACGGTTGGATGTGTGAAATTGGATAATAACCACGCCCACATAAAGGTGTTTTGCGAAAATCAAAAGCACGCGATATTTCAGTTACTATAAAGATAATTTGCTCAAATTTAATATAAAAGATTGCGCTGAAGATGGAAGTCCATTGAAGAATTCTGCTATTTCACATTCATAATTTATCTTACTTTCAAAGAATATTGCACTGAGTGAATAGAGCAAAAATTATTTTCTTACATAAAATTTATTCAAATGAAATTCGAAAATGTTACCCAATTCTTTTTATTTTTGATTTATTACATAAAAAAATTGATTTCCGCTCACTTTTTATCTCTAGGCATCTCCTACCAGCTATTTTCTTAAAATCCAGTTGCACATTTTTGTAACTAAACTAAATTTATGCAATTCCCGTAGCAACAGCAAATTCAAAAAGTCCAATTAACGCCTTCAAAAATGCTAGACACTCAGGTGGATGTGCCCCATTCGAATAGCAAATAATTACAGCTGTCTACTTTTACGCAGCATATGTGGAAATTACAATGACCCTTTTGAATTTGAAAGGTCAGACATAGAAATGCGATAGTCCTGTGAATGCGCAGGCAAGTGGAAAATGGAATGGAAAGATACGAGTGTATCATTTTGTTTTTTTTTTTTGTAAAATATTAGCATTGTGGCGCACAAGATGAGATTAGGTTGCTAGGCATGGGAGCTAACAGGTAAATAAAGGCAGATTATATATATTTTTGATATTTTTGTATGTACATATGTATATTGAAACCTATAAGCATATACATACACACCACCCTACGTATGCATGTAAATTACGTTATTTAAATTTATCTATAAAAAATATTTTCAGTAGTTAAATTTAACTTACAGCAGAGTCGCCGTTTAATGAGCTTGTCTGTTTGCTACACCTGCTTGCGCAAATCCATTTGGGATGTAAGTATGTGCGGGCGCCGTCAGTTGATTTTGCAATATTATCTCATTTTCTATATGCAAATTTGTTGATTTAATTTTTATTGCACAGCACGTGGCAGACCTAGTTCAATATTCAAATGCACATGTGACGCTATATACATATGTAAAAAAAAAATAAGCGCCCTAGTATACTGACTTCCAACATTTGAAAAGCCCGCCAAATTTCTTAAAAAAATGTATTGGAAATTTGCTCACTTATTTTCCTTAATAAATATATTGATTTTTGAGCTAATAAAAATTATTTTTTAATTATATTCTTCATCAAAAATTGCAACCAAACTTTATTAATGGACTAGACTAGATAATAATTGTGGTAAAAAGCGCATGCCTGCTATTAGAGCCAAAACCTAGGCAAACTAATTTTAAAATAGCTTCGTTTTTCAAACCGGTTCCATTCAGTTTTTTTTTTACATAGAACACTGGAACTCATTTGTTTGACGCTGGAGGAAATGGACGACTTACATGGCTTACAGCTAGGGACACGTTATCGGACACAAAGTATCGATATGGTACTCATTCAAAGTACTGATTTTAAAGAATCGAGTATACAATAAATATCGAATTTCAAAGACTCGATACCCAAAATATCGATACTAAATTAAAAATGAAATACAGTCACAATTTTTTATAAAACATAACATGTTTGTCAGTTGCACAACTACCAATTAGGTCCTTTGCTTGACATGCCGAATTGGAAGACTTCAATTTTGAAAAACTGGTACTCTTTCAGGTCCATAGCTTTACTTTACCAATGTGCCACTTGGAACTTAAGCAAATTTTATTATTTTAATTTCAACTAAAACTGGATAAAATTGGATTTCCAAAGAATATCGCTTTGAGAATATCGAGTATAAAATATCGCCATCGAAAGCTAGAAGTATCGATATGGTTGCGTACTAAAGCCAAATTACTCTACTAGCGTCCATTCGAACGACACAATATATTATTATATTGATAATACTGAAACCTCTCTTTATTTTGGCGAAAAATCTGAAACATAAAATAATTTCTAGTAACTCAAATTAAATTCCATAATTCGTTATTTAGTTTCATCAGAAATTTTTGATTTGGAGCAAAACGTCCTTACTCAAATTTTTGTATAACAAATTCCTTGTTCATTTTGTGATTATTCTTTTTTGTTGATAAAACATAATCGAAATTCTGGGAATAAATTTCTTAATCGTTATCTTGCGATTATTATTTATTCGATAGAGAAAAATCGAATTTTTTTATTTAAAATCTTTCAAAATTTGTCCGCTATGACAATAATAGCAAAAACCCATTAATATGATTTATGTTATGATCAAAAAATAAAAATCCCAAAATATCGATCATATTTGATTAAAAAAAAAAAGAATTAAAAAACGATCATAATTGATTAAAAAAAATTCACAAAATAACCATTATCCAATAATTTAAAACATAGCACCAGGCGTAATTATTAGATCGATATATTCGAGTTTTGTTTTAAACGAATTCTTCCCAATGTTTTATTATTCGAAAAAAAAATTAAAGTAACGATTAGTTTCCGCATTGGATCACTGGCTGCGTATTTGCCTGGAAAGTTGGATATTGGGAATTCAAATCAGACCATAATTACAAGATATATGAAATATTAAGAAATGGATGTCAAAGTGTTCGATTTGCTGAAGAGTATGCCTAGAACATATAGAGAGTTGCCACTTACTTGAAACGTCGAGTTTATTAAAATTATACACAAGTTATATGCAATAGTAAAATATGGGTATCAAAACATTCGTATCGCTATGAGAGAGTTTAAAGGTCTAGTTTGAAGAGGGTTGCCACCTGCCTTAAATGTCAAATTTAATTTAATTATACACAGGAATTTAAAATATTAAAACTTGAAGATCAAACTATTCGCCTTGGCGAGGACAAGTGCGGGTATAACCATATTTTTGATAGGGTTGCCACCTGTTGTATGTGACAGCAATTGAAATGCGTTTTCTGTTTACTTATGCAAAGGGAAATTAATAAACAAATATAGGTCGGGTTTTTCTAGTATTTCTTTCAAATATCAGTAAATTGAATTAAGCAAGGAAAAAATTGTCAAAATTTGTCACTACATTTTGCTACTATTTTTCTGAACACAAGTGTATAAATTTCACAGAACTGCCTTATGTAGAGCTTAATAAAGTTATACTAACTACACGATGCATTACTACATAATCTCTTGTCATATTAAGGCCCACTTCGTAACATAATTCAGAGAAAAATACGGAATGTAACTAAATATATTTACATATTTAATATATGTATACAGATACGATATGTGTGTGTTATTTACTGAATGAGAGTGACCACATTTTGTCGATATTTACATTATTATGTAGGTATATTAATATCTATCAGATTACACAACAAATAATGCGAATGCATTGTCACTTAAGGGAATTAAGAGTGCCAATAATTCGACTAATGGCACTCAATGTCATAGATATATTGCAAATGACGTTAAAAGCAACCGATTGGGTAATAAAACTGCGCACACTAACGTACATATTTATGAAGATAAAGAATAAAATATTTACACATACATACATGCATATATACACTGGCGAGCAAAACCGGCCGAATGCTGATTTTTTTTTACAATATTAGAAAGGTTTTTTTTTTAATTTTTTCGTTAGTTTAATAAAAAGCTATTATTCTTACTAGACCAAAAGCCATGTTTTATAAGAAATTAACAAACTTTCATCAAATTTTTTTCATTTTTTAGAAGTGTGTTTAGACATTTTTTGGGTAAACAGTTTTATACCTTATTTAATTTTAGTACAATAAAAGGGCTAAAAACGACCGTTGGCTTTTTGTATTTTTATTTTATTTTTGACCTTGCAAACCTTTTTATATATCGTCTATCGAAGTACATATTTTACGTGGTAGAAAATGCTGAATATTGTAAACTATTATTAAAAGTCAACGGCAATTTTTATACATAAAATCCATTTCCAAAAATTCAAACAGATAATAAAAAAGTTGCGACAGTTTTAACCACTTGAAATTTGCACTTTATTACGGTAAAATTAAATAAGCTATAAAACTGCATACTCTAGAAATTCTTCTAAAAAAAATTTAAATTTTGATGAAACTGGTTTCCGCTTCAATAAATTTTGTATAAAGTTTGAAAGATAAATTTTTAAATGCTGTTTGTTAAAGTATGAATTATATTTGTAAATAAAATTAACAAAAAAAAGTGCTAATATTGTACAAAGGTCACCATGCGACCCGCTTTGCTCGCCACTGTATGTAGCTAAACTAATATCCATATCGCAAAGGATTCATAAATCATTTTAGTATAGCAATGAGTAAAAGTTTCATGTTTATTGAACCAATAAACGAATTAAGTGCTAATATTCCTTCTATTTTTTTTGTTTTTTTTGTTTTTGCAAATATCATAGCGCCAAACAACAAGAACGTACTACATAAAATCCGTTATATGTTCACGCTTTTGCATTGGACATGAATTTGTCATTGCCGTGCTGATGTGATAGTGATCGATGATGTTAGCCACCCACCCACTCACTTAACTACAAAATGCAAATACTGCGAAATATCTTTGATTGTGTGCGTTAAGCATTTAGTAACTGTACATACTATAAATATGGATGTCATAGAGAAAATCGCAGTACATGAATCATTTCAATATTCATCCACCTAAAGATGTCGTTTGTTGGGCGGGTGTGTCAAAAAATATCACTTTGAACTTAGATTATCGGTACACTGAAGACAATGCTAAAATTTTTAAAATCTAAAAAAAAACTTAAGTGATATTACATCGGTCTATCCTAAAATCATTTTCCAGCACTAGAAGAGCAGCAATTAAATTTATACTCTATTTTCAAAAGGAAGGCATGACTCAACGAACCAATAGATTCAAATCTATTTAAACTACTAGCAAAATACCCGTCGTAGTTTATTATGCCTCAAAAAGTATAACATATTAAATTTTATGTATTTGTGTACTAAAATAATTTATTAAAAAAAACTTGAGTTCAACTTAAAGAAATATATGTACATATATATGTATGTATATTAGGGTTCCTCACCAAAAAAAAGTTTTGGGTTTTCCCACGGAATTAAAAAATTTATTATGCTTTAAGACTTTCGCCAACATATTTCGAGAAAATATTAAAATTTAAATGAGCCTGACCCATTTGAAAATACGTTCCAAAAAAGGCCAAAAATCTTGGTATTACACTTATAATTCTCTTGAGCAAATTTTTCAATATTTGTATGCAGAAATTTTGGTTTATCTGCGGTAAATTGATTGAAAACTATTTTCAAAAAACACTTTTCTTAATAACAAAAAATATAGGACTATCCTAAGGGGTGAGAGTATTAAAATTCTAACTTGGCTTTTTCTGCACACATTTTTAAGCCACCCTAATGTATAACAAGCCTATTCACTATCACACAAAGCACAAAAATAAAATGAGCTGACAAATTAAGAAAAGAAACCGCATTTTAAATGCCCGACGTCTATTTTCATTTCACACAAATAGTACCTGTGGCAAGCAATAAGAATAGTTAATATAATACTCGTCATTTTAAAAAGTTACACGACATTTATTTATTTAAAGAAATAAGTATGCTTTTAACGGACCACACCTATTTTACAAAATTTTAATTTTTGTGTTTTTGTCCCTCTAATTAATACTAATAGCTACTAAAATATCGCATTTGTTTATCTACCGTTATTTGAGGGGCGGCGAGGTTTTTTTTCGGTAATTTTCGAAATTTTCGAAATTTTTCTAGCTGAGTTAAAATCTATATTGCGTAGCCAATTTGATGAAGTTTGGACCGGTAGTTTCTGAGATTTGTCTATTTGCTCTAAAGTGGGAAGTGGCACGCCCATTTTATAAAAAAAAACAAACATACCCACATATTTACTTCGCTAATCCTATCCGGTACACAAAATTTCGGGAAATAATCTTTTATATTTACTGAAATATCGCCATTTTGGATTTTCGGCGTGGTTATTATTCGATTTCACCTATTTTCAATACGAACCTATCAACGCCAATGTGTGTACTAAGTTACGTTGAGATATCTCAATATTTTCTTTATTCAAGTTAACAAATTGTAATCAAAATTTTAAGATGTATGAATAAAAATATTGAAATACTTGTATATTTTGAAAATATTTATGTTGAATATTGCTCATGAATATATACCTATACAATTTAGTAGCATAGAGAAATAGCGAAAAAAAGAAACACAAAATGACTCAAAATTTATTGGAGCTCGGAGCAAATAAACAATCTACTATTTGAAAGTAATTCAATCTAAGAGAAAATAAGATGAAATTTCTTCAAACTCCCCCAACTTAAGCTCCTTAAATCACGCCAATTCTACAGTATATAAATCTGCACAGACTACCCAAAAAGCATTTGCATTTCGCACGTATTGAAAAGGCGCCTCAAAATAGAGTACAAAAACAACAACTTGTAAGCAAATAACTATGCATGACTGCTACGTATGAGAAAATGCAGTATAAAAGAATGGTATCATATTTTATCCAAGGAACTCAAAACAATACATGAAATGGCAATAAATCGTGGACGTCCATAAGCGCACCAACATTGGCAATAGCAAAAATGCGTCGGTATAGGTTGCGAATATCAGTGGCGGCTTAACAGAAAGGCGCGTGAAGCGAACTTTCGCAACCGCGGCCTTCAGCGGAAAAATAAAAGAAAATAAAAGAATATACGAAAATCAAGTGAAAAGGGGAGAGTAAGCTGGGCATTCTCAGTTCGCTGAAAATATTTCGGAGGGTGGAAAAATTGCTGTAGTCAAACAGGCGCAGTCGCAAATTGGTCGGATTAGGCAACCCTATTATCAAGTCTGGTCAATCAATAAGCTAAAGCGAAGATGAAATATTTAGCTGTACTCACATTTCCAATATTTTCATAAGGAATTAAATGTAATGAAGAAATTGGATAATCGTTCATCTATTTAAATCCGAAAAAAATTGTCTTTGTGTTGAATCCAAAACTGAAGTTCTAGCTCAAAATCCACCCAAATTATTTCTCAATTGTTTTCTCGAACCTTACCCGCAACGTGAATGATGAATTAGTTTACTGTAGTTTTGAGATATTTGATTAATTTGGCATCCATTTAAAATTTTTGCTTCAGGGCTTTTGGAACCTCAGGGATGGCACTGATATATTTTTGTATATGTATGTGAATTGGATGTTTAAAAAAAATTGTTTGAAAACTTCTACTGCCACTTTGCCGTGATGGCCACTGACAAGCAACGGCGACAAAGAACTGGACAAGAAAAAAAACGCAAACAAAAATTACCAAAGTGGACACTGGAACTGCAGAAAGTGAATGGAAAAAGGTAATATCGCAAAGTGAGCAACCAAACGAAGCAGACACTGAGGCCAACAAAATAAAAAAAAAACAACAAAAGAAACACTGAAAGCAGGACAGATGAGCTGCTAACTATGAATTAACCATCAGGCGGGGCGACATCAGCATTGCTGAGTACCGGAGTAGAGGGATAAGAACAGAAACAAAGCAAGCAGCATGAGGACCGTTAGAAGTAACTGCTTTGGAGTGTCAAAAACAGATTGAGGGTGGTGCGAATAGTTGGCGTTGAGGTCATCGAGAGCTAGCTCCACTGCACAATGCTGCGAAAATTGACGACGGAGCGACGTTTGGTGCGCAAATGTAGCGTGAAGTGGCAGATAGGGAACGATGATAAACAAAGGAGGAACTGAAAAAAAAAAAACCAAATCAAAAAAAAATCTCCATCATCAAAACTGACAGCAGGGTAACAGCAAGCGGAGATAAAAATTATGTTATGAAACCGACGTTGGTACAACAAAATGCTTCTAGTATTAGTCACAAAATATATTGTATATATCAACTAAGCGAACGTTTGGACGTTTTAGCCAATTGGAGCGTGTAGAAATTAATGCCTTTGATAGTCAAATATAAGCAATACAGTTATACAGTGGCGCACAGCTAAAAGGACCCGGTTAGCGCTTTACCTTTTGGTACTAAATATTTTTCATCAGATTCAAATAAAAATATAGTTTTAAAACCATAAAAATTAAAATTATTTACCTTCTTCATTATACATTTTTCAGCGTGAAGTTTCTATTGGCTTCAAACTACATAGATTTTTATTCATATTTTTGGTTCGTTGAAATTTAAATTTTGAAGCCATTTTTTTGAATTCGCATAGAAATTTAAATTTTTATGAAACTGAATAGTCTGAAAAATGTTAATTTAATTTCAATTTTAATTTTTTGAATTTTCATAAGAAATGTAATTTCAATTCGATTAATGTTTACATTAAAATTTCAATGAATTTTTTTTTGAATTTTCGAAAAAATTTAAATTTCAATGAAATTTCTTGAATTTTAAAGAGTTTAATATCGACAGCATTAAATTTTAGCAAACAAAAACTATAAAACAGATCCAACACGAAATACCTTGCGAAAATTATAAAAAATTCCACTGATTTATTTTAGCTGTGATCCACTGTATGTACACAAAAAAAAACGCAACTCTAACAGTTACTCCTTATTTCCTTATTTCGTAGGTTTCAGCGATAGCAAGAGAAAAATTCAAAAAATCGCTATTTCTCCTGTATTTCATAAATTTTTCTCATAAGCGTAATTGTGTTATAATTTTTTTTTTTATACGCCATTCGAGGTACTTCTCACTTAAAATAATGGGGCTGACCGAAAAATACAAGAGCGGTTTTTCAGTTTTAAATAAGCGGCATTTTTCTCTACCGCAAAATTTCCAAAAAATTTAGTGTCTTTGCTGCTCAATGTCTAGTTAAAAAAACAGCTCGATTCTTTTGGTAGAAAAAACAGGAAAGTGGAAAACCTAAAATGACAAATACAAATTTGAATGAATCATGAATGAAAGTCTATACGATATTCAAAGTTATGAATCATGAATAAAAATCTATTCGTAATTCAAAATTATTTTAATTATGAATGGCAATCGATTCATTTTTTTCAAGTGATCTAAGGGTACATAACCTCCCGTGCTAATCATTTATTTTGCTTGATGCCTCTGTGAGTCCAACAAAATAATCTAAAATAATATCCGAGAATATTGTTGTACATATGTACTATAGCGGTATTGTCAAGTCACCATTCATATTTTTTGATATTTAGGTGAAAGAATTAAAAGGAAATCAGGACATAAAAACTTTTAGTTGGCTACCGAATAGTCTACGTCTGAAAGTCAACAAAACTATCAGAAAGCAAAGAAGAGTAGTTAAGCGCTCTATGCGAATATATGCCGATTCAATATCTGACTTAATACTGATAAATTTTTATCTACTCTTAGTTTGATACTAGTAGTGAAACCTCATCACAGGACGAATTCCAGCTACTTTCTATCCACGTAAATAACGCATTACAGAGATACTAAAACTGTTAGCATACTTGTTGGCATACTTTCAGGCTGAAACCAATGGTATTAACAGTTTAGATGCTTTATTTAGGTTTCATTCATTCATATAACTTTCTACTTATTTTATTCAAATGCGTAACAATCCTCGAAGCTTTTTTTACGTTCTATTGTACCTAGGTCTTTTTCGACATGTCGCGTTTTGAAGTTAGTTTTAATAGTGGAATACAATTTTTTTACCAAAACGAAATTAATATTATTTACAGCGTGTAATACATTTTACATAATGATGATGTTAAGGCACAGTTATTGTTTTTGCGAAGGTTTATAATCATTTACTTTTAAATATTGTTACGTTTTTATTGACGCATGGTGTAAATTCATATACGATATTTTCTGTTGTTCTTTTTCTAGCTAAGTATAATAAATATAATGGCCATTGTGTTCATCACTTTTGCCAGCTTGATGCTTATATGGCGCTTTAAAGCATGCAACTAATACTTCCTGCTTTTTTTTATTCTTTCGCTTTTATTATTTTTGAAACATCTACACAAATTCATAGGGAAAATATTACAAAAAAAGAAAACAAAACAAACTAAATAACTGCGAAAATTTGCTATGACTTACAAAATCATATGCATAATAAGTATTGTTTGTTGCTAAACAAATTTGACCGCATGCCAAGAAATAAAAAGGAAATAATAATAGCAAAGCTATAAATTTAGACAGCTTTTGGCTGGCGAACAGCCGACCAAGCCGAATATTCGATTGACAGACCATTTTTGATATGAATTAAAGGCGTCTGAAGATGATGAAAAATGGCAGCGATTTAACGACGAAAGAAATAATGATGGCAATAAAGCGCAAAAGAGCATAAAATATTTTATGCAGTACTGTTTGGTTTTGTGCTGAGTATAAAAGAAGAGTATAGCAAATAAAAACTTTTCGCACGCTGCCACAAGCAGGACATATTTTCTAATCATTGATATTCGATTTTTCATCCTTAGAACTTTCTTACGGTTATTGGCGACCAGATACGTACGTTCGGTGCTTTTTTGTTTGTATAAATGTTTTAAAAATTATTTTATGGCAATGGAAAATCTTTAAGAGTATTTCCGAAATTTAAATTTTTTCCACTCCCGAACTTTTTGTTCAACAAAAAGGGAAATTCAATTGAGGGCGCTTCAGTCAAACGGAAATTACTGTACTATAGATTTATATAAAGAGTAAGAGTTGTAGAACGTTAAATTAAAATAAAGCAGAGACTTTAGATGATTTCAAATTGAACACTGGCTTTAAGATATTAGTGGTTGAATATAATTTCGTATACGTGGCCGCTGGCGTCCAATTTTTGACAATTTTTTCAATACAGGATGAAAGACGTAACCCCATTTCCTCTTGGTAATATCTTCATCTCATTGGATATTCTTAGTACCTTAGTGATTTTAGAAAAAATTGGAAAAGAATTGGAAGATGGTCCACACAAGTGAGAAAAGTTTTTACATACGGTTCACGTAGCTCATAACTTCCAGGTGATTTCACCCAAGTTTTCTCTGAGTAGCTTCCGAGTATTCGTTAAGGAGGGAGCTAAAGCCGAACGTGGTTAGTTTAACGTCCCAGTATCTGCTTATCGATTGGGCTTAGGACCCAACACCAACAAAATATATCAACTATGGCAAAATTTCAATACGAGCGCAAATTTTTGTGTTTTGTGGAAGAGAGGCTTCGTAACCAAGTCTTATGGCTTAATCCTGTGGACGAGCGTCTCGCCTCGATTTGTGCCCACTACCCGACTGAAAATCATAGATCAATTCTTTCAGCGCCTAGCACGCACTTACGGGCACTACCCCCGTCACGATATCAAAATCGTGCTTGCCAACTTCAATGCTAGGGCGCGCAAGGACGGGATCTATGGTGACACTGTGCAAAAACGAGTGCTCTGCTAACCCAACATGATAATCTAAAGCAACAGACGGCTCCAGTAAAGAAAGATTCTTTAAGCTACGTCATGGGGGGCAAATTTTTGGCTCTCTACGTACCGCTGCAGTATAAATTATTGGGGTCCAGCGAGCCGAAGGGAACATTTGCTACGACGAGAAACGTCGCGTTCTGCAGTAAAGAAGGTGGCGAAGAATTGGTAAGGCGCATGACACAGCTCATTTGTAGAACATGGGCGGACGGACGCATTCCCGTCGCTTGGAATTTAACTATGCACTGCCCAATCCATAAAAGGGCGATCCTGCAATATGACCTATGTTCCGTGGAATCAGTCTTCTAAGTACTTCATACGAGGTGCTATCAAACGTATTTTGCGAATGATTGAAGGGGGCCGTGAACGAACTAATTGAACCTTATCAATGTGGAGTTAGACCTGGTAGGTCTAGAGTCGACCAGATATTCACAATACACCAAATCTTGGAAAAGCCTGTGAGATGAGGATCATCTTTCTCAACTTTAAATCCGCTTTAGAGAGCATGAGAAGCAGTTGCCTACAATCCACGATATTTTAATTTCATATCCCAGAAAAACTAGTAATAGCGTTGAGCAACTAACTCGGTCAGAATTGTGATGGACCTCTCCGAACCGTTTGATACCGAACTAGGTTTCAGACGCTCCAATATAACACCCTATTAGTCTCTCAGTCGGTATTGAAAAATTCGAAGGGATTAAAATTCGAATGGGCCTCCTTTTTTGAAGGACTGAATAAAATGATTTTGAGAGGTGGCTAGAGTGTTAATTTAATTAAAATTCAGAAATGTATAGTTCCGGTACATATGTACATATAGCAAAATTTCGCCGGGAATACTTTTGCAGCATATCATAATCCATTAGGTATCTCAAGAAAGGATCGAGTTGACACCGAGCTTTGAAAGTATGAATAAAATGAAATTGAGAGGTATTCAGGGGGTTAAATAAGAAGAAACGAAAAGAGATTGAAATTTGAAAGTCCGAATAAAATGAATTTGTGAGGTCGCTAAAGGGTTAAAATATAATTTTTTTTAATTTTTTTATATAAATTATTTGCTTTTTTATTTAAATTGCGCACAGTTTTTGTCTGAGAAAACCAAAAATGAAATTTTCCGGCGAATTATTCCCACAACTTTTTAACCCTCTAACGACCTCAAAAACGCATTTTATTAAAAATGGCCGCAAAATGGTTGAACAGTGTAATTCGCTAGTTTGGTAGTAAAATTGTTCAATATCCGAGCGTATCCAATAAAGGAAAGCATTTAAACGGAAGATCATAGTATATCTATATTTTTATTTATTGATGTTTGGAGTTGGCGCACGGCGATTAATATAAGTTATAAAATTTTCATTATTTACTTTTCGATATAATAAGTTATGCACATAAAATTGACTATCACATCGATTTCATCGTGTGAGTTATTTTATATGTGCCTAGTAGTATTTACAATTTCCTTCTTTTCCTCTAATTCACTGCCCATTTATACTTAGCACAAAACTCTCACTCTCCACCCCTCCTGCACTTCAACATGTTGAGTATTGCAGTCAGTGGTTGTGGAAAGTGCAAACAGCTGTATGTAGTAGTGTCAGTCGCTTTTTGCGTCTTCTGTTCTGTTCCACCCCACAAACTTTTTAACGCATGGCCGCATGTACACGCTCGTAATGTGTACTAGTTGATTTGCAGTGCCGTTGTAGCGCTCGATGTGATGTTAACGCTCGCTCTAGTTTACGACTTTTTTTTACAATCCCATATACACAACAAATACAGATACGCGTACGTACACAGAAATGATTGTGTTTTTTTTTTTTTTGTGAGAGTGATTGATGCAAGCGTGTCATGTTTTTGGACGTAAACAAAAACATGAAAATATTTATGGGAAAGTGCGAACTCAGTAAACGAAATGGAATATTTCCAAATGGATGAGGAAAAAACAAAAATTAAGCGGGAATTATTTACTAAAATAACGAGAGGTTCCTTGAAGCGACTTTTAAGCACAATAATATTATGCTTAATATTCGTAACTCTACTTAATTTAAGAAACAGCTACAGTGGCGAGCACGATCGGTCGAATGGTGACGTTTTTACAATATTATTACATTATTTATTTTTTTTTTTTTAATTTTATATGCAAATATACCACATACTGTAACAACAACCATATAAATTAATTTTTCAAACTTTATAAAAAAAAATCCATAAAAACTCAAAAAAAAGTTCATCAAAATTTTAAAATTTTTTTAGACAAATGTTAGAATTTTTTCGAATAAACAGTTTTATAGTTTATTTAATTTTAGTTTTGCGAACTTTTTTCCATAAAATGCTTGCACTTTATAAAAATTCTCGTGCATTTGTAATAATTTTATATGCCGACAGTTGTGCGCATTTTCTGTCACATAAAATTAGTACTTGTATAAGTGATATATGAAAAAAATGTCAAAAAATCTACAGTAGTGTCAAATTTTCACTTTATAATACTAAAATTAAATAGACTATAAAACTGCATAACCAAAAAATGTCTAAACATTTTTCGAAAAAATATTAAAATTTTAATACAATTTTTTGAGTTCTTATAAATTTCATATAAAAGTAAACAGCTTTCATTTACATAGTTTTTGTTAAAGAACATATATACATATATGCAATATTTTTATATAAAATTAACCAAAAAAATGTATCATCGAAACCTGGCGAATATTGAAAACAGGTCGACCGATTTTGCTCGGCATTGTATGTTCGTAAAAGAAAATATGAAAACAAAATTTTTCTGAAATCAAATTGATACAAAAATTAAGCTTTTCTCACTATGTTATGTATTTAATATTTTAATACTTACATTGTAAGACGTAGCTTTTAGCCCTACCTCATCTCCACAAGTCTGTCGTATTTTATTCAATTTTTGTTATTTTTTTTAATAAAAATATAATTCATTCTACAACCAAAATCCGTTGAATCTAAGTTTCGGGCTTTGTTAACATGTGGGAAAAAATCAACAAACATTACACAGCGCTCAACATGCTTACCGGAAGCATAGGTTGATGAGGCGTTCAATCATAAGAAGTTCGCTATGGTAGCCTTCTTGAATGTGGAAGGCGCTTTTGACAAGTTTTAATTCCAATCCAACCACTCCTCTCTGGCTGGACGGAAGCGAACAGTCTAAAGGTTAATCCCGCTGAAACGGATCTAGTTATTTTCACAAAGCGTTTTAAAGCAGAAAGTTTTTGAACTCCATCATTTAGTGATAAAAATCTCAAACTGTCGAAGATGACTAAATTTCTGGGGGACATTATCTACTCTCAACTATCCTGGAAAAGAAACATTGAAGATCAGCGAAGAAAGGCACTTAACGCGCTCTACTTTAGCAAGCAAAGTGAAAGCCTGAGGTCTGCGACCACATATCAATTATTGGATATATACAGCGGTCGTTAGGACCATTCTAACCTATGGGGCGCTGATCTGTTAGGAAGCATCTGACGTCCAATTTCTATATAATCAACTTTGTAGTATGGTACAACGGAGTTACCGCCTATAGACACTTATTTGTGATACTCTACAGCTAAGAGCGCTTTAAGACTTCGGCCGTCTAACAGGCTGCGGTCAACCGATAGAGGTCATGCTTCTATCCTAAAACGAGCCACAGCACACGAAAGTGGTGGCTGCCAGATCGTGGAAATTGAATTTAACAACTTCGAGGTCCACCTCCCCCGACTTAAGTGACGGAGAATCTGATACCGCACTAAACTCCGATGAGATTCCGATCTTCGCAGATGGCTCTGAAATGAATATAGGAAGAAAGTCTGCAGTTTTCTCCCGGCAACTTTCATTGAGCAAAGCATGCAGACTTCCAGATTACTGTAGTATGTTCCAAGCTTAAATCTTTGCAGCAGCATACATAGCGGTGAAATTGGTAGACATAATGAACCTTGCTTCTTCAAAGCTTGCGTTTTGCTGTAGACAGTCAGGTGGCGATCAAGACTCTTAAGTCGGCTAGGGCTAACTCGATCTGCTTTCGAAACTGTCAAGGATACCTGCAATCTCATCGGCGAAACGCTTTGAGCCTATACTGGCTCTCGGGGTACATTGGCATCCCTGGAAACGAAAAAGCATGTACGAAAAGAGGACCTGAGGTGAGACTGAGGAAACCCCAGCTCGAGCTTATTATTCCCGTTGAGATTTCTGCAAGTTGAGGAAGAGGCTAGAAAAGCTATCAAGAGTAGGTGGATCAATCTAGGCGCATGCAAGCTATTACTCAATGCGCAAAAAACATAGATTCTGCTGAGATTTTCCGAAAGGAATGTCAAACTTCTCACGGCCTTGATAACGATTTCTGTAGGAACTGCAGGCATGATGAATAAGAGTTGAAAATGAGCTTCAGCGACCATTTCTTCGGATACCTGGACGACTTAGGTGCAGTCATATGGACGAATTGGCGGAGGATTGCCAAAAATCAGCGATAATTTGTAGCTACTTTTTATTTACTTGCACTCCATTACACTAATCAAATGCTTCGAATAAATGGTAGAAAGTAAGCAAGCGACCAAGGCATGGCGGTCTTATCCAAACCTCTTTTAAAGGAATCTGGTATTTAATGCAAGTAGTCGCATCAATTCATCACTGAAAGTGCCATAAGAAATACATCCTCAACATCCATAAGAATTGTGTTGATACATCGTTGGTGATGCTATCAAACCTCTATCAAGTACCATGATGTATTGTAATATTAACTTAAGATTTCTTTCTTACACCTCGCACAAAGTGTGGGCGTACTCGTTTGAGTAACATTTCGCAAGCTTTTGCAGCTTACGATTTAAAGGCTTTGACTTTTAGGCAAATACATGTAGGCATTTGTATACATTTAGATACATGGATGCATGTGAATATACAAATAAACAAACAAAAACAAAAAAAAAACTTGAGAACCATTAACAATTCAAAGAATGGCGCAGTAAAGATTAGTAAGTGAAACGGGATGCCAGCCGACACAAATAAAGGTAAATAATAGCTCAAGCATTTAATACACTTACATATAAAGAGTTCAACGAAAGAGTGTGCAAAGTTTTGCGGGCAAACAAACCAATCACAACTGCCGCAGACAGGCAATTGATGGATGGTCTAGACGCACTTTGTATTTACTTAGATACTTAATTTTTTTTTTTTGTTTTGTTTTTTGGTTTCTGTTTTTCTAGCACAACACTTGATATGCAATGCCTTAAGTGAGGTTTCAAAAATAATTGTACATACCCGCAATGCGTCTATATGTATGTACATTAGGTTGGTCCGAAAACTCATGTCGGATTGTAAGTAAGATCAGAACTTTAATACTTTCCACCCTATTACTGTTCTATAACGAAAAATAACACTGAAGATGGTGCAACGCCGAAACCGGTTAGGCTTCAAAACAAACTTAAGAAGGGATGATGGAAAATCATTCCAATATTCATCAAAAAAAAAATACCGCTATTTTTTTCTTAATCAAAAAATATTTAGAATTCGTCCAAGGCATTCAAAGCTTCTCACACATTTTTTATTGCAAAAAGAAAACATAGAAATGTTATAGGATTTTTGAAAATCAAAATTTTTCAATCGAAAAACTCCCTTTCTCTTTAGAGAGGAGACTTTTACAAATAAAACCCAGGTTTTAGTTTCATTTTTAATTACCAACAATTTTTTAAAGGAACTCTTTTACCTTTTTTGTGGCTTCTTGAGTATACGGAACATTTCTACGAAAATAAGTTTTTTCTTTTTTCAGAAAAACCTGAGCAATTTTGAGCACCCTCTAAATATTTTTCATTCAATAAAAATACTGTGTACCATTTTCCTTTATCAAAATTCTATGTGAGAGGGCATTAAAATTCCGACTTTACCTTGGTTTCTTTTTTTTTTGGACCACCCTAATGTACATATCTAAATCAGTAATGTGAAAACGTGCTTTGCATGTTTGGGTTTCAAACAACAAAAGTCAACGTACTTGACTTCATTGAGATGGCTTTATTGATGTTTTCTTTTCACATTTCGAAGAAATTTCTGCCAGTCTAAATTTTTTTTTTTTTCTTTTCGATTAGTGCAGTGTAAACTTTAAAATTTATATGCACTGCCGCACACTGAATTGGTAATATGGTTGGAACTATTTTCGATTTGTATTAAATTTGGTCAGCAGAATTTTGTGATCCTTTAACGAAGTTCTACAAATGGAAAAAAATAAAACGTTTGTTTCCAAAATTTACGCAAAATTATAAATTTATTTTCTTCATTTCTTATAGCTAAAAAAACCATTTTGGTTTCAAGGAGCTACAAAACCTTATATATTAAAAAAAAAGTCTTTAAAAAATCAAAAAATTAAAAAATTTTTAATTATTTTCTTTTTTATTTAAAAATTCAAATGGAAAATGATTATCAATTTCATTTATAAAATTCTTCCATATGTTCTTGAAAGACCCTAAAATTTTCAAGGAGGTGTTTTTTTTTGGTTTTTATAAAGTATGAATTTTTAGTTTTGAAAAAAAAAATTTAATTTAAATTTTGTCTCTTAATATCCACCAAGTCATTCCAAGCCAATTTTAGTCATGTAAATTTAATTTTTCATCTAACGCCTTTTGTCTTACAATTTGCTAAGATTGTGAAAAACGTGCAACATTTTTTTTAGTAAATCCATCCAAACCGCCTCCTTGGAAACTTTGATATATTTTAAGAACATTTTTAAAAGAAAATCGAATCCAAAATAAATATTAGTTTTTGATTTCTTCAATTCGAAAAATTTTTGAAATTTCGGAAAAGTTTTTTGAGGTATGTTAAGAACATACAGAAGTATTTTTTAAAGTAAAATTGAGCCCAAAATAAATATAATTCTTTGATTTATTCGATTTTAAAAATTTCAAAATTCTGAAATTTTTTGATTTTTCAAAGTTTTGCTTTTGTTTAATATACAAGTACGCTATATACGAGTCTAAGATTTTTTTTGTAGCTATATCAGTTTTCCAGATAATAAAAAACTAAACCTACATAACTGGAAAAATATTAACTTAATCGATTTGAAGTGGAATTACCCTGTGACTAAATTAAATTATGGGCCAGTGACCCTCAGAGAAAATCTCAAGAAACATTTTTTGAAATTTGGGTAATGTTTTTAATTTTAAAAAAACATTCGTACTATAAAATTATTCATATGAGAAAAGCTTCAAATTTTTTACACAACTTTATCAAACTTTACTGTTTTTTTTTCAATTTCTTGTGTGTTTTTATTTTTAGAAAGCTTTACAATGTGCAGTTATATAGGTTGTACTGTTTTAAGTTTAAATTTTAAATTGCTCTAAATTCTGGTTGGTTTAAAAAAGAATTTATTTTGCTAAAAAGTTGACCAAAAATTCAGGTTGACTTAAAAAAATTTTTTGGACGGCCTTCCGCTTTATTCAAAACCTAAATAGGCTATGAAAAATGCAACAAATTTTTCAAATAGATGGGTAAAAAAAATTTATTCTATCAAATGTTGCAAAATTTTAATAGTTTTTTAGGAATTTCTGATTTTTTGCTTTGCTAAAAAAAAAATATGTTTTAATAAAAAATAATTAATAATTATAAAAAAAAGAAATTTATATTAGAAAGCATTGCAAAAATTACAAAAAAATTAGCTTACAATAATTAACCATAATTGCTGTTACTCAAATTATTATAGAACTCCTGCTTTTTGGCTACTCTTCTACATAATTCTTTTCTAATTGATTCATTTTCAAATTTTCTACTACATCTCCAATTTGCCAACAATTTTATGCTCCCTTAATGCAGAATTAAATAAAACAAAACAAAGCATGTAAACTAAATTATTAAACGAAGCACAATAACAACAAAAGTTGAGCTATCATTTTAATACCTGATACCAACAATAGCACATAAATAGATTCATACAAATCGGAAGTAACAAGGATACACGTGGCATTTGTAATTAATGAATTAATGATGCTTGAATAAAATTTTGTTTTTGTAAATGCAAATGACAGCACTGATGAGTTAACAATTCAATGAATTGGCAATTTACGAAGAAGCAACACCCACGCTGCCAACTATGGCAGATAGAAAGCAGCAAAGCGAATATGCTATCAATTTTTAGTGTGGTAATTTCTGGATTTGACGCGACTCCACTAAGCAAACATAATATAATAAAATGTGCGATAAAATCGATATTATTTCAGCGTGATATTGTTGAAAGCAACTACACAAATTTTGGCGTAATTTTTAATAATATGGCATTTTTTTGTGTGTTTGAAGAGACTCTTCCCTTCATTTCGTAAAATCAATACTCAAAGAGTATTTAATACAAATATACTTAAAAAAAATACACAGAGTTCATTTCACACAAAAAAAAACAGAAAGAAATTCAAAAAATGTTCATTATAATTTCAATATTTTTAAGCAGATTTATTGGAAAACTTTTGTGTATGCCGTTTTATAGCCGATAAAATTTTATCATAATAAAATGCAAATTTGAGGTGGCTCAAAAAATTGCGTTGATTTCCAGTAATTCGCAGCAACACCGTCCGCAAAAAAAAAAGTATCAAAAATCAAAGGAAAGTTTTATCGAATTGAAACTTTTACTTCTGCACTAAAATTTAATGGCCTATAAAACTGTGAACAGAAATGTAGATATTTCGATTAAAAAGTTTGAAGTGCATAAAAGTGAAAAAGTTCAAAAAAATTATACTCAAAATTTTAAATTTTTTAATTATGATTTAAAAATGGGTGTGCATTTTTATTGCACATGCAATTTTACTCCAAGTTAGTACAAGTTTCAAATGCCTATAAATTTCTGTTGATTTGTGAAATTTAATTTTTTTGGGAAGTACAACTGTAATTTAATTTTTCGCGATATTTCGCTTTTTGATACATTTCTAAAAAATTATAGCGCTTTCTATGTAAAGAGCACCACCAATTTTTTTATAATTTTTTACACTATCACTTATGATATTATTTATAAAAATAAAATACATATAAAGTGACAATTTCATACTTATTTTAAATTTTTATTCTTTATTTTTCATGAATTTTCATGTTATTAATACAAATACAACATACACAAAAAAATTCAAATTAAATAAATAAATTTATTTCAAGTTTATTTTTATTTCAAGTTCTCCGAAACATTAAGTCAAAAACTGCGTTTGTGGGCCACTGTTTTTTCGAAGGTCAAGCTTTTTTTGTGAAAAAATCTTTTCTGCTTCACAACGATAAAAAACAAAAGCTTGACGATTTTTCGAAATTCGAAATATTTCGAAAGTTAAATTTATTAACCTTTTTCGAAATTGCTTAGATTTTATTTATTTTGTCGCGATTTGTAATTGTTGACCATCAGTAATATTGCCTGCTTAAAATTTCTATGATACCATTTAACCCTCTAATTGCCAAAAAATTCCTGGTTACATTCTGCTAGAGAAATCTGTAGGCAGAAATTATTTTTAAAGTCGTTTTATTTTCAATAAATCATTCGCACGTTTACACAAAATTTTTAAACTTTAACCTTCCGTTGAAAAAAGACTCAGAACCTTCGGAATAGTACTGCCTTCGGTAAAGGTTTTAAATACCAAATAGCTAATTTGTTTTTTTTAGAGTTGTAGTAAATGCGATTTATTTATTAATTTAGCTTAATACTCAGCATTTTTGGTATTCCGCGGATGTCTGCACCTTTCCATCATTTTCTCACCTCGCCGAGAAGCTATGACCAGCTATATGTATGTATGTGTAGTATAAAATGAAATTTTTTGCATAATTTTATATGTAAATGTTTGTTGTACATAGATGTTTTGCTTTCTAAACAAACACACCACTTGCCATATATTTGCCTTTAGGTTTCAGATTTTCAAATTTTTATTTTTTCAAATTTTCTATAAGCTATCGGCTTTACTATCGCTACTGAAGTTCCCCAACTCTCTCATATGTATAAATTTATCATCGCAATTCTAAATCTATCGCGCTATTTTAATCCTTACTCCTACTTCCCCTCGCTCATTCAAAAGCAGCACAACACTATAAACAAAATTTAGTCCTACGCCATTGCCACTTGTAAATAGTAAGGTCATTAATATTCCCGTTATTTATACTCATTTGTCAAATTGCACACTTTTTTTTAGCACACAGTTTTGTAGATTGTTTTCATTTTTTGTGTTGAATGTAGGCGATTTTGTTGTCAACAGATAAAAGCCCTTTATCGATTTCTTTTTTTTTTTTTTGTTTTGCGCTCAAATGCGTAATACAGCTGTCAGTTGCAAGGCTAGTACGAATGTAAGTAAGGTACATATTGAATTTGTATATGCATAGTCATATTTATCTATTATATTTATTTGTTACATAACATTGAACTATTTTAGTAAGGTCAACAAATTTAAGCTTACCGTTCTCACACAAATGGCTCTACTTAATTTAATTTAAGGAGAATTCCGACGGAAATAGGAAATCGTGGTCGAATTGAAATTTTTACTAAATTAATCGATTTATATTCGTCTAGTTAAAAGGAGAGTTTATATTAATGGATTTTTGATTTAATTTTTTAGTTCAAGGTAATTTTTTAATTATCTCGAAAGTATTGGAACGGCGCTAGAAATTATAGTTGCTATTTCGGATATCACTACTTTTTTTATCAAATTTATTTTATAGTCTCTGCCCGAACTTGAACCAAGTTTCTACTAATCGGTAAATTTCATTGACGGCGTTCATTTCGTAGTCGATTTTCATAATTTTGAAGCCAGGTATCTCTTTGGGAGCAGCACACGATATTGGAATGCATCCAACGATAGAAACTCTCGAATTCGAAATGCAATTTCAACAACATACATAACTAGAACATTGAATTGTGTTTCGCCTTTTCCAGTAGTGTTTCTGTTTGCTTTAAAAAACATTAGATATAACGCATGAAAGAAATTTACTTTTTATAGAGGAAAATGCCCAATACCATTAGAAAAAAAAAGTTATCAATATCAACAAAAATTCTTTGCTATTATTTTTGTTATTATTTTAATTTTATTTTTGGCTTAGAAAATATTAAGTTATTTTTTTAGTTTCATATTTGAATTGGAAGGTAAAAGTTATTTTTTAAATAAATTTTTTTTTTGCTTAGAAAATAAGAGTAATTTTTTGATTTTTTGTTTGTTTAGGAGATAATAGTAATTTTTTAATTTTATTTTTTGTTTAGACAATAAAATTTGTTTTTTCAATTTTATTTTTAGAAGAAACCCTAAGTTATATTTTTTGTTTTATTTTTTGTTTAGAAAATAAAACTTTGCTATTATTTTTGTTATTATTTTAATTTTTTTTTTGGCTTAGAGAATATTAAATTATTTTTTTAGTTTCATATTTGGATTGGAAGGTAAAAGTTATTTTTTAAATAAATTTTTTTTTTTGCTTAAAAAATAAGAGTATTTTTTGACATTTTTGTTTGTTTAGGAGATAATAGTAATTTTTTTTATTTTATTTTTTGTTTAGAAAATAAAAGTTATTTCTTAAGTTTTATTTTTGTGCTTGGAAAATAAAAGTTATTTCTAGAGATTTATTTCTGGTTAAGAAAGTTAAAGTTATTTTAGAGTTGCATTGTTGTTTAAGAAAATTGAATTTTTTTTGGGTTTTATTTTCTGCTTAGAAAATAATAGTTATTTTTCGAGTTTTTTTATTTAGAAAATAAAAATTACTTTTTGAATTTTATTTTCTCATTGAAAAATAAAAGATATTTGTTGAGTTTTATTTCTAAATTTTTTTGCTTGGAAAATAAATGTCAATCTTGAGTTTCATTTCTTTTTTGGACATAAAAGTTACTTTTTGAGTTTTTTTTTTTTTTTTTTTGAAAGTAAAATTAATTTTTTGAGCTTTGTTTTTGGCTTAGAAAAAATGGTATTTTTTTTTAGTTTTATTTTAAAAATATTGAAAGTATTTGTAATTTAATTTGTCAAAGAAAAGTTATCCGCAGACTCAATACAGAACATTTTATGCACTGCAACTAATATCATCTGATTTGAATTTGAATTTACTCTTGAAACCGCCTTAGTTTTCTGAACAATAAATAAAACTAAAAAACAAAAAAATCATAGTTATGTTAAAAATCAGATCCATAAAACATTAATATACCCCTTCATTCCAAAATCATTAAACTGTAGTATTTTTAATTTCTTAAAATTCACACTCGTGCATTATTTATTGCTAAATCCGCACACGCGATTTTGCACTATCACCCACCTTTATACTGTATACAAAAATATATGAAGGTTTAACGCGAGTGGATAAGGATACATACAAAAATGACAAGCACCTTTTTTTACTAACCCATTTTTTTCTCTTTATATGCCATTCACATGCATGAGTAGGTACTTAGAAAATTTATTATTATTGAAATTTATTTACTCGTCTATACAGGTGTGATACGGGGCGTATAAGTAACACATTCATTTGCTCACTTAAAATGGATGAAGTGTCGTTTTATCGTGTTTATCACATACATACATACATACTTAGATTTGCATATGAATAAATAAGCATAATATATATATGTACATACAATGATAATGAAAGGTTTATGACATTCAATAGAAATGGACAGAAAAAAGTTATATAAGAAATGTTGAATAAACTACTATCAACGTCGCATTTGTGATTCTGTAACTGATTTTAAAATTTTCCGGATTTGCAAATGCTCAAATTCTACCAAAAACAAGTATTTTGTTTCCCCTTTCTGATAGTGTGTAGTATTTTGACTTAATCGTGGACAGCTGCCTTGAAAGCCCAACATTAAGTTCCATTATAATGTTGTAGAAGCAGAGTTGTAAAAGAATGCACTTATTTGCGATTAATTAGTGACCTGATTTTGTACCAAATAATTACAATCAATTTTTGTTTTCTATGACTAAGGCTAAAGAAAATTAAGTCACTTTTCATACTAAATTTGGTAACTAATTATTAGTTTTTAAAGTTTTTTTGTTAATCATTTGATTGCAGTCCTTTGAATGAAATCTGTTTTTGAAGTAAGTTAAAGTTAAAGACTAAATTTGGTAACTGATTATTCTTTTTTGAAGTCTTTTTTCTTAGTCATTTGATTGCAATCATTTGAAGGAAGTATGTTTTTGAAGTTAGTTAAAGACTAAATTTCGTAACTAATTATTCATTTTTGAAGTCTTTTTCTTAGTCATTTGATTGCAATCATTTGAAGGAAGTCTGTTTTTGAAGTCAAATAAAGACTAAATTTAGTAACTAATTATTAATTTTTGAAGTCTTTTTTCTTAGTCATTTGATTGCAATCATTTGAGTGAAGCCTGTTTTTGTAGTCAATTAAAGTATTTTTGACGAAGTCTCTCATATACGTCATTTGCAATCATTTCAAATCAGTTTTAGTTGGGTTATAACATTTTTGACCAACATTTTTCATACTTTTCTCAAAAAAATCATCCCAACAAATACAAATATCTGATAGAAAAGGTTTAATAAAGCCTTAGTTTAATAATACATTTCAGAGGGTTACCGCCTTTTTAAAACATTAAATATAAATTAATTAATAAATTTAATTACATATTAGACAGTTATTTGAAATGAATACAATTTATACGAAAATATTTTTAAAGAGAGTTGCCACCTGCTAAAAAAATGTGATTCAATTTAATTAGTGACTTAACTGTTAAATTAAAGAGGTTAATTTTGAAAAAAAAATTAAGAGCTGCCACCTTTTTGAAAAATTATCTTCAATTAACCTACTAATATTACTAAAGAAGTTAATTTACAGAAAATAATGTGGAGAGTTGCCACCTTTTTGAAAAATTATATAATAATATTAAAAGTTATATGTAAATTAATTAAATAATGGAAAGTGATTTGAAATGAGTAAGATTTATTCGAAAATATTTTTCAAGAGAGTTGCCACCTGCTGAAAAAAATGTGATTTAATTTAATTAGTAAGTTAAATGAAAAGCTACTGCACTGGCAAAAAAATAAAGAGGTTGATTTTTGAAAAAAAAAATTGAGAGTTGCCACCTTTTTGAAAAATTATCTTCAATTAGCCTAATAATATAAATAAAGAAGCTAATATCGAAAAAAATGTGGAGAGTTGCCACCTTTTTGAAAAATTAAATTCAATTAACTTAATAATATTACTGAAATATATTTTTCTAGCATGAGTCGATACCGTGCTGAGGATAAATAAAATACTCATTCGCATTTATGTTTGGAGTGGCTATAAGTTTCTGTTGATTTTTGACAATTATTTTTTTTACAGGCCTTACTTTTCCCCTAGTCTTTATTGAATAGCGTTGGGTTGCTTTTAAAGAAGACGTATCTTTCCTTAATTCTCTTGCCTTTCTGCATTGCTTTGGCTGAATAAAAATATCATTTCATTAGAATTCCATAAATTATCTAACAAAACAAAAAGCGTGTGAAAAAAAGAAATAAATAACTAAAGCTGTAAAAAATTTGTAAGAAAATAAAGCATCCATAGCGAAAAACGCAATAGCGCCATTTATAGTATTGAGATGATGAAGTACCAAGGCAATCGATTCAAAAGGCAATTCATGGAAGTAGTTACGCTGATACTCGTTTTGTAATTTGTTGCGTATAAATTGTAAATGTGTATAATGCTCTTTTACACAGTTCTTGTGCCTTTACGCATTTTGTGAACAATAACGGAAACTTCTTCTTCTTGCAACTTCTCTCTTGATTGTGATATAAATTCAATTTATTTGGGTGCTTAAAAAATCCAAAGAATTTTCACAGCAACTTTGTAAAACTAATTTATCTATATGAAGAGTCTTGTCTTTTCAGCAGGTCGGAGCTCACGCAACTCACCAATCACATCAATCAAACTTCCGCAGTTTGCACATCGCTTTTTCATGGTTTCCCCTTATTCTATGTTTCTAAATTGCTTTCAACTCTAACATTATTTTATTACTGATTTTTCTCAACTTTCTATTCAACTTCCTGACTCACTTTGCTATTTACGTCAATCATATTTCTACCAAAACCCATAACATAAACCAACTTCAGAAAGTCAATGAGCAAATCAGCTAGGTACAAAATAGCAAATTTTCAACAAAAAAAAAAAATCATGGCTTCATTGACTTTCATAAATAACATCGCTGGGTTGAAGCATCGAATGATATTCAATAAAAAGTGTGCTCATATACATATATACTATACGAATGTACTTGAATATTTTAGTTGGCATACAAAGCGAAATCGGTTTAACGTGTGTGTTAAAAAATTGCACGCCTTATTTTATTTGTATTGCATAGACCTTTTTAAAGCAACATGTCTGTCGGACTCATCGAATTGCTTTTAATTTTTCTCTTTAACTTTTAAGTACTGCCCAAAAAGACTACTACTACAAGCGAAAGAGCAAAAAAAGTCAAAGGGAAGAGAGCCCGAAATACCTGAGTTCAAAGAGCTTGGGATGCTAGCCAGACGCTGCGATGACTTGACTGCTTGGTTGATTGAAGTGGAAAATGAAACACTGCAATTAGCTTTACACAGCACTGTTTTAATACCATGCACTTGCCATCGAACCAGAGAGAGAACAAGGAACGAAGACGAAAAAAGAAAAGACAAGAAACCTCTTGTATTGCGTTAGATCCGGGCCGTAGAGTTTAAGAACCCAGCTCCTCCAGCTCGCCAAAATTGGATTTGCCCAGATATCTTATTCTAGTTCTGCAAAATATATTCCACCATTTCTTTTGCATCTAGTGAGTAGCAGCTGCGCCGGTAGGCATTGTATTCTAATCAAATTTGGGCAACCTGTGTACCCAGTGTCCACTTTCCAGTGCTCAGAGCCCAGTCGAACTGATTCATTTTCATGACAATAGAAGGTCTTTTATCATGGAAAGAGGACCACAAGCTTTTGCATACCCTGCACGATTATTCCACTTGCAGTTAGCATCGTTCATCCAGCGGCGACTGACGAAAGTTTTTAAGACGAGGGCAAATTCCTCTACGGATAAGAACGGCGTACTTGTGGGTGATGTCTAAAGCACACTTAAATTGAGGAGGGAGCATTACTCTACTTTTCTAAATGGTGGCAGCAAAAGCGTCGCCGGAGAAGATGAAGATCCTGGATCCGCGGTCGCTGATGGATTACCACCTGAGCTTTCAAATATGGTGCTGTAGAGCTAATACGGCGCATGCCCCAGTTTATTTCCAAAACATGATCGGATCATTGCATGACCACCAATTGGAATTCGAGTGTATTCTGCCCAACCCTCAGCAGGCGTTGATCAAGCAATATGCGCAAATTACCGTAGAATCAGCTTCCTGAACATTTTATATAAGATTATATCGAGCGTGCTGTGCTAAAGCACAAAGCCAGCCGTCAACGTCACGTTATCAGTGTGGTTTTAGACCTGGGATGTCTACCATCGAGCATATATTCACGGCACGCCAAATCTTCGAAAATAGTCACGGGAAGAGGATTGAGGCACATCATATCTTTGTCGACTTTAAATCAGATATTAATAGTGCTGGAAAAAGCTGCCTATGGGTCGGTATTGGAAAGGAGCTCTCAAAACCGATTGGTACCAAATCAGACCTTAGACAGGGTGGCTCTCAATAGCCCTATGTTGGAAAAGGAAATTTGTGCTGCAGAATTAAACCGACTGAACATCGATATCATCGGTCTCAGCAGCCGTGTCGTTAGGCCTGCCTTTTTCGAACTGGGCAAGGAAATTAAGCGAATTGGTGTGGAGGTAAGCCACAAAATCCATGTGGTGAATCAGGTGCTACTTTGGGCTGAGGAGACATATGTCTCTCATAATGTTCCAGCTATTATATGGTGCAGAAGCATGGACACTATCAACATTGTATGAAATGGTCTTTGGAGTGTTCGAAAGAAAGATTCTCCGAAAGAATTTGGACCATTACGTCGTTTCGTCAGCAAATACCGCGGACGAGCAAACGAAGAGCTGTATGAACAATATAGTGATACAAATAGAGGTCAGCGACTACCTGGTCTTGGTCTTGTGGTACGTAAGAATGAAAATGCTGCAGCCCTGAAAGTATTCAATGCGGTACATTTGAAAGACCAGGCGGAGGAGGACTTGGTTTCAGTCGGTAAATACTCCAGGCTGGCGCTCGTTAACAAGACAAAAGAACAACTAGCGTGCTGTGTTGGAATTGGCCAAAATGGCCTAGACGGTTATATCACCAAATAAAAGGAAAACGAAACGAAAAACAACCAGAAATAATGCAACTTTGTGAGCTAGCAGAGCTCTTATACCACTTTAGCATAAAACCGTTAATTATTTGCTGTTGAATTCAGTAATAGTCATGCCCAGACTTTGTCTGAGTAGACGCTGATGAAGGTGTTTTTGTCAACAGTTTTTTTTGGTAGAATGCACTCCCAAGTTTCCGATTGTATGCCGAGTGGGCCGGCTTTAGAATAAAACTCTTCCTGTGTTACGTACTCCGGCTGATATTTGAACCCGAGTCACACCGGTTAATAGCACGCTCTCCCTACACACTCAACTATGGCGGAACTCTCATCCTCAACTATTCCCAAATTCACCGAGTAAGCCTAAACAAAGTTTAACTGATAAAAAAATGTAAAAAAAAGTACAAAAAGTACTTCATTCTGAAATTATATAAACAAACGTGACTTTTGCGTAGCTTACACATTTCAAATCTGCTTATTACTTAAAAATTAATAGACAGAAGCTACAAGCCTCCAATTTCTATGCAATTAAATAACTTTCGAAACTTTTCAAATTCTTGTCTGCAAAGTTTTTCAAACACACATACTAACAGTTGAAACCATTTTAATCTTTTCAGTTGACATATGAGCGCTCAGCGAACTCAGCAAGAAAATTTTAAACATGAAGAGTTTAGTTCTGTTGCTAAGTAGGTAAAGGAGGTCATTAAAAGCGCAGACCTGGTTGCTTAATGTGACAGTAATTAAAAAATGTCTCAAGCGTATCATTTCTAAAAGTGGAGCTATTAATGCTAGGTAATTTTGATGAAGTGGTATTTTATACAAAATGCTCTAATTAAATATTACTTATATTAAGGACGGATCACAGACGTGTATGGACTACCATAGCGCTAATTTCTTAAAGGGAGTTGCCACCTATTCAAAGAGATAAATTCAATCAAAACAATGCATGAAATCGAATCTGACAATGTGGGCATCACTAATATACTATACGTGCTTTATAAAGCTTCATTTCCCACGGGTTTGGATAGATGGTTGCCACCTGTTTAAATGCAAATTAAGTTAAATAAAAAATAAATGAAATTTTTCAATATGAGTGCCAAACTGAAGTTTTAAGAAATTTTAATTTCAAAAATACTTTTAGAGAGAGTGTTGCCACCTGTTTACAAAATTAATGTAAATTATAAGTCAAATCAAAGATTGAAATATGGGTCCCAATCCAAGAGAGTTTAAGGCTTTTTATTAATAATATTTTTTTTTTTTTTGGAGAGCATTGCCACCTGATTAAAAAAAGTTAAATAAAATTAATTATTAAACTAACACAAATATAATGGGAAGGAATTTGAACGAAGTGTTAGAGATTATTTTAGGAGTGGGGCATTGAAATAGAATGTAGGGTACTGTCAGTCTAACAGCGTTGGAGAAATGGCAGAGGGATGGTGAATCTTCGTTTCATCAGGTGAATATGAGTCAAATTTTTGTGATCTAGTCGAAGTCTGATAAAGTAGGTGTTCATAGCTGTGTCAGTGATACAGAACCTGGCTCTTTACTTATAATCAGTCGCAGCACGTTAATACCGCATCACAAAGCTATCAAAACTGTTATCATTTTTATATGCATACTTTCAGGCTGACCTCTATCGAAGGGAAGAGAGGAGAAAAAATGCAGGAAAATTTAAATTTTCGAAACTAGGTGTAGCCTCACCCACTTTAAAGCAAATAGCTATATTTCCGAAACACATTTACAAAGTTGTATCAAAAAGAAGGGAGAGAGAGAAATACAAAAAATTTGAATTTTCGAAAATGGGTGTGACACCGCCCACTTTAGAGCAAATAGGTATACTTGCAAAACTACTTTATAAAACTCTACAAAATTTGGTACACACTTGGTACTCAATAAACATAATTTCAAAAATTACAGAAATCGGGGAAAAACTATGGTCACCTCTTATATAGCGGTAATTTGCAATAAATCAACATTTTCGATAATTTACTAAATCATATAGAAAATTCGTTCACATTTAACGCGAAGAATTTTAGTAGAGAGAAATACGTACAAACCAAAATTTTCGGAAATTTGCGTTTTCGAAACGAAGAAATTAACCCTGCTTTACTTGCTTTAATTTTAAATTGAAGCCACTTATTGAAAGACCATGCTTCTAATAACTACAAAGTGGGTAGCTGCCATAACGCCAAATCAAAGGCGTTGCTGACATTTTTTCCCTGCATTTTGTAGTCCATTCTTTATACATTTTTGCAATCTAAATTGATTGCCTAAAATTCACAAAGTACACATTTTTACCAAATTTAGCTACAACTCAAACCACGAGTTTTCTTCTTTTTTGTTGGGTAACAAATACCTCATGCGCTGTTACTTATTGGTTTGCTTCTTCTCCCTTCCTCTACGTGGCATTTCCGCTGTATTTTTATATTGGTGCGACATGACGTATACGCAATCACCACGCCGATACTAAAATGTCACGGTGACGTATTCGACGGTTTACATATACAAACTAACGTAGTGGACTTATTAAATTTTCTACATAGTCCTGTAGCTGCTTTCGTCATAAGCTAAAAAAATGACGATATAAAATTCATGAACTATAAATATTACACTTACTATGAAAAGCTTGGGCTAAAATAGAAAATGTCTGCGTTGGAAATAAGTGCCTACCTAGCTATGTGAATATGAAACCCTTTTTTTTGGAAGTGATTTCTATACTTAGCGCGTGCATTTAGCTTTTAGCTTTTTATTTATTGCTATATTGACCGCAACCCGCTGGACGCCTTTTTCATATTTATTTCTAAGTGAAAGTGGTTGATAAAAGCAACTTTCAAGCGTCAATAGAACTCTGCTTTGTTAGGCAGCTAAGTAAACTTTGTTTTTTGTACACAGCAAGTACAATAGAAGATTAAAAAAGATTATAAAAAGAAAAAAATTAATGGTTTTAGTGAAATGCATTCTTTTTTGAATTTTAATCAGCCCACAGTAGCTGATAAATTTTTTCGGAAACACTTCCATAATCCATTAAAGGAAATTCAAATAGCCAAAAAATACATTAAGTAAAGTGTATTAAATTTGCGGGACTACATTACCTTTTAAAATTTATGGATTATACGGAAGAAATTATTAGAGTTAAAAAAATTTCCGTAGAAAATTTGTCATTTCGGTAACGCCAGCATAAATCGTCCAAAAGTTGTTCACTAAACGTGCTAGGTGGCATTGCTGGCGATATTTCTAAAGTGTCTATTTCAAAGGTGCCTGGCATATATTTGTTTGACTGAATAAACCATTTAAAAAAACCGGCAAGTCAGTTTTAATTCTAAATGTGTATAGCGTACATCAATTTGATATCATTTCGAGAACGCTGTTGGTAAAGGTGTAGTATAAGCTCAAAGCCCTCCAAATTTCAGCTTTATAAATTTAATTTCGATTATTTCTTTTACTATTTTTTGCAGTTACCGAATCTAGTTCATGATTCTATAATTTTCGCAAAAGATACAAAAATATGTCATTTCGTGCTCTGCCCAGTCTGACGCAATATTGATGAGGATTTCATTTAATTAGTAACAGCGAAAAATGAATTTAATAATGAAGTTCAATATTTCATTTCTACCGAAACTAAATTCTCCACCTCCAATTTTCGTTTCTGCTAATTCAGAACTAGTTCGGGACCGCACTAGTCCCAAACCAGTTTCAAACTACTCTCAAACGTGTAGCAAATAAGTCCTGAACTAGCTCCAAAACAATCTCGACCTGGTTTCAAACTAGTTTCATACAATTACGGAACCACTCCCGAATAACCAAGAACCAAGTAATCTTGAACTGGTCCCGAACTAGCCCCGAAATGCTCCTGGAGTAGTTCAGCAATGTTTCTGAAATGGTCATGAAATAACTAGTTTCGAAATTGTCCCAAAATTGTCCCAAATTAGTCCCAAAATGATGCTGAAATGAATCGGAAATGGTCGTGAAATAACTAGTCTGAAAATGGTCCCAAATTAGTCCCAAAATGATGCTGAAATAAATCGGAAATGGTCGTGAAATAACTAGTCTCAAAATTGCCCCAAAATGGTCCCAAAATAATCCCAACAAAAACTGAACCAAAAATAAAACTGAAATGATTCAAATTTTTGTTTTATACAACCAAAATAACGATTTTTTCTGAAATGGTCATGAAATAACTAGTTTCGAAATTGTCTCAAAATGGTCCCAAATTAGTCCCAAAATGATGCTGAAATGATTCAGAAATGGTCGTGAAATAACTAGTCTCAAAATTGTCCCAAAATTGTCCTAAAATGGTCCCAAAATGATGCTGAAATGAATCCGAATGGCCGTGAAATAACTAGTCTCAAAATTGTCCCAAAGTGATTCCAAAATAGTCCCAAAATAGTCCCAAAATAGTCCCAAAATAATCCCAACAAAAACTGAACCCAAAATAAAACTGAAATGATTCAAATTTTTATTTTATACAACCAAAATAACGATTTTTTTCATTTATTTTAAAAATCATGACTACAGGTATTTTTTATTGGTTATTTTTTTACTTATAAAACTAACTTTAATTTTTCGCGGGAATATAATAATAAATATTAATAAATAATTTTTAGGTGGTCTGCGAAAAAGTAAAATGACTTTTATAAATACGACTTAACAAATAAAAGTCCGTGACTTATTTATATTGATAACTTTAATAAAAAAATAACTGTTACTTTTGATTTATAAGATTAAAAAAAAAATAACTGCTTATTTGGATTTACAAAATTAATACCAAAATAATAACTGTTATTTTTTTTTAATTTTGCATAAATTTATAAATCCAAAATAACTGTTATTTTTTTAAATTTTGCGTAAAACTTAAAAAAAAATATTTCAAAATTTTATTATCTGCGAAATAAGAAATCTATTGGTATATTTCATTTGGTTGTCGAACATTTATTTCATAGTAAGTTTCTCAATGACAATTTTTAGAAATAACTGTTATTTTCCGTAACCACTTTAAACAACTCAATGTCAAAAAGGTGTATCTAGAAACTTCATGTTCTCGAATTTCGGACACACTTTTGGATTCCAACCGAACTGTGTAGCATTACAGATTTTCTGTACAAAGCGAATGCTTGGAATTATTTTAAATGGAAAAAATGTGCAAAAAATTTTCAAAATTAAGTGCTTTTTTGAGCCACTTCAGGCATGACCTTTGGTATACAGAAATTTAATGTGCTACAAAACTACACACCCATTACGGTACGCACTTTTGAACTCCATATGTCGCTACACTATTTTCGAATACCATCAACAGGCAGTGTTTTGACATACACAAACTATTGGCACACTGTAAATCTATTGCACATTTCTACCCATCTACCGATTATCTATACAATTTCACTTGCTTTTTTTATCACCTCATTCACTCACTTCTCATACAATTTTTTTTTATTTGTTTTATGCAACTACAATGCATACATATATGGCATATATGTAGTATGTACAAATATGAGAAAATACTTAACAACTATGACTCACATCGTTCAGTTTTTGACATGCTCATCGAGCGTTCCGTTTTTCGCCAATGCCGGTACCACGTTTTCGATTGGAAGAACTGCAATAGACTGGAAGTGGTGCTGCGTCCGTCGCCGTTGTTTTGCTGTAACTGTTGCTGTTGCTGCTGTTGTTGTTGTTGTTGCAATTTACTTGTTGTTGTGGTTGTCGTTTTTGTCGTCGTTGTTGTTTTCGTATACACAGTCATGGTCTCCATGCGTTTGGCGACACGTTCGATTTCGGATGACCGACACGACGATGTATCCTCTAGCGAGGAACTGCGCCGTTTCGTGCCACGACCCAAACACACACAGCTACGCAACATTATGTTTGTTAGTGTGGGTGGTTCTGTGTGGGTTTGCGTGTAGGCAGGCGGGTAGGTGGTGCGTCTTTGAGTTTGCTTTTGTTTTTATTATAACTTTTACTTTTATTTATTTACAAATGTTCTTTGTTCATTGCTATAAAGGAATGTTTAGTTTTTGTTTGGCAGTCGAGTTGTTTGGTGCATGAGTGTGTATGTGTGTGTGTGTGTGTATTTTTCTATACACAGTTACTGTTGATCGCGTTTTCTTTTTTCTTTTTGTTTTTGCTCTACTCATTAATATTGTAATTTTCAAAGACTTTTACTAGTGCGTCGCAACTTTTTTGGTTTCCCAATACATAATTCACACGTTTACGCCATTCTTAAGCGCTTTGAGTGACATTATTGCGGTGCGAGGTGTTTCCGATGCAAAATAGGTACATACATAGATATGGCTAGAGAGATTGTTGCACTCGGAGTAGAGAAGGTCAATACCTGAATGCGTACAGTTGACCAGGCGTAGACGTTTTGTCGCGTTGTTAAATCGCGCATGCACGTTTTTTCCACTTACATTTTCATTCTTGGTGTATTTGTATTCTTTTCTTTTCACTTATCTACATATTTTTCACTTCAGTAGATTTTCACAGCAGCGTGGGGAGGCATTCGCCCCATTTAATTTGTAATTAAATTCACTTTTATGGCTTGTTGGCGTTAGGCTTTTTATTGCTTTTAAATTTGTATTGGTTTTAATTACTGTAGGATTTTTTAATATTTTATTCATATTTTCAATTCGTTTTAAATTTTGTATCTAATTATTTTTAGTAAAAATTAAGCATATTTTGTAAATTTTTTACTTGCAATAGGAAACAAATTTAAAATATACTCGCGTTGAAACTTTATAATGAAATTGTACTCAACGCAAATTCGATAACAAAACAAGTTATATTTAAAAAAAATTGTTAAAAATCAGAAACTAAAAAAAAAAAATATATTCAAATTTTAAAGAAAAAAAAACTAAAAAGCTTCTAAATGTCGAAAAACAAATAGTTATCATATTAGGGATTAATATTTTTTTTCTGTTTTTTAGCAAAAATAAATAAAAAATTTGAATATCATTTTTTCGATCTAAAATATGGATTATTTTATAAGATTTTTTTATCGTTCAGAAATAACCATTATTTTACGATTAAAAATGACTTTATAAAATTTATGATTGAAAATTACGTTTCGATTTTTTTTAATCGCTGAAAAAAATAATTTATCGAGTTATTTTTTTTTTTAACCAAAGTTTTATTTTTTCTTGTAAGAAATGAGCGTTATTTTTATCAGTTTCATTTTATTCATCAACAATAATCATTAAAATTTCTAAATATAGCCGAAGAGTTTTGATTCTGCTACGATTTCAAAATGTTTGTTATAACTACTATAAAAAAATTATTATTAATAACTACTATAAAAAAATTATAATAATAACGATTGTTATTAGGCCCTCGGAAAAAATAATCATATACCAAGTTCAATTAGGAATTATATTTCGATTTTTATTAAACTTAAAAAAACACATATAGGATTTTTTTTTTTTTATCAAAAATAAACCAAATTTTTTATTGTTAATTTTTAGCTTCAAAATTATTATCACTTTATGATTTTAATTGCACAGAAAAAATTTTCACAAATCGAGTTATATTTTTTTAATCAAAAATAAATTTCCATTTTTTGAGTGTTATTTTTTCGCTCTGAAATATTTATTAGTTTATGACTTCAACTGCATAGGAAAAATTTTCATATACCGAGTTAAATTTTTTGATCATAAATAAAACTCAATTTTTGAATTTCATTTCTTTGCGCGGAAATAATAAGTATTTGGTGATTTTAGCTGCCATAAAAAAAATTTATATATGAAGTTATATTGTGTGATCAAAAATAAAACTCGTTTTTTGAGTACTATTTTTTTTTTGCTCTGAAATGGTGATTATTTTATTATCAAAAATAAAACTCGTTTTTTAGTACTATTTTTTTTTTTTGCTCTGAAATGTTGATTATTTTATTATTTATTATATTTTTCCGAACGGAAAAAAAATTATGCTTTTTGAGTTAAAGTGTTTCAATCATGTTTTTTTTTTGGAAAAAATAATGATTTTTCTTTCTGGTTCTTTTTTTCTCGAAAAATAAAACTAATATTTGGAAACAAAAATTAATTTTTGAGTTTTTTTCCGGTTTTTCCGTGTGTTTATTCCAAAAAATATTCAACCTTTAAACAAATATTCAACCTAATTAATTTAGCTGTATTACTTCATATCACTTTATTGTCACTTAAACGTGGACAGCTTTATTTTTATAAATATAATGCTTTAATTTTTTTATCATTTTAATCATTTTAATTTCAGTACTATCACTTTTCACTTGCCACAACTCATGGCAATTATAATTTAGCCGATAAAAAACAGGTTTAAGTTTGATTGGCATTCAGTCGCTAGAAATGCAAACCACAATTTAAGGTATTTCTATTTTTTGAGATGTTTTGTTTGATCAACTAATTTAATAATTTAATATTTTCAGGCTACATCAATCAATTGCTTAATATTTTACCGCAGTAATCAATTGTGCGAATGATTCCCGGAACAACATACAATATCGATTTTTTTTTCCAGGGTTTAATTCAGCGTAAATGCTTTTGGTAATTTCCATTACAAATAAGCTGCACAATTTGTCACAAAACGCTTTATTTTTTTTTACAAATTGAATTAAGTATTGCATGCTGTCATTAGTTGGTGATGTTGAATGTAATTGCTCACTTTATTTTCCTATTTTTAATTCAGCATAACTGTGCAAATTTTCACACCTGAAAAAAGATAAAAAGAAAACGATTAACTATAAATGAGCAACATAAAATACGCAGAATACATACGTACATGAAATATATATAAACAAAATTTGTGCACTTAAGTTTTTTCTTTACTGAATTGTTTTAATGTCATTGCATAAAATTCGTATAAGCAATATAGAAAGAAAGTTTATATTCATACTGCCAATTGAGATACAGATGGTCACCGTAGTCGAGTGACTGCAGAAGTTGACTAAATTTACAGGAAAAAGAAGTGACTTTAGCTATTTTGTGAGCATCCATAGAGGCTTTTCGAAGCTGGGCGCGGAAAAAGTGAAACTTCATTGGAAATATTCCAGACATCTGTTTTCTAATATAGTCGTCATTTCTTTGCATTTAATTTTTCAAATAGCTGGCAACAATCCTCAACACTATTTTCGGAACTAAGCAACTTTCGTTGCCCACCAATGTGATAATATTTCAATGAACTTATTAATAAACTTTTAATCGACTTTTTTGCAGGTGGCAACACTCTCCGAAATATTTTTCAAATAAGATCTCTAACTCAGAACAGTATTATTATGTTTCACTAAAGGAAATGAATTGTGTTTTGCAAACAAGTGGCAACCCTTTTCAAAAATATTTTCCTTAAACCTCTTTCATTTCATGCCAATATTTTAATAACTTGTATTTAGTTAAATTTTTCTTGAATTAACCTTTCTAAAGAGGTGGCAACCCTCGAAATCATAACCGCGTATTTAACTAAAAAAAATTAAAAACATAAGGAGTGTTTTACACTGACATATAATCACTGTTTTCTATGACCACCCGTATTCGCCTAGTTTCTGTGCACTCACTCACTATCTCCCTCTCGCTCTCATTCGTCATCACCAGCGGCGTTAAACATTGAATGCAACAGCTCCCTCACCCATTGGCCATATTCCACCTCCACCATAGCGGTAATCGTTATGGAATTAAGGAGTTTATAAAAAATGCTGTGTGAGTCTAAACCGAACTCAAATTCCTAAGCTGTGCTTTTAGCGTGCCGATTCTGCTTGGAGCAAAAAAAAAATACAATAGATGGCGCTGGAGTCGTAATGCTTCTAGAAACCGTATGAGCGGCCTGATTTCATTCAAATTCAAAACTAGGATTATCCACATAAATGTATACATTTTATTTAAAAATTAGGCCATTAAGTGGCGCTGGAGATAAGATATCTCTAAAACTGGATTTACAGTTCGATTTGATTCAAATGCAAACCATCTATTTATTAGCCACTTAAATATAAATATTTTATTTGAATATCGAATCAATATATGGCGCTGGCGACAAGTTATCTCTGTCAGCTTTGCCAATCGATTTCAAGCGATTATAGTTACGCTTGGTATTCGCGATGAAGTTTAGTAGAGTCGAGGATTATTATAACAAACTTTGACGAAATTTCTACTCTGCATTCGCTAGCAAGATTTTTTTCCACTGCCTCTATAGCCATTAATTAAATTGTTCTAAGCCTTCTCATTTTAACATAAAAGTCATCCACATTCGTCAAATTTAAATTCAATAGAAAAGTAAAGAAAAAAATTCAAAAAAATTTGAGAACAATTTTTTTTACCTACGTACTATGTCTACATTTCTAGTTTAAGCCCACGAATTTTCGGCATAAAGGCTAGTACTATCTTCATAGCCGTGAAATTTCGCCAGCAACATACATTTGGATAGTCCGGAAATGTTGCTAGCCACTAAAATTAACGAAGCGCCTAAAACATGCCGCAAAAAGCAAATATAAATAATTAAAACAAAAACAATTTCTTAAAGAAAGTCCGCCGCTTTGCATACAATTTTAAATGCCAAATGTATTTTCAAAGCTTTGAAAAAATGTTGCTGGCAGCATGTTGCCTAGATGCTGTGAGCCTTTTCACAACGTGAACAGAGTACATATTAGATGCGGAAATGTTGCGGAGTTCCATATGGTATGGATTTTGGCGGTTCATTTCACGTGGAACGGGAACAGAGTACTATGCTTAAAATGGCATAGCTCTAGACTTGTGTGTGCGACAAAAAAATAAATTTGTAATCACTGTGGAAGTAGCTATATAGTGCTGATATTTTTATCTTCTTGGCAACAACAAAAATAAATTTGTAATCACTGTTGAAGTAGCTATATAGTGCTGATATTTTTATCTTCTTGGCAACAACCTTCGAAATTGTGTAGATGGTTGCCTTTTTTTTTTGGGTAGACTACATAAATCGACTGGTGAATCTAACTTGATGTCGAAAAAAATCCTGTTCCTTATTTATTTGAGTGGATTTGTGAGCTGAATCTCCATTAGAAAATTATTGAATCGATTTTCTCCCAACTCTATTACTTGCTCTGGCAGTTGTCTAATAAATTCATAATAAAGCTATGTGAAATACGCTGAAATATTGCCCTACATTTTCATGAGCTACAAATACAAGGCTTGCAAAACAACTGAAATTACTGATTAAATCGAGCGTATTGCCCGCGGGGCATTTACAATGTCGCTATCGTACTGCACAAATACAACATTTCACCATAGTAACTTACAATAATATCCTTTGCAGATATAAGTGCACGCAAATGTTTTTAACTGCACACTCAATTAATTGCTAAATTAGTTATTGACGTTCCCAGCAGCAAAATGTCGCTATAGTAATTAGCGCACACCGGGGAAATTATATCGAAAGCCAGACAAGTTCCAATGTTGAAGGAAAAATTTAAATGAAAAGACTTAACATAAGAATTAAAGAAGGCTAAGAATAGCAGCAGCTCTGCTAATAACGGCATTTAATGCTAAGCCCCTTAATTTCTCGCCATGCAAATAATTACACGAAACCCGTAATACTTATTTACATACAAAAATATACGAGTATTCCGGTTTTCATAGCATTAACCTGAAAATGCTTTCAAACATTTTTGGCGCAGCACTTAAAAGTTACCAAGTTAAGTAGAGCATAACGGCAAAAGGTATAAAAGAAATCAAATAGAAACACCAACAAACCAGAAAATATTAGAACTAAGTAGCAGCCAAGCACTCAAACCGCTATGGAGTTTCAAAGTAAATCGCAATCGTGTGAAAGTTGTGTGGGACGTCGGTAAGAAAGTGTTGAGATGTTTTGAAAAGGAAATTTGAACCTTCAGCGCCAAAACTTTAGCCAATTTCGCAGGTGTCACGGTGCATACCCGTAGCACAGAAGAGGCGGATGCGCAACAAAACAAACGCAAGAAAACATAAATAGATTAGATATGGTTAAGAATGTTAGTCACAATGAAAACGGTTGGTGGATGATAAATGCGAGTGAAATAAAAATATCTAAAACTCGCGAATTTCTTTATTTCGCTGGTACAAAAAAATATCGTATTACAATACTACAAATAAGCTACTATTTAGAGGACACCACTGTGATGAATATCAACTTCTATTTTTCTGGCTAATACCCGCGACTCAACCTGTGTAACTTACTACTTTTCTATAAGCCTACAGCAGATTTGTAAAGCTAAAAATTAAGCTTTCATGAGTTTTATTTTTATTTTTTGGCAGATTGGAAAACTCGAAACGCCTCTTCGAATAACTGTCCGCCTTCGAATGCAGCATACGCATACAGTATACGTTTTAGATTTCATCTAAATCTGACTATTAACTATTAAGGAAATTTCTAAATATCTCGACTCCAGCGTCATCTAGCGGGTTTTGCCATGTATTTTTTTTATTTCACCGAAATCGAACGGTAAATACAGATTTGATGAATATCTCGACTCTAGCGCTACCTAGCGAATCCAAAAAAAAAAAGGATGAAAATGATCCTATCATAAAGACATATTTTCTAAATGTCTCGATTCCAGCGACAGCTAGCGTAAAAGTATTTATCATCACATCTGCATACGTTTTTAAATTTCATCAGCATCCGATTACAAATACAGAATGGCTACAGTTTTATATATGGGGTTTTCCAAAAATACAAAAAAAAATGCAGAAAAAAAAAAGAATAATGGTTTGAGCATTTAAATTCCGTTTTAAGATCTGTTTAATGAAGATTCATATACTGCAACTCAGACAAACAGACCACATGGTGATTTTTTAACAATATTTATAAATTTTTTTGAAGCTAAGTCTTTTTATTTTTGTTTCATAACAAAAACATATAAACGAAATTTCTAGCTTAGCACAAAATCTATAAAAAATTCAAGAAATTTCTATGAAAATTTCGAATTATTTTCGTATGCTACAAATTTAATTCTAGCGCAATAATGTGCAAGTCTGAAGTGGTGGAAAATATTGGCTGATTTTTTTACACTTTTTTAAGTTATGATCTTACGCATATTTTTGCATATAATGAATAAAAATTCATATTGCTTTTTTATATTTTTGCGTAGTTGTTGGTATTACACATCTTCTTCCATGTAAACAAACGGCTTGCATTCAATGAAAAAAATATTCCTACAAAATTAAAAATAAAAAATCAGAAGTCTACAGAAGTTTCTAGAAAGTATTAAACTTGCATATTATTATTCTAAAATTGCATTGGTAAAACTAGTTACACACACAAAAATTAGAAAAAATTGTGATAGAAAAATTTTAAACTTTGTACAAATTTGAAATTTTGATTTATATTATTTCTGTTCTAGAATCAGCTATATTTTTATAAAAAACAATTGTATTCCGGAAAATTTCAAACAAAACTACTGATACAAAATTTTAATCTTTTTTTTTAATGTGCTGAATTTTTATAAATTTTGTACAAAGTTTGTTATCCTGATTTTTTTTTATAGCATAAACTTTATGACAAAAAAAACTCTGCACACACGAAAATATCAAACAAAAATATTGATTAAAAATTATTTTAATTTTTGTGAAAATTTGTGAGTTTTTATGAATTTCGTAGAATGTTTCAAATTCTGATTTATATGTTTTTTTGTTATATCATGAACTATAAACGAAATATCAAACAAAAAAAATATTGATTAAATTTTTTTAAATTTTTATGAAAATTCGCTGAATTTTTATAAATTTCGAATAAAGTGAGCATATGTATATTTATATTTAAAAAAAAATTGAAAAAAATTTACCATGAAAATAATTTTGAATACTATAGAAATCAATTTTTTTCAATAACTGTATATAGCAGATAATTGCGCATCTTCAATACTTGATATTATTAAAAAAGAATATATCATAAAATATCTCGTTCAAGTTTCGCTGCTAATTTTCTTTTTTAATTATATTAGATTTTTACTCTATATCCTACTTATATTTTTGAGTACTCATTTGAAAGTTTGTGAGTGAATTGGTAATTACATTACCGTTTGCTCTTTTTTCCAGGAGTTATAATTATCGGTTCTTCTATCCACAAACTCTACATTGCAAGATGCAGTGCAATTTTCTTTACATTAGAAGCACTTCTTGCCCCTCTTTCTCCTCAGCTCTAACAGTTTGCTGTTTCTTGTATCAGACATTGAACCCACAAAATGGTAGCCACTCACCTATACCTTCATTTGTGCTTCTAACGCAAGCAAAAGGACCTCATTCATTTCGATTAGGTTTATTCATTCAATCGCTTAGTTGCGTTGGTGTCGTGATTTTCGTTTTGCCCACGTCTTCCGGCTTCGTTTTGCGGCCGTTTAACGGAAATGTGATTACTATCGCTGGGTCATGTCACGTCAGCAACACAACTAAAATTTATTTTTAGTATTGTTGTTGTTGTGGTTGCATGCGCTAGCAGTTAGTGTACATTTGAGCGCAGGACAGCAATATGCTAGTTGAGGTTATGTTTTGATTGAGCGTTTTCGTACTTTCTACCGATTTCACCATTTACATATTTACTTCATTTTTATTTCGCTTTAATTCCATTTATGTCTCCCCCTCCTTTTTCTTCACACTTTTTTTAAGACATAAATATTTTTGGGTTATACTATAAATGTACTCAACATACGCGCTTAGCGTTGATTAAATCTAGCGAAAATAATGGAAAAAGGAAAAATGAGAAATATGTGTAACATGTAAACAAAGATTTGTGTTTATGTTCTAGGCACATAAATAAAATGAGCGCAGTAAAATCCGGCTGTCACCTAAACACAGCCAACCAGCGATTTGAGCAGGTGCGTCGAAATTTGATGTGCCACTTAGCTTTTCGTTGCAAAGCAACTTTTTAAATATAAAAAGTTTGAAATTCCCTAACTGTATGGTAAGTTAATTCCTGATCGGGTGTGATTTATGTTGGCATTGCATGGGAGTTTTGAAAATTTTTGTAGATTTATGAGCGTTGCGAGCAGAAAAATATTTTGAAGTAATATTTTTTTTCACCATTGCAGAAAGTTCCCACATTTTTGTTGTTGTTACCTTACATGTAATATATGCCCATTCATGTCTTTACTCTCCGTCCATGGTACTCATTACACCCATCACTCAAATGCTCTACAAATTTCTGCTACCTGTTTTACAAAACCTTTTATTTTCAAATTTCAAACTCTTTACCAGTTTTTTTTTTGCCCTTCTGTTCATCCAACAGGTTGAAAAAGTTGATGTGCATTGAAACGATTTTCAATCACTCCAAACTTAACAAGGGATGCGGGAAAATGTTTTCAATACAAACATATATCAATCTTTGCCAGTTCTTTGACGTTTGAAATAAATCGCCATACTTTTAAATGGCCCGATGCTAAAAAAAAAAAATTAAAATGCAGACATGCTAGATTATTCATTTACAGTTTAGTAATTCAAATTAGATGTGGAATTTGTTTGAAATCTCGCTGCTCCCTTTCCATGCGATAGAGCCCAACAAAAATGTCACCACTGTCTTGGAGAGTTGGTGGCCTATCCAAGCGCGTCATCAAAGCCATATTCTTCTTCTTCCTCGTGGTCTTTACTATAAGTCACTCATGGCTTTACTGCCAGTTCAACTCATAATTGGCTTAAACACTTGGGAAGTTGGTCTCTAAGTTAGAAATTCTCACCCTTACACACCACTCATGAAATTTTTGGAAGCAGGCTAAAGTCGACGACGAAGATCAACATACTACTGACCGTCGAATCGAAAAGGAATGACAAAGGACAATTTTTTCGAAAGTAGAAGTAGAAAGAGACTATGCGATAAAATCCAACGATATCAGAATTTATGATTACATTATTGATTTAGAAGCGCTATGCTGATCGTAAATATAAAGTACTAGACTGCTGCACAGTTGTTTCATCTTAGGCTAGATATATCTTTCCTATTCAATCTTATCAGGATTGAAGATTATGTTTGCGTATAGATGCTTGTAGACTCTTGAAAACTCTGCAGGACGTTATATTCTTTCATTTAGATTTAGCCATGTTTAATCAATGTAGAAAGAGCTATTCAACTAGCTCAGAGTTTCAGGCATCTCTTGTAGCTCTAAAATGTTCAGGACTGAGCTGCTCTTGGCCTGTTGGTCTACTATTTTCTTATCATTAATGTTACGGTGTCCTCTAAAGGTCCGCGAAGTACTCTCTACACTGTAATCGATGTAACGACTTCGGAGCGGAGAACCCGGCTATCAGAAAAATTTTCCAATATTAGCCCTATTAGATGCGGAGCTAGTGGGAAGAAAGTACTAGTTTTTTTTTTTTTTTGCTAAGAATATGGGTTCCTACTTCTTTTATGCTAAAGACACTCTGAAGTTTATTTTATCTGATAACTGAAATGCAATGAAGGGGAGAATCTTTAACGCTGATCATTTATACTGACAGCTAATGATTTTCTAGAGTTTGGTAGCATTCGAATCAGGAAAACCCTGAAGTTCTGGTCGATGTTAGATTTACGAAATCTAAAGCCACACCACTATAGTCCAATCCCTTTCTTGACCATGGGCTTTTACATAATACTCTCAATTCTCTAGTAATTTCAGATACCAGCAGGATCACGAATTTGAATTGACATAAATGGAGTCCTCCGGTCAATCTTTGCAACCATGGAGCTACAAATTTTACCTCAGCATTGAAAACTATTATTTAAAACGGATTGTGAAGAGATCCCCGTTCGTGGCAGGGGAAAGACAGTGGTTATCATCTAAGTCTCTCTATCTCACCATAAGATCTAATGTTCTTTTACTTTGTCTCAACCTACCAGCAGAAGCATCTTCTTTTTTTGTGAAGATTCGGATATCTAGTATCGCTAGGCTAAACATCGGTAACGCATCTTGCACATCTATAGCTCACGTTTCCTAAAGCACACGAATTGAAAAACAAAATTAGGGATTAAAAACAACAACAGACTCGAGTGCACTCCACCCTCACATTGGCCCTCAATAGCCTTGCAAAACGTTCTAGAAACTCAGGCAATTGTTGATCGTAACCTCGGGCATTACTTGATTACTCCTTCATCGGCACAGCAGTACCGACAGCTAGTCAACAGATACTACCTTAAGGTTGCAAATGGAATAACCTTCAAAGGACCTTTTTTGGAGCTGGCGAGGGAGTGCGTAGGTGTCGAAAACCAGCTCTACTCCTGCCAAGTTCTGCCATAAAGGATTCCTATATTTTGAGTACCAATTTTTATCTACCATTGCGGGTTTCGATTTCATGGAAATCGCGAATTTGCTGGGTTTCCAAATGACGCTATTTGGGAAATCGGAACAAAGTGATAGCTCATTTTGTGGCATCACAAAAATTCGGTATGACCTACAGATGTCGGCCCACCTCTTGCTGGGTTTGGCAACTACCAAAAACTAACCTAATCTGGATATATATTCATTGAGTTAGTAAGTCACTTAATTTTTGTGGTAAGGTTTTTAAATTAAATAAATAAGAGGCAATAGACCTGCAGTAGCTGCATTTGACCGATAGTTGAACGAATGCACCAGCTCATTCCTCGCTCCCCCCCACCCTTCACACTCATCATGCTAGAGATAATTTTCAATTTGCCTTACTTATTGTTGTTGCTTGCGATGATTGTAATGTCCACGCTAACGCATTGTCCTGGTTTATTCAGTACATGATCTTGTTGTTGTTGACACTATTAATTGTCATAAGACAATGGACACCAGCCAGCCAGCTGGTAAATATCAAAGTCAGCATTAATTTTCGTTCAGTTACAGCCCATCATCTAGTTACCTAAGCAACGTGACGCACCTGGATGGAGGTTGGAGGTTGCAGAGTTAAGCGAACGAAGTTCGTATTTAATGCGACTCATCATTACTCACATCATTTAATTACGAGATTGAATTATCGGTGTTTATTACGCTTTTAGAAGGAAGAATTTGAAATCTGAGTTATTATTTTCTGCAATAGCACTAAGAGGCTAATGGTAGTTATGGATTTGAAGAATACACTTTGTGCGCTCTATCAATAAGTGGTTTTTGAACTATCAGTACAGCAACTGACAGTGACATATTATTTGACAAGTAAAAACTAGAAGATTTTCAGAAATTCATCAATATACGCTTGCACTATTTGGCTGCTGGAAATGCAAGAAAAAAAATTTTGTATTTTCTCTGTTAGTGCCAATAGCAACAGCGAATTCATTCACAAAACTTACATGCATTTGTTATTGGTTTTTGCTCTGGCAATTCTCTAAGCCAGTCCAAAGCGAATATGTTGGGCGAATCGAGAAAATAAAAAACAAACAAACATACAGTGGTGAGCAAAGGTGGTAGCGTTCCCACGACAGTCGGTTCTACGATGCCGGAACGAAACGGATTAAGATTCGGCCAATTACTGTCACTTAATGCTTTTATAACAACAACAACAACAACAACAGCAAATGCGTTCGAATTGTGACCTTTTTACAATATTAGCTTTTTATAAATTTTTGTAATAATTTTTTTTTTATTTTATGTACGAACTTAACCAAAAATTTATGAAAACTCATTAAAAAAATTTTATCAAAATTTAAAAATCGTTTAGAAGAGTTTTTAGAAATTTTTCGAGTATGCAGTTTTATAGCTTATTTAACTTTAGTATAAAAAGTTTCCAAGGTTTAAATTAAAAAAAAAATATAAAAATTCAACTCTAGTTTCTAGCTACTTCAAACTAAATAACTGCCTTCCCAAAAAATGTCTAAGCATCCTTCTAAAAATTTGCAACATTTTTATGAAAATTGGTTGAATTTTTTATAAATTGTGCATAAAGTTTGAAACATTTATTTATATGGTTTTTTTATAGTATGAACTATAGTTTTATATAAAATTAACGAAACGAAATAAAGCTAACGAAAAATTTGTATTACAAAAATGTCAACATTCGACCAGTTTTGCTCGCCAGTGTAAGCAATTTGTTATTTGCAAAATCGAAAGTTTTATTGTAAACAAATTAATTTTGATAATACCTACACAAATACAAGGGAAATTTCAAGGTAAAAAATCAAACCTTCTATAAATTCGCCTTGTTTCGGACTCTAAAAATCCAAGCGAAACAGTCGCACAACCAGGTACTGACGGCAATCTTGTTAAGTCAAACAAATATCTCAAAATCATATTTGCATTGCCTTAACCTATAAATGAGCATTGCAAAAATCGGAGCCGATATAAATCGAAATTAGTTTCTTTCGGTCATAGTTTTTAAAATTAATTTTTCTACGAAAATTTTGTCAAAATTTTAAGATTTTTTTACTTCCTCGCTTTTCGTAAAGTAATATTTACACAAATTTTGAATATTTTGAATAGCTTCGCCTCTAACTAAATTTAATACTTTTACTAAACCATCAAATTTTAGACCACATTTCTGATCTTAGTTTTTTTAAATTTCACCTTTTGATTTAAAAATTTTTACGACGAAACCAGCTTCTTGATGTGAATCCATCAATATAGTTTAAACTAGAATTTTGGTTTAGATGGGTGTCTTTTTCATTTACGATAAATAAAATCTTCATCCTCAAAATGAATTGTAAAAATTTTTGAAGTCAGTGAAGATTATAATACAGGTTTTTTAATAAATAAAAAGTTTTTAACATTAAACACCAATATTTTATCTAAGGGTTAAAGCCCACATACACGCTACATATCTTAGTATTTTGAGCAAATTACGATGAAATCTAGTAATTTCGGCTTGTAAAATTTGTCAATAAATTAAGCTGAAATTAGATACCAAAATTAAGAAAATCAGTGTTGGTTCTAAATTTTATGGCTAGTAATAGAAAAGGTGTTGTCTCATAGCCAAACGGGTTGATACTTTTGGAAATATTAGCATTACTGATTTTTACTGTCACGAAAAGCGCTTTTTCGTGATCGGTAATTAAATAAAAAATTTCTCCATTTTTTTTTTAATACAAAATTTTTTTTACTTTAAACCAAATAGATATATAACAAAGAATTCGATATTTCAGTAACTGTAAAAGGAAATTTAGTAAGATTGGTATTGGATTAGAGAGAGAAAGAGGGTGATTAAAAAAAATTTGGTTAAAATCACCGTACACGGCCTACTTTGGAGCAAAATATTTCTATCTCCGAAACCACTCGATCAAACCCGCACAAAACCCACGCCCGCCTCCCATATAACGGTAATTTACAACAAAATAATATGCTCAATATTTTGCTAAATCATTTCGCGAGTTCTTCTTAATTAGCCACTTCCAACTTTGCAAGCCAATTATTATTTTGCCTTGTTAATTTACGCCAAAGAGATACCCCAAGTGAACCCAAGTCTTGTCCACCTGTTCCTTCCAAAGTAGGGATGGCCTTCCTCTCGCTCTGCCACCTCTGGAGAGTTTTTCCTTCGAACACGCCAGGGGTCATATAATCCAAATTTTTCTGAATTTTTAATTACTGTTAAATTTACAAAATCAATCCATCTCTATTGGCAGCTGGGAGTTACTTTTAATAAAACGCTTCCATTGTTTTACAAAACACAACAGTTATTATTTATCAAAAAACGATGCAAGTAAAATAAATAATATGCCTGAGAGATTTATGAACATCCACATATTGGCAGTATGAGCTCCCTTTCTATTTTAGTTGATGAAAAGTAGAAATAGGAACACGCACACATTTACTTAAATATAAAGCATGAAATTGGTATTCGAGTTTTAACAGCCTTAATTACTTTTATAATTAATTCTGGCATTTACGAGTATTTCGACGCCAAGTTTGGCAGCTAAACAAATATGCAACACGCACGTCAAATATGTAGCTGGTCATATCCATATGAAATTTGAGTACTCACAAAACAAATTATGGCACGAAAATGGAGAGATGTCGAAAACAGGATAACTGTAAGGGACATGTGGGTAGATAAATAAATGAATGAATAATATTATAAAAGTATATTAGGGTGTATCACAAAAAAGTTTCGGGTTTTCCAACGAAGTTATAGAATTTTTTAAGTTTTAAGGCCTGCCAAAATATTTAAATTTAAACATCAAAACTAAATAATAACAATCAGATTCACAATAAAAAACATTAAACATGAAGGAGCTTATTTGCAAATAGAGAAAAATTTTGAATTTTACGCCACCAATCTTCCAAAAGGAGGCCAAAACCGATATAAAAAATCTCATTATTATGGCTTTGTTGAATTTTTTTTTTTAAATTCGTAGGCAAACTTTTTAAGCTTAAGCAGTTCTATGACTATTTTATCTGATTTTTTTTTAACTTTTGAAACCGGTTTTTATTTGTGGAAAACTGCATTTTTTGAAATATACTCATTCAAATTTTCATTTTAAGAGAATTGGAAATTTATGAATCCGTTGAAGGAACAGTAGCATTTTTTTGTATAAGAGGAGTGAAGCATCCTAATGCACATACATATATATAATAATAATAATACACGTGCCAAATGTGCATCATATACAGTGACTCAAACAACTGATCACATAACGATTTTTTTACAATATTTACAATGTTTTTAACTCTAAGTCATTGGTGTTAACTTTTTAAAAAAAACTTTAGTTCGTTCTACAACCAAAAATCACACCGCCCAAAATTTTAAATTTTGTACAAAATTTTAAAAATTCAACAAATTTTTAAAAATTTTGAATCAGAATTTTTATAAAACTTTTTGGTATGCCATTTTGATTACCGTATTGTAATCTGAAATTCTGAAGGGACTGAAAATGCTTGTTGATTTTTGTCAATTTTTTTTTTACTTTTGGTCTTACGAACATTTTTCCAGATAATTTTGAAATTTTTTTTTTTGTACTGGCGGTCTTGCATATCTTCCGCCATATAAAGTAGATGCGTTTAATCGAAAAAGTTCAAAAAAAATTTAAAAAAATTTTCAAAAATCAACCATAATTCGAACCTACTTCGGATTGGCGCATTATTTTACTAAAACGAAATGTACCACAAAACTGCGTACCCGAACATTTTCCATATAATTTTGAAACAACCAACATTTTTCCATATAATTTTGAAATTTTTTTTTTTTTGTACTGGCGGTCTTGCATATCTTCCGCCATATAAAGTAGGTGCGTTAAATCGAAAAAGTTTAAAAAAATTTCTTTTTTTAATTTTCAAAAATCAATCATAACTCGAACCTACTTCGGATTAGCGCATTATTGTACTAAAACCAAATGTATGTACCACAAAACTTCGTGCCCAAAAAAATTTCAAAAAATTCTGATTAAAAAATTTGAAAATTTGTTGCCAATTTGTTGAATTTTTATAAATATTGTACAAAATTTTAAATTTTAATTCGTATGTTAATTTGTTATAAATAGAACAAATTAAAGTTTTATAGAAAAAAAAAACAACTTAGCGTTAAAAAAATTTTTAGTATTGTAAAAAAATCATGATGTGATCAGTTGTTTGTGTCACCATAGCTATATATCTAGCTGAGCGTTTTCTTTAATTTGCACACCGTTTGATGTTGTATCTCCAATGGAGAGGCCTACGAAATGATAGATGATTTTTATTATGAGGAGCTTTTAGCAAATTTTTTTCTTCTACTATTTTCAAAAAAATATCTATGCAACAATCTTGGACCCTACGCCTCCGTTCCAGCCTAAAAAATTGTCGAACGTACTTTGTATGGATGAAAATGTATGACACCGTAAGTAAAATCAAAAAAATATCAAAAATCAAAGGAGATTTTTAGCTACTTGGGACTTGCACTAAAATTTTATTGAATTTTTATAAAAATCCGAATTAAAAATTTGATGTCATTTTTTTTTTTAATGTTCCTATTACAAAGTTAGAAATATATTTTTTACCATCAATTATACTTTTGAAAAATGCAATTTAAAAATATTTTCCCCCGAAAATCAATTTTAACTTTAGAGCTTTCCAAATATCTGCGGTATATGAACTGATTAAATTTTTAAGGCATTCGAATGGCAAGCGTGTAACTATTTGCATTAAATTTTAATTACAATGAAGTTTTTTTTTTGAAAATCAAACTTATAATTTAATGCAAAATTCACTTTCAGCAGCTTTCCCACATAGGTGTGTGGTTTTTGTGTTGCAACTAATTGCATAAACTTGTTGCTGTCATTTAACAGTGGCAATGGGATTTAGAGGCTTACAGAGTTGGAATTACCACGGCGTATACGCGATATTTGCGTTAGCAATTTTTTGTCCTCGCTTATAAACGAATTAGTTATAATTTAATTGTTGACAAATAAATTATTTAGTATACAGTAAATAATGTTGAGCTTAAAAGGGTTTTAATTCAATTAGTTTTTAATACGTCGTAGGAGCAAATTGGAGTGAACTAGTACAGTGTTTAATTATTAATTTGCTACTAACTTTTAGTTTTTAATATGTATTACAAAATCAAGCGGTTACCGCAAATTCACAGGTATTAGTTTCAATAAAAAAAATATGTATTTGGTATATGTAGAATATTTTATTTCTTAATTATATTTGGCTTGGTACAGCGTAAGTAATCAAAAAAAGTCAAGTAAGTAAAGTAAGTGTCTAAATTAGAAAAAAACCGAACTGTTGTCATTTGTGTTTATTTAAATAACAAAACAAAAGGTATTGGTATGATTTTAACATGCCACACCCATTTTACAAAATTTTTATTTTTACGCATTTATCTCCCTAATAAAATTTTTCGCTCCAAATTGGAACGACTTTGCTGCGAGGTTTAGTAAAATATTGAATATTTTGAATTGTCGTAAATTACCGTTATATGAGAGGTGGTCGTTATTTTTTTTTTTTTTTTGATTTCTATAATTTTCGAAACTATGCTTATAGAGTTGAGATTTAGTAGTCTTTGATAAAATAGTTTCGGAAATTTACCTATTTCCCCTAAATTGAGCGGTGGCATGCCCATTTAAAGAAAAAAAATAACCCACGCATTTCCTTCTTCAATCGACTCATGTATGTCAAATTAGTGCAAATTACCTTTCATGGTTAGCAAAATATCGAATTTTTTTGTCATTTTTATAAATTACCGTCATATGGGATGTGGAATTAACTATTTTCAGTTTCTATAGTTTTTTAAAATACGCTTACTAAGTTCAAATATAAAGTAGGTACCAAAATTGGTAGAAGTGGAAAGCGCTGCCACGTACATTTAGCCCACTACGCTCACTTCCAAAAGTAAGTACATCGCGTTGTTTTTTTTTGTTTTTAAATGGCAATGCTTGTAAAGTTAAAACTTTTTTGATAACTTTTTATAAACCCCACGCAAAATGTTAAAACTGTAATACCTTCTGGAAATCGATTTTTTTAACCTTTCCATTTCCATCCAACCCGTCTAGACGGGTCACTGTTTCTTTTTTGATGAAGCTCGACTATTTTGTTTCCTGATCAAAATGATCTGATCAAAATGTTCAGACACATTTTTTTTCTTTTGACAAAACAAAATTTTTCCGTTGTTTCTCGGCGAATTTAATTTCGCTGTGAAAATCGTATTTTTCCGTCTCTAAAGTTTTTTTTTTTTTGTTAACTGACCGATTCAGATACTTCGCATCCTTGCAAAATGTGCGCTTGCAATAGGTATGAATTGAAAGGCATTCCCGATTTTTTTCTATTTTTTTTTTACCATTTTCAGGACATCACTTTTTGGAAAACCCCTTCCCTTTTTTTAAATTGCCATAATTTTGTGAAAAATTTACCAATTCGGAACTTTTTTTTTGCACTTCTTTTTTCTCAAAAGTGGGCTGATCTAAACCTTTTTCTGAAAATCTTTCATTCATTCCACAACTTTCGAGTCTAGTCCGATAATGGCATTGTAATGGCTTATATTTGTTTCGAATTTTTTACAGCACCATGTTTTAGTTACGTAGGTGGAAACATATTTGAAAATAGAAGGCATGATTAGATGTTTAGTCACAATATTTTTGTAAATAAATACATTTGCAAAAATGTATTTAAATGAGCAAATATATTCATTTAAAACCGGACAGCAAATTTTCAGCATCCTTAGGTGATATAATCTTTGGAAGCGCGAAACCTTGTGAAATTATTTTTCGATGTGAACCTCTGGTGTTTTCTATAATAAAAGCCAGATAAATCTAAGTTTCAAACTTTAAGCAAAACTTAGAAAAGTTCAACAAATTCGCGTCTAAATTTAAATATTTTTGTTAGCCACTCAACTCAATATCTTCTGTTTAAGGAAAGGAAAAGCTTGAAATGGCTGAAAATGTACGTTGAGTTTTGATAATTCTTTTTACCATTGTTTTTTTCGTATTTTCTCCATATAAGGAGAGTTCATGTAAGAAATTTTTCTATTCAATGAAGTAAAATTTTTTCTTGATCAAGAAATTAAATGGTGTATTAAAATTGTTAACTTTAAGTCTTTAAGCTTTTAAAATGCCATAAATTTTGCTCAGATACAGTTTAAATCGAATGCGATATAAATTCTTTTGTACAATTCAGTTTAGTTTAAGATGGGGTGTTACACACGCAAACGATTAAATTGACAGATTGTGTTAATAAATATAAAAAAGAATTGTCTGACAGTTGTACAGTTATTTTCATACATACATATGTATATGATATACAATATTTGAGCATTTACAAAGAAAGAATACTTTGTGTTCTTTTTTTTTTATTTCTGACTGTCTTTCATGCATGAACGAAGGTATACAAATTTGACGCTTAGATTCTTTGTCAGATGACTTGTGTGAAGAAAATAGAAATGTCTTGGCTCATTACTCGTTCACATAAGTAGAATAGAAATTGAAATGAGCGCACACAAATAGTAGAGTGCATCATTTGTTATAACTACATATATAGAAAGTCTTCCTTTTTTATGTACCTACTTAAGTAAATTTATTCCCATTTGAAGTTAAATCACTTCAGGGATGTTAAAGGTCATTTGCGGACAAGTGATTTAAGGAATGTGATTAGCCCAACCAAGGCAGCTAAATTACCACCAACTACTAGGCATTTTCTATACATAAACCTTACGAAATCAGCAGAAAAACACATCAATCGCTCGTCTATTACAAGTCGCTGTATGTCTGTCTCTGTCGGCATGATAAGCGGTGTCGTTTGAGTTACTACAATTTCGTTACCATTTGATAACAGACAATTTTGGCCAATTTCTCGTGTACTTGAACAGGAAGGAATGCGAGGAAGGAATGTGAGCTTATCTTTGGCAAAAGGAAAACGGATATGATCGCAAGCAGTAATGTGCGCCAAAAGTGCAGTAGATAAAAATAGAAATTGAGTAGGAATAGCTATAGATAGATTTGATGACAGTACTCACCTGACTTTTTTTATAATAATCACGTCATTTTTCATGATAATTTTTTCGCAATTTTTTTTTTTATAAAAATATACTTCGAATAAATCGAAATTTCAATCTTCTTACAAAACTTATTAAAATTCCCATCCCACTCAAATTAAAAAGTTTGAAATTTTTGTGAAAATTTTTTCAAATCGTTTTTTTTTTACAAAGTGTAGGAATTTGCTTTACATGCGTTTTGTTCTATAACGAACCACTTTTCTGAAAAATTTGCCAATTCCATATGATAAATTTTTTCGTAATTATTTTAATAAAAATATACTTCCTTATGGTTATAACGAAAAGTATATAAATTAAAATTTCAAACTTCGCACAAAATTTATAAAAATTCAATAATATTTCATCGAAATTTCACACTTTTAAATTTGAGTTTTTAGAAAACTTTTTTCTATGCAATTTTGTAGCACATTAATTTTTTAAATTGAATGAGAAAAAAAAATTTAATTAATTAGTTAAAAGATTTGAAACTTTAAGAAAATTTTTTATATATTTTTTTAACGTGGTGTGGAATTTTCATTTATGTGCTTTTGTTATACAATGAACTATTTTTATAAAAACTTTGCCAAAGCCATGTTTTTCATAAAATATTTCTTTGTACATTTTCTCAATTTTTTTTTAACAATGTGTGGAATTTGTTACAGTGTGGAAGTGCTTTTATAAAAACTTAGCCAACGCTTTGTTTCTCATAATATTTATTTTTTAATTTTTTTTTTTTTAAATATACTTTGTTAGATTAAAAAAAAAGTATCAAAACTTAAACTTTGTACAAAATTTATTAAAATTCAACAAATTACCATCCAAATTTCAAAATTTTTAATTTGGATTTTCAGAAAGCATATGGATATGTAGTTTTATAGCACATTTAATTTTACAATTAATTAAGAAAAAAATTGCATACCCGGAAACTTTCTAAAAATTCAAGTTAAAAAGTTAGAAATTTTCGTGAAAATTTGTTGAGTAAAAATTTTTTTTTAAATTTGTGCAAAGGGGGGGGGGGCTTTTATAAAAAATTAACCAAAAAATGTATCAAGAAAAACATTTTAAATATTGTAAAATAATCACCATATGTTCAGTTGTTTGCGCCACTGTATATGCTATTGACAAGTTGGACCCATAAGAAAAATGCTCGGTTTATTCAAGTAGGCACACACGCAATTTTATCTCACATATCCTTTTTCCACCCACATCCTACCAGTTTAGCTTTATCTCTCTCCATCAATATTTATCACTGACGAATAATCTTGGTTGTGGGTATGTACATTCTTACTTAGCTACAGGCCTACTTAGTACTCATGTGGAAAGCCAAAAGCAGAATCACATTTCACATTTCTGATTGTCGTTAGAGAGCAAAAAAATGCCAGATGTCAAATACAAATTTAATGTACGAGCTGTTTATACTTCTTTCTCTGCTACCTACCACTTTAGTTGGAAATATTTCACTTTCGCTGCAGTAGTTTTAGCTAATTCACAGCCACACTATGTATAGCGCCTTTAGTGAAAGTTGGTGATGTAATTGAGTAACATTCGACCCACAAAAATTCTCCTATACATCACTGAAGCAGGTCAAGTCTATGGGTATGTGTAATAAATAAACATAGGCATTCAATTTCGAACTTCAAAGAAACTTGTAATATTCCCATTATTCCTACAAGAATTTGTTCTTTAAAAATCGCGGCCTAAATGAAATTTAATGATACCCTTTTGCGTTTAACTACATTCTGCTCGTTAACTTAAATGTAGTAAGGTCAAAAAGTTGCTGGTATCCTAAGATTATAACTTGAATATTATTACCTACCCACAATAAAAAAATATGAAATAATTTTTTTTATTATAAATTCAAACTGTCATTTAAAAATTCGAAATATATAAAATTTAATACCTGTGTGCTGTGATTAAATTTTTGACAAAAGCGGGATGCTGTACATCGTTATTCTTGCCCTTCGTAGTCCACCGTAAAAATTTCATTTGGCAAGCGAAACAGTTGATAATGAACCGCAATCAAGATGACCGACCACGAGAAGCTAAACCATCAACTTTAAAAAAGAGACGGTTCTAGAAGACAATACTACTTATTACTGCTACTATTTTTACTAGTTTCTACTACTATTTTTACTTATGCTACTACTAATAACTACTACTGTTTTAACTAACTTCTACTGATATTTTTTACTAATTTCTACTACTATTTTTACTAATGTTACTACTAATAATTACTACTATTTTAGCTAATTTCTACTAATTTTTTAAAATTTCTAATCATTTTTTACTAAATTCTTCTACTATTTTTACTAATGGTACTACTAATTTACTACTATTTTTACTTATGCTACTACTAATTACTACGACTACTTTTACTAATTTCTACTACTAGTTTTAGTAATGCTACTACTAATAACTATTAGTACTTTTACTTATTTCTACTACTATTTTTACAACTTCTACTACTGTTTTTACTAGTTTATTCTACTATTTTTGCTTATTCTACTACTATTTTTTATAATTTCTACTACTATTTTTACTTATGATACTACCAATTACTACTACTATTTTCTACTACTAGTTTTAGTAATACTACTACTAAAAACTATTAGTACTTTTACTTATTTCCACAACTGTTTTTACTAGTTTATTCTACTATTTTTGCTTATTCTACTACTATTTTTATAATTTCTACTACTATTTTTGCTTATGATACTACTAATTACTACTACTATTTTTTACTAATGCTACTACTAATTACCACTACCATTTTTACTAATTTCTACTGCTATTTCCACTCATGCTAAAACTAAAAAGAATTTCTTATAAAACTCTCTCCCATATTTAACTCTATATCTCTTAGCACTTAGCACCTTTTTTATTTTTATCGATTTTTATTTTTTTGATCAAAAACAATCGTGATTATTTTTTATAGAAAAAATAAAAATCACCAAAATATCAATCAAATTTAAAAAATTTGATTGAAAAAAATAAAAATTAAGAAATAACGATTAAATCATGACTTTTTGCGGTACCTGCTTTATACTTTTTTTCTAAATTTTTTCGAAAATATAAAAATTAGGAAATCACGATTAAATCATGATTTAAACTATATTTTTTATTGCAAAATATGAAAGCTTAATTTGACCACCAAAAAAAATGTTTACCTCCAGGATCGAACCCCCAAAATGCTAGTGCACAGTGATATGTGAATGATTTTTGAGAAAGACATTTGTTTTTCTTTTGGCTCATTATTGCAAATTTTCCTTAATTTATTTTTATACCTAGAGAAATTCAAATGAAATGGAATTGCAAACATTAGACATTTTTTAAGCAAATGTTCAGTAGCTATTGAAAATCATTGAGAATAAATACGAACTTATAAAGATGTTGATAATAATATAATTTATTTTTTGGATTTATTTTCCCCCATTCACTCCTTATTGGAATTCATTTCGTTCATTTTCGTTCAATATAGTGCACAGCGACATGCAAACTGTGAACTCCCGCAACATGTAACGAATTGTAACAAAAGTTTTCAATACACTTAGCCCCAGATGTACAAGTAAAAGAGAATTCGATTGTTAGTATGGCAATTTCTACTTTTTCTTCTCCTTCCCCCAATAGCCATGTACCCTATCCCTTAGGATATACTACGTCCATTTCAAACAATACCAGAACTCGTATGACTAAATGTGTAACGAAAAGTTTCAAGCAAACTGAGTAAATTGTGAATTTATTGCTAAAAAGTTGTTTTTTGCAAAACTTGAATACACAAAGGTTGATGCGGTAATTGGAAGCGGCAACAAGGTAATGGTTTACACACACAAACAATGTCTTACCCTAAACAAAAAACAAAAAAAACTAACCTCCATTTATAACAACATTCCTTAACTTATTTAAGATTCTTTTGTTCATATATATAGTTTATATTTGTATGTGCAGTTATTTCTTCGTGCATGTGTGTGTTATTGAACTTTGTTATTTTTGCAATTTCATGCTCTGCTTCCAACTAAAGTTTTCACATTCCTCTTTGAATTTCTATCTTTTGTCTTCTTTTCAATTATTTTCTACCTTCCAAACTTCATTTCTTAATACCTTGATTAGGGTTCATGCTGACAGCAATTCGCTTTGTTAGCAAACGATGTCATTGGCCTTCTTCGTGCGAAGAATGCACGTTATATTTTTTTGTTTGGTTATCAGTAACTCAACACTGAACTTCTTCTCCCCTACGTCTGATCAGAAAAAAATTAGTTATTAGTTCTGTGGTGAGGACACTAAAGTCAACGAACATATCTGGCCTCACAAGCAAACAAAACAAAAGTTCGCCATACCCTACGCTATCTTAAGTATTTTAGAAAGACAATTTCGGATTTTAAAAAAAGATTTTGTGTCCCCTAGGGTGGCCAGAATTTTTTTTTTCGAAAGTGCCTTTCAAAAATAGTTTAGGAAAGGAGGTGTACGTCAAACGGTTATTTATGGTCTAATATTTATGTACGCATGTACATTAGGGTGCATCACCTCCCATACAAAAAATGGCTGCGCTTTTTTATCGAAATTAAAAAATTGATTATATATACAAGGCTCTGTGTGTGTGTTGGAATGTAGCTTATGGATTCGCAAACAATTGAGCAGATTGGGCTAAAATTTATAGGATCTGTTTGCCAAGGTGACTATTGTGCAAACAAAATTTCCAATAGGTGGCGCTGGTGTCGAAATATTTCTAAAATCCGTATATGTAGTCCGACGAATTGATCCAAATTTAGTCACATAAATATAATAAAATCTCTAAATAATATCTTTAAAAGCCATAATCACAGTTCAATTTGATTAAATTTCAGAACACATTTTATATTAAACAAATACAGACTTCTTAGGCGTAAAGTTTTCTATCAGCTGAGGTGATTTTTTTAATATTTTTAAAAACTATTTTTATTATAAAAAATTATTTTTTTGGTGGTATTTTCAAATCGATACAGTTCACGTAAATCTTTTTTGATAAGGCATCCTAATATACATTAGGGTGCACGCCCAAAAAAAGTTTTCCGGATTTTCCCTGCGAAAGTTTTGGAAAAAAACAATAACAGTCCAAGCGATAGAAATTATGGCTTCTACTTTGGAGATCACTTCCAGCTACTCATCAGATTTCTTTCTAGACACTGCCCGGGCTTGAACTTAAAACCTCAGAATTGTCAGGCAAGTACGCAGCCAGTGATCTAAGCGATCTTGTTAATTGTTGTTGTATTTTCAGCTTCCTACATTCAAATACAATTCAAGTACGGCAGTCTTGGCAGTTTCCAATACTTTCCAAAAAAATAGCCTTAAGCTCAAAAATTATTGTTTATATAAAAAAAATTTGAGCAAAAAATCATATTTTCAATTTTTAACTATGGCCACGTCAGACAGGGCTGCATTTTACTGCTTTAAAAGTTTTATTTTTTGGGAAAACTTACCAAAATTAAATATTTTTTATTATATATCAAAATCCACTGCTCAAAAGCTCGTTATACATCTGTACTGCAAATTTGGTTTTCTTAATATAGTGCTTATCATAACTATATGACAAGCAGTTTTTGACAAGCTTCGACGCTATATTTGCTATTTATTGATTTTTTAATATTTTTTTATTCTACAAAAAACTGTATAAATTTAATCATTACGCTTAGTGCAAATTTTATAAAATACGACAAATTTTCATCAAAACTTTCTTATAACAAATTCTTGCATTCGTTATATAAAGAGAAAATTGGCAACACCGTCTGCAAAAAAAAATTAAAAAAAAATTGCCGCGATTTCTAAGCATCTCCGAACTTACACTTTATTCTACTAAAAACGAATGAGCTATAAAAGTGGTTATCAAACAATTTTCTAAAAATTCTGATTAAAAAGTTTGAAATTTTTTTGAACATTTTTTTGAATTTTAATAAAATTGACACAAAGTTTAAAGCTCGAATTTATATGGTTTTCTTATACAGTTCATTATATTTTTATAAAAAATTAACAAAAAATTAATTAGAAATAAGTTCTTATCATATAGTTATGATAACCGCTATACTATATCATCCCATTTCTGTTCGCCACAAAATTTATAAAATTTTCTTTGTAGCTGTTATTTTGCGTACATATACTTAGTGTCGTTCCATTTTTGTTTTACTTCCCCTGGATATTTTTTTTCTCCTCCCTCCTCAGCTCATTCAAGCCATTGTCAAATGCACGAGAATATTCTGCGAATTTTCACAATGCGTACCACAAAATTTCCTTGCAATTCTTTGTTGCGTACCTTTCGGAGGTGTTTGTGCAAATTCACAACTTCTTATCCTTTGCTTAGTACACTTATGCATTGTATGTAAATTTACGAAAGCCTTTGAGCAACTTACAATGGGGTTGCGCTGCTAAAACGCAGCTACAAAAAAAACCAAAAACATGAAACAGAAAAAAAAGCAAAATATATAGAAATATCTTTTGTGTTATTTTTGCACATTTTCGCAAAAACCGCGCCACGACACTGTCATTCGGCTGCCCTTCAAAGAGAATTTGACTACTTCCTCTTCCTAGTGGAACTTCATGCTGTACCAGCGTGTGCAAAAATTGCTATCAAAGTTCATAATGCAATTCCACTTTCTTCACTTTTTTATTTATTTTTTTGTTTTTTTTTTGCGAAGCTGCGGTAAAGACTTAAATTTAATTTTCACAGTTTTCCCTTATTTACAGTGAAATATTTTAGCGACGCACACTCACAGTAATTCAATTATGACAGTCAATTTGGCATGCTGACATTCGGTGTTAAAGTGTAATAAATAAACTGATGCAAATGAAAATTGAGTGCTTGAAAAGCTTTTTTGTTTTTTTTTTTGATTTTATAATATGATTATGATAAAAGAGAAATAAAGTGATAAAAGTAGATGGCAAACCAACAACTGGCGCTTATGTTGTTGGTGCGATAAATTATTGATCGATTGTTTCATCAAGTCTTGTCTCCAACTGGATTTTTCGACATCTACCTCACCGCACGCAGTGATTGGGGGATTTCCTGCATTTGGGGCAAAGAACCGGTGAATGTGTTAACAGATATGTCAAAGTTTGGTGGAAGGTTTGGAGGAGGTTTTTTTAAAAAGGTGCTCTAATGAAATCAGCTTGAGGCTCCAAGCAGAAAAATTCACTCTTTCTTACTTATTTTTTTTTTAATTTAATTGGCGCTATAACCACTTGAGCGATTTTGGCCGAACTTCTCCTACAATCTGTGGTGTGCGCGTCTTGATGTTGTAACACAAACTCTTCATACAGATAGTAGAAATGCTGTTTACTAGTGTAACATTTAAATATATTGAGATCTCTTCTCTAGCCTAGCGGCAATCAAGGCCCTGGTGTCGACGATTTGGCGTTCAAAGTTAGTCTAGGAATGCCTGACTACGCTTGCGGTGGCTTTGGAGTGTTATCTTTTGCCTACCGCCAGGTATCAGTAAACTGAAAAAATGGCATTTAGAGGTTTTCAACTATCAAAAAGCGATTCCTTCCCCCTCCGAACTACTATCGAACAGATGTACCCCAGTTCATAGCAGCGTTAAACCAAACCCACGATTTGCAATGGTCTTTCTAGCCAATGGTGGCTCTAAAGTGCTCAAAAGAGATGTCAAGGCTCACGCAACAGCAACTTTCCAGCCAACGTTAACTGACACGAAAGGTTATCGCGTAGCAATACTAAGTAGAGGGTCATAGACCGGGGTAGTTCCTGGGCCTAACAAATCAAGGCAGTTCTGCACTGTTCTATACAACAGAACACAGTCGGCGGAGGCGTCAACGCTGAAGAACTAGAGATGAAAACCTCATACCGCCTTCTGGACAACTGTAGGGTCTCCGAAGCTAAAGTAGCGGCAATAAAAGAAGCGTTTCAATGGCTCCAACTCAAAGCCAGTCATTGACAGAGAGAGGTTTTTGGGTACTTAGAAAATCGAATTCGTTCTATTCACCAGGAAATTTCTAGCGAGCCTTCGTTGGGTGTCGCTCAGCTCGTACTCTCGGATAGCGTTAAGTATCTGGGTTTAATGCTAGATAGGAAACTTTCGTGGAAGCAGAATATTTAAAAAATATCAAAGAAGCACTAGTTGTCTTGTACTGTTGATGTAGGCTTGCCATTGACAAGCGCTGGTGTCTCTCGCCTAATATTATTAAAGGGTTGTATGAGCAGGTAGTATAACCAAGACTTCTGGATGGGTTTCTTGTCTGGTGAGATTTCCTTGATATGCCAGTTGGAAAGCTGACAAGTTGGTACAGATCAGCTCCTATTGGAATCAGTAGGGCCCTTCGTGCGCCACGTCAATGCTAGCGCTGAACGTCATATTGAATATATTTCCAATAGACACTCATCCCAATAGACTTCATCCACAGCCACAACGTAGCACCATAGCTTCTGAGAGTTATTTTGGTACCGCCATCCCTTCGAAAAACGGTGGCGAGAAGTGCGACATGTAGAACCGAAGGCTATCGAACATGTTCACGGGTCGATCACTGTAAGCGAGGTGAATATTTACTCTGATAGCCAAGTGGCACTTAAAGCTCTTGATACAATAATGGTGTGATCTAAAATGGTTATGGATTGCCTGGCTTACCTTCCGAGAGCTTCGGAGTACTTCTTCGTCAAATAATCTGGGTACCGGTGCGCAGCGCTAGAGTAGACTTGAAGGAACTTTTTGGGACTCCTCTGGTTACCTTTCGCATACTCCTGAATGAATGGGCGATCAACTCGGTAAGCGTTGAGCAGCTACTAGAACGGATACGATCGCGTGGTCCTTTTGACCAAAAGTAGGCCGGAGGAGTCCACGAAAACGGTTATTTACGGTTACTCAAGTCAGTGATGCCATTAATTATGGGAGTGCTGGGAACTCCCTTGAGAATGAGGAGGTGGAATTATCTGAGCACTTTTTGTTCAATTACCTTCGCGAAACTAAGACTCAAGGGGTTCGGAATGGCTTTTTAACCATACGCATGCACTGCACTTAAAATTGTTCGGAAAAATCGTTTACTTAAATATTTTAGGTATGTGGATCGCAGATGGGCTTTGTGTCGCCCTTTGCCACGCACTTTTCCTCTCTCTTTCTCTGTCAGGTGCCCTTGAAATCCTTACCTACCTTTCAATATACATTTCGAACAGTCCTCCAACTCTAACTGTTGTCTCCCACTCACACCTTACCTCAATGATCCAGACTATTCATACAACAAGAATGAGCCTACGCCGAAACTCCGATCAGGCATAATATATGCGTCTGTATGTAGGCAGCAAATCAATAGCGATTAATTTAAAATGTATTACCAAACTTATTAATTATTTAATTCAGTTTACATTTTACACGTGCACACATTGGTACAAAAAATGCCATAATGCCATTCCAACTTAACAAACAAGGACCCCAGTTCATACCTAAGCTTATACGAAAATCATATATTCAAGCCTAAAATTAAATTTGCTTGTTTGCAAACACATTACGTAAATTTTATGCGCAATTTGATTTATATAATGATGGAAATTATTGACGTGTATGCTAAACAGAATTTTAGGCTTTTGTACGCAATGTAAACGTTTGAAAAACTGGTAAATGTTTGCTTTAATTGCATTAATATTAATACTGTACAAAATTTGATGCTACCAAAATGTAGTAAGCTGTAAACAAAAGCAACAATATTTAACAACTTTAATTTGTATTTACAGCGAAAGGCATTTATGTTCATCTTTTACAATCGCCTTATACGCCCCATTAAAAACACAACAACGATGAAAAAAAAATACCACTCAATTGCTGTCGAGTGTTTGCTTGTTAACGCATTTTTTGGGTTAACGAAGCATACAAATGTAGCAGAGGCGGATTGAGGGGGAGTTTTATGGGTCCACACACACCCCGAAATGCCAATGTTACTCAAAAATTGCTAACGAGTTTGAATAATCTTTCAATGTACGAGTAACCCCTGCACTGTCACTGAGTACTTTGTAGCCTCTTTAGATCAAGTCTTTTTAAATTCAGGTACTGACTACAAAATTTGAAAAGTACGCCAAATTTTGTACACTTGCTTATAGAGATTTCTTGGAAATTTGCTCTCTTATTATACTTAATCAAAACTTTAGCCAATTGGACCAATGATATTAAGAAATTTATCAGTGGACTAGATATTGTTTGTTGTAAAAAGCGGCACCCTGTTATTAGAGCCTAAAACTAGGCAAAGAAATTTTATTTAGCCTCTGCTACATTTTTTTATCGACGAAAAAAATTTAAGTTTTTAAATTTGAACGTCACACGCATTTTCTGCACATTAATTGCTATTTTTGTGGGTTAAACGGTAAGTGCAATATATATTATATAAATGCTTGAAGATTCGTTTGAGAAGCACAATTTATCGCTTTGGATTTAGTAGAATGAAAGCATAGCACTAGTAAATGGTGCCTACAAAAATAACTTCATTCTTCAAAACGAAAATGCCGACGAAGCAAATGATTTGACACCGGAAGTAAGTAATTTGCTCAGAGAAAGTCGTGAAAATGTGACGACTGTCGTGAAAACTGCCTTCCAAGATTGGAAAAGATCGCTAGAAAAATTCAAAGAGCACCAAACGAAGCCATATCACTTGGACGCCTCAGAAGATGCGCAGAACTTCAAACTGATATTTGAATATAAACGAAATGGCATCATAAGTGAGATTGGCCAGAGCAATTAAGTAGAAAACCGGCAGAAATTGGTTTCCATCATTCGAGCGGTCTTATTATGTATAGGCAAGGACTTGTTCTTCGAAAGAACGGCAAGATGATGGACTTTTATCAATGGAAATGGCAAAAAGACAACGATAGTTCCCAGGACTTCTACGTTTTAACTTTCTTTTCGGTTATATGGTACATTGAAATATAAATAAATTAAAAATCGAAATTATTCTTTCATAAAATTTCAATATTAAATTACATTATTCGAAATTTGGTTATATCATAAATTTTTAATTTACTTAGACGCCCCCTCATGAAATCTTTTCTGGATTCGTCCCTGATATGTAAGTATGTATGTTCAGTATCCTTAGGTAATTATGGTATGGGTATGTTGTGTATATGTTTTCGAGTGCAGCGCTTGTATGTGTATTAAAAAAAAATTACTTGTGAACAATCCTGTGAATTTAGCTGTTAACGGTCTGTCTGACGTGCATTCAACCGCAACTTCCAGTGAAGCAGAATCTTTTGGGCACAGTCGGGGCTAAATAATAACATACGGCTTTGGTGTAAAAGAGTATACATATATCAGTTGTATATAGGTTTGTTGAAAAGTAGATATATTTAAAATAAGCGTTTATTGCTGTTGACTCTGAATATGTCTACATTCAATTTTTTTGTTTGTTTTTTGCTTAACTTTTGCCTACAGTTGCAGCAGAAAAACTGGCACAGGATTTTTGAATTTTTTTTGTGTCCCTCATCGTCTAAATCTCGTTCAAAAATCTTTTTCCCGCAACTCTTTTTTTTTATATAAATAGTAAATAGCATAGTACTTGCCAAATTTAAGGTAAACTTAACTTTTATTAAGAACGACTATAAATCACCTAAATAAAATGTATTTAGTCGAAGAGATTTGTAAAAGTAAACAAAAATCCCATCAACATTGATACACTCACTAGATTTGCTTGAGTGCTATGCATGTGTGTGTGTGTGTAAGTATTTCGAATCATTTTGTTTGCTGATGAAGAGAAGCAGTAAAAGACTTAAATGTGTTCGGAAAATATTTGCAATGTTTTTAACTTACGTAATGCATAGTAAAATGTCTGTAGTATATTAAAGTGACCGGGTGTAAAAAATAAATAGCTTAAATTACTACAATGTCATGACTCAGAGTTGGCTCGTAGGCCAACCTAATCGGAAAGTAAATAATGTTTTTATTATTTATCGAGTAAAATTTTTTAAATAATATTTCTTTTCAGATAACTATTAGATGTTACTGTGTTCATTCAAATAATAGCAAAATGTATTGACAACTTTTGACAGTTTTAATTTTAATTTTTTTTATAAAAAACATAGATAATTCAATAGAAAAAAATCATATAAACAAAAATTTCAAACTTTCTAGAAAATTTATAAAACTTGAACAATTTAAAAACCATCAAAATTTGCATATAAAAACAAATTTTGTTCATGCGTTATATGGAAAAGACGGCTCAACGCCGTCAGTAAAGACATTTATCGAAAAAACAACTTGAATACCTCGATCTTGGCACTTTCTCTTTGCTACAGTAAAATTAAATCGGCATACTGCATACTCGAAAATGTTTTAGAAATTTCAAGTAATAAATTTTAATGAGATATTTTTTTATTTGTTGATTTTTTTTTAATTTTCTAGAAAGTTTCGACTTACAAGGTTTTTATTAAAAAATGTTCTATATTTTTATAAAAAAAAAATAAAAAATTAATAAGTGTATAATTTAATTTAATTTAACTTTTGAGAAAGGTGGCAACCTTCTTCAAAACATACCTAGAAAAGAATGGTTCGACACCCATATTTTACTATTTCATATAAATTGCGTATAATTTAATTTAGTTAATTTTTTCCAGCAAGTGGCAATCTTCTTTAAAATATAGCTAGCTATCAATTTTCTACTCGGCAAAAATAACCATTTGGCATTCGTATTTTACAATTTCATATAACTTGTAATTAAATTTGACTTTTAAAAAAGGTGGCAACCCTCTTCACAATTTAGGAATGAACCTTCTCCTCGGTGATACGAAGCGTTTGGCACCCATATTTTTATATTTCATACAACGCATGCGAAATTTAATTATATTCGACTTTTTAAGCAGGTGGCAACTCTCTTTAAAATATAGTTAGCTTTGGACCTTTTCCTCAGCGAAACTAACCGCTTGATACTCATATTTTAATATTTTATATACTTGTGTGTAATTTAGTAAAAAATTTATCGTTTCAAACTGGTGGCAACTCTCTTCGAAATAGAACTAGCTATAAGCACTCTCCTCAGCGAAAAACACCGTTTGATACCGAAATTTTAATATTTCATATAAGTGGTGTATAATTCAATTAAACTTTACTTTTCAAACAGGTGACAACCCTCGTAAAAGTTTGGTTTATAAAAACGAGCTATTCTTTTGATTTATTTTTTTTTAATTTTTTCTTTCAAATGTTGGTAGGTTCGCTTTTTGAACAAATATGAACCGTTATACCCACCAGTCCCTAAACCACCCAGCTCTTGGAGCGACACACGCGTGATTTTTCATCAAATCTGTACTAAAAAAAAAAATAACCTCTAAATAAATCACCCGATACAACAATTATGTAAAGCCCTTAATGCAATACTGCTGCTGTTTATCCAGTTTGCATGAATTCGCCACACTTGCTTTCAGCAAATTAAATTTGTTTCTGAAAATTTTCCTCTCTATCCCCTCTTGTTTTGCGATGATGCATTTTTTTTGTTAGAAAACTTTTTAGAATAAATCACACTAAAGTGTTCTATATTCTCAATGGCAATGTGTCTGCAAATTTGCTATACAAAAACCATAAACTACAGCACAAAGGCGAAAAATTAGATAAATTAAATCGTCCAGCATACCAACAAAGTATGAACTCACTTATTCAATTCGTCTTTTTTACTTATGTACAATATATAAACTTCTCTACTCGTTAACAAATATTATTCCCTTGTCAATGCAAACTTCAACTTCAATGGATAATAATATTATATGAACAGACATTTTATGTACGAGTGCTAGGTGAGCGCATTTGCATTTCAACACGTCTCCAAGTGTTTGCATATGAGTCCATGTTTACTTGCTACAAGTGCTTACAATCTTGTGTATGGTCTTTTCGCTATTCTTTGTTTGCCGCTTTACGAGTTTGCGCGGGCGAGTGGGGTGAGTGTGAGATAGTTCCGTGCTCTGCAGGAAAAATCTGACCTTCAATTTCATATCTGGTTCAAATCCTGAACAGTGAATTTCAATTAAAGTCATAATAATAATATAATAATTTTGCGTTTGCACCTGACTCGATTTGTATTTGACGGAGTTTCTGCTACTAGTTTTTTTCTTCAGTACTACAAATGTAGGGTGCTGAGTCTAATGCCGATTCCGGTAGCAAGCACTTATGTTATATAGATCGAATTCAGATTTTCACATTTTACTCGCAAAATTACACAAACAAAATACACAACGGATTCGCATTGGTTATTTTGCTATCACTTTCTATAGATCCACCATGCCATTTATCTTCTTCAATCCTCAAAAGAGATGAACCACCGAGTGGGCTTTATATCGCATAGCAACTTGAGAGTGCTCGCTGAGTTTAGGTCGATCAAACTATCCAAAAAGTATCCATTGGAAAATAAGTTTGCCCAGGGTGGAATAGCGGCAGCAATAGTGTTCAATACTCTCCACTTTCTCCTCGTTCCTGGAGGTGCGTCAAAAATCGTTGGTTGGTTATCCTAACCCCTTTCCATGTCTGTCCAAAAGGTAGTGCTCAGTTATTACTCCGACTATTAGTCTTATAATGAGAGTTTTTGACCGCTTTACGTAAACTTCTCGCCAAATTTGTCTGAATTCTCTTCCTCCAATGAGTCGAACGTTTAAGGAGGTTGAATGACTGAATAATGGTGAATACAAATTTATTTGTTATTCAAAACTATTTGCATGATGAATGATAATCTATTCGTTATTCAAACATATTTGAATGGTAAATGAAAATCTATTCGTTATTTTTATATATTTGAATAAGAAATAAAAATTTATGTGTCACTCGAAATTATTTCCAATGAAAATGTATTCGTTGTTTAAAATTATTTGAAGATTAATGAAAATCTATTCGTTATGTGAATTACTTAAATTACGAATGAAAATTTATTCGTCATTCAAAATTATTTGAATAACGAATGAAAATATATTCTTATTTTTCCGTCACTCAATTATTGAGTTGGCTGATAACTCCCATCACTGGTTGGTTGTAGTTAGGCGAACATTCATGACTTTCTAAGATTTTATTAAATAACTTACTGATTTTATTCTTTAGAGGAACGATCTCAAGAAATTGTTTCCAGCGATATAACTACTATAAGAGAAAAGAATATAAATTATTCATTAAATAATCCCGAAACGGTTCAAAAGTAGTTCCATATTTCAAGTCTTCAAAAATTAGTTGAAAAAGGCACGAAAAGTTGTTATGAACTAGGAGATAGACCCCACTAGTCTAGGGTTTTTGGATCTTTAAAAATGAATATGACCATTAAAAATGACTTCAATCGGCCATTTTATTACTACTATTCCTTACAAGTAACCCTGGGCATTGAAATTAAAACTTTTTAGGGAAAGTTACGATGGATGCGTTAAGACTTCCGCCAAAATATTTCGAAAAATATTAAGACTTATTGGAAATATTTTTTTTTTTTTCAAATATTAAAAAACCCCCACTTGAGATAATAAAACTGTGTAAGCTTAAAAGGTATGACTAAAAATATTTAAAACAATTTTCAGCGGAATTATGTATAATAGTGAAATTTTTAATGCCGGTTTTTATTTTCTTCTGGTAGATTTGCTTAAGAAAAACTGGAATAACTCAGCCATAACTGCACTTATTTAGACTAGTAATATATCATTCAACCTTACCTTTTTTATTTCTTTCAAATAACACCATTCACGTTCCAACTTTTTAGCGGTAACTGTTTTATGAGCTGAGGTTAAAAAGCCATTTTTATTCCAAAAATGTAGGTAATTTCAAATCGGGCCAGCTCACCTAAATCTTAATATAAATAAAATCGAAATATTTGGGTTGACGTCTTAAAATATATCGAATTTTATAATGGAAAAATAGTACCTTTTTTTTTGTATGGAGAGTGAGAAACTTTAATGTAGATTTTCTTCGAAAAATTTAAAAAAAAAATTATTTTTATTGCCCACTCAAATGTTTTCCGCAAATGTTGCATTAAAAAAATTACGAAAATAAGTTCAGTGCTTTGAGAGCCAAATCGTTGTAAACATTCTCCATATTAGCAATTTTATATAATAAATATAGATAGTTAATTCTATAACAAACCCGACGAGAAAATAAAAAAAATGCTCATCAAAATTTCTAAAATTTCAGTCCGATTTAATTTTCGAGTATACAATTTTGTAGCTCATTCAATTTTATTCTAATAAAATTCAAGCTTCAAGTAGCTAAAAAAAAGCTCTTGTTAATTTTTAATAATTTTTTTGCGGACGGTATTACGCCTTTTCTTCACGAGTTATATGTGAACAGAATTTACTTTTATATGGAAGAAAATGCTGAACAGTGTCAGTAAAAAAATTATCAAAAACCAATAAGAATATCAAGCTATTTGAAACCTATACTTCATTATAGTAAAATTTAATGGGCAACAAAATTGTTTGCTCGAAAATTTTCCAACAATTCAGATAGAGAAGTTAGAAACAGACTTGCATAATTCTTACGAAAATTTGGTTGACTTTGTCACAAAATTATCATACAGGGTCTTCGCTTATTTTTCACATTCTACAACTGATAGCTGTATTCCTCCACAATAAGCCACAATTCTACCTCACTGCGCAAATTGCCAAGCGCAAAACCTTCTACTTAAGTATCCTTTAAGCACCTTAACACCATTAAAGGTCATGAACTTCAATCATTTACCGATTATTGCGGTTTCTACCAACGTGTGCCAACAAAACGTTTAATCCTTCAAGTATGCAATATTTATCTTAAATTACTTGGGGCAAAGCTGCTGCGGCACAAAAAGGCGGTAAGTATCTAGGCGCGTAGCAAAGCATAACTAAAATTCGCAAAATAGCAGAAGAAAAACGAAACGAAAAGGAAATGCATATTGAAGTGTTCGGAGAGTTAGCGGAAAGCAATGCAGACCGCGGCGATGAGCAGATTTAAGACCACAAACGCCACGTACATATATTTTTGCAAACCAACCCACACAGAGTACAAACAAAAACATAGCTATATAAGCAAATCTTCATATTATAACCGCAACTGCATATGGGTATTTTTATAGATATGTGCGGAAAAATATATTTTGTTTTTTTTTTTGTAGAATGGCAGTAAAGTGCAATATGACTGCCGGCATGCCATTGTGAACGCATTAATATATACTAAGTATATGTATGTACATATTTATATAGCTAAGTATGTATGTATTACATAATGTAAATATAATGCGCATGAATGAAAAATCGATTGTACTTGAATTTGAGATAGCGTGAAAATCGTAGCAACAACCCATTTCAACGAAGCAATAAGCGCTACTTGAATGAAAAGCATTTGCTGTATTTTAACGTCTCACCGCTGCAACTCCCTATGGCGTGTGCCAATTTAAATTATAGGAAAAGAAAATAAAGCTAAGGAAAAAAAACTAAGGGAATGCTTGGATAAGTTTTTAAAACAGCAAAGAAATACACATATACTTATTAATTTTTTGACAAAGCATCTTCTTAAAAATATGATGTGAGCTTAGAATGCCTTGCTTGAATTAGTCTGTGGTTGAATTTTGAGATAGTTTGAATTTATTAAATATTTTGCGACAGCAAAAAATTAAATGGGTATAAAACAGTGACCGAAGATGAGCGATATTTTGATTTTTTGCGATAAAAAAATCATTGGAAAGAATTCGTTCAAAACAGTAGTAATGCTATTAAAATCTGAACTTATTTCTATTTATTTTATTTTTATAAGATTTTCTGTTTTCAGTTATTGCATAATTGGTATTTTGTGATTTTCACTTTTTCGATAACCTTTGTTCGTTATTTTTAACTTTTATTTTTTCGATATTTTTTTATCGATATTTTGTGATTTTTATTTTATCGATCAAATGTTATCGATATTTTGTGATTCTTATTTTTTCAATCACAAATAATCGTTACTTTTGGATTTAAAGTTTTTCGATCATAGGACATAAATCGGATCACCGACAAGTTATTTTACGTTCATTGTTTCGAAAAAAATGTTATCTATAGATAAATAACTATTATTTTGTATCTAAAAAAACATAAAAGCAAAATATGATAAATATAAACGGAAAAACCTAAATCGAAGAACATCGATTATTTTTGAACCCACAAATTATCGACCACATCTGTTTAGAAAAATAAAGATTTTTGATCGCGAAAATAAAAATCGCAAAATATCGATCAAAATTCAAATTTAAATCTCAGAATAACGATAATTTTTTATCGAAAATATATTACTCACATCTGTTTAGTAACGTAAAAAATTTTCATCGAAAAAATAAAAATCGCAAAATATCGATCAAATATGATCGGAAAAAATTAAATCCAAGAATAACGATTATTTTTTATCGATAAATAATTATAGTAATTTATCTCTCATCGGATAAGGAAAACATTTTTAAATTTCAATCGCGAATGTAAAATATATTTTACCATGTCAGAAATCTCACCCGATGTTATAATAGTCGAATTTTTTTCAGAAAGAAATCATTGGGTGCCAAGACAGCAATTGACAATTAATTCGAGTTTTCCACTACTCAAAGAGACCGTAGTTTGAGTCAATGTATGAAATAAAGCTCAGCTTGTTGTGTTATAAAATTCTTCGGTAATTTCTTGCTTCATAAACGAACTGCCTATTTGTAACTAATTACAAGCGAGCAGCCTTTCCTTTACAGATCCTAGTATTTCTCATCTCCAACCAAGAAAATAGAAAATTTTTGGGTGCGAAAAATTTAACACTTATTGTGCATGTAAACAAATGATTTATTTTAATAGAATTGAATTCAAATCGATCGTACATAGGTACATGAATAATAGCAGCTATGAAGTATATACATATGGAGTATATAGAATACAAAGCAATATGTGTCTCAAGTATCAATGAGCGAATAAATTGAAAAGTAAACAAATGTTTAATAAAAAATGAAAAACAAACATCAGCTAAGTAAATGCCAATCCGATTGCAGTGTTATAATTTTCATGTCATTATACTTGAAGTTTTTTGATTTTTTTTTCTATCCGTCGAGGTTACTGCACGATTATGTCGCACAAATCGTGGAATGTCACTCATACGCCATGTGCTGTTCGCAAACAAATTCTATGCATAATGTACATTTTTCATACAAATATAATATTTCAGTGCTTCGATCAAAGTTTCTGCTTTTCGCAAAACGCAAGCAAATATTGTTTGTAATGTTAGACAAAAAGAAAATATCAAATTGATAATAAGAAATATTGGAAGGGGAAAGATTTTAGCGCAATCTTGAGCAGCAGCGTTGCGTGCACCAAATTGAGTTGAAAGATAGCATTGCGAGTTGTTTTACTCCCTGTTTAATGTAGAATAAAAAGGGGTTCGACTAGTTTTAAAATTGGCTGGGGCTGCCGTCTATCTTACGCCAAAATTGTCACTGTACTTTTTTTTAACATTTTTCGCCTGCATTACACTTGACAATCCCCATCAGTTTAATTAAATTGATGATACCTGGATGTACATATGTACTGTGCGCTTACAAATTTATTTTATTTGTTCATCACTAATTAATGCAATGACTTTATATTTCTCTCTTTGATATGGCTGCTCATCACCATTTCCCTAAAATCCTTCCGCCCTTGGTTCTTCCATTGTGTACGTGGACGCCCTAGCTTTCGTTGTCCATGTCCGTTGGCCGTTGGGTGCCGAGACGAAGGATCTTTTCCCCAGAGCAAGTACTGAGATTACCCGGTTCACTATTCTTAATGTTTTTTGAGTGCATACTTTAATTAATATTAGCCAAACTTTTGGAAGAAAATTAAAATGATTTGCACAATGTATTTTTTCTGTGTTTATGACCATCAATAAAAAGTACACGAAAAAACAAAGTAAACAAAACGAAGCATTTCTTTATGTATTTGTATTTTTATAAAAAATTATTTTGACTCTTGAAGAATGTATGATATCTATTTGAGTACCATTTTCTAAAGCTTGTTAAATCAATTGATCCCAGTGTTGCCGTTGAGAATTTTTAGAAAGTCTTACAAAAGGGGGCATAGAGGAAATGCTATATAATTTTTTTTTTTTACTTTTGTATGTAGACTATTAAAAGAATAAATCGAGCCCAGTGTTGCCACTAAGAATTTTTAAAAAGTCTTAGAATGTCCGCTACATTGGCGAAAAAAGGGACGCTGTATCATTTTTTTTTATTGTTTTTGCTGCTACTTATTTATTTTAAACCGAAACATCGTTGGTGGTCAGCACCAAAATTCAATATCTTTTGTTTTTAATAATTTTTGTTAAATCAAAGTTAAAAACTTCGTACAAACCTTACAAAAATTCAATAGATATAAACAAAAATTATCGCAAAACTTTCAAACTTTTCACTCAAAATTTTGAGTAACTTTTCGGGTATGCAGTTTTATAGGATATTTAATTTTACTATGATAACGTGCTAATTTTAAGTGACCAAAAATTCGATATCGATACAATATTCATTATCTTTATGCTTTGATAGATTTCTGAGAAATTGTTCTGCTATGCTGCAGATATGTATCATTAGTCTTTAGTTGTTTTTCAGTAAATAAACTAACATATATAATAATTTTAAAGAGAGTTGCCACAAGTTTTAATTTAATTAATTAAATTAAAAAAAATTAAATTAATTTTTAATAATAAGTCAAATTGAATATTGTAAAATTGATGTCAACCCAAAGAAGTTTATTAAAGCTAAATTTCTAAAATATTTTGGAGCAAGGTTGCCACCTATTTAAAAGGTTTAACTTAATTTAATTAAAAAGCTAACTGCATTGCTTCTTTATTTGCGTCTAACGAAAAAAGTTCAAGAATGTCAAATTTCGAAAATATCGCTGAGCAGTGTTGCCACCTTTTTTGAAAAACATTAAGTACAGTTAAATTAAAAATAAGAATGGAGTACAGCTATTAAACTAAATAGAAGTTTAAGAACTTTTTATTTGAAAAATATTTTTGAGAGGGTTGCCACCTGTTTAAAATTTAAAAGTGCCTCTTATGTGAGAGCCCTAACGGGTTAGACTATTCTGCACAATGTTTTACTGAGAAAGTGAAAATATTTTGAGATTCTACTGCTTCCATTCTATGTTGGAGGTGTCTTCCCTCTCCCACCGCCCTACAATTATCCATTACCGTGAAATTGTTGCACAGTGGTGTAGTAATAAAAATAAATCGATTTACCATTCTTAATCAGCGTAATACTACCAATATGTACGACTGTTTAAATAATCAAGCAAACCAAAAGTTTGATCAGAAGCCTAGCATTAAAACTGTCAAAACCTATTAGAACAATATTATTAGTACATTTCCTTAGAGGGCATTCCTTCCACTCATACTCGTACATAGCACTTACATATTTAGCTCGCATATTTTCTGTAGGATAACAAGACATAATTGTGAACATTACAACAACAACTAGTCATTGCTCATTCAGCCGTTCAGTGAAATGACAGCAAATATTACCTACCAGCCAATCACTACATAGACACTCTCCTTCCCACCCCACATGCGACTTTGATAGCAGTGGTGATTCTTGACTATTAAAGCCGCGTGGCAGTGACTAAATACATACATACATACAGTAACACATACATATGTACGTACATAAATTATGCATTCATAAACATTATATGCAGTATGCCGACAAATTACTGAATTTGATTGCTATATTACATAAGTACATTAAGCTGAAAAATTTATGCCACTTCCACGAACATCAACACTGATTTTGATATTTTTCGGAATTTTTTATTTTAGCGATTCCTTTTGCTTGATTCTATTTTGATCTATGTTTCGTTTGTTGTTTTTGGTTTTTGTTATTCACGTACCTTCCACATATTTACTATAGTGCTCATTATTATTATGCTCCACCAAACGTGTGTATTTTTAATGTTCGCTTTTCGGCATTCTAAGTAATATTCCCCAATACCATTAGCAAGTTGTGTAAATCTTAGCTATTTATTAGTACTTCTTGTTTTTTTTGTTTGTTTTGTTTTTTATTGGTGTGTTCGTAATAGCTTTTTGAGTGGCATTTTTCTCGTTGGCAAAACGATGAAACGTGGCATAGATAAAAAGAAATGCGATACATCGTATGTTAGTTTTGCTTTTTTTTGTTTAAGCCATGTGATCTAATTAGCTTGGGCAACATTTAAGCTAAAGTGGGTGGATGTGACAGAGACTAGAGATCAGTGATGGGAGCTTAAACGTTTTCAACACACACAGAGACTAGCAGCAAATGAATACGAAAATATAGAGATCAAAAAATTTCAGTTATATAATTAGCGCGAGTGCTTAATATATAAAATATCAACAGATTGTTGGATGGCAGATTGTAAATTATGTGGATTAGGATTTGTGTTCGCATGCGGCATTTAAAGTTTTCAAAATTTGGATAAAACAAAGACATATAATTTAAATTTAAACATGTAGGTTAGGCTGTGCGATAAAATTAGTTTGCAGACAAAATTTACCTCGCTAAAAATAAAATTTGTTGGATTTAAAGCAGGGACCATAATCATTATGAGATATATCGAAACAATTATTTAATCAATAATTTTAGATTTTCTGGGTTTTATTTTTTTGTTCAAAATAAAAAAAAAAAAATTCGAAATGTAATATGATTATACTTTCTGAATATATTTTAAGATTTTAAGCTTTGCAATCAATAATAATAATAAATTTCTGAGTATTATTTCTTTGTTCAGAAATAAAAATTATGTGTTGAATTTTACTATTGAAAAAAAAATTAATAAAAATCGTTTTTCGAGTGTTTTATTAGCTGTTTATTTCAGAGCGAAAAAATAATACCTGAAAAACGATTTTTATTTTTGATCAAATATATATAATTCGATATATGTATGTATATGCATATCTATTATATTATTATTTTGTTTTTTATATTTCAACTTTTAAACTTTGTAATCAGTAATAATAATAAATTTCTGAGTTTTATTTTTTTGTTCAGAAGTAAAAAATTTAGAATTTCACTTTTTTGAAAAAGACATATGAATCGTATTTAGAGTTTAACTTTTTTGATATATGATTATTTTTTCTAAGAAATATTGTAATCAATAATAGTAATAAATTCCTGTTTTTTTTTTTGTTCAGAAATAAAAATTAGTATCGAGCTATACTTTCTCGATTGTTTTTTTTTTGCTCAGAAAAAATGATTGCTACGATTACTAATTGTTTTAGAGCAAACTCTAAGACTCGAAAAACGAATTTTATTTTTGATGTAATTATTTTTTCTAAGAGCTATGTTAAGATTTGAAACTTTGCTATCAATAATAATAATGCATTTCTCAATTTTATTTTCTTGTTCAAAAATAAAAAATGTCGAATTTTACTTTTAAACCAAAAGAAAAATTAAAATTGGTTTTTCAATTGCAATTTTTTTTGCTCTGAAATATTGACTGATTTTTTTTTTATTTCGATTTTTCTTTTCGTTAAAACGAGTATAACTCTATGAATGATTTTTTCCAAGTTTTTAATAAAATTTTAAATGTTATTTTAAATTATAATTTTTAGAGGTGTCGCTAAAAAATTTGGCTCCTAATGTACTCAAAATTATTCTGCGGTATTTGGACGCTTTATTTCCAAACAATAATTAAATAAATAATTCTTTTCCGTCCCTGCTTTAAAGAGTTTCGGAAATATTAAATAACAAGAGCAGTATTAGCTATTTTTAGAGTTATTGGCGTATATTTTAAAAACTTTGTACGTAAGGTAACTTTAAATCGTAGTTTTTGTGTAACAGCTCTTTGAAGTTGAAAAGGTTTGCAATGATGAGGATTTTTTTTTTTAATCTTGGTACTTCTTCCTTATTGCTATTAATTTTTAAGAACTGAAAAAAATATTATGAATACTGATTTTAATGTGAAAAGGAAAGTATAAAAGTAATGAATTAAGTAAAGTGCGGACAAAAAGCCCCACTTTGCATTTGGTCAAATTTTAAAGACATAGTTTCTAATTTAATGCACAGTTTTATTTCTAATTATTTATTTTGTAAATGTTTTGTTGTCTAAAAAGTAGAATAAAAAGGTATTGTATGCAATAACTCTTGAATTTTTTTTTTACTTTAACCTTATATTTTTAATTACTTAGTTTAATCTAATATTTTTAATTATTTGTACTAAACTTCAACGCCTTGTTGATTACGGACAGCAACACAAGGATTCGACAAGAGATTTCAATTAAAGAACAAACAAAGTACAACCGGTTTGAATATTAATAACTCAATTAACACCAGCGAAGCAAAATACATTCGTGTAATTTATGCACAAATGTAGACAAATTGTATTAAAACTTACAATGGCTGCCAGCCTGCGACATTGTGAATTTCAGACAACGAGACTGTATTTGCAGTATTTGAATTCTAATACAAATAAATTTGCATACACTTAAAATGGTGTTGATTAATATCGCAAAAGGTAGTGAAAAGATAACAACAGAGACTTTACTTAATAAAATATCTCACTATACATATTTATAATTGAGACGGACAGTTGAATGGCAGATGTGGAGAAGAAGCTGCATCTTCGAAAGAGTTGGCATTGCATACAAACATTTAGTGAACCAAAAGAGCTGCCAAGAGAACTAAAAAGTGTTAATTGATAAAAAAAAATATAGTCAAATATATCACGAAGGAAAATGAGGAAAATGTTAAGTAAGATCTATACTAACGGCCATCGTATCCGAGTGTGACATTCGGTGTGTCCCAGGTTCGAGTCTAACAAAATTGATTAGCCGTTTGGGGTCGTTGTAAAACTGTAAATTCGGCGAAGCATCAAGCTAAATGATGTAAGTGCCCAATTATTATTATTATTATACCGTTAAAATATTGAGGCTGTAAACAAATTTTTAATATTCCGAAATATTATAATTTTAACAATTTTTCGGCAAGTTTGAAATAAAACGAAAATTTTTGTAATTTTCAAAATTTTTGTAATTGGCAAATAATCGATATTTTGAGTTTTCCGGAAAAAATAAAAAACAGATTTTTTTTTAAATAAAACTCGAATATACCGATTCAATCATTATGGCATATGCTACGCAAATCTGACCTTTTTTTGTTTTAAATCATTGTGTAGTTGTCATTTTGTGTATTCTGTTTTATGATCATATTTTATCGATATTTTTTCGATCATATTTGATGCATATTTTGTGATATTCTCTTTTTCGATCAAAAATAATTGATATCCTTCGATTTATATTTTTCCGACCACATTAATTAATATTTTCTGATTTTTAATTTGACGATCAAATGTGATCGGAAAATTTGAAATCCAGAATAATGATTATTTTTTACTGAAAAAAAAACACAAAATATCGATTAAATTTTATCGAAAAAATAAAAATGTAAAAATAACGATCAAATTTGATCGACAATTTTAAAAACCCCAAAATAACGATTTTATTTGATCGACCAAGTTTGTAATCCAATTATAACTAATAAAATCATAATTTCCTTAATAAAGATTATAACCGTTACGGGCCCTAACATTTTTCACTCGACATAATAACAGGAAATCATAGAATTGTGTGTAAAAGTTTCATTATCAACCCAATTTTTTTTTTAAATTTTCTAGATGCCATTGTATTTTGAAAAGCACATAAATAAAAATAAATAGCAATTTACAAATATAAGAAGTTTTGAATGCACACACATCTATATTACATATTTCCTCCACCCCATAAAGCAAATCATATATATTTGTGTAATAAAAAATACTTGCTTTCCCCTTTTTAGCTTTCTCTTTTATCCGAAAATATTAATAACATATTCTTTGTCTATAAAATTTGATAATAATGGTTTAGTATACAATTTACGAGATTTACAACCAACTGGAATGGCATGGCCCATCTCCACCGCAGATCTTTTAAAAATATTTCAAATATTAGCATGAATTGCATAAAATTTGCATTTCCCGAATTAATTTAAACTTACGCACGAAACAGTAGGTTTCCCTTGTGGGGGGGGAGGGTGCAATTTCACTCTACACTTTTTGTTACGCATACGCCATGTCATCCGCATATACTTTATAATACATTGCATAAATCATAGCGGTACATACATATGTAGTATATTTTTAGGATATATAAAATTAAAAAATACACAAAAATTCACTACTCAAATAAGTACCCGCCGCAAACCACACTTAGTCTGAGTTGTCTGTATGGAAATCTTAAAGAAAAAAACCCCATAACTTATCGATAATGATAATTACTCCTCACTATTTCGTTAAGTATTTGAGAAATTTAGTTGGATTTGATTTGTCAAAGAATTCCTTAAGACGGATTTAAAAATTTCGAAATGACATCTGATTGCGTTACGAATTCGTTAAGAGTTTTATATGGAAGTATTTGAAAGACTTTCAACTCCGTTTCGAACAAGGTACTTTAGCAGGTAGCTGTAACAGGGTTGACTTTTTATTATTTTTTATTCAAAAGGGGTCCCTGACCTATCGAACGACAAAGGTACATAAAATTGTCCTCTTCTTCATTCACTTTTCTCCCACCGTTTTTGATGTTTGATGAGATAATAGCATAAACAAAAAACACGCACAGGGTTGTATTTTCTCTCATACTGCTACCTTTTCAGTGTGTCCTGAAAAGTTACAATCCGTCAAGTTTTAAGTTACTTTAATACACTTTCGACTTTCTGTAGAAATTCTGATAAGCAGAAGCAACACATTCAAAATCACTGGTTTACTGGGTATCTACAAGCATTGGCTCTTTGCTTGTATTAAGCTCTTATGGAAAATTTGCTCACTTACGAGCCTAAGCTCTCGATTTAAATACCTAACCTCAAGGCAAATCGCTTACTTAAAATCCATTTCGAAGCGATTTTCCTACGCAAAGCGCGCACCGCAAGGGCAATGAGAAAGATAACAACAATGAAACACCAGAGGATAGCTATTATAACAATAACAAATTTATACAGGCAGAAAAAATTAAATTCAAATTCACGCGACTTTATGTAAATTTGCTTTTCGCCAAAAAAATAAAACAAACAAAAATTTTACGCAGAAGAACGTTGTAGCAACAACAAAAACCAAATGTTAAAAACAAAGCAAAAAGAAGATAAATATTGCAAGGCCGACCAATATGAATGACTTACAGCACTCCATCAAAGGCAAGACTAAAGAGATATGGTGAGAAATGGAAATCCATAAAGGCGAATACTCGCCTACTTTTACAATGTTGCCCTTCCATGTCCCTTTGCCTTTGCTTTTACCTTTTGTTGTGTCCTAGGCGCAGTGGAAATTTCATTATCCAGCATTTTACGAGCATAAAAGTAAACAGTAAAACAAAAAAAAAAAATGGACAATAATAATAACGAAAGGACACAAGCACTAAACGGTGATGGGTAGGCACAGGTAGCTGACAGCAACTCAAACGAAATGCATGAGTGGATGGATACGAAATTGAATGGGCCAGTGAGTTGATGGATGAATTAGTTAGTACGTGAGTGGGTGAATGAGAGAGTGACTGGTAGGCTAAATAAATGGAATGAAGTCAATAAATGCATGCGTAAAAAATAAGACATTCGCGTCTTTCATGCCATTTGCAGAAAAATCATTTAATTGTGAACAGGGAGGGATCCAAAAAAAAAATTTCTTCTTGGGGCGAAAACAAAAGACGTTTCTGATGTTTATGTTCATTCGTCAGAATTTCGTACCTTAATAAGTATAATTTTTTCTGCAGAAACGAATGATGTTCAACTCATTTTTTCGTTCTTGGTTCTTGCAATATTTGCGAGTGCTAAAAATACATATCGTTTTCCATGCTTTCTATAGATGAGTTATAAAAAATACTTACACCACTGTAACTGAAATTGTAGTCTAATACACAAAAATAGTAATTAATGTGCAGAAAAGGCGAACACTGAAATTTGTCATTCGAATTTTTAATTTAAATTTTTTTCATCGAAAAAAAAAATGTGGTGTAGCCTAAATAAAATTAGTTTGCCTACTTTTAGGCTCTAATAGCAGAGTGTCGCTTTTTATCATAAACATTATCTAGTCCACTGACCAATTTCTTTATATCATGGGTCACCAAGTTCGGTTGCAATTTTTATTAAGAATAATAAGTGAACAAATTTCTTAGCAATCTTTTTACGGCAGTCTAACAAATTTTGCGGTCATTTCAAATTTTGGAAGTCAGTACCTGAATTAAAAAAGACTTGAACTAATGGAAATGTTAATTTCAATTTAAAATTATATTTAAAAATCATCTTTTTAGTAAAATATTCAAAAATCAATTTAGCTATTATGTCGCATTGCCATATCTACAAATATATTTCACGTTATACACCGATGCGCGCACTTGAATACCAAAACCAATTTGCTTAAGCCGTAGCGTCTGTCTGCAGCACTAAGTGGCATCAACGGTTGGTTCTTGTCGCGGCAGCAACGAAGTAATTCAATTATATTATGTTTTTAAGAAGTATTCACTTGATTCTTTACTGACTTTTATACGACTGTTTTATGATATTTTTTAGAGCCAATCGATGCTATGTTAGTGGGTGGAGTAAATATTATAATAGTATAGTTGATGGTGATATTAATATTTGGTAAATGAAATAAATATAATTTTTTTGAACAATAAGCTGTTTGTTCATCTTCAGAGGTTGGAAATACGACTTACTTAGGTATTTCAACAAGTACTACAGAATTGTGGCATTAATCTCAGATTATTACGTTATTTTAAGTACCGATAAATACTTTCAATAAGGTAATTTGAATTGTGGCAACGAAGGAGATTGGCAAAATTATATACGAAAGTAAGACCATAAGCAGAGCATGTGCTCGAAATTAAAAATTACCCAAAGTCTGGTTGTGCGCTGGGCTTGGTACGCGCCACGCAAAAACAACCAGATGATGAGCACAGAAAACGTTATATGGACTATAATTTGAGGGCATATAGCTCGAATGTCCGAACGCTTAATTGAAAAGGTTGATGTCCTCATAAAAGCCGAGGGCCACATCACCGCCATCCTAGAATCGCGATGCTTCCAAAGTCTTAGACATTCGCACGATAAGCTAACATTGATTCGGATCATCCTCTATTCGCAGCCAAAATTCACATACGCCTTCATGCAGCAAAAAGGTAGCGTCCATTGGCACAAAAAACCCCCACTTGCATTGCTGCTCTCTGAGAGCAAATTTCAAAAAGATAATATCTGCGGGCTATGGGGCCACATTTCTCACTCTTTACGTACTGCGAAGACATTAGGACTCAGAAAGCCCGAAAGAACGAATGGTACGAAGAAGAGAGAGATCGAGATGAGCGAGTGCGAGGATCTTGAGATGCTAGCCGACAGAAAGTACGGCGACTTACAGAAGGTTTCAATACAGGGACAATTTGCTGTAAGAACGGAATGGAGGGAGCACTTCTCCATGCTGTTTATTGGCGATGGCGTGGAAAACGTTGGAGATGATGAACCCGAAGTCCTGTCCTATTCAGACGAGACTCGAGTAACAATACCGCGGCTCAAAAGCTACAAGGCCGCTGGGACTGAAGCGCTGCCTGCTGAGCTATTCAAATACGGCGACGAGGGCTGGTAATGTACCAGCATCAGCTCATTTGCAAAATATATTTTGACGAGCGCTAGCCAGCTGATTGGAATTCAAGAGTGCTCTGGCCAATCTACAAAAAGGCGCTCTGGTGATAGGCGCCGAGCTACCGCGGGATCCGTCTTCTTAGCATAGCATATAAGGTGCTGTCAAGCGTATTGCGTAAAAGACTGAAGGTCACCATCATATATTTACGATACGCCAAATCTTGGAAAATACTCGAGAAAAAATGACCGACTTTAAATCCGCTTTTGATATCACGAGAAGAGATCCGTAATGGCTGAATTTGCTTTCCCAGGAAAACTAAAACGGCGATGTAAAATAGCATTGAACAACACTACCAGCTCCGCCAGAACGGGGAACGGTATGACCTCCCCGAGCCGGCTGATTTAGGCAAGGTAACTCTGTATCGTGCGACTTCTCTCCCGACGAACGTTAATCACACTCTTTAAGCCTCTCATCATGCCCGTGCTATTTCTTGGCGCAGGATCATGGACGCTGTCAGACCATGGAACGGCTAACCTAATAGGTTGAGCTCGGCTAAAATTGCTTAGATGGTTTTAGCGCCAATTAAATAAGCAAGAAGAAGCCGCACTTTTCCCACTCCGAACGACAGATGATTTTTATGATAAATATTCTCATGCTTGCCTTTACCTGCCAAGGGGCAATTGCTATTGTGTGTAACGTCACTTGGCTATGGCGACTGGCCAAAACAGTTGAAAGCAGTTTTAAAGCCCATTCAATTTTAGTTCAACAGAATGCAAGTTTAGGTAACTCAAACATCGGGTTTTATTTTTTTTGTTTTTGCTGACGAAAAAGGTTTTCTAAAATTTCTGCTTAAAAATTTTTTAATTTTGATGAAATTTTTTTTTTTATTTATTGCAATTTGCACAAAGCTTATAGCTTGAATTTACTCGAATGTTTTTTGTCGTAGAATGAGCTACATTTTTACAAACATAGTGACGAAAATTTTCAGTAGGTTCCTGTCGTATAGTTATGCTAAGGCCTATAGAACTTTTTTCATCTACTAATTGTATTAAATTAAGTCAATTCTGGAATTCTCAACATCATGTAAATAAAGCTTAAAACAACATAATTTAAAGTTTTTACACTTATTTTTGAAAATCCTAGATAATATTAAAGTCAAAAGCAAGTTAAACAAATCATAAAATACCTACTTATTTATATCCCCAGCTTTAACGCTTTGCTCCAGCTGCTCCGTATGGCATTCGTATGCCACATTTGCTATATTTAACTTTGGTCTATTTACAACTCGAATAGTTTCCTTTACCACAAATTTTGCTTTGACCAAGTTAATCAGCTATACAAATATACACATACTTTTATAAATATATAAATTCTTATGTATTCCATGTGTGCTGTGCCAACATAACCCCGACTAGCACTGTCCGTGTACTGTTTGTGCTACTAAAACTGGAGTGGAGTGAAAGAAAAAAAAGCCATAAAAAAAGAAAAAGCAAAAAACAATGAAAACAATCAAAATAGAAAAACTACACGATTTGCGAAACGCCCAGCCAAATCCTGCCTTAAATATGTCCGTTTATTTTGACTAAAATGTTAACAGACGAATAGAGGAAGTGTTGATTACCACTCCTCCCACCGAAATGAACAACCCGAAATTGTGTAGAGTACGGCAACCTAAAGCCGAATAGGTGGATGAAGTGATAAAGAAGAAGAAAAACCAAACTATTGTATTAAAGAGCAATATGTAAAAATAGGGAAATGAATGTAGGATAAGGGATAAAATGAAACCAGGCCAATGCCGACCGTTGTGGTCGCATTGATCACATAAATTAGCGTGGAACACATAGAAAGGGGATAGGCAACGAAGCGAAAAATCGAAAGCGACAGGCGAAATAAAAGCGAAAATGTAAATAATATTTAAATTCAGCAGAGCAAATGAAATAGCAAAAACGGTCGTTGCTGCGGGAAAGGTTGCATCTCTTTTGTGATAAGATGCTTGCCGCAGATGCTTATCGTAACTATACGACAGGGACTGTTTGACAAGTTTCGACCCTTTATTTATTAATTATTTAAAATTTATTTAATAAATTTTTTATAAAAATATAATTCATTTTGCTACAAATCTACGGTTTCAACTGCGGCTTCAAATAACTTTTATACAAATTTCAAAATTTTTAATCAAAATTTTTTAGAAAATATTTGGGTATGCAGTTTTATAGCCCATTAAATTTTAATATAGTAAAGTGCAAGTTTCAATTTATAAAAAATTCCATAGATTTTTAGATACTTTTTTAGCTGACAGTGCATTTTTTATATGGAGAAAATGAGCAACATGGTCAGCAACAAAAAAAAAATTATGAAAAATCAACACGATTTTTGAGCCACTTCAAACGTGTACTTTATTATACCAAAATTGGATCTGGTATAAAACTGCATACCCAAAAATTTTCTAAATCTTCTTTTTAAAAATTTTGAATTTTTCTTGAAATTTTTTTTTAATTTTATTAAAATTTACACAAAGCTCGTAGCTTGGATTTTATTGAAGAATAAACTGTATTTTTTTGTTAAAAATATTATATCAATATTAATACAAAATAAAGTAAGTGTGGAAACTTATCAATAAAACCCTGTCGCATAGTTATGGTAAGCACTATACAAGTATAGCCAACACTCCAATAGCTACAACAAATTTAAGTTCAACAATCAAATGTTGTGGAGGTTCCGAAACAAAAATAAACAAGTTAATTAATTAATTAATTTTGGTTTAGTTTGCGGTCTCTGCGTGAGTAAAAAGGTGAAAAGGTAGAAAGTCATCGAAAACATGAATAAAAAACAATTTGAAAGCTAAGACAGAGTGGTTACTACAAGCGATGCGAGCTAAGATTGACTGTATTAATTTAATCTTTTATGTAAACTAATCCTTAACTTCAACTCTCTGCAAGCTGTTTTGGTAGTTTGCACATCAAAAAATCAAATGTAATTTAATCGACATGAAGTGCACAAGCCACTACCGTTGACAAATTTACTACCGAGGCTGCCAGATATCCTCCAGCGAAAGCTCTCGTTCTCTAGGAATGACTGAGGGACGATATAGGCAACTGAGCGAAGAGTGGTGGGAAGTCGTATATGTTTCTCTCGATACCAATCAACCCAGAGCAGTGTGGAGACGCCGGCATAGAACCGAATGCCCTCTATGTCTCTCATTGTGCATGGTAGAGGAACGACTGCTTGCTTTGGGCTATTAGCTCTTTCAAGCCAGCCAATTGTCCGGAACCAGAGGGTTCCGCTAGAGGTACAAAAGTCTAAGAGCGTGTCCTACCGTTGGTTGGTGCCTATCTATGCGAGCTGCTAGAGGTAGAGGATATTTTCATGAGCTTTAGAGAGCTATGAGGGTAATGTTTATTCCCAAGGCAGGTAGAAGCACATGAGAACTCCCCTAAGGACTTTAGACTAATCAACCTCTCCTATTTTCTATTAAAACCCCTTTAGAGACTGGTTGATCTGCATATAAGAAATAGGATCTTTCGAGAATGATTGTCGCGTTCTCAACACACTTACTTGGCCTTCCAGGTCAATAGAAGTAGCCCTGCACACGGCTGTTAATGTCATAGAGAAATCTCTTGAACACAGAGACTTCGCAGTTGGTGCCTTTTTGGATATAGAGGGTACCAACCTGAGGCAGTAGTCAGATCATCTACCACCTGCTCTGCGACAGAACCAAAAGCTGGTGTCAGATGCAGCGCTAGCTTCGCGTGCCGTGACATATTCACTTTGACAGCTAAGTTGAAATATACGAATTTTATTGCAGGTTTTTCACATAGAATGCGAAGTGCGACGATGCGTAACTCTCATCTTTTCGAGCGCGATGACAAATAAATTTAAAGGAATTTTCAGAATGAAAATTAAATATTACAAAATTGACAATACAATTTCAACAAGCAAACAAATTATTTGTAATTTCAAAATTCATCGATTAAGCAATTTTAGTATTTAATGTCCCGTAAAAAGCGCGCATCAGCAATCTAAATACTTTGAATACATATAATATTTAAATTACCTTACCAACTGTTGGCCAAGTTGGATGCCTGGCAGACAATTTCCTGTGCGAAAACTCTGCGGTATTAATAAGAAAAATACCCACGCGCACAGCATTCACATAATACATTCATATTTATTTAAGTGTTTGCTTCATTAGATAAATTACGTTTAACAAAAAAAAGAACTTCACAAGCAAATGCAGATGGATATGTACTACATACCGTGACTCACAGTGTAGATGGTACAATGTTAATTTTTGCAATATTGATAACATTTTGCATGTTGGTTTCTTTTTAATTTTATTTTATAAAAATTTAGTTTTTTCAAGTGGTTTATGTTAACTTAAATTTTTAACTTTGGAAAAAATTTACGAAAATTTAACAAACTTGAAAAAATTTGTTATAAAATTTTAAATTTATTGTTCATTAGCTCATTCACTAACATTAACTACGAAAATCTAAATTTATCAAACAATTAAATTTTATATTTTTTTGACAGTATTTTAAACATAAACCACATAATGTAAATTTTAAACATTACACACTTAAAAAAATTAATATAATTTTTAGTTCTTTTTCCAGAATTTAAAAAAGTTTTTGGGTTTGTAATTTTTAGCGCATTTTCAGTATAGTAAAGTGTAAGTTTCATGTGGCTAAGAATTCTTGTTGATTTTTGATAATTTTTTTCCATAAGTATAACTCAAAGAAAAAAAAAACCGCAACACCATCGAAAAATTAAAAATCAAAAATCAGCATACATTTTTTTTTAATTGTGATTAAAAAGTTTCAAAATTTTATGAAATTTTGTATAAAGCCTTTGAAAAAAAAATAACACAGGGCTATTTTCACTGTGAGTCACTGTATATACATAAGTATATATGTATGTAGATATGTAAATCTAATTTATTATTTTTTCCACATTTCAAAACCGAAAATATTCACATCACATATGGCATACCTATAAACTTTGCATAAGAAAAGCCAAATACACATTTGCAGTATTTTATAGCGAATTTTTCATAATTTTCGTTTCTTCACATTTTATTTTCAATGCGGCTGGCTGTTAAGAAATGTTTGTAGCTATTTTTATATAATTTCCACACAAAATTGTTTAAATGTTGTTGTTCTTGTTTTACTCTTATAATTTTTGCGCGCACACACACACACACATTTGTGCATGTAGCAATGATTTTTTTTTTTTTTTGTTTTTTGTTGTTTCGGTCTTTAGTCAAGCGGTATATGTGTCTTTGACATATTTTTTTGCAGTGTTTTTGTTTTTCTTGTTTTGTTTTTGTTTTGTGTATTTATATTTTCAATTGTTGTCGCGCGTTTGTTTCAAGTTGGTGACGGTGGACAAAATACAACCGGCCTTGCCGGTGACAATTAAAATGGCATGAAGTTTTGTTTAGATTACTAACGAAAATGCCTCTGCGGCTTTTCATACAATTTTTAAGTAAGCATTACTGATAATTATGACACTGACAATTTTTTTGTTTTTTTTTTGTTTTATTTCATTTAACTTTATTTTATTTTATTGTAATTATTTAATTGTATTTTAATTTACTTTACTTTACTTTATTTTGTATATTTTTGTTATATTTTATTTCGTTTAATGTTGTTTTTATCTGTATTTTATTAGCATTTATTTGGTTTTGCCTTTTTTTATTATATTATGTTTTATATAGTTTATTTCTTTTTTCGATTTTGTTTTTAATTTGTTTCTTTTTCTAAGTGGTTTTGTTTTATTTAATTTAAATTTATTTTTGTGTTAACTTATTTTACGTTATTGTTAATCCTTATTTTAAGCAATTTTATTTTATTTTAATGAATTTTTTTCTGTGTCATTTTATTGTATTTGATTTTATTTTATTTCTTTAATGTCTTTTTTTTATTTTTTTATTTTTTTAAATTTTATTTAAATGCATTTTATTTTAATCTATTTTTTTTTTTATTTAATGATTTTATTTCATTGATTTCATTTTATTTCATTTCAATGTATTTTTTTTTTACTTATTTTAATTTTAGTTTTTTTTCAATTTAAATCCTTTTTATTCTTACTTTTACTCTATTTTTCTCATTTCATGTTATTGTATGTTATTTGATTTTGGATTATTTCATTTAATTCCATTGCCTCGTTTTATTTTATTTTTTTTGTCGTATCTAATTTTATTATATTTCCTTTTGCTTTATTTTATTTCATTCGATTTAATTCAATTTAATTTTATGTTGCTTAATTTTAGTTCATTTTTTGTATTTAATTTAATTGTACTTTATTTTATTTTTTATTTTTTTTATTTCTTAACTTGTATTTCTAACTTTTTTATTTATTCTCATTTAAATTTTGTTTTAATTCAAGTAAATTTTATTTTACTTAAGTCTGTTTTGCTCATTTCATATTATTGTGCGTATGTTATTTTATTTTAGATTATTTCGCTTCATTTCATTTCTTTTTCCTTTATTTTATTCTACTTTATTTTTTATCATTTTATTTCATTTAGTTTTTCCAACTCTTCGTTTTTCTTTTATTGTAAAAGTATTGTATTTTATTTTAATTTTTTTTATTGTATTTATTTTATCTCCTATTATTCTGCTAGATTTATATTTTTTTTTCATTTGGTTTTACTTTATTTATGTACGGTTATATTGGAGGAGCGCCTAGCACAGTAGAGCACAACAGAGGCCAAATAAAAATAAAAAGAATAATGCGGTTATTACACTTTATGCTTTATTTAAAATAATTTGTGTATCTGTGTTTCTTTGATTTTATTGTCGCTTTTTTTTTTTATTCATTACCTAATATCAAAATTTCGTACATATGTATGTTTGCAAATCAAATGCATAAAAAATATTTCTATATGAAAGTAAGCAGTAGCAAAAGTTTCCCATTCCAATCAAACGAAATTTGGTGTTTTGCTACTTGCACAAGAAATTGTATATTTATTTATTTTTAATAAAATGTCAAATCAAAGAATTACCAAACAAATGCAGCTAATAAATGACACTGACACATTATAAACAAGCCCATTGCACAATAATAAAAAAAAACACATAAACAATTACACGTTTATTTTGCAAATCATCTACACACATTTATATATATATGATTCATATCGTTGCGTTCACGTTTACGTTACGTTCCGCGTCCGCCCGTCCCTTCTTCGTCACACTACTCATACTATCCATATATGTTTAGTACTATCGACGTTCTTACGGCATACATAAACTACATATGTACATACATAGATAGATGATAAGTGTTTGTTATGTTCCACGTTTAGAAAGCGCTTTTCCAATTGCGAAAAACACGTCCGAACCACTGTAAATGCCATGGAAAACTGATGCCAGCGCTGTCGGCACGCGTGCTTTTCTTTCTACATAATTTTGAAATGTCAGCGCAATGTGAACGATGCAGCGAGGATGTTATCCTACTGTTTTTCGTAGCTCAGCAGCTGCTATGTTCTAAAAATGATGGATGTTTGTATGTACAGATGTGTAAAAGTTACCGATATCCTTTAACTGCTGCAATGCACTGTTGGGGTTGCCCCACAAAATGAGCACGTGCTACTTTCTATGGCTGTTAAACTCTACAGTTTATGTTATTTAACAGTCATTCATTTATGTTCGCATACGGCTGTTAAATGGCAGAGTTTTGCATTTTCCGACCAAAATTATGTAGTTACGAATTTATGATAAGCGCTTATTGGTTATGGAAAGGGTTACTAAATATATATATAGATGTATGTACGTATGTGTTTGCATTAAATTTATGTAAGTAAATACATATATTAGGGTGATACTTCTATGAGCTCAAATTTAATTTGTACGTTATTTTTTATTCCTTATTTTAAATTTTTTTCTTTCACTCAAATCGTTAGTATGGGTACAAGAGCGAATTCTCAAATATAAAAAATACTAAGCTTGTAATCGAAAAATAGTTCTGCTGTACTCAGAATGTATTTAAAAAAAACATAAATAAAAAATTTTCATAAACATTATGACTTAATGTAAGAAAGATTTGAGCTTTAATTAGTTCGCAAATTTATTTGGTTTTATTTTAAAACATATATATATATTTTTCTTTAAATTCTTTTAATTATTTTCATAATATTAGTAAAAATATATTTTTTAAATTATACTCACAATATTTTTACTAATTTTATGAAAATAATTAAAACAATATTTACTAATATTATGAAAATAATTTTAAAAAATTTAATAGAAAAATATGTTGATTTTGAAAAAAGAAATTAAATAAGTTTACGAACTAATTAAAGCTCAAGTTTTTGCGTAGTGCGAATGTTACAAAGGTCTAATCTGATATTTAAAAATTTGGATATCTTTTTTTAAACTATACAATCTTTCATTTAATGAAATTATTAAAATATTTTTATTCATCGAAAACAGTTAATGCTTTTTAAAATAACTTTAATATGATGTCTACTTTGTAGTTTGTGGCTTGGATTTTAACCTTAAAAACCCTAAATTATAACACCACTTTTTAACTATTTATGCCATAAAGCACTACGTTAGTAAGGTCTAGTTGCTAAAAAAAAATAAGTTTAGTTTATTAACTAAACAAATTTTATTATTAAAAAATTTTGAATGCCAATGCAAAATGTAATTATAAAAAAATCAGTAAAAACCGATGTTTGATTTTCAAAGTTTTCACGGGCCTGTTTAACCCTATCAAATTGGCCTTAAATTTTTTTTATTCTCAGTTTTAAGAATAAAAATTTTAATTTTAAAAATTTTGTCTTATCGAAAATTAAAACAACTTTAAATTTTCTGATGTTGGTATTTACTCCCCAAAAAGCTAAATATCCAGCTTTCATGAAAAATCACAAGAAATATTTTTCATTATTTCTGTTGCAATTTGAATTTAGTTGTGATTTGAATTCTAGAACTTCTGCAATTAGCTTGAGTTCGGCACACTCAGAATTTAGGAATAAAATACGTGAAAAAAATATCTTGGAATAAGAATAATAAAAAAAGGTTACACCCTAATGCAGTAATATGTAGCATGTAGAGCACTATTTACGGTTATGTAACTTTTACAGGAGAGAATATTTTTTGGAGTAGCATACATACATAAATAAAATGCTGCAATATAAGAATTTGTAGTGCGCTTTAATGCGCGTTGCCTATGAAGTGCTTTAAATTAGTATTACCCTCCATCTAAGTATTTATAATATCTTTTCGCTCATAATATTCCAATAGACTAGAAAACCAAGCTCTTAATACATCACTTAACTCGTTACTTTCACTCGTTGCGTTAACTCGTTACGTTGAAAAAATTAATCTGAAATATTTGTTCAAAACTTCACAGTATATCGTCGGTGAAGTATTTTCTATAAGCTATAATAATAACGCTAAATTTTTTGTTAAGTAAACGTACCTACTTACTTACGTACTTACTTTTTAAATTCATAGATGGCAACACTATTCAAGAGAACATATCTCATGACACCTTTGAAAAAATCCTATGCATTTTAATTTTTTTTTTAAGAACAACAATCCTGATAACCTTGGTACATGCTGTGATTTTCTTTAAAATTACATATTTATTCTGTCTTTATTAATAGGTGGCAACCCCGTCCGACTAAAGATTCTCTATAGGCTTTGGCTTGGAGTCCATATTACTATATTCTACTAACCTTACACTGCTTATCTACTAAAAATTTTAATAGGTGGCATGGCTGTAATTTTTTAATCAATTTTTAAGCCAATAAAACGCTCCTCATATACCACAAAAATACCATTCGAATGGTTCTCTTGGGTTTTGAAATAGGTCAGCGTATTAATATATAGATTAAATAAATGAATTTATAGGAAAACAGAGCAAATTGATATTGCAAAAATTCATATAAATCGAGAATATTGTTCTAATCGCAGCAACAGGAATTGAACTCTTCATTTAGGTCTGAGATGTCAGAAACTTGCTGAAAATCTGCTTCTGGTTCTGGGTCGGGCAATAATTTTAGTAATTCTTTATTTCATTTTTTTTTTTGAAACTCATGATGTATCTTTTAAAATCTTTATTTCTACTCTATAATGATCTCTCTGATTGTAAGTCATGGGGGGGGCAAACCTTATAAACTTTTTGGCGATTGAGAATGTAAGGCTAGAACTAGTTCAGAAATTTACGAAACCCCCCAAAGTATTAACATATTATGCCATAACACTTTCTAAAAAAAAAAAAAAAAAACAAGAAAAGTAATAGACAATTAAATACTGAAAGCCAGCTTAATTTCCTGGTATAAATTTATTTCAAAATATATCCGTATATGTGTGTGTACATAGGTGCATACATATTTAGTATATGTACATACAGGTAGACCGTTAAATTCTAAGCATCAAAATAATGCAATATGTCTACAAATATTTGAAACTACTACCTAAAAAGATTGAAATCATGATTTTGTTGTAATTAATACTAAGTAATTAACTAACAAAAATATTTAAAAATAAATGTGTCATCACTAAAGCTTATCTCAAAATTTTAACTAAATAATTACAGTGTTGTGCAATAAAAAGCAACAAAATACAATATAATACTTTTTGACACCTAGTATGTTTATTAATTTATTTTCAATAATTTTTTATAAAGTATAGCTGATTCCGTAACATATATAATATAAATAAAAGTTTGAAATTTTTTAGAAAATTTATAAAAATTCGATAAATTTAAAGAAAAGAATGGTGATCAAAATTTTTAACTTTTTAATACGGTTTTTTTTTTTAATGTTGAAGTATGCAGTTTTGTAGCACATTTATGTAATTTCAATGGCATGTTTTAAATTTTTGTTTGCATTGAAGAAAATGCGAAACCCTGCCAGCAAAAAAAAAATCACAAAAATCAACGCGAATTTTCAGCCATTTGAAACTGGCCATTTTTATATTGAAACTGAATTGCCTACGAAACTGCATACCCGAAAATTTTGAAACATTTTGATTAAAAGGTTTCAAAATTGGTTGTACTTTTTTTTTTGAAATTTGTTGAATTTTTGTGATTTTCATAAAAAGTTTGAAACTTTTATTTATACGGTTTATGTTACAGAATGAATTATACTTTCACAAAAAATTATTAAAAATAAATTAACTGTATTACATTGAATTTTGTTGATATGCACAACGCCGTATGTGTACATTGTAGTTAATATTTAAGTATATTGGTCAAATTCTAACTAACAATCAATCCTCCAATGAAACAATTGTGCGTTGTTCCAATTTTTGCAATGTAATCTGTGCAGCTTTTAACATGCGGCGTGAAGCCTTATATATCCACTTTTCAAAAACTTTCGAATTTAAATAGTATACTTTTCGTATGCCTGATTGTATAATAAGTTTCGCGCACTCATTACAAGGCATTAATGTTGAGTATATTGTAGCGCCGTGCAAATCAGCCGGTTGTCGACCGACTATGGCATCCGATTCGGCATGAATGACATAAGTTAGTTTGTTTTTTAATTTATCTTTATCCTTGCCCCATGGATATGGTTGATTTGTGTAGTTCTGTGGAAAATGATTGTAACCAATGCCCACTATCCGATTTTTGCGATCGACAATGCAAGCGCCCACTTTCGTTTTAGGATCCCCACTATGGGTCGATGCCAGTATTGCTATATCCATAAGAAAATCGTGATCGGTTAGAAGAGCATTATTACCTACACTTACAATTCGATTTTGCTCAACTGTTATGCAATATTGACCATGATTGTCTAAATTATTTGCGCGTTTTTTAGCAAATTTTATAATTTCATCGTGAAATTTTTCATCTTTTAGTAGATTTGTAAAACCAACGGTTTCCTGTTCAGATAAAGAAGGCGAACGAGAACGGATTGAAGATGTGGTTGACGCATCGCTGGAGTCGGAGTTGAGTCGGCAGTGTACTTGTACGTCGCTATTAGGGCTATTGCTACCACTGTTGCTGTTCGACGATGTGGACTTTGGTGTGGTAGGCAGATCGTGTTTTGTCATTGTGGGCGTGTGTGACTGAAATTAAAGATGATTGAATTAAAAGTAATAACTTAAAGTATAGATGAAATGCAATATAAATATTGTGGAATATTAAAAACGAATATTACCCTAGTGACTGGATCTTCATTCGGCTAGCACTTATTCTAGAAACTCAAATATTGTATAACAGAATCTTAAAAACCTTATTTCTATTATTTCCATTGTCAGATTATAAACTGAACCGTTTTCAACGGATGTTTCACTAAGCAATCTAAGTGGAGGACCACGAAAAGTGATACCGTAAGTAAATCTTCGAGAGTAACAAGAATCTGTCTTCACTACTGCCGAAAAAAATGATACCGGTCGATATGACTCCTAGGAAATATTTATTTCGTCGTTCCCACGACAGTCGGTTCTACGGTACCGGAACGACCCGGATCTATATCCGGCCAAGGACTGTCACTTCAACAGCATTCCCCAAAATTGTATGGGGAATGTTTAATGATGTTACAACAACAACAACTACTTCTAGGAAATAAGTATGTTTGAAGGTAGATGGTAGGTGAATAACCTCCTTGTCCACCTGGCCTTTCCAACGTAGAGGAGACCTTGCTTTGTTGACGGTTGCCTGCTTGCACCGTACCAGCCCTTCGTCACCATGTGCGTTATTGCTATCCGAAATTCATCGAGGTCGGGGATAGGGGCTCGTGATCTTCATCACACATCAGGCGATGTTTCTCCCACCATCACAAATCCAGCAAAGAACTTGCGTTCCTTTACATGGCCGCAGTAGAAGAATTCGCAAGATTCAATGATTTTCTTACCTTGCCAATTTATTTTCGTAGATGGCGGCGAGGTCAACCATTACTCGCACGACGGCATCAACCAGCCCATTATGGGTTCGCACATTCAAGAGACATGCTCCAGATCATAGTCTTTAGGACGTTGCCTGTGGTCGTCATCCAAAAAGGGAGATCTCCTCCTAGACTTTTTTTAAATGTGTAATTGCAAACATTCATCCATTAATGCTCGCCACTGTATGTATGTATGTATGTGCATATATTTTTATTGAAAAAAAAAACAAAATACTTAACCCTTAACAACCCACAAGTGTCTGGCGGACACACTTTTAACTTTATTTTCATATAAAAGCTAAAGTATTTATTTTCGGCCAAAAGTAATTTTATCTATTTTATCCGCAAGGTTTTAAGAACCGAAACGTCTAATGAAAGCAGGTTTCACATGAATAGTTTAAAATTGATAAACAGTATACCAAAATTGTAGCATATCAACCCACATGTGTCTAATGGACACAGTAAGATTTCGAATGATTTAAGAATGAAGGAGGGTTCTTCATGCATATCTATTTTGCACCATATGGCAGCTTGGAGGCAAATACAACTCTGATTTGAATTTGAAAGATAATCGGAGCAATAATAGAACCAAAGGAAACCGACGGAAAACCAACGAATAGCGAATAAGATAAAAGAAATGGGGATTCCCCTTTTTAGATTTATTTTTCACAAAAAAAAAAAATAATAGCTCAATTATCGATAGCAACAAAAAAAATGTATTGCAAACTTTGATTCTAAATTCTGGAAATTTTAATAACTGAAGGTTTTAATTTGTGAGCGCTAACTGCAGTGCATTTTATTACTAGTTGGTTTCGTGCGTTGATTTGATACGTTCTTGTCTAAGTAATAGCTAACAAACTTACATCGGGCGAAATTCAACTTGCTCTTGAAGAAAGTGACGATGAAAATTTGTTCGGTGAGGAATTCGACAGCGAAGATGAGAATTTTGCAGCTGACAGTTGTTCTGAAAGTGAAAGTAATGCAACAGAGTCAGCATCTGAATGTGAAGATGAACAATTATGGAGTGAGAGTGATGATATACCACTGCAGGAGTTCGTCGTAGTTTCTACTTATCAAGGCAAAGATGGAACTATTTGGAAATCTGCACCTGAAAAACAAAGTCGCACTCCCCGGCACAACATTATTGCAGGTGCTCTTCATAAGGTGATTCTTCCTCCCGGGCGCAACTGTATACTGTATTAGAAATTGTAGTGAAACACACCAATGCTGAGGCGGACAGAGTTTCACAAAAACAATGGAAAAGAACTGACAAAATTGAAATGCAAGCATTTATAGGACTACTATTGACTATAGGTGTTAATAAACAGGGTGGTGTGAATTTTAGAGAAAACTGGGACCCTATATTTGGAAGTCCCATATTTCGAGCTACAATGGGAAAAAACAGATTTGCTTCTTTGCTCCGATTCCTAAGGTTTGATGATAAAAATACTAGGTCTCTCCGAAAGTCAAGAGATAAACTCGCTCCAATTAGAGAATTATGGGAGTGTGTGAATCAAAACTTAAAAAAAATGTATTTACCAGGAGAAAATCTTACAATTGATGAGCAGCTCGTACCTTTTCGAGGACGAGTTTCATTCAAACAATATCTGCCCAGTAAACCTGACAAATATGGAATGGAAATTTGGTGGATTTGCGACAGTAAAACTAGTTACCCTCTATTTGGCATACCATACCTGGGAAAGGAAGGACAAAATAGGGCGGACAATTTGGCGTTCAACGTAGTCAATCAGCTATGTGAACCATACTTCCGAACTAACAGAAACGTTACTTTTGATAATTATTTTACAAGCCTGAATGCTGCAACATCCTTGGGTCAAAATGGTCTCACACTAGTTGGAACAATAAGAAAAAATAAGCGTTGTATACCTCCAGCTTTTCAACCCAATAGAAGCCGTGACGTCGAATCTAATCTGTTTGGTTTCTCTAAAAATATGACATTGGTATCTTACGTACCGAAAAAGAACCGTGCTGTTATTCTCTTGTCTACGATGCATCATAGTAAACAAATAGATTCGCGTAATAAAAACAAATCTGAAATAAATTTGTACTACAATTCCACCAAGGGAGGTGTTGATACACTTGACCAGATGGTTCATGAATATACAGTTCGACGTAAAACAAACAGATGGCCGGTTGCCTTTTTTCAAAATGTTATAGATGTTGTTGGCATCGCATCGCTTATTATATGGAAAAATGTATACCCTAATTGGAACGAGCAGAAAAAGAATATACAAAGGAAACTTTTTTACGAGAAATCGTAACTGAATTAGTGACCTCTCAGATACGGAGACGGCACAAGAAAGGATTGTCAAGTTATCATTTAGCAGCCATTAAAGACGTGGTACGATCAGATCAAGGATCATCATCTAAGCAATCATTTGAACCTGTCGCAAAAAGAAAGAAGCGTTGTCACATTTGCCCTTCGAAAATATCCAGAACTTCTAAACAGTGCTGTGATAAATGTAATCTGAACGTCTGTTCTGAACATTCTATAAAAACAATTCTTTGTAATATGTGTAAAGAAATTAATATGTAATGGAATAAAATATAACAACATAAAAGTTAATAAAGTTAAGTGCATTTTACTGTTTAATAAGTTTTTTGCATTCAAAATGTCTTTGTATTCTTTCAAATGCCTTAGAATTATATAGGGTGTCCGCTGGACACTACTGGTCAGTTACGTTACAAAGGCATACTGGGTTGTTTAGGGTTAAATAGTCACAACGCCGTACAAGTGAGTAGATTCAACGCACAGCTGCTTATTGTTGTCACTGCGTTTTTATTAAACATTTATTTAACGAAATAAAACAGATATTTAAACACCTCTCATACAATTCGATTAAACACTGCACTATCATAAGCGAAAAACTAAATACCAAGTTCATTCGAAATCCTAAAGTATAAATCATGCGCCATATTTGTGCGACTTTTTTAATCCTAGCGATAATGCAAATCCACGTCACCTACGCGAGAAGTAGCTTTAGATTTAAAATTTTTTAAATGTTAATTAATTTAATTTTTCGGTTTCAGCGCGCTATGAGGAGTTTGACAATTGTGCTGAAATCCAAAGAGTCGGCGCTTCAACGGTGGTTAATTCCACTCAAGTGGCAAAAAATGACACCAATTGCTTAAATTTTTGTCGACTCCGGAACTACCCCTACGGCGGCTGCGATTGCCAAACGAAAAGATGTGTTTGCGCAAACATGAATATCAGTTTCTGCCGTTTTCAAGAGATAAGACTTTTCATATGAGAATACAAAAAAAAAAAAATATATGCATACTTATTTGTGTGAATTTCCTCCATATCCAAATTAGCAAAGTAAATGTAAAGTGTATTTGTATATTTATTGGAATTGTAAACTTCAATAAATTCATCTTAATTCACAAATTAACGAAAATTCTATTCATATCTGCATATCTTCATGTATGTATGTATGTATAAACCATTGTTATGTAATTAATACTTTTGAAATATACTTATTTTAACAAGTATATATCGTTTTCACTAATTCTGGTTTTAAAACAGGAAAATTGTGAACACGTAGTCGAAAAAAACAACATAAACGCGGCACAAATCCGGAACCCAAATATATTGTAGAAGTGATGCGAAAACATTTATATTTTTGAATGTATTAGTTTTAAAGTTGACGACGTCTACTGATTTTTTTCACGCTTATTAGGCTGCCTTAGGCAGTGGAATGGGATTCTGCTTCAAATGTAGATATATGGACCGCATGCGTGAGACATCTTTTCCTGATTTGTTCACTTTTGGATTGAAGTCGCACAACTTTGCAATGCGTTCCCACTCAGTACCTGGCTCCATAGGTCCACCATTCTCAAGCACTGCTGCCTGCTTCTCAGCGTTGCGTGACGCTGCTTTGGTTTTTGCAATGGATTCTTCGGTTTGACGCAACCAATCTTCCAATTCTTGTTTTGCCTGCTGACGTAACTCTTCTTTCTTTCGTTCTTCTTCACGATCTTTTTCCTCGAGACGCTGCTTTTGTTCTTCACGCCATTTTCTTATTTTCTCCGGTTCAACTCGAGATGGTGGTGGTCCCGAAATACCCACTGGTTCGTTTGATTCACCACCTATCATCTCAAAACTGCCAGTGGAGGAACCGAGCCCACCACTAACCGCATTGGGTGCAAGTTCATCACTGCCGAGGAGGCCACCACTACCACCATCTGTGCTGGCCGGTGCACTAACAGCAGCACTCGATGGAGGCACTATTTCGGATTCGAGATCACCTAAAACTGATTGTTCGCGTGCCAAAAACTCAGCTGCGGGATCAACTTCCTCTTTAGGGGCAAAATCATCACCGAAATCCATGGTGTAAAGTAAAATGGCAGCTTCCACTGCGAAATTAAAGAATAAAAATTGGGGCGTATCGTCATTTGTTAGTTATTTACACGTAGACAGATTTGAAGGCGCCTTGTTTTCGTTACTCAACAGACAAATGATCGTACCGATATTTACCTCAAAATCTAATCTTAGAATTTTCTATTTTCCTTTTGTTGAGTCAGCACAATTCACACAAAAAGTAACTTGCAGCAAATTTCTATTAATCGAAAAGTAAAAAAATTGACTCTTCTTCAGCACAGAATTGTCAATGAAAAACGTACATACTGATAAAGAGTGCGAGCGAGACAACCCTTGGAAATTTGATAAATCGAACAAAGCTATACAATGGCCGACGAAAAGCAAACGCAAACTATGGTGGAATTGCACTGCATTTTAATTCTGTTCCACCTCGGGAAATTCACTTTTAACACAAAAATATCAACAGCTCTCTCTCTTCATCTAAGATTAAACTTGAGCTTACCTTACAATAAATTAGCTTCGTCTAGGAGTTTTATTTTACTAATAAACAAACGGCCCAAACCACAAAATCCGCAATACTCGCGTTAAGAAATGCGCGGCAAAACATTCAGAGCATGACAGAATTGCAATTATTAGCAGCTGATCACGATGCAGAGAAAAGAAGGTGATGACAAAAGCACTTCCGTTACTTCGTACTTGTTTCGTTTGAACGATGGACGTCACAAATGGTTCTTAAAAAGTTAATATTTCTGAATATTAAGGGATTTTTACACAAAATTAAACACAGAACAATACCGATCTTTGTATGCTAGCAGTTGCAGTGAAAGTAAATGCTCAAGTGTAGTTATTACCTTACTTTTATTCTGGCTATTCCTGTTGTATGAACATCTGTGACGTGTACGCTCCCGTCGTTGTCATAAACTGGGTTTCTATTATTCTTGTCAGCTGATTTGGCAATAAAAGGATGACGCAAGGTAATTAACGAATTAATAATCGTATTTTTTTGTACAAAAGTCTAAAGGAGCTGCCAGATAGAAATGCTTTGATTGTGATTGACATTTCAGTTTAGAATGAAAGACGATTAACAAAAATTGGCATCTTTTGACGCCAAACAACCAAATTAAATAATAAATGAACTGAGGCGGAGGAAATATTTTCTCTCTAGAGGACCTATAATTCTGCCAATTGTAACGTAAACGTCACTTTTGTGAAAAATTATACTAAAAATCGTAATTTTTCGTATGTTTTATTTGCGCTAAAGTTGATTTTATTGTCTAGACGTCGCTCGAATCCATCAGTTCGGTCAAACCAAGGCCAATTGGGCCAGGTGGTGTTGAGCGTACAACAACAAAAGTATACACTAAAAAATTATACGCACAATTATTGCGAGAATCAGTGAGAATTACAACAAACATATTGATTTGACTTAATACCACCGTATATATGAATTCGTCTTGATATACTGATTCCCTGACGTGCCACATACTAAAATAATTCAAAAGATGTTGACGAAAATAAATGGAAACTCTGTTAAATTCGAGATAATGGCAGTATTTACTAATGAAAGCAAAAACAAAGTAACAATTTTGTTTTTGGTAATTCGACACCACCTGATATAAATTAGCCTTGGTTTAACCTTACATTTTACTTAGACTGAAAGGTAATCACAGCAAAACATAAATGAATTATTTCAACCATGATATCAAATGCTAGCATGGTTTGACAGTTCTGTTCGTTAACAAAGTTAGCAATACAAATTTAAAAAGAATCAGACTCCTTTCCGAATTAGAATATCAAATAAAGTTAACGAACGCAAGTTAATAAAATGTGTAAACAAAAGCTGAAGATGACACAACCATGACAGGAATAACACCAATATTGTATGAATTCGCTTTGGCAGGAAGGAGTAACCCATAAGCTCAATGTTAACCACGACCATTTGGAAAAGCATAAATTAAAAACCAAATTTACTTGTTCGAGACCATGCAATCTATGTTTAAAAATTTCAACCAGAATGAAAGTTTCCAAATATAACAACAACGTGAATGATATAAACGCCTTTTCGTCTCCACCTTCGCACATCGATGTAGACCCCTTAATTACCTTTCCTAGAGCTTCGTATTCAAAACAAAAATACTGAGAATTTGTTTTTTTTTCTATTTTAATGAAGTGCAATAGGATATAAAAAAGCAACACAAATGTTAGTTTAACGACCCTAAATTGCAGTTTAATTTTTTTAACTTTCTTCGGCCTGTTTCGGTCATAAACTTATGTCTGTTGTTTTAAAGTTGTCGAAATTACTCCAAATATATCGTAAGGCGGGTACTCATGTCTACGTTCGATGGCAATGATTTATGTCGCTACACACACGTGTTTAAATCATTGTCAACTCCATAATTGCATTGACAATATCATTATTGTGTTTCTTGAGTGCTCGTATAGCCTTAGCCCGTGTTGTGTTTGCCTGCGTGATTACCAACTCAATATCCTTTTCATCAACGCCAGTCTCATCTACTTCTTCCTCATCTTCTTCAGCAATAGGTGCAACCGAAGTGGTTGTGCCCAATGTTTCGGCAATGCTTGCTGCTTCTGGTGCCTTGAATTTCTCAGCTGCTGCAACTTGAGCTTGTTGGGACAAATCTTCAATTTTCGCCTCACCAAAGACAATGTATGTGTCGCTGTGTGGATTCTTGTATACATCGGGGTTGTTGATCACGAACAAGATATTCTTAGACTTGCGAATAGTTACACGATTAACACCTTGGATTTGCTTCAGACCAAGTTTCAGCATAATTTTTCTAGCCTTCTTCTCCCCGCGTGACTGTTTGGCCTTTGACACCAAATCGACTGGGAGACCGGTAGCACCGCCCCCCAATTGGGTTGTACCACCAGCGGCATCTTCAAGCTCTGGGATGCTGTCTTCAGACCCACAATCACTAGCATCGTCTTCAATACGCACCTCAGCGGATTTTGCTTCGCTAGCAATGGCGGCGGCATCGGTTTTGATTTCAGTAACTTCAGCGGTCATTGCAGCGATATAAACTTCTTAAAAAGATTGCAGAAAAAATCCACGCCACGAGGTCGGTTGACAAGCAAATTTATTAAAAAGAGGTGTGGACGATGCACATCGACTTTGAATATTACTCGATGATTTGTGCACATCCTACGAGTTTATCAAATTTTCGATACACAATACGTTTTCGGACTAAATGTCACAACACATTGAACATGGCCTGGACATAACTATCCAGCAAACTGCCAAGCGCTGCATAATATGTGGTAATTGTATTTTTTTTTTTTGGGAAATGTAAGTGCGATCAAAAAGAAAAAAGATAATCAAATCACAAAATGTAATATACTGTGATCTTTCTTTCATATGTACGCATAATTAAAATATATTTAATAAACATTTTATAAGAACTATGTTACAAACTTTTTTCTTTGCCAACACATTTCTTTGATCAATGAAATTTAAAAAACCTTAAGTCAGCTGTAATTATATAAATTTGCATACAGTTAAGTAGATTTCTAGTAATTTTTGACAGTTCTAAAAGCAAAGCAAGCATTAAGCTGAAAGTACAAAACTTTCGCTTTGGTGATAACACTGAACACAATAGTTGTCAAAGCGTTCGTTATAGCAAGGATATTTCTAACGCGCGTTCTGTCAAACCTACGTGGAAATCTTATGCGGACAGCCCTTTATAGTTCTTTGCCAGGATAAACGAAAATAGAAAAAATCGAGCTAATATTTAGTGGTGGTTTGTGAACAAATTATTTCGTCATCCGCCTGTGCTGAAATTCTTATGTTACAGGTTAATCAACGAGAGCAATCAGCTGCTCTCCTAACATCATCATAAATTCACCTTGAATCGGACTTTAGATGAAAAGAAAATGGGCATGACAAGGCAATCAGCCCTCTAATATTATAGCAGTCAGTTTTTTTCTATATAGGTACATAAATCGCAAGCCAAATTTTATATTCTGTTGTTTGCCTGCGTGAAAATTCGTACGAATTCGTAAAATAAATAGCTTTCAGAACACTCCTAATGCAACCTTGTAGAACTGTTCGATTATGCATTTGACGTTACTCGTCATGGTTTGACTGGCAGAAAATACACACTTTCGGACAAGCCAGCCTCGGTCAAATTCGGAGTGGGAATGTTTTTCTCAAAATGGCGCTCGGACTGTGTAACAACGAGTAGACAGAATAGATGACGCGAAAAATTGAAAATTATTAAGAAAAGCTTGGTATTTTTGTGGAAAATAGTTGAAAAGTGAAAATAAGGACTTTCTCAACGGCAGTTAAGTGGAGTTTAAAACGAAAACATCAAAAAAGAGTGAAAAATTAGCATTTTTACACAAGGGCAACATAACGAGTTGCAGGAGAACGCGACGAGTCACGCAAGGCGACAGCGTTGGGCAACGGCGCATAGAACGACCGGTCGAGCCGTTTTGCCGTGCAGCCACAACAGTCGTAATCCAGCTAGATACATAACGCAAGACAAAGTACACATTTGAGGTGCTCCACTGGCTCGAATGCAGAGCGGGTGTTGGAGTAGTACGGGTCAAGTAAAAAAAATCCCCAAACTCGAAGTTTTCACACTGCGCGTATATTTCACCAATCAGGAGCATAGCAAGTGCGTGTGGTTGTTGTATTGTTGTGGGGAAGCGTTGAAATCCAATCGGCATTGAAATTTCAGATAAAGCATTACACTGTACATATGCTTTTCATGTGTTTGAGGGGTTATGCGATAAAGTAGCATAGCATTGTACAAACAATGTGTAATTTGATGATAATTGTCTGATAAAGAAATAGCTGATTTTGAAAGTTTTTTTTTGGCGGTATGCATGTGTCTTGTTTTCGTATGCAAATTATAATAGTTTTTCTGGTTATGGAGAGCAGCCCCACAACATACATAAAATAAATTTAATATGAAGTGCTTAGCGATGCATTTAACTAACTAATTTCCATTTGTAGTCTTCTATACACGTACTACATAACCATCTTGTAAAACAATATGGATCCCAATTCAAGCCCCTGGTCTTATGCCTATAATCGTATTGTGCCATCTGCCTCCAGTACTGGTTCTGCAGAAGATTTCCAACATCCACACTTGGCACCCGCACAATCTCTATTTCTACAAGCAGCGCATTCAGGTATAGCGGCTAGTTTCAATGCCGCAGCGGCTGGCAGCGGAAGTTTTGTGTCGCCCTCGCCAATCAGCGGATATAATCCGGTATTTCAACAAATCTACCATCATGCAGCCGCTGCTAGTGCACAACCAAAACCGGCGCATTATGCATCGAGTGCGGTTAATACGCCGGTGCGTCAAATTCAATTACCATCAACGTTGGATAAACAATTGACGAATTTTCAAAATCAAGCCGCTGTAGCTGTTGTGTCATCGGCTGCAGCAGCTGCAGCAAATAATGCGGCTTCTAATTATTATGGTGAAAATTCCTCATCCAGTGGTGCTTCGCCATCGCCAACAACTTCAGCGATTACATCGACAACACTTAGTTGGAATACGCCGATGATATCCAATACATTCTTGGCAATGCAACAACAACAACAACAGCAGCAGCAGCAACAACAAACACAGCAACAGCATCAGCAGCAGGCGCAACAACAATTGAATTTAGTAGCGGAGAAGGTGGTGAGTAGTATGTTGGGATGTTTGGTCTTAAGAAGTCCGTAAAGAAGATTTGACAATCGAGCGAATTAGCTCGCAGTTTTTTATATGGTTCTTCTTTAGTTTTGTGTTTTTTTTTTTTTTGTAACGTAAAGGGTGTTGAGTTTAAAAGTGTACATTTTCAATTATAAATATGTATGTATCTCTACCGCTGTTCAATAAATTTGTACGTAGCACTTGTTTAACAAACCTCGCTAGCTGATCGCTGATAAAAAGTTTCTAAAAATTTGTTAGTAAATTTTGTTTTTTCTGTTATTGAAGATAAAATCCGAAAATCTGTATTTTAGGTTAAACCACAAAAAAAAATTTTTTACATAGTCTCATAGTCTACAATTTGTATACCCTTAAAACTGAATATACTTCTCGCCGTATTGCAAGAAGTATCACACAATCTTTGAAGTATTTCGTGCAATTCCACAATTAAAAAAAAAAAAAAACAATCTCCAATTAAGGCTTTTGAAAACTCCCTTTTAATGTTAATTTTATCATCGCTCAAATATACATTTTATGTATAAATATAAATTTCACTAAACACTCGAAAAGTTTATAACATCATCCACAATACAATCAATCATAAATACACCTAAACAACAGCCAAATAAATTCAATTGAATTTTTGCGACGCGTGTGTTGCACATTTTCAGCAAATCAAACAGGAGAAACCAGCCGATCTAAAGGCTTATAATGACATAATTATTTATCAGACCCAACTACAACAGCAGCAACAACAGTTGCAACAACAACAACAACAGCAGCAGCAACAACAGCAACAGCAAGAAGAAGCTAATGCTTTACTAGACAACGATGGTGAAATGTACTATACCATTGATGGTAAAAATTATAAAATTGTACGCAAAGGGCAGCAACAACAAGTTATACAAGTAGAACAAATACAACAAAATGATGTAAATACTACATATGCTGCTGGCAGCACAACACCAGCCCTAACCGTTGCAGTTGATAATGGCGCCGAATCGCCTCATGTTATCGTCTATAAGACGGGTGGAGGTGGTGCAGAATCACCAGCTTTGCGGCGCAATGTTGCAGGTGCAGGTTCACCCGGATCAGCAGCAACTGTGGCCTATTCGTCTGTGATACAAAGTACACCGCCACAGCAACAACAACAACAACAACAATTGCAACAGCAGCACGTTTCAGCGTGTTGGACGAAAATTGAAGATACGAACGGTTCGACAGATGGTGGTGCTAGTACAGAAGATGTAAAAAATGTATTACAACTGCAGGTGAAGCAGGAAAATCGACAATTGGGCTATGTGACCGATAATGAAGTGGGTGAAAGTTTAATATTCAATTTACCACCTGGGTTGGAAATAAAACAAACGCTTTATAATCCAAATACGGGTACACCAATTGGCAATGCGAGTGTGTTGCAGCATACCCAACAACAACACGCACAACAACAACAGCAGCAGCAGCTGTTAGTGCAGCAAAATTTATACAATAATAATCAAAAATTGCAGCAGCAGCAGCAGCAGCAGCAACAGCAACAAGTCGAAAAGCAGCGACGCCAGCATATGGTGGCAAATATGTTGGTGTCGCCAACGGCTAGTAATAATCCGCAGCAGCAGCAACAACAACAACAACAACAACAACAGCAGCGGCAAACCCAAACTCCGTCTTCCCAAGCGTCACAGATTCAAATCATACCCAAGGTTTGTATTTTATGATTTTCGATTTGTATATTTTCTTGAAGCCTTTTGTTAAATTGTTCCCTGCATTCTCTGCATCTTTTATGTGCTTTAATTTGATTTGATTTGATTTGATATTATTATTTTTTTTGTTTGTTTTACAAAATTTAATATACAATATTTGTATAGTTGACTGAATTTTCTCTACTAACGTTTGCTTAAAACATCTAACACTTTATTAAACTGCTAACACTTTACGCACTAATCGTTTTTCATTCTTTTCCATTTTAGTTGTGTGTGTGTATAGGTTTTTGTTAAGTAATTCTCAAAACTTAAAATTAGGGCTTTGAATTGGGGAAGTGAGGAACATTTTTTCTAAGACGCTTAAAGCCAAACACGCTGAAGAGTGAAATTAGTGTCATGGGTAGGAAAATTTTTTCAAAATCGAATTTGGAAATAAAATGACTCAAATTGCACCAACAAAAATTAACGGCTTTTCACTAATCACCAATTTCAATAATGCATTGCTTGCTATGTTTGCGATAAACATTTCATTAGTTTTCATGTTTAACGGTTTATTATTTAATTAATATTTCACATTCAACATAAACTCATATTGAAAACTCATTTCGAAGTAATGTAGTTAAACAAAAATGTATGGATGTTTTTCAAAGTGCGCGCAATCTCTGCATATTTCAATTTATAGTTGACTTGTTTTCAAAATCATAGAACTAGGTACTTCAAAGTTTAAAGTAATGTTTTTCTTCAGTTTTTTTCAAGCTATTTTGTATAACAATATAGTTTATTCCATAATAGAAACTACGTAAGTCCAAATTTCAAACTTTGTACATAAATCACAACAAATTTCACATTTTCTTGGATCCAAATTTTTTAACTCATTCAATTTTAGTATAATAAAGTGCAAGTTTCAAGTGACTAAAAATGTTCGATGATTTTTTATAATTTGAAATTGGGTTTGAAAGGTTGATATATATTTTTTTTTAATTTTCTATATTTTCAAAACACTCATTTTCAAACTAAACCAAATATTGCTTTTCACTTTCTAAATAATATTGAAACTTTACACAGACAAGTTACATTTTTTTTATCTACAATATTTTAATACTCAACTGCAATCGGTTTTCCAAATTCATAATTACTTATTTTATTTTATGTGCCACATGTTTTTGGTGATGGCGAAGACGACACATGCATACTTTCAATATATACAATACTAAGTATATTTCTTTTTCTAACTCACACAATTTTTAATTTGTTACTTTCATCATTTCTATTTTTATTTGTTTTGCATTTGTTGTATTTCAATTCCTTTGCACCTAAAGCGTTGCTGCTTCCTCTTAACTTAATTTTCCTTTCATGTAAATTTTATCTATTATTTCTGTTTAACAAAAGGGAGTGAAACTAAACAAACCGATTTGTATGTATTTGAACCTGTGACGTTTATTTCCAAAACTTTTGTGGAAGATGCGAGTAAGAATGCTGCTATAACGAACACATCCATAAATTTTTATAAAAGTTTTTTTTGTGTTTCTTTTTTTTTTTGGCAGCATTGAAAGTCTCAAGTGCAAATACACCAAACTGCAATTGATGGATTCTTTTCCAATTGAACCTTATATTGTCTTTGCCCTTTCTGCTCTTTGGTATTTAAACTAATTATTTGAATTTGAAAAGTTGTATTATGTATTTTTGTAAGTTTTCGAGAAAATGGTGCAGAGGTATATTGTGCTGTATGTAGAAAAAAGTCGCTAAAAGTAGGCAGAGTATTGCAAGAAAATTTTAGGGAATATTGATATTCTTACTGTGCGCGTATAAGTTAAGATTACGGCTTCAGCAGTGTACGATACGAAATTTTAGCATGTTAATTTTTTTTTTGCACACACTTTTATGAAGTTTGTGTATTTTGGTTGAAGAATTTTATTCTGAACAAAATAGAAAAAAAGGCGATTTACATTCTATACGAATTAGTTGCTATGCATAACAAAATTTTGAATACTCCCTATCTGCTTGATTTAGTTGGTTTCTCTTATAACATGCAATCAAAATAATTAATTTTTACATTTTTCAGCGGCTAATATTTAAATTTTATTTTAAATATAAAAAGTAGCATTTTCACAAATTTCACCTGTTATACATTTACGATTTTCATTTGTTTGAGGTTTATGTAGATCCGCTTTATATTTTTGTTAGTAAAGAAATTATAAAAAAAAAAAAATGATTTAAATAAATTTATAACTTTGCTTTAGCTTCCAGTAGCAACACTCAAATTTTTATCGTTCTCTTTTTCTTTTCGTTTTTTATTTTTGCCTTTTCAGGTTGAAGTCGAACAGCCGAAGCAGTTGCCTGCGAAGCCCGCCAAAACGCCGCGCAAGCGCCAACCCAAAAAGACGCTCGTCACCAACGATTATGCAACAGTTCGCAGTCCACAGCAAGATGTCGTACAACACCAACAACAACAGCAAGCACAACAGCATCATCAGCAACAGCAGCAGCAGCAACAACAACAACAGCAGCAGCAACAGCAACAAGCTACCTATTATGATTTCAATACTAAATGGAATACACCATTGAAAATTGAGAATAATACGCCGTCGCCCGTGGCACAAACGCCCGCCATAAGCATACCGACCTATGTGAATCCACATACTGCACAACAACAACAGCAACAGCAACAACAGCAGCAGCAACAACAGCAACAGCAGCAGCAGCAACAACAAGTGCAGCAACAGCAACAGGTGGCCGCCCAACAGCAACAACAAATACCACAGCCGGCGCATATGCAATCATCACAGGCCCAATCACAAGCGCATTTGACGAATTTATCTTCGTACTATTCGAGCACATTTCCACAACAAATCGCTTCACAATACTCGGCATGTATGCAACAAAATGCCGCAACCGCTGGCGCCATACAACATACGCTTTATAATCTCAATCAGCAGCAACAACAGCAACCACAGCAGCAACCACCACCACCACCACCACAACAGCCGTTGCAACAGTCACCGCAGCAGCAGCAGCAACAGCAACCACCAACACAACAACAACAGCAACAACAACAACCACAAGCACAACCACCACAGCAACCACAACCGCCGCAACAGCAAGCGCCAGCACCACATCAACAACAGGCGTCACAACAGCAGCTACAACAATCCACCGCAGATGTGCCACCAGTAGCGGCTGTCAATGACCCTAGCAATAAAGTGATTGTGCCAAACATCGAAGAGGAGTTAGACTTTCTTACCGATGCGGTAGCTCCAAAGCAAGGCTATGCGAACTCTTCTAAAACGAACAACAATGGACGCAGTGCTACAAATTTCGGTATACGTCATCCACAACCGGAACCGCAAACTGTTGTTAGCACGCCAGCGCCAAGTTCGCTCGCAAATAATGGCGGTGCCGGCGTGACGACAGGTACATTGCAGGCCAATAGTGTTGCGACGCCAACCAGCGAACGTAAGCCGGTGGTGGGCACTTCGATTGGTGAGAAAAAGACACAATTTATGGACAGCTATTTAAAGTTCCTGCAGGGTGAACGCGATGATTCGCCGCCACCGGCTGTGGTGAAAAGTGGTCGGAAGTTGAACTATCAACGCTCACCGAGTGGCGCTCCGGTAAAACGTATAAAAACCGGCAATGGCAATAGTGATGATCCAGCAAATGCTGCTGCTGCTGGTGCTGCTGCAGGTCAAGCGAACGAACAACAACCGAATCAGCAGCAGACGGATGTTGTTGACGAACAAAATCTTGGTTTGACGGGGGATGACGCACATCGCATTAAAATACTCTCACAAACACAAATATTGCCGAAGAAGCGACCACAAGCGCATATGGCCGCCGCCGCAGCAGCAGCTGCCGCAGCCGAAACATCAGCAGCAGCAACGGCGAGCACTGCATCGGTTATTCAACATCCAGCTGAACAGCAACAACAGTTACAGAATCAGAATCAACAAGGGCAGCAGCAACAACATCAACAGCAACAACAACAGCAATCATTCCGGCCGTATGGGCAGCAACTTCCGCAACAACAGCAGACGCAACAACATGCACAACAAGCACAAGCACAACCACAACCACAACCGCAACAGCAACAGCAATACTGTGCACAATTGGGGTTTAGCGGTGGCGGCGGCGGCGGCAGCAGTCAAGGTATGTTGCCTGACCAACAAAATTCCTCCAGTACTACCACTACTAGTAATACGATAGCACCCACCGCTGCCGCTGCTGCTGCAGCAGCTGCCGCTGGCGTAACGGCCGGCCATCATCATCCTTTAATAAATTTTCTGTGGCCTTGGCACTGATGAGCGCGACTGTGCGTTGTTGTGTTGCATATTTGCTGACTGGTTGATTAGTTAGCTGGTGGCGCATGCGCATGCAGTCGGAAGCTGAGAATGTGAAGACGAAATGTACACAAAGCGCGTGGATGTGGTGAGACAATACTCCCGCCCACACACGCACAATCTTTCTTTCTCTTTCTCGACCACAATTTGAGTGGAATAAGATGCAGCTGCTCAAATGCGAACGCTCCCATGCTCGTTCGCGCGCAAAAGACATTCGTGAACAACCAAAAAAAAAAACAAAAAAAAAACCGAAAAAGCAAAAACAAAAAATAAGAAAACCGAACGATCGGTTGCAGTTTGAAGCATTCTAATTTTCTGTTAGCAAGCTAAAAAATTCAAAAACTTATTGAAAATCAAAATTAAAGTCAACAAAAAATGATTTGTTACAATACATATATAATAGAAAAGAAAAGAAAAAAAGAAAAATACCAGTTGATAAAATGGAATTAAGTATTTTTGACAAAAGATGCAGCAAAGAAACAAAAGCTCTTATTAAAAAAACATTTTGTGTTTTTATTTCCCAAAAAAGATGGATTAAAGCATTTCTATGCATGCGAAACGGGATGTTACCTATTTCATATTACATTTGTTCACTATAATCGTTCTAGTCTAAAAAACAAATGCATTATTCAATTAAAATTGGTCAAAATATTACAAAAAAAAAAAATCAAAATCAAAATCAAAATTAAACAATAAATATTTCAATATATTTCCTAATTCCTAACGTCAGCTGAGTGCGCGCGAACGAGCGTTTTTGGGGGAGGAAATTTTCTTTTTCACTTTCTTTCACTTTCGTCAGCAACGTCCAAGTCACAGTCGAATGATAAGAAGATATTCAGTCTTCCGTCGCCATCAAGGCCAATGCCACAAAACATAACTATTCATATTTTTTTTTTTTAAATTTTTTTTTTAAATTTTTTCAATTACAATAACATCTCACACGACCTTGAACACGCACACACTCATACAATTCATATTAATAAGAATTTACACGCTCTCTACTACCAAGCGAATTCCTTTTAGTTTTAGAATAACAAGAATTTATGCTATAAGCTATTGAGTTTAGAATTTTGAACCGTAGTTATGCTACTTAATAATTAAGTAATACGCAGAGAATATATTTTATATAAATTTTAAGAAAATCAAAAAAAAAAAAAAGTTGTTTATAAATACTTTTTAGGAAGTGTTAGCCTAGCCATACGACTGATCACATAGATTTTATATATTTTTTGTGGAAATGAGCTTAGTTAAGGCGAGGAAATTGTAATAGAAGTGTGGTATTGAACCTTTTGAATTTGCAGTAGTTGCTATAGTTCCAGTTCCTGGCCGGATATTATGCTTCTTTGTTTCGTTAGCATCTAACGGCTACCTCTAGGTAATAGTTCAGCGCTCTGCATGCCACATATTCAGCCCTATCGCACATTCCTTGGGTACAAATATTCCTACAAATTTGTTAATTTATGGGAATGATGTGTTCCCGTGAAGTTAGCGATAGAGCCGATTGTGCAAAATTCCAAAAATTATCGGTTCAAAGTATTTTTAAATAAAACAATTAATTAAATTTTTTATAGCAAAATTCTGGCCGTGGTATTACTTCCCTTATTTATAGCGCAAAGATTATAATCCCTTTGTACCGTCCACAATCGTCCAAACACATGAAACATTCTGTATACATTGTAGTTGTAGAGCTCAGTTACATTTCCCTTGTGCAAAAATTGCCCGCTTAGAAATTTCTTGCAAGTAATCAACTTATTGAAAATCGTAAGAATTTTCACTTGCTTCATTTTCCATATAACGCACTCACAACATTTTTGTTTTTTTGTTTTAACCGACATATCATACACACGCACACTCACACAACACAAAAAATCACCTTGCACCTTTGCTCCATTGCATTTCGGCCTGACTTGCCTCGTTTTTTAGATCCACTCACATTGCCGCCACGGCGTGAACAAGGTCTACGGAAAGCGAAACAGACGAGCATGCATGCCATGTTTATGAGTTCGGGTAGTACCGGTGGGGCTGCTAGCAGCAGCTTGGTTGACAACGAAGATCAAGAGCCGGATGAATTTGCGGATTCGGACACAGATCCGGTGTGGACACCACAAGAAGAGGATGTAAGTTAATTGGTTTATGCAAAGTTTTTGTTTTTGTTTTTTCCTATTTTGCGAATCCATTTGGTTTCTAGAGCGATGATGCCGGCAGAAATTATCGCCGAAAATCATCGCGTCGTAATAAGAGCGCACCGCGCAAATCAAACTTTAATCAGCAACCAGATCAGCAACAAACGCCTCTAAATCAAGTACAACAACAACAGCAACAGCAGCAACAACCACAGCCACAACAACAGCAAACACAGCAGCCGCAACAACAACAACAACAGCAGCAACAACAACAAAATGTTGATGGCTACACGCCGAATAAGGCCAATGCATCTTCGTATTCGAATGCAACGCACGATGCGGATAATTTTAAGGTAGGGTGGGAAGCGCTCTAAATGAAATGCTTAGTGGGTATAGGCGGTTTTTTTAGGAGCACTTACTTGGACTTTATTGAGCTTTTCTCAGCTTTTGTTGCTTAGCTTTTGCTGCTATTATTTACATATTCTTCCACAGACCGGCGATTTCATTGTACTACGTTCGGATTTGGTCAACGATTGGCCTATCATTTGGCAAGTGGATACCCAATGTATTCTACAAAAATACGAACCGTTCTGTCAAAATGGCAAAATGTTCTATCGCAACATGTCCATGGTATATTAAATACTCTAAATCCTATCCAAAAATTATTGACTTATACAGGTTTTTATATTTTCAAGTATTCGTCATGGAATCTGGATTCGAAGAAGTTATATGTTAAGGCGCCAGTGCGTATACAAGTACAATCGCACAAAGAGACTATAGTAGAATTTATGCGTTCCGAGTTAATAGCCGATGATACAGAGCAATTTATTGAGAAAATTATGGAAGATTATTTACGTTATCGCGATAATTTTGAAATTTACATACAAACAATGATATCACAAGTGCTGGATCCGAGCTTCTTCTTGGAAATAACTAGAGAAAAGGGTGAGTACACTAGAGGCGCACACAGAAAAATATTTTAAAAAGGGTTTTACGCTAATTGAACTCCAAAAATCTCCACCCTCTTTGTAACCCACACATTCTTTATAAGTGCGGTAAGTAACAATAGCTCAATTTTCAGGAAACGCAGGTAACAATTCGTGGTATGCTGTTAATTATACTGCGAAGATATTGAAATAAAGATGTGCGCCTGACTAGAACTAATGAGGCTATGTATGATGTGTAACAATTACATATTTTTTATTAGTTATTCTTAACAATTTCATCAGCTTTACAATTCTCGAATTCGGCATCGTTATCGGCATAATTATTTCGATATTTTTTTATCGTTATCAATATTTTTGATCGCTATCGATATACCGCAATTTTTATCTTTATCGATAAATAACGTTATCGTTTCGATAAATATCGATGATCGTTGTTATCATCTTTGTTTATATTGTTTGTAATCAATTCTCCAAATCATCGTGGTTGTCGGCATAATTATCTTAGTTATTGGTATCGAAAATACATCGATATTTTTACCATAATCGATATATCGATATTTGTATCATCATTGATATGTACTTAGGTAAATCGATATTTTTTATCGTTAGCGATGTATCGTTATCGATATATATCGATGCTTTTATCGGCCTATCGATGGTCGCAGTTCACATGACGCACGGATTATCACTTGTTTTTGTTTTTTTTTTTGCCTATGCTTCAAAAGAGAGAAGTTTGTTGACCGTCGAGATCATTTAGCGTTATGGATATTGTAACGGCTTCATATATCATAAAAGAAGCATTTCAAAACTAATTAAATTTGTTATTTTTATTTCCCACAATCCCAACAGATGAATACTTTTTGGGCAGCGTTCGTATCATCGACAGCATTATGGATAATTGCAAGCGTAAATTACTTTCCATTACACCATGGACGCGCAGTATTATTGTTTCGATTGAAACATATCCCAAATGCCATGTTTTCACTGAGTGGGGTCAAAATAATTTAACACAAAAGAATTGTGGTGGCTGTCATCAGCCGGGCATATCAGTACGGTTTCTACTGTTTGGTAATCCTTATCATGCCAACACCATGCAACCGGTGCCAGTTGATACGCGATTGGCTTGTGAGAAGGTAAGAAAAGGCGTGGCGTTCGCATCTACATTTAATTGATATAATTGTATTTTAAAAATTTAATTTTTCATTATGCCAACAGGACATACTTTTGTGCCGCATTTGTGCTGCACGTGCTGATATTTTCCATAAGATTGCTCATGAAAAGTACAATTTGTATATACATTGTTCGAGACGTGTTGCTGAGCAACAACAAGAAAACCCTGGTAAATCGTCTACGGAAATTTTAAATGATCTACTCGCCGAACACAACTGGGTGGATGAGGTGAGTGTGAAATATGTACATAAACGAATTTACTCAAACTCGAATGTGGATCAACAGATTTTTTTTTATCAACCACACGAAAGCTGTAGTTATGTTACAACTACACCCATAAATTTTGGATACAAAAAAATTGATTTTCATTTTCTCGCCTTTCTTATTTCAACAGCTATTTCGCAATATGCGCAACTCCTGGGCCGAAGTTGAAAGTTTAGAACGTCAAAAACGTTTTCGTGAAGTCTCACAATAGAATATACATACTCGCGTAATGCTTAAAAATTTTGCATCAACAACTAGGAATTGGTGCTCACGTTCTGATTCGAGTGCAGACAAAGATGCCGTGCAATAAATAGCCCAGCAAAAAGCTAACGAAATTCCTTAAATAATTCTAACTACAAGCCACATAAAGCAAAAAACAAAAAACAAACTTATAATTATCACAAAAGTTAGATGAAGGAAAAAAAATATTCTTGTACCAACCTGTTATTTGTGCGTAAAATGCAACATAATACATTTTTGTGCAAGCTAAATACAACAGTTCTCTAATAAGCGCGTGAAACGGTATGCAAAATATAAATATATATACATACATAAATACATAGATACATAAAATACATATATTATAGCAGTTACTAAGTAATTACATAAACTATTACATACATACATACATGCTAAATACAGATAAGCAGACAGGTTGTAGTTAAAGTGCAGCGTAAGCAACCCTGCATTTTGCTAACTATACACACATACATACATACATACGTATATAAATTGGTGAAAAAGTACCACGAATAGTTTAAAATAATTTTTTATATACAATATTGTATTTGTTTGTAAGAGCCTAACAAAATCATGTTTTTTATAAATTCTTTATTGAGCTCAAGGTGTCAGGCTTAGATTGCTAGTTTGTATATTTACCAATCAGCTTGCAGGAAATCGGGGAAAATCTTCAATACGTATTTTTTATGCAATTTTTTTTTACATGGAAGAGCTGGGAATTTGGGTGCGCCTGTATTGACATATAAAAAAAGTTTTTTTTTTTATGAAAAAAAAATCAAAGATGGCGTCACCAAAACCAGTTGTCTAAGACGTGTTGAGCTTCATATCGAGCTCTAACCGCGAACAAAATTTAAACCACGTTTTTTTTTCTTTTTTCAAAAATTTTCTTTTTGATGCAGAAAACTCATTATATAGGTTTTTTTTTTAGTTAGACACAAGCGACATTTAAAAACATATTAACTTTGTGACATTGGTAAAGTTTTGAACAAATTTCTTATGTTTTCTATAAAAAGAGTACATTTATTTGTTAATTAAAAGTCTCAAAAATTTCGAACATACATACATATAAAAATGCTATAATATGTATATTGTGCTACCCGATTTGGAGTTCATAATTTAAGAAAACTACTTTTAAAGTTTTCATTTTTTATTGCAGAGAAATTGCGAAAGCTTTTGTTTGTTTTTATTTTTGACCTCAATAAAGAATTTTATGAAAATGATTTATTTTCACTTGCAAGCACTTAAGATAGGTTGTTTTTCTTTTATACGACAAAATAGCACAGGATTTAATTACGCAAAAAACTGCATACTTTTTCTATTAACATCTTTTAGGTTTTTATTTTTAATTTCATATTCTATATAAAAAAAATATATATATATATATATATATATATATATATATATATTAGCTTCGCAGGACACAAAAGGTACATCGAGTGTTGTGAAACATTTTAAACGTTCTTGTAAGCAATAAGCCAGCAGTTAGTGCATGATTGGCAAATGTAAAAGAAACCAAAAAATACGCATATATATGTTAATAAAAAATTTAATTTAGTCTTCGTGATTTTCCGTTTAAATATTTGGGGGTTTGTGAAATTCATATATCTAATGGCATAAAATATTATTAAACACCATTTGTTTGTTTGTTTTTTTTTTAGATGCTTCTTCAAAATCAGCAGTGAAAATACAAATGTAAATAAATAATATTTTAATATTTTGATCATGTAGTTAAAAATAAAATTTGAAAATAAATGTCTGCAAAGCAATTCAAATTGATTAATAATAACGAATGCTATACTCAACGCTAACCAACCAAACTTTAGTTTCTGCTCAAAATGCTTGACATTTTGATATAACTAGTATATTATATTTACAAAAGAGCACTTGAAAATAAAAATGCTGACACAGTCCTTCAATCAAAATCACCCTAGCATTAAGTTCTGTACTAGTTAATAAAATATTTACACCTTGTAACATACATACATACATATACAGTTATATATGTATATATTATTGTATAAAAAAAAGAAACTCGAACTGTTTTTGCTTTTTTTTTTTTGTAGATGCTAATTGAATTCGGGAAAAAGTAGTAATCCTAAACTGTAATTAAATTAAATTTCAAATTACTTTGGTCAAACATTTTCAGCAATTTTAATAATAATTTTAGTTTATTGAATTTTTGTTACAAATTGTATAGTTTTAAGCGCTTACATGAAATATGTTTTAAGACACAAATTAAAAAATATACGCCTACATATACAAAACATTTATCATATTATAATGCACATATCCTTTTTTTTTTTGTTCGGCGCTTTCGCACCTTTTTCTATTAACAATCACAAATGTCACTTTAATAAAACTTTGTTTTTTTTTCTTTATCCTACACACATTGTACTTACTAATCTTAACAAGTAATAATTGTTTTTAATTTAATTACAGCTAATTTTATCACGTTCAATACTGTTGTTATTATCAATAATATTTTGTACCATATTTTTCAATTGCATTTGTCTAGTTTTTTTTTCTTTATTTCTTTTCTTAGGTACCTTTTTTAGCTTCTATGAAATTCCTGTAACGTAAATTATAATGTTTTAACAAAATTGACTATATAGCTAATATAAAAATATTAATCTTACAACAAAAACAAACAAAACAAAATATATATATATAGATATAACAACTAATATTTTGGGTAACGTGAATATAAATGTTTTGAGCTTTAAAAATTAATCAACGATTCTGACCTAAAAACGTTTGTGAAAAATTAATTGTGTATAGTTAAAAACAAAAACAAAAACAAAAACAACAACAAAAAAGTTTTAAAATACTTGTCACCACTAACAACACCCAGTAGATACTTTTAGGAGCTGAAAGTCAATTCAAAAGATCTTCCTGAGAGTTCAGACTACTAAACTAAAGGCCTTCTGCTTTCGTTACCCATAGAAGGGCTACCAGAAGGGGGTTTTTAGGACGTACTTTATAGAAGCCCTAATTCTAAAATTGAAAAAAAAAATCATTTATATGTGCATATTATAAATAGGAAACTACTGTTAGAAGGCATGCTGGTAAAAACTTTATCACAACTTCTTGAAGTGGTAAGGCCTTCTAGAATGGCTTCCTTTAAGAACTTCTCCCTAAATTATCTTCTGGGTATGCTCACTCGAACGTTGCTGTTGTTAAATAATTTTTAAGGTTGCTATTGGATGCCAGTACTATATGACATGCATACTTATTTTATGTTGATCGGAGTGAGACTGATACTGCTGTAAACGAACTCCGATCATATCCGCATCATGCGTTTAGCCCCAATTACTTCATTTAGATAATATTTATCTTAACTAATCCTAACTACATACAAGTATCTCTCACTCGATTGTATTTCAATAATGCTTCAATCATTTCGTATTTCTGCAAATCCAACGCATTACCAATCATACGTCTTTTGAATATTGGCAATGTACGCTCGGTTATGAGATCGTATTCGTCCACAAATTCTGCTGCGCTTTGACTTTTTGTTAACTTTGGTTTGCTATTGTTTTTGTCACCCATCTCCACTCCAGCTCCAACTCCAACTGCATTGCTTGCTTCATTCATATCTATGTTTTCCTTTGTGGAGGAGATTTCCTGTAACGCTTCTGAAACTGTATCCAAATCGTGTAATTCACTCGCATTGGATATAAAAAATGGCACAGAGAAAGCGGACATACAAAAACCATAGCCACCAAATTGACGCAATTGCTGTCTGAATACAGCTTCGGGATACAATACGGTTGGGTCCAACTGATAGTCGCGTATATATTGTGATAATGTGTCATAGTAGATTTGCATGAACTGATGGAAGTACTCATCTCGCAGCGTCTTCTCAGTGCAGGCGAAAAGGTAGTGTATCAAATCCAAGACTGGCGGTGAGTAGCGCGAAATTTGAAAGTCAATTAGTTTGGCATTGATGGCAGTGCGTTCGTTGGTGGACTGTAAATGGAAATTTGATTATAATTGGAATTTGTTAAAACATTGAGGCAGCGTAATTACGTAATAGATAAGATTTAAAGATTATGGTAAGTTACAGGGGAGATTTCAATTTTTTTTTTTATAGACCAGGCATGTTCTGCATTTCACTTGCACTCGGAAATTTTCACTGCACCCGGCTGTTTCAGAAATTCACAATACCCAAATTTACTCGGATATTTTCTCCTACATCACCATTAAAATCTTGTTCGATAAATTTCGGTCGAGGTATAGTTAAGTGAAAAACCTGAGACACGACATTTTTACCAGTTTTGGCTGTTCTTCTTTTGTTTGTTGTGTCCGTCTAACTTTATACAAAATTTATTTTCATCAATATTTCAAACGTTTCAATCAGACCTTTTAGAAATTTTTGGATATGTGGATTTATAGGCCATACAATTAAATGTGGAAATGTCAATCGACTAGAAAAATCCTCTTGATTTTTAGATTTTTTTTTTTTTTTGAAATTTTGGTTTCGAGAACTTTTTTATGAAATCCATTCGCTAAAAGGAAAAAGTGCGTATGTGTAAAGCAATAGGACATTTTTATGAGCTATAAAAATAAAGTTTGAAATTTTTTTGTAAAAAACTTAAAACATTGCGAATATTATTTAAAAAAAAACACTTATACTGAAACTTTTGCCCTCCACTGTATACAGTAAAAATATGGTAAGGTGTGAAGGACTTATTGGGTTTCACTAAAGAATTAAGTATCAAAACTTACATTAAATTCATAGAGTATATTGTTGTTCCAGAAGTCGCCATGACAAATAACCGAATAAGGTGCATATGCTGCTCCATTTACCGCGTCCATACAAATCTCTTGAAAACGATCCTCCATTATATGCAAAGCCTTGAACACTTCCTTCATCTCTGGCGTATCCTCCTTCTGGCTGGCATTCAAATCCTCCTCGAGCAAGTGACGCGTGCGACGCACATATTTCTTACCAAACTCCAATGAGACAGGTTTCATATCCGCCGTAAAGATATTATCATCCATTTGCGCTACCAATGTGGCAAATCGCTGGGGCTGACGCGCTTTCAATACAAAAGACATCGCATGCAGCTGGGCAATGGCACGAAAAGCGCACACTACCAAATCGTATGTGGGTATATTAGTGCGTGCATTAACTGTAAAGCCTTTACTGCATAAATCCTCAAATATTATAAACTCTTCGCAATCATTTAGTGAGGCGTGCAACATTTTCGGTGCGAGGGTGAAATAAGCGCTGCCGTTTGACGAATTCAGCGTGCTATATTCATTAAAAACGCTCGTATACATGAACACTTCCCGCGTGTAAGCATCCTTAACGCGCATATGATCGCGTCGTGCTTGACTTGTTGGTGCGATTTTCAGTACGGTATGCAGCGGGCGTGTTGTGGGGTCTAAGTGCGTTGGCGTCAAGAGTACTCTAAGCACAGAACCATAGGAGTTTTCACCAAGACCACCAATTGGCTCTAAGGACAGTTCAAATGCAGCGATCGCATTACGTTGGGCAATCCTACGATAGGCATTTAAAATATCTTTCGAAAGCATATTGTTTTCGATTTGCTGTTGTCCCAAAGTTGTACTCCTTACAACAATTTGATGTTCGTTATTGATCGCGGCGTTGTCCTCTAACATATTTGCGGTTTATTTACAAAACAAATTTAACGGAACAAACAAAAAACGAATAAATGATAAACTGGCGTTATGTGATGATTAAAACAAAAAAAAAAAAACAAAAAGCTTTACTATTACCGCTTACTATTCTTCTGCTACGTTTGTATGCAATTGACTGACTGATTGCGCCAACTAGCGTTTGCTAAGCTTTTATAGTCGAATCAGTTCAAGTAGGTGCTCTATGTTCTGCTTGCACTCCGACACTCTCTACTGCACTCAGCTGCTCTTGGGGATTATGATAGTGGTGTGCTTCTAACGTTTGTCTTGTTGTAGTGGTAGCGGGGGAAATGCTTTCGTTGGTTGTTCTCTAGATGATTGTAGTTGTTGTTGTTGTTGTTGTTGTTGTGGATAGGTAAATATTGCTCCCCGTGTGCTTGGTGTTGTATTCGTTTGAGTGCATTCATATATTGAGTATTTAATAATCAACTGGCTTACTTGGAAAACGTATCCGTATAACGTTTACAGCTGTTATTTTTTATAAAAACAAATTAACTATATAATAAAAATCATGTAGTCAAAGGGTTGAACTTTTTAAAAAATTTATAAAAAGTCAACAAATTAATAAAAGAAATCATCACATTTTTTTTTAAACTTTTTAATTCGAACTTTTAGAAAATTTAACCCTAACTCCTTGTTAAATAATAGCTCTGTAAATTTTGTTTTTTTAATCTGTTTTATTTATTTTAACGCTCACTGTGTTAAAATAAATTTTGTTTATTTAATCTGTTTTATTTAATTTAACGCTCACTGTGGTTTGGGCAAAAGAAATTATTGCATAGCGACTCACGTTCCCAGATTTTGTTTCTATTTAAATAAGCGAAAAAATAGGGTCAATTATAACCCTAACAAGGAAGTAGTGTTAAATTTGCGAATTTAAAAAAAAATCATCAATTTTTTTTAATCTGAATTTCACAAAAATATATTTTGAATAAAATTTTTAGAAAATTTAGAATTTTTTTAATTCGTTGAATGTTTATAAATATTTTAAAAAGTTTGAAATTTTCGGGTAGCTAAAAATTCTTGCTGGTTTTTGATAGTTTTTTTTTTTTTTGATAGCAGTGTTGCGCTTTTTCTTCCATATAACGCCTGAATAAATTTGAAACATTTTTGTACAATCCATTTCACTGCTTTAATCCAAATTAAAGAAAAAATTATAATTAAAAATATAATTTTTTTTGTCCTTTTCTATAGTAATTTGATTGTCCCTCCACTTTTGGGGTTTCAAACAATGAAAAATAGTATTAGGAGTATTGGGGTGGTCCAAAAATGCGTGGGGAAAAAGTAAATTTGAATTTTTAATGGTCTCACTCACTAGGTTTGTTGCTATTATTTAAATAAAAACTATTTAGACGTCACTCAAAGCGCTCTAAAGTTGTATATGCATTTTAAATGGGGGAAACATAATTCTTTGTAGATATGCTTTTGAATACTTGAAGCTCAATATAATACCTATTTGTATATTAACCCATTTTTTAATATTAACTAGTTTTATGGGTCTTCCAAGAATCTCAGAAAATCGCAAAATGGACCCATAAAAATAGTTAATATTTAAAATTGGTAGAATAACCAATTGAGTTGTATTCTTTGCAGTCTGCTGAAGGGAAACATATTGAAAAATATTGATTTTCAAGGATTATATAGCATACATTGGAAACCTTGAGTGCTTTGAGTTTGAGCGGGTAACACTTTTTGGATGTACATACATACATAGATATTTGGTATAAAGTAATCCCATTCCGAACCCAATCTGTTTTTTGATTTTAAACTTTGGTTAGTTTCATGAAGAAAAACTCGGTTAGATCTTCAAATGTGAGTGTGAGGCAAAGAAATTCTCAAAGTACGCTCTTTACACAAACTTTTGTGGAACCGTTTTGTATTACCTAAAAAATAACTGATTTTCGAAATATATTTAACGATTTAAGTTTTTGTATTGCAACTAGGTGCCCCAAAGTTCATAAAAGGTTCTATTATACAGCAATACACCAAAACCAATAGCAAGAATAAAATTTCTTTTGATTTAATTTAATTTGATTTTATTTACTTCATTTATTTTGTTTTTTAACACTACAATTAATTCGAAATTGATATTTTAATTAGCTGAGAAATTTAATTCCATTAAAATTGCAAAGACGTATGTAAATATTTATTAAAAAATATTTTCTCTCAAAAAAAAAACAAATTGAAATTACTATTTTTTTTTTATAAAAAATTGGAATTACTACTTTTTTTTTATAACTAAGCATGCGACATAATGGCATGTCATGAATCCCGAATACATTTTTTCATCGGTCTTATCATACATATAATATACAATGTAAAATTAAATTATAGTAAATGAAACTACTTATTACAAAAAAAAAAAACAAAAAACAAATATGTATTAAAATAAAAGTATTAAAAACAAAATTAGATACTATCATATGATGACCGTAAGATCATCCTCCACTTTTCGAAAATGAAAAAGTAGTTTACACATTGATTTTGACTACAATATTGTATATCGCAATCAATAATTCAAGACTTTTCATTCTTTGGTTCGTATTGTGGGGCAAAAAATGTTTGCCAAAAATCAATTGAATCGAACCAAATTCTAATAGCAACCAATCGAAGACAAATTAGTTTAGTTACATAGGTAATATTTGTGGAATTTTTGTTTTCCTTTTTTTGGGGGATATTACCTGACTAAATACAACTGTTTTGTTACAGAGAATACAACTTTTTAACAATATCCTTTTGCGATTTCTCATTTCATTTTCTCCAAATTTGTCGTTTGTACTAAAACTTCCATTCCTTGTAACATAACTGTGGTAGCCAATATCCCAATTTCAAAAACTGCAGTTAGATAAACGGAACATGAGGTGGACATTCTTTACGATCTACTTTCTTTGTTTAATACAAATAAGTTCTGAAATAGAGCATACACCATATCAACCAGATTTCCGAGAATAAAGCACTGCATCTTTGTATCTTCAATTTAGTACTCTGGGGAAAATGTTTGCTAATATTTACTCATTTTCTCATTTTCTTTACACACTGCGTATGAGACCTTTAACCGTGAGCTTTTTCAAACTATTAATTGGCAAAAAATTATTGAAAGCAAATGATTTATTTAGTAAGACAATGAACCCTTGGTCACATGTAAAATGTAAACATAAATAATTAGTTTTTGCTTAGATACTTGCGATTTGATAGTACATATGTATATAGAAGTATAGTACTATATATACAATTTGCGGGTTCAAGGCTGTTCAAAAAATGATAAGCCAATTGGTTGTGCGGTAAGTGTGAAACCTTTAATAATCTGAAGTGGCTACTAAAAGTAACTAATTATTGATAGCAGTTAGGTAAGTAACTAGCTAATAGCAAGAAACTGAAGCGCCACGTTTTTGAACTAAATAATTATGTACATACATACTTTTTTTATATCTGGTAAGTATCCTAACACTATACGGCAAAATCAATTTTTTTCTGGGTATTGAACCAAACCAATTTTTTTGTAGGGAGATTGGGCATAAGTGAAAAATCCATTTATTTCTCCGTGTTTTTTTTTCGAAGTTATCCTTCGCAACCGAAATATGGGTATTCGAAGTTCGAAATTGAACCTTTGCTAAAAAATTATGTTAATAATGGGGGTAGTCCTCTAATTTAAACGATATATAACCTTTTTTGTTCAAATATATAGTTAAAAAATTCCCATAATGCGTTTAAGAGGAAAACGATGTTTTTTTGTCATCAGAAGAAGCATATCGAGATACATAACGCTACTTGTAGTATTTAAAATTAAATTGAAAATATGTGTCTGTTCTAGCTTAAAAAACAGAAAGATGGAATTTTTGAAATCGCATAACTGCGCTGAATGATAGACATTGAGTTCGATGGATTGAAATACTTAAGTGGCTACATTATTTTAAAAACGCGTCATTTCGATGCAGTACATCTACTGGAAATATTTCTAATTTTATAGCGTTAATTTAGTTTCGGGAGGGGGTTTTTAAATTTTTTGGAATATATTTATACAATTTTTGTCAAAATTAATGGTGTTCTCTTAACAATTACAGGCAAAATATGTTATTAAACATAAATACCTATTAATTTAGATGAAAAAAAATTCTAAACCCATTTATTTTTTGGTTAGGAATTTTTTCGGATTACGTTTTTATACCTTTCATGAGAATGAAATGGTATATTAAGTTTGGTCCGATGTTTGTAAGTGCCAGAAGGAGAAGAGATAGACCCATCAAAAAGTATACCTAAATGATCAGGACGATGAGCTGAGTCGATTTAGCCATGTCCGTCTGTCTGTCCGTCTGTCCGTCTGTCCGTCTGTTTGAACGCAAACTAGTCCCTCAATTTTAGAGCTATTTTGATGAAATTTGGTGAGCAGGTGTCGTTGTACAAATGATTAAACATTTGTCGGAATCGGCCAGATCGGGTGACTATAACATATAATACAACCGATTATTCAGATATTGCATTTTGCACCATAACTCCTCCATTTAAACAGCTAAAGGCTTGAAATTTTGCACAAACATCAACCATTATTAGCTACGTATCAGTATTGAAAATCATGAAGATCGAAGAAATATAACATATAGCTCCCATACAACCGATTGTTCAGATATTGCATTTTGCACCATAACTCCTCCATTTAAACAGCTAAAGGCTTGAAATTTTGCACAAACATCAACCATTATTAGCTATATATTAGTATTCATCAAGATCGGAGTTCACAGTGTAAATCGGCAAGATAAATTCAGGACAAATATTTATTGCGAAAAGTAATAAGCTCAGCGCAATATCACATGAATCATAGCGTTAAACGTTTGGGAACTATTTACGGATCTGATAACTGTTTTCAAAGACCGACATATGTAGGTCTTACATATTAATACTTAATTATTTGTATTTTTTAAATGTTGAATATCAAGCGTCGATACGATATTAAAAATATTCAAAAACCATTCCCTTCTTAAAACATAGTTCTTTTTAATTACATAAGGAAAAGCATTAAATAATTTATAACAATGCCTTTACTATAATTATTTTTATTGATTTGAAGGAAATTTTCGCTTTTAACTATAGGTAATACGAAATTGTAATACAATAACACGTTTTTTACTATTCTTCAATTCATGAAAGGTATGAAGCCTTTGGCATAGCCGAAGACAGCGCTGTTTTTACTTGTTTAATAATAAGATAAGCAACAAAAATTGGAAATGCCAGCAATAAAAATCTAAAAAAAACTGTAGAATGAATGTAAGGAGCTTTAGACTTATGAATTATTATGTGAGTATTAAAAGGAGCAAATTTTTTTTTATATTTTAAAATTTAAATATTATGCGTAAAAAAATTTGTCATAGAAAAAAAAACTAAATAAAATTATAGCTAACAAAAATTTAAAACTAATCTGAAAATCTCAGAGAAGTTTTTAAAAATACAATATTTAATTTTTTAAACTTCCCTCTTTTTAACTTTCAACTTATACGGCCACCTTTATAAAGATTTTTGGAAAAATATTGAAATCATTTTTAAAACTAAGCATTTTATTGATACGTTTTTTTTAATCATCACAAGTGAAATCCACGAATTTTAAAATAATCCCGAATATAGTATTGGAAATTACCCTCTTCTACAAATAACCGACGATGGGGCAACGCTGTGCCAAAAGTTTACATCTGGGCAAACGTCAAAAATCTATTTTTTAATAAAAAAAAAAGTAGTAATGGGACTACCTTCTTTATTTATTTTTTTTTTTTTTTATCAAGGTTCTAACCTCTGTATGCCCTCATAATATTTTTGTTTAGTTTGTGCGAAGTTTTTCCTTTGTGAAAGAATAATTTGCAATTTTTGTAATCAATTATTTTTTATCTTGATAGAACAAGCAGGAAATTGTGGTTGGTCCAAAGCATATCTATCAAAAGAAATTTATTGATAAACTAATAATAAATACATAGCTGGGGTTATTATCGTGAACCTATGTATATGTATAATCATCGCCTTAAATTTATAGGTTATGTTATTTTGTGGGCGGATTTTACGTCCAATAGCGGTAGTTACTCAACACCTATTTAGTTATCTTTCTTTAGTACTTACAATTATTATTTTCAGTAATAGCATTTTCGCGTTAAAACGCACATAAACATTTTTATCGCAAAATTTATTACGGAAGTGAACAATTTTTCTATGCCAGATACAACAAAAGCAAAAACAAAAGTGCATTTATTATTCACAAATACAATACATGCATATGTATGTATATAAAAAAGCTTACAAACTTTGTTATGACATGTAGATCTATCTACTAGTCTTTTGAAGTCTGCCCATTGGTGGCGGCGAGTCGAAAATAATCCCCGTTCGTAACCTATACATAGCACGTACTATACGTACTATATATGTAGATATGTATGTAGATGATTGTATATTTTTTTTACAGTTGGCTACCATATAAAGCATCAATAGTGAATTCGTGGTCAATGCACTCGCCCAAGGACGCTTCTAACGGCAAAACGCCAACGTCAACACCAAATACAGCGGCTAGCGGCAAAAGCGGCAAAGCGCAATCAACAGCAATCGTAGATCTCTACATATTTATATTATATCTACGTATATCCATAGGTTAAATAGCCAGTACGCCGTGTAAAAGCTTCTTCTAATGAATTCAAACGTTTGCACTTGAATGAATGCTAAGGTAATGCAAGAAGGGAAGAGAGATAGAGTGTTGACTGTCGGCGCTTTTTTGTTTTTAACGACACCACTGCCATGGCAAATGCAATTGCAGTTGAGCTTACAAAATGCATGCGGATATGACTGCACTTAACTCAGCTGATAGAATTTACAATTGCGCATACTATATGAAAATACATTAGACCGTATCAAAATAAAATAGTTCTAATAGTTCTAGAAAATGCTCTAATCGTTTTTGAACTCAGTGTTCAATGAACAATTTTTGTAAGGTGAATCGCTCTCTGGCCGTTTTCGCCTATAAAAGGAAGAAAGGCACAACCAAGGCGAATTCATATACGGTGATGTTACTCGAACAGCTGATTTGATTGATTTTTCCATCTTACGGCTTAAAGTGTCAAATTCAATTTTGAATTTATATTATGATTGTTCTCATTGGCTTGCGATATAATTTTTTTTTTTTTGTAATAATTTGACAGTCGTAGCCGCAAATGCAAATGCAAAAATAAATTACATGCACATTTTTGCTTTTTTACTACTGGTCATGCCCAAGACGCGTTCATATAGTAGGTGGGATGAAACGCACAGAAGAAAAATTCCATCATGACAGTTAATATTACAAAAATTTACAATAAACACATCAATCGGGCATTTGCTGTATCACGGAGAAAGAAATCAGCTGCTTACTGCCATCAACTTACTAAATTCGCCTAGGGGATGACATGACATGATTTGTCATGAATCAAATCTTTCTGCATAGGTCTCGTTAACATTATTTTTTTAAATATATTTTCAATGGCTTCCACAGGTGGGTAAATTCCAGAATTGAAATTCAGCAAATTAAGTTCAAAGACTCATTACTTGTGTGCATTTATGGTAAGCTAATGCAGATTAGTATGGGCACAATTCACGAGTTAATGCAAATTTAAGTGGCCGTCTGCGCTATCTTTAACATTTGAGTTTGATGTGATGGGTTAATTGATATACATATCCTGTGGCATTTTTAATATGTGAATCAAAAAGTTGCCAATTGTGAAATCCATAAAAATTGTTAAATTAAAGTTGATTTTTTTTTGTCATAAATTCTGTTAGGGTCTAATGACACATACATCTGTATTTATGTATATATTTACATAAACTGATGAGTGCATTCACCTTAAAAATATCAATTGGAATGCTTATTGGGTTTTTTGCATTTTTTTTCTATTATAAACTGCATGCAATAATTGCATTAGTAATTTGTTCGTATGGCTTTTTTGTTGTTGCTAATTGCAAACGGTGACTCTTTTCAAGGTAACGGTAAATATAGTAATAAAAAAATTTATTGGCGACATATTTATAAAGATATGGCGGTGTTTTTTTCTTAATCTTGCAGAAAGTTGTAAGGATACTCTGCAAAGAATTTGTATTTTACAAACAATTTTTGTACCGACTTTGAAAAACAATAGGAGGTTCTCAATTCGTTTTGTACACTTTTTATACGGTATATGTTCGGCCAAAACTTCCTTGTTTGTGAATTGATTTGGACCATTTTTTTTTGCGATAAGTTTCTCATTTAATTTGTATTGAAATCGGTTTAGTATTTAACAAACAATAAAAAGCACAACGATGTTGGTAATGCTAATGATGATTATAATTTTTATCACCTCGCATGCCGAATTAGAAAAATTCCTGAAGGTATGTACATAGTTTCAATGCACGCTACAGCCGTTGGGAGGGTGAAATAACTGGAAACTCGCCAGCCTCGCCGCGGGAAGGGGCAATATTGTATTCTATCTTTTTGGGTGCGTAATAAAGTAAAAAAGTTTTTAAGAAATTTTGATTAAAGATGCAAGGAATAAGATAAGATTTATTTCACTCCACATTTTATATACGAATTACGTGCAATATTGTTCTGGGCTCCAAACGGTATATAACCCCTCAACACCTGCCAGACCAAGTTCACAGCAATTCAAAATATTTAAACAGCAAATTCCATTATGCAATGCATTGTCAAATAAAATAAATAGTATCGAAGTAAATGATATCAACCCAAGCACCTGATAACGTAGAATGTGCATACCAAAACTGTACCAATTTTTTTAATTCAAATGACGCTGATAAGAATTTTCGCTACACATAACATTTTAAAACCTCAATTCTCAATATGAGTGGGTAAAAAACACACAAGTGTTCGTAATAATAACCTACTGCCGAATAAAAGTATATCATAGACAGGTGTAGATTTTATGCAAATTTTCAATGTTTGGCTTCAAGTGGAACATTTTTTATGATAGATGTTACCGCTGTTAGAAAAATGTTTTTGGTGCCAGAATTTCGCAGTGGGAAAGGAAAATAGGTTATGCTGTTGGTATGACAAACACAACTACACCGAGCGTTATACATAGTACATATGTATGTATGTACATACATGCCTTCACCCATTCATACACACATCTGCATCTACACAAATTAGTTTCAAGGGCGGTTATTGACATACTAAATATATGATCAAATTGCTTGCGTCTTTAAATTTCATAGTTTTCAAAGCAGAACGCAAAATGACAAAATTCAAAATGTAAACATGAGGTTGCATTCCAAACACAGGTGGCTAGCTTCCGCGATTGTGCAAATAATGCATTCGTAATATTGTGTTTATTTAGATATGTATGTATGTATGTATGTACTTTAGGGTAGTTAAAATTTGTATTAATTAAAAAAAAAACGTTTTTTAAAATGTCTTTCTATTTTTGTTGGAATGTCCAATGTATAAATTAATCTTGTTTCATATGCTTGCTCCTCAGATACAAACGATTTTAGCCAGATTGTTATAATCTTTTTTTTATTGTTATAACCTTTATTTAAGTCTTCGATGAACATCAATAATATAAGACTACACTGAAGCCAGAATGATTTGTTTACAATGGACAACACAGTTTATAAATAACTAAATTATATTTTTAGTAAAAGGGCTACCAGCCAGTTGCCTTTAAAATATGGAATGTCATGTGGATTTCGAGATATCGCCAAGTAAAAGTTTTTGATAAGAGCAAAAAATATCATTCTAAAAAAATCCTAATAACTGGGGAACTAAGTTTTTTAAAAAGTAAAGTTAAATGCCAAATTAAAAGCTATTATTAATTTATTAGCTTACTTTTAAGCACTTTATTTATTTAAAAAGTTATACATTTTCGAAATATTTATAGCACAAAAAAAAAATAAATAATAATAATAGCACACAAAAATGCACAGACAAATTGTGGAAAACCTATAGCAAAAATTATTTTTTTTGTTTTACTTCTTTATCAAAGCCAGCGCGCGAAAGAATTCTACAAATAATTACAAATTCTATTTATGTGAATTAGAGTAAAAGCTCTTTGCATTTCATAGCATTTTTTTAAGAGGAAGAAATTAATTGAAATAATTCAAAATACATAGTACACATAATATAGTTTTAGCCATATCTCAAGCAACATTTCAGAATTTTTCAAATTATAATAAATTTTGTAAAAATATATGACATACATACAGCCACTTTCAGGAATATAATTTTTGTCATAACAATCCCTGCTAAAAAAAAATATGAACGAATTTGAGTTGAAGAAACATCACAGCTACATATATTTTTTAAAATAAATCCCATTAAATTTTTCACAAACCACTTTAGTGTTCTCGAAAAGCTAGCAAGATCTCATAAAAGAAATCCCTATCTACAATATTGGACGACACTAATGCATTACACTTCAGGCATGTACATATATGTTAGCACATTAGGTTGCCTCATAAAAAAACAAACGCGTGCCCCTAAGTGTGCGACCCAGAAGCAAGATTTCTTTGTGGTAATAAAAATTAATAAAAGTAGTCGTAGTAATTAGTAGTAGCATTAGTAAAAATAGTGGAAGATATTAGTAAAAATAGTGGTAGAAATTCGTAAAAAAATAGTGGTAGAAAGTAGTGGTAGAAATTAGTGAAAATGGTGGTAGAAATTAGTAAAGGCAGTGGAAGAAATTACTCAAAAATAATGGTAGAAATTAGTAAAAATAGTGATAGAAATTAGTCAAAGCAGTGGAAGCAATTACTAAAAATAGTGGTAGAAAATAGTGGCGGAAATTGGTAAAAAAATAGCGGTAGAAAATTGTGAAAATAGTGGTAGAAATTAGTAAAAAATAGTGATAGAAATTAGTAGTAGTAAAATAAAAATAGTGGTGCAAATAAGTAAAACCAGTGGTAGAAATTAGTAAAACAGTGGCAATTAAGAAAACCGTGTTTATGCTTAAAATATTTGCTTAAAAGTATTTAAATATTGGTTCAACGCCTCATTATTTTCTGAAGTTAATACAATGAATTTTATAATTCCGATGGAAAAACAGTACCTGATTTATTTTGTATGAGGAGTGATGCACCCTGATGTACACACACATACATACATACATAGATATACAGTTGTAAATAACTCGTATCACTCATACGTCATGTCATCAATTTTTCGAGGTGGTCTATAGTTAAGTTGATAAGCTTTATGAATAAAAGTAAACTTGATTTAGACTACAATTAATTGCATTGATTCTGAATGCGATTACTTTCTACATGGGAATTCTAATTTAAATTGTAAATATTTGATATTTCCATAGAAATGCGTCTCGGATTTCAAGGCGAATCATCAAATTAATATTTGTACTGGTTTCACGACCCAAAAAGTTGATAATAATATAATACATCATTACATCATATATGTAGCTTGATGTTGTTTGGCCGAACTTCTCCCACAATTTGTGGAGCGTGTCTTGATGTTGTAACGCAAAACAAGGGACCTACAGTTTTACGCTGACTCTGCACCGCAAATGTTTTTTTCTTTTTTTAGAACATTTTCATTGGCAGTTTTCGGATTGGCAATTACACTGGCAAACAAGAGAGATTTGAGTAAAATTGACGAACTTGATTGCTGGTGTGTACTTTGCATTATAATAACTACTTTTCTTAATCCCAAACCAAATCTATTAAATATATGTAGTAGGCGAATGTGACACATAAAAATAATTTATTCTTATATTTTCTTTTCATTAAATAATTACATACAAATATTTCGAATTCAAAACGTTTTAAGCGCAAAATTAGTATTTGTACCAAATAATCGTGGGAAAAAGTAAAAAAAAGAAAAGTATTCACTTAGTATGTTAAAGTTAAATCCATCACAAGAAGCGGTAGGAGGGCCAGAGGCCCAACGATCGATTGCCAATAGTGGCATTCAAATGAACAACGAATTGGAAGGAAATTGCGAGAATAGACGCAGCAGTGAGCGGAAATACGATCGCCATGATGCCGGCCGTTATGAGGATATGTCAGACGATGTAAGTGTTAGTTCGAGTGCTGAAAATATGGCAGCGAAAAGAAAATCGCGTAGAATAACGGTAAGTGAAAAGGCGGTTCGGTCAGAGTTCATCTGTCATAACAGATATTTATTTCTCTATTATTATTCCCTTTTGTAGCCAACCGATGCGCAAGACTACGATGGCGGCGTATCGGATTGCAGCCAGTGTCGTAAGCATCGTATGGCCAAAGCGCGACGCAACCGCCGCAAGAAATCACGTTCACGCAGTCGTCGCCGACGTCGTTAGGACGATTGGTACTTGATTTTATTTTGCATAAATTTTTGTGGCACATATATCTGTACATACATATTTGATATAAATAAAATGATCGTGAGTGAAATTTTTGCATTTATTAATGCTATGTCAAAGGTAGTGTGATCGTCATTCAAAAAAATCTATTGGATGAGTAGTTGCCTGTGATCATTAAACCATATACTGACGAGAGCTATTCATCAATCAACTTGAGAAAATTATGGTACCAAGGTGTATCCATAGAAGGTGATAGCAAGATAAACAAAGCGAATCCGCTGTGTATTTTGTTTGTGTAATTTTGCGTGTGAAATGTCAAAATCTGAATTCGCTCAGTTTGCTCATGTATTTTGTTTGTGCATACAAAACAATCTAGCGAATTCGGAGAGAAGAACAAGCATTCAGCTCATGGGATGCTATCACCTTGTATGAATTCGCCCTGGATGGTACTCTACAACACACTTTCAGCGCGTGATCCACCAAAACAATTTTTTTTTGAAATAAACAAAAAAGTTAGAAACGAATCTCGTTTTTTCGGACAATGATGAGGAAGCCATCGAACACGTTGACTCCAATTTCTTTAACAGAGCTTTGTGAATGTGAAGCGATCACTTTCACGATATAAGAGACCAAGCAAACCAAGCATTTTATTGTACAAGAACCAAGGCGAATCCATACAAGGTGGTGTGTTATAAATAAAACTACAAAATTCCTATGTATTTTGTTTTTGTTTCTGCTTAAGAGTTGTCAAAATTTAAATACATTTTGTTTTTGCTTTTACGGCTTTTGAAAGTTCATACGCATGTAGGTGAATAAAAAAAATCAAATCAGCTGCTCTTATGCCATCACCTTCTATAAATTCGCCTTGTACAAGAACATTGTGAATGAACATAGTAAGTGAGAAGTCTTCTAAGTCAAAGATGGCGGCGGCTGATATTAAATGTCACTAATAGCCATTATTAATTGTCAGACATAGAAATTTGCTCAGTGAATGACACAAGAATGGTCAGGGTTGCTAAATCAGATGATCTCTGCTGTGACGAATGTTGACGTTTTTTCACTTGGTTTATTCACAATGTACAAGAATCTGCAAAAATTATTTTAATTTGAAATTTCAAAAAAATTCATTAAATTCAAAGAAAATGTCAACAAGGCTCAAGGTGAATTTAAACCACGTGGTGTTCGACGTACAACAACAAAAATGTACGCTAACAAATTGTGCGCACAATGACAGTGAGAATTACAACAAACACATAGTTTTGACATTCAGTCCAGCAAGCGAATTCACTCAGCTGCTTTCTAAATTTCACCTTATACGAATGAATTCGCCTTGCCTACAATCCCTAATTCGCCTTGCCTTAATTCCTATAAAAAAGGAAACTGTTTTTTGACATACAATTGTATACCAAAAAAGAAAAGAAAAAAATTAGAATCCGAAATAAATTCCCGAAAAGGATGACAACTTACAGCGCTGAAAAAAAGTATTGGCACAGTAATTTGGTTTGTCATTCAGATTTTTTCTTGTTAAAACTTTGTAGTAAATATTTTTATATCAAAACATTAGCTTATTCTAAATAAAAATTATAAAAATCAGTCCAAATTTCAAACTTTGTACAAAATTTCCAAAATACTGGTTTTAAAAAGTTAACTAAACAAATTTCACACTTTTTAATAAGAATTTTTACAAAAATTTTGGGTATGCATTTTTGTAGCACGTTGAATGTCAGTGTGATAAGTTCAAGTTTGAAATGTCAAAAAATTCACAAAAATTTTTGATTCTGATTAACAAGTTCGAAAAATGTAAGAGATTTTTTTTAATTTGCTGAATTTTGCACGAAGTATGAAATTCGGACTTATGTACATATATGGTTTTTGTTATAGAATGAGCAATATATTGCTAAAAAATTTAAATTTAAATGAAAAATATTGTGAATATAAAAAAAAAACAGTGCACTTACCTTTATCTGGCACTGTAGATTATCTATAGAATATAGTTACCCATAGAAAGACAAAGCAGTTTGTTTTTTCTAAAATACATTTAGATATTACAAATTTGTGGGATTTTATTTGTGTTGTAATATTAATTGTTTATAAAAATGGTCCAGTTTCTAATAGTATTAATGTATTTATGTTTAGAGAAATAGTAGAACTCTAAAATTCATTTTCCAAACAGACTTCTTTTGCAAATACTAAATTTCCGTTTTTAATGGTTATCAAAAAAATCCAAATTTTTGATGAATAGTTCCGAAAAGTCGCAAACGTAACAGACGTTTGAATTTGAACGAACCGTTTGTCCGATTTTCGTTTTACTAACTACATACATATAATGGAAGTTGTCGCTCAACAAGCCATATGTGGGAAAAACTAAATAAGAACACATATCGATTTAAACGAATAAGCTAAAATATAACTAGAAATACCATAAAAAGACGTACATATGTATGCAAATGGTATAAAGAAAGAAAAAATGTTGCAGAATGCGAAACAAATGTAGTTTTGAAAAAATGCGCTATCTCACACGTACGCACACACATACACGCTAGTCCTTTACTATTACATTCGTTATCTATTCATTAGAATCGGCAGTGTTCGATTTCTCTTCCGAAGTCTTTGATGATGAATCTGTTGAATGTGCGATATCAACTATATCCACATTATCGCCCACAGATGCTGTATTGGCCGCTTCCACCACAGAGTAACCGATGTCGGGTGGCGTACCCTCTGGATAACCCAAAAAGTAGTCAGCTATACGACCTGCTTCACGCAACCCACTCAAGAATGCGCCATGCACTGTGGCGGGATAATTGCGTATGGTATGTTCGCCGGCAAAGAATAAACGCGGCAGTTCATCTTGCTCGGGATTGACATTTGTATTTGCCGGATTTGGTGGTATGACGGGTGAAGCGAGTAGATCATAATCGCTACCTGAGGAACCAACCGATACGAAGCTATAGGAGCCACGTGCCCAAGGATCTGCACGCCAGCGTGTAACGACTGTTTCTTTGGGTTGCGGCACAGAACCATTGCCGAAAATCCCTTTCAATACAGCAATGCAGCGGCCGACGATAACATCGTCCGATACGTTCTCCATTATGGCAGCGGATTGACCAGCCACTAATGCCAGCAATACTGGCGATTGTGAGATGCTCCAGAAAAGAAAGAGTTCACCTGCAAGTAGTTAAATTTATGTTTATATTATACCAAAAAAAAAAAGTTGGAAAAAAGTAGATTACCGCGACTAGCCGTTGTGCTGCCAACATGGCCGAACAAATTGGTATTTGGATCCCAGAATATGCGGTCGAAGCATAGCACTACTTTGTTTAAATTACCAAATCCTAAACGTTGTATAGCTGATTGCTTCCAATCGGGCAATGGTGGTTCAAATTTCACCGTATTTGCTTGTTGTGATTGCACTTTAGTGGTGGCTATTTTCAGCACACCCAGCGTTAGCGTACAGAGCGCTATATCCGCTTTGTATGTAACAGAAGAATTATTTGTCTTTAAATTTTCTGTAACAATTTCCACGCCAGTAGGAAAATATTTAATTGTTTTTACAGCGGTATTTACGCGTATATCTAATCCTTCTGTCAATGCTATTGGTACGCAAGAATAACCATTGCGTACAGTCGTATGATTGCCAATGAATTCGAAATCATCATCTTGATCCCAATGCTTTAGTGAGAGATTACTTAGCGGTGTAGCATTGGCGAATTCCAGATTCGCAAAGTGCCAGTCAAGTATTTGACGATCCTTGGAGGAGAGATAAACATCGCTGTTGGAGTTAAAGCAGGAGAAAAATTAATTTCAAACACAAGTCTATATGTATATTAAAATATCGTTACACACCTTGGCGGATTACTCTCGACTTCTTTCAATTTGGCTTGCAGCGTTTCCTCTTCTTTGATTAGTTCATCGTACTCCTTACAAGCCTTAGTCCACTCAAATTGTGTGGAACGTATTTCGAATTCGTGCTCAATCCAAATCGCATCACCATCACCACTGCGTTGTGGGCGCGTCTTCAGTAATTTTGCATGGGTTTCTTTATAGTTTTTTATTTTCGTCAGCAAATCTGATGTGCGGCTTTGATTGGCGAGTACAGCACGCTGTGCTTCGGCGAGCAGTGTTAGATGTTGCGCTTGTTTTTCTTTTACCGACTTCTCTTGCAGCTTAATTATCCATTCAAGTGCGCGGCCCAGCGAGATGGGATCATCGTTGGCATAATTGAAGTCCAGCTGATGTGATAGATAGCTTGCGGACTCGAGTAGTCGATTGAATTCGCGTTCAACCTAAAATAAATAATAATATATTGTTGTAGCTATATAAAAACAAAAACAAAAAAAAAAAATAATAACATAAAATAAAATAAAAATATAAACTATTTTTCCATCGGAATTCTAAAATTTATTATATTTTAAGACACCACCCCAAATATTGCGCTATAATATTAAGATTTAGGTTAGCTGGACTGATTTTGAATTTTCTCCATTTTTCGGGTTTTTCTGCATAAAAATATTTAAAAACTTGTTCAACAAAATCATAAAAATGAAACTTTAGATACTGTACGAATTTTGTTTGAAGTTTGGTTTAAGAAAAACTTAAAACATGACCGATTTGGACTTATAATACATATATCATTCGGAAAGTATTTCCTATGCAAATAAATCCATTTACGTCTTATTTCCTCAAATTAATCAAAATATTAAGAGTCCATTTAACTCTTCGGAGGTGTGGTGGGGTATGTCATACCCCAGCACATGTATTTCCTTAAATATATATATGTTTTTGTTTAAGGAATACGTTATCGCTCCCAATAGCTTTCATTAACATTCAAATACAGGAGATCTGCCACGTTTTACATACCCCAGATATTTCTGTTCCATGGGACAGCCTTTCAAAGTGGGCTGGGGTATCATATTCGATCGCCATAACTTTTTATGTAATTAATGCATTACAGTGAATTTTCTTTCCTTTAAATAAATGTTATTTTTACTTTTTAAATGTAAAAACAGTTTTGAAATTGTTTAAATACAAAAAAAATTATGTTTCAGAAAACTGGAACCTCACTTTTTGGAATAATTTATATTGTCTTTTTTTTATGGCTATAATATTGAATACGAAGGAAAAATTGTTATGTTTTCAAATTAACACTTTTTAAAAATTAGTTAAAGAATAATAAATCACCACAAAATATTGCTATTATTGGAATTTGGTATTTATTTGAAATTGATAGGCATGGGGTATGTCATACCCCACCACACCACTCAAGGAACTTTTAGTCACCACACCAACGAAGGGTTAATAAATTTTGAAACATTCTTAAGCAGAATATTAAAAAAAAAAAAAACTTTATATACATACTCTATTTTTGAAAAAACATTTTCAAAAGTTTCTAGCTCGCTTAAATCTAAATATTTTTTCAAATATTTGGTGAAGCATTATAAATTTTATAATCCAGGTGGGAAACATGAAAATTAGTTTTTGACGCCCCTTAATCTAACCGGTTTTTTCAAATTTTTTTTTATGCAAAAATGTTCCTATATAATCTAAATGCCTTTCTGCATTAAAAATAAAATTTTGAAAAATCCAAGTTTTTTTTTTCAAATAAATTTTTTCAATACACATTAAATTAAATTAAATGGTTAAACTTCTTGAGGCGTAATAGAGTACGCTGCCCATTTGTTAGTAATAATATAGTTTTTCTCCATTTACCATGTCGTCCTTATGCTTGGGCACTGGCTTTCCACAAGCTCCATATAGCGGGCATGCTTGCCTAATGGGCACCATTTCCATGCCGATCTGTTTACTCAATATAGTCATGGGATTGCCCCAAACGCCTGTCACCACCATAGCGCCCAAATCGGCAATATAATTATTTTTGCGAAAAGTAGCAATACGTCCACCAACACGATCGCGCGCCTCCAACACAATCACATCCATGCCGAATTGCTGCAACTGCTGTGCAGCTGCTAACCCTGAAATACCTGCCCCAATTACTATAACTTTGCCCAACTTTTTGGTTGGTATGGACCGTAGTCGTTTAAAAATTCCAAAGTTAATGAAACCATGTCGCTCCAGAAATGAATGTATGCGTTTCACCAGATTCGGATCGCTATCGAATGGTGGTTCCATATCTTTTATTGCATTTTCTACAATAAGCTGCTGCTTTGGATTTTCAATCCACATTTGCAATAGACGGTTACGTATGTTAAGAAAAACACGTTGTGCCACCAAACCAGTCTTGGTGATGTCCGGAAAGCAAGCGGCTTCATTTGAAGTCATCTTATCGAAGGGTAGACGGGATTGAAAAGCAGCACCTTCTAGACCAGTCAAAATTTCCTTATATGCCTCAGCTGCGGCAGCAGCTGCTTCGCGTGGGTCGGTGATTTCCTTGGGGAAAGGACTGCGCGCAGTTTCGGATTTTCGTGTTTTGCTGCTTTCTGAACGCCGCTCACCACCGCCAGTAGCGGATGAGCTTGATGGCGTGCTAGGTTTATCGCCCGAATCTGTATTGCCACCCGTTGGTTTGTTGTAGTAATCAACCTGCAATCAAAAGAAAAAGAATATGTAACAACGAGTTATAATTCTACGGCATGCTATTGTGTGTGTTTTCGCCATTTCAACCAAGGACAAACCTTTGGTTTGTTTCTCCTGCTTGTGCGCCGTTCATCTCCTGCAGCACCGCCTTGTGCATCATTGGAATCATCATCGTATTTTATTTTGCTAGGCGTTGCATTGCTACCAGCGCCTGTAGTTGCCTTACGCTTCGGCGACATTTCCTCCACGTCCGAATCATCGCTTATCAGCGTCACACATTCGATTGTTTCCGTGTTGGTGCCTGCGCTGCTGCTACTTGTAGCCATGGTTGTTGTACTGCTATTTGTATTTGTATTACCATTATTATTGTTGTTGTTGCCCTTCACCAATGGTTGTTGGTGTTGGAGGAAGACGCTGCCGGTGCCAGCGATACTACTCCCGCCGACGACTGCCGCAGCCACCGTCACAGCTGTACTAGTTGGCGTTCCACCCAACGACTGTATGGGCAGCGAAGACACGCCGGCTGTAACTATGCTTGTTTTCTCCATTTTGCACTGCACTATTCAAAATTTCTATTGCTGTACATAGATTTTATATCTTTTACGCATAATTTCAACAATTTTTCACAGTTTACAACTAGGTTTTTCACAATTTTTTGTTTAATCAAGACGACCGACGCTTTGTTTATGTCTCGTTCGCCGTCAAACGCAAGTATGCAACTGAAGGTAGCGAAAGAAAATGGGTTTTCAAAAAATACAAATTTAAAAAGCGTCTCTGCCTGATAGAAAAGATGGTGCGTGTCTCTGTTAATATTTTGCACTACTCACATACAGATGGCGCAGAAGTGCATTTTGACAGTTTTAACAAATAGACGCAACCTGCAAGTCGCGGTTAAATTAACAAATAAATATTTTTCTAAATTTACTGTATAAATAATTAAAATCTGCAATAATAAACCAATAGCGATGCTACGTTTTGAGGAAATGCGAGTAAAATGTGTGGAAATGTTTTTATAGCACCATGGTTGTCATGTAAAGGAGCACAATTTCGGTGTTGCATTTGCGATGGGACCAAGATATCGACGCCGAGTACTGTGCTCATTTAAGCAGAAGAAGTAACAGACGATCTTTCCTAGGTACGTGTACATATGTACATATGTATGTAAGTATATTTTGAAGGTCCTTTGAATATCCTTTTATTGCGATAGCGTTATGTACAAAATAGGCCCACAATAGTAGACTTTTTTCTAGGCTTAACAGGAACTAACACTCTGCTACTATGAGTTACCGTTGTGTCAAGCTGGCGCCTTGTAATCTGCTGTCATTTTTAATTTCCTTTACAGACCATGATGCTTAAATTTTAGATTAAAAGGAATCAGCAAAAGCACTTTCTAGTTTTACGTGTTCAGCAAGTCGATGAAAGTTTGAGGCTCCCATCAACCAGACAGTTATGCTACACAAAGTAGCTAGATAAACATATTCTCATCTATCATCCATAATTACATCCAGGTTAGTAAAATCGCCATTTCTAAGAACATTCGAAAATTTGTAAGCTCGAACTGTATAAGTTGTATCGACATGAATTGATTCTTGAATTAGTTACCCTTAACATTTTGCTATTTCATCGCTTCAATTTTGTATCAAACGTTATTCCTTTCCTTTTGAATTCTTTAGAAAACACACGCATACATTTTAAACTGTCATTGCCCATGCGCCACCCCCCATTGTGCGTATGAAGTGTGATCGTGTTGCTGATAGTCTGCTTGATCGCAAGCGCATGTGTGCGTGGAATTTTGTTGGGTGATGGCAAACTCAGGATCTGTTCAAATTTAAAATTCGACTTTGCTATTCCATTAGTTCTTTGTTTAGCTGCTTTGGGTTGCCTGCCGAGTTGCCAAATTAAAAATTCACCCAATTAAGTGCGGGCATTTATCATTTGGTAGACATACATACATACATACATATTTCCAAAGAAGATCAATGGGAATAAGTAGCATTAGTTCTGTCGCGTTGCGTAAATAATCTATGCACACCCTTATGATACGGTTAGTTTTCGTTTTCTTTTTTGCCGCATCTATTGAATTTTGTGAATTTATTGGCTTTTAAATTATTTAGAATTAATGTCTCTGATGCTGGGCATAGTTATTAGGCAATTTATGGACTTAAGCGAATAATGCGTGGTTAAGCTTGTTAGGATTTTAATTGGGTGAAATTGGTTTAGAAGTAGGTAATACTATTAAATTTAAATCGAAAATATTTATAACAGAGCATAGAACAAAAAAAAAACTTTTCATGCTTCGATGCAAAATTTATTATTTTAATATGTGGCTGCAAAGTTATTACATTAGTGGGGTGTGTTATTATATGATATACAATAATATTTTCACAGCACAATGTACAGTAGCTTAGAATAGAAAAGTCCCTTTGCTTTTCGAAATACAAAAAACGAAAACGAGCAAATTAAATAAAGTTAAGAATACTAACATTGGCCGATGAATTTCCTATGGCGTAGTCCAGGTCAGCACAGCCACGGGTAGAGGCAAGGAAGTCTGGTACGCTTTTTGGACCATCGAACTCATAAATATCGAGATTGTTGAGTTCTTGACTGTTCAATTGGAATCCCTACGGTGACAATCCACAGATAACTTAGCTGTAACTCTCTACGCCTTAGGAGTAGTTCAGGGAGTAGCGAGCAGTTATTTTTTATTTGAAAATTATTGTAGTCATCCTTCTAATATTCTTTTCTCCATTTCCCACCTTTATTTGTAAATACAATCAAAATGGTGGTGCCGGTTTGTGGAGAGCTATTTCAATCTAACAAAATTTTGCATCCCAGTCGCGCCATATGCTTAAAATTAGAATCGCGTTCTATTCCGTCAATCTAGGTTTCGATGTGGATCACCTGCCTTTGAAATTATTATTTTTTTTAAGTCTAATATTTATTAAATTTTTTATCGAATGTGAGTCTCTTTAGAAATGGTACGATTTCACGAATTATTATTCACAACTTAAAAGCTCGTTTCCTTGCTTGAAGTGATTGGGACACTGATATGATTCAATACGAATTAATCCACAAATTTTTTTCTGCCAGGAGTCTGTGTCTTTATCACAAACTTCCAAGCGAAACTTAAAGATTTGAAGATAGCTGTTTTTTACTATACCAGTTTAGATTGAGGGACGGTCTTCTTGGAAAACTTGCATCGGTACCAATAAATGAATGCTTGATGAAAGCTTCAGATGAAATATTTAATTGATAGATATGCCCACCTTGTGTGGAAAACTCGCATGATGGTTTTTGGAGATGGTAGATGACGTAAGGATAATAAATAGACTTTCTATGTAACTATTTATCTCTTCGAAAAACCCGAAGACCTTGAAATTATAAACACCGTTCAGTTAGTAAGGTTGCTTCGATTCAACAATTCGTTGGGAATATAAGACTTAAATAAAAATGACCGGAATTTTCTTAGAAACTGTTCGTCTTTTTGCTTCAAAGTTTTCATCTATACAACGAAAACATTTAGTACAGTTGTCCGATTTGTTGATGCTTCTAAGATACTGCGGCGACTCGTTCATCAGCATTCAACTGCCGCTGCTACTGCTGCTGCTAATCAGCACCCTTTTTGTAGTGAAAAGAGTAATAACAAAAACTATAACCACTTTCAGTAGCAAAACGATAAAAACAACACTGCCATATGCCACAACTACATACATCAAACCACGTATTTACAACAATTTCACATTATTCAAAAAACTTCACAAAAAAATTGCATTGTAGTGCAGCCTTTGATGAATTCGCAGTTTTCAAGGATACGCCGACAATGAATTTCTATGACTTTCGTATGACTGGCAGGAAACTTATCAAGGATCTGTGATCAGTGCGCCTTTTGTGCCAGCGATTGGTGCAGTGGAGAAGGTAACGTAACGTATGAGGATGTGTGCGTGTTCTCACATTCATACAAACTGGCTTAGATATATACGAGTTACAGTGTGCAGAGGCGGCTAAAAATACTTAAATTTATATTTTAGCTACGTGCATGCTGAAATTTAAATGCATTCTTAAGGTTAATATTCTAGAAAAGATATTTCGTGTGATTTAGATATGTACATGATAATCTTATGCTCCTTGCAAGAAGTGAGTTTTTTTGCTACCAGTGCCATTTAAAAATTTTCTTTTTGTGTGATCGAGCTCCTATTAATCGACTAACCGGTTAAATATTGGTAAAAGTTGTTTAAAAAAAATAGTCGACTTCTAATAATCGACTAACCGTTTCCGTACGAATTTTTCGACTAACCGACCATAAGCAACTAGTCGACTAACCGTTCATTTTCGATCTCTCGACTAGCAGGAATGATAGAATACAAGATTGCGCCTTCCCGCGGTGAAATGACAGATCTCGCCTTTAGTAAACAAGAATACGGGAGAGAGAAAATTGAACAACTTCCAATATTTCATTGAAAAACGTGTTCTAATTGTTCTAAAGTGTAAAAGTATGAATTTATAGGCAGACATTTAATAAATAAATTCGCAAAATACTAAAAAAAGTGTCTCTTTTTCTTAATTTGTGAAAAAAGCTTTGTCTAGTTGAAGTTGAGAATTGTCAAACCCGGCAAAACCAAAGTAGCGGTACTTCTAAAGGCGTCACCTTCAGTATTCAGTACACCGTGCTCGACTAGGTGTTTTCCTTCAATAAATATTTGATTTTTATATGTATGTATTTGATGAATGTGTGTGCTTGTCAAAACTCATTTTCCACTATAATATAGTTTTTATGAATTTAAAAACCTACACCTAAAGTAGTAAATATATCTTTAGCGCCACCTTTTCTTCTTTTGATGGTTTTTTTATTCAATCCATACCACTTTTTTAGTGTTTTTTTTTGAGTAAATCAATTTAAATTTAATACAATACATTTTGTTTTTGAAAAATATTCGCTATAATTTGAGTTAATGCATCTTTGAGTATAATCGGTCATAGTCAATCTTTACCATTTTTTATATTTGTGTTTTGTTTTTCTAAGTATAAAAAAATCATATATTAAATTTCAGCGAAATCAGAGCATGTTTACTAATTTTTGTCGGAACTTTATTTAGGGCCGTTCCACTGTGCGACCTTGTCTGTCAAGGCGAAGTGGCTGTAATTGTTTTTATTGTATTTTTGAGTGCTAATGTTTTTGCTGGATATTGCATGTGCTAGAAATTTCACACATACACTGCATACAAACCACATTACTCGCCTTTTCTAGAGTGTGGAGATGGCTGTCTCGAATTTCCGCAATGCGATTGCGCGCACCCTTTGATCACGGCGCGCTGAGCATCATCATTCACATGTTTTATGTGCGTACGAGTGCCATCTCGGGTGTATAATAGTATAAAATCAATTCCAGCACCCATTCGGTCTCATCGTTTTATTCATTGTTAGTAGCACATTTCACATTTCACAATTCAGTACTGCGGCAGTTGGTGGTGGTGTTTGTTATATAATGATTTGATTCTTCTGAGTTTGGGTTACGCTATGATGTTGGCCGCGAATTCGGTTTAATTTCGCGGTCGCTCTAATGTTTATTTTTAATCTTTTATATTTTAATTTTTTATTTGCCTTTCCAAACTCTTAGCTTTCTTGTTTTTTTTCTATTTAGATTGACAACTGTATGCACAATATATTTGCGCTTGTGTGCGAGTTATTTTTTTCCATCTGGTTTAATTTGGTAATTGAATTTGCATAAAATTTACGCTTGTGTCAAAGTTTATTTATTTCGTTTTCATCATTTGCATTTGCCCGCATCTCATTGTGCACAACTGTTACCCTTTTAATTGTAGGCCAATATTAGATATCCTTTCGGTAGTTATCAGAAAATCTTAATTTTTTTTCGAGCAATAGAAGAGTAGTTTGTTCAGAGTACAAATATTTTAGATAACTATGTATTTAAAAAGAAGATAATTTTAAAATCATAGCTGAAAGAGATCCGATAGTGCAGATAAACGCGTGGCTAGAGGTTAAAAATGTTTCTAGCGTTGACAAAAAACTGGCTATCTATGCATAGATCAGATAGTTCGAACTAAGCTTCGCTGACTCTGGTTTAAATTTTTTAATGAAAAAATCCAAATACCCAGAGAACTCGTTTTTTCCCAAACCTCTCAGCGATTTCGATTATCCGATCGCATTTTTTTTGGTATTACAGCGGCCGGGTCTTGAAACTTTCTATTAGCAACTGCCCTTTCAATGCAATTTTCGTATTGTTTAGACGTCGGCTTGCATCTCAAGCTCTTCACAAACACGAATTTCGGGCCCCTTTTTATTATGGTGGAAAAAATGTTTCACTTCCCTCTTCAACTTCTGATATTTGCTTTGTAGGCGATCGCATCGTTACATTGAGCTTTGCACCCTTGGCTTCTAGAAGGTTATGGTCCTCATCACAACTTGGCCGATTTGATTTCACAGGAGCCGGTGGAGGCGGATTTTTCGATATTGGCCCCAGAATCCGTAGGTGCCTTAAAGCCAGTCATAGAAGGGGAATTTAGTCATGTGGTGAAATCTTAGTTATTATATAAGCACTATTTTCAACATCGGATGACATAACCCTTGGAGTGTTCGAGAGAAAGATTCTCCGAAAGATATTTGGACCTTTGGATCTGTGCGACAGCGAATACCGCAGACGATGGAATGATGAGCTGTACGAGCCCAGGTACTTGAGTGTTAAGTCTCGCGAAAGCTGAGCAACTGAGTAAAAAGTGCTGAGATGATTCCATCTCCTCATCCTTTAAGCAATCGGTCCAGTAAAGGTCACTTTAGGTCAAAATCAGCGCTTACCAAGCTCATCGTAAGCTCATACGTTCATTGTTGTTGTTGTTGTTGTTGTTGTTGTTGTAGAGCCCCGTAAAGAGCGGATTCACCCATGGTCATTGTCGTCAAACTCATGTAGAAGGAGGCCCAGGATACGTGCAGTTTCGACAGGGTTGGACCAGAGGGAGAGGGGGGTTAGATGAGTAGGTTTGAGAGGGCATGTGAATAGGTGATTGGTATCGTGCGGAGAATCTCCAAATGGCGGACATGTATTGGGTATGTCAGGGTTGATTCTGGATAGGTAGGAGTTGAGCCTACTACAGTATCCAGTTCGTAATTGTGCCAGAGTGACGCGGGAGTCGCGGGGCAGCAGGGACTCCTCATCTGCTACAGGTGGTGGTTGGGCTCCGATAACTGCATTTGCCTGGCGAGAGTCAATGGTGGTAGTGACTGTCTCTCTGTGGATGTTGCTTAGGACCCGCCGGTACGCCTCCGGATCCAGCAGTTGCGTTATGAGTGGCTGGATCTCGTCGTTTAGTTCTAAGAGATGCCTTCTGATGTGCCACTGCAAGCAGATGCCTACCCAGCAGGGAACTGCTTGCTGAGCAGGAGGTTGTGCTCCTTCATCTCCTCCTCCTCTAACCCTGTTTAGATCGGCCTACCCCATACGTTCAGTAGCAGTCGACGGGTGGCCAGAGGAACTCCGAAAAGCTCTTTGCTTAAGGAATACTTTTTAATATAATACAGAAATTCTACATTAAAACACATTCCTACTAACTACGGCAGACATCGCATAGAAAGAGAAAAAAACCAGTCTCCAAACTAAAAACCTGCTCTGGTTTGGATAGTTTTTTTGCCCTTTCTTTTGTTGAATCTGCAGGGAACTGAACTAGTTTAGGACTAGCGCCGAAAGTAAATGACACCGTTAAGACGATAGTGTTCTACAAAATTACAGTATCAACCTTTGCAGAAATTTGGAATGAGAGAAAGAAGCACATCCTTCAAATCTACGTTCCATGCTTTACATAAATTCAACTATTCTAAACATTCGCTCCTGCTAGTAGTGGTGGTAGAGAAAGGATAGAGCACAGATGCAACATAAAAAACGCTTCTCATCAATTCCTCATTTCTAATAAACTAAAGTTGTGCAATATATGTAGAAAAAAAACGACAAAAGTGCTTTGTGAAACTCAAATAAACTCGTTTGTAACAATTTTAGAGGCAATCGGGATGAAGAACAAGAACAATGGGAGGATTAAAAGTGAAAACAGCTTAATGAATAATTTATTCAATAAAATACATAGCTACTCAAAATATTCGGAAAATTTATACGCTCCACTTAATTTTCTTCTTTCATTATACGAGTACCTCTCTATTACTCAAATTATTATCCATAAGTAGAACGTAATAATCGAAAGTTAAAATGTGCACTGAGGCGCATATTTGACGAGTTTGAAGTAGCACTTGTGAACTATACGTATTATTGGATTTGCGCTCGCATAACTTTACGTTAACTTTTTTCGTTCATAAATAAAATTTGTATTTTGAAACTCCATTGTGTGGCTATAAAAATGGCGGATCAACAGCAAATTTCGCTATACAAAAGGGAATTGTGGGATATACAAAACTATGCACATATAAATATATCTGTAAAGTGCGAGGGTAGATCAATAAGCCTGTGATTTTTGTACACGTGGAAAAAGCATTAATTCACACTAAGCATAAGCTTCATGGGGTGCAAGTGCCGAATGCCCCAAACGTTCACTTGAAGGGACTACATCCGAAACAAATGAATAAATCAAATGAGACGAGGGTCGAGGTTATAGTTAGAAGCCACAGACATATCACATGGCTCAATGGTTTTGATATTGGCTGATCACTTACCGACTGTATGACCTTTGGTTAAATTCTAAGAAGTTTAGAAACTTCTTAATTAATTTGTATCTCATATTTCAAACAGCTGCCATGCGTCTTAAAAAAATAGGTTGTAACTTTTCTCAAAACTTTTTCATTTCAAACTACTTATAAGTTTATTTGCATTCAACTTTTTAAATAGGTGACAACCCTATCTACAAATATTTTTGAAACTAAGATTTCTTAAGCCACTTTCGTTTGACACCTATATTGTAATATTTCATTAATATTATTAATTTGATTTAATCATTTTTTTCAAACAGCTGGCAAGACTTTTCAAAAATAGTTTCGAAATTTCTCAACCCCCTTTCATTTGCGACCAATTTACATACATACGTAGTAGCATTTCAGTAAACTTATTATTTAAAATTGTTTAACTCTTTTAAACACGTGGCAACCCTCCTAGAAAATTTTTTCGTGTAATGCTAACCAAGATTTCTTGAAGCCTTATATTCTAGTATTTTCTTAATATTTCATTAATATTATTAATTTAATTTAATCAAATTTTTCAAACAGCTGGCAACCTTCCCCAAAATTATTTTTAAAATAAAGATTTCTTAAACCACTTTCGTTTGACATCCATATTGTGGTATTTCATTAATATTGTTCATTTAATTTTATCTAATTTTTCAAATAGCTGGCAACACTGTCCAAAAATATTTTTGAAATAAAGATTTTTTAAACCGCTTTTGTTTGACAACAATATACATAATTGCATTTCATTTGACTTATTATTTAAGCTGAGTTAACTCTTTTAAACATGTGGCAACCCTTTTGAAAATATTTTCGTATAATTATTTTTCGTTTAACAACAATATTTGAATATTTCAGTGAACTTATTATTGGAATTAGAATAACATTTTTAAACAGGTGGCAACGCTCTTTAATTCGATTTGTTAATCCAGATTATGAGCTACAAAGGCTGGTTAAAGTGAGGAGGGGTTGTAGAAAATTACATAAAACAAAACTAAACTCGTTTTTGAGTCAGAAAACTATGGTCCTTTCAGTAGATAGCTAAAGGACTTATTGACCCACCCTCGTAGTAGCAATAAAATAACAACAACAAAAAACTGAGTGTAATCCTACCGCTTTCACTGTTGTTGCTGCTTAATCCGCCAAACTTTATGAATGCATAGAAAAAACAATAACAATGCGAATAGTAGCAATAAAAAGGGTATTGCTGCATAAATAAATCCGGTTTAATTTTTCATGCGAAATTTAACACTGCACCCGGTTCGCATAGACCAAGCGCTGAACACACACACACACACAGACACAACCACACAAACTTGCAACAAAACCAACAAAAAGCGTCGAAAGGATATGCATGGTAGGTATGGATGGGTGGCAGTGTGTGTGTGTAGTAAGTAAAGGCAGCCAGGAGGGTAAGCCAATAGAGTAGTTATAGAGCTGATGTAAAGAGAGATGGAGGGAAAGGTTTGACGTGCGAGATGTGAGTGTTTTGTCAGCGGTGCAGTCAGGGGGAAATTATGAATTAATCAAAATTTGAAATGAAAATTATGAATAGCGAACTAAAGTGGTGGTAGACAGTGATTACCTTGCACAGTAACCGAGTAGCATACTTTGTGGCGAATCGAAAGGGTAGTAGTCAACGGTGTAGTTGCATAAATGCATGTGGCTGTGTATGTGTGTGTATGTGTGTTATCTAATTACTACTAGCACGCCGAGCAGCACGCCGCAGAAGTTTATGCAGCTTTGATTGCTAAATTTGTGTTGGCTGCTCTAATTGCAGTGCAACGGTAACGGCAGGCGTGTTATTGCCCTCCTTCTCCGCCTGCCAACAGAATTAATGCACACACACACACATACATACATACATATGTACATAGAACATTTGTAAGTGTAGTACCTTTGGAATGGTGAAGGACGAATGCGGGTTTTAAAGATGAGTCTGAGCTGCGCGCGCGCGCGGTACAAAAATAACATATATCCCGAAAATGCAAAATGTTAGTGTGTTCGTATGTGTGTGTGTGTGTTTTCATGTGCAAGTCAACGCGAGCGAGTTTTCGCAGTCAATTAGAGCACAGCTGATGTTTTTCCCGTGAAGTGGTGCACATTGTTATCCTTTCGCATTTAACTTTTTTTCTCTCTATGTTTTTGCTATTGTTTGTGTTTGCGTTGTTTGTTTGTGCCTGTGGCAAGGATGCGCCCGGCACTTAACGCCGATGAATGAAATGTGCGGTCGCGTTTTACTGCCAGCTTTTCTTTACGCTAAGTCAGCGAGTACGGTGGGGTTCGGGACGATGAGGGGTTTGGCGAGGTCAGACGGGCGAGATGGGTTGTAAAAAGTATTATATTAAACTACCTTCTGTGGTTTAAAATATTTTTTAACTACGCACATACACAAACACACATGTACAATTCACGTAACTTGCATTATTTAGTGGCAAGTCGTTAGGGAGCAGGGTGAATTGCATGTTTTTTGGTTTCTTTTGTTTTTTGTTTTCATTTTCCTTTTTTTTTTTGTTTATCTCTTTTCTTTACGCTATTTAAATGTGTAAAATTAAGTGGAAAATTAATGGGTGGTCGCACACACACATGCACAATATGCATGTATTTAGCAAGCGGCCACATGCTGCAAAAACGCCGCACACTCACAAATTTACGCTAGTCAGCGATTTGTTACAACAGTTTGGATAAATTTGCGGTCACAGTAGATGTTTTTATTGCCTGCAATTTGTAAAGAAATAATGCGTTTTAAAATCAGGTTACACCAAGCTAATAGGCGGCATGTGATTCGACACAAAAATGCGAGGAGTAACCGAAGGTGATCACATTTTTTGATTGCGCTGGTTTTTTGCAGCGACAAATTTTGAGATTGCAATGTTAAAGGGGTGTGGATTTACAGTTTTGCCACTGTACAATAACTACAGGCTGATGCAGCAAGTTTTGATAGGTTTTTAGGCCAAGGTTGATTAGAACTCCCATAGAAGCCAAATTGGCCTATCACCTTGCGAAGAGTTTCTGTAGAGGCTTTAAATCTCTTTCGTATTGTTTCATTTCATTGTAATATTCAAACTTCATTCGATAGTCTTCGAAACCAGTTAAATGTGCAATTTTGTAGGTTAGGTTAGGTTGAAGTGATTACCGGAGTATTATAAGCCCACTTTGATGTCATCCAGATCCATGCTCTCCTCTTAGTCAAACCTATGTTCGGAGTCTAAGAATGTGATGGACTACCCCAACTTCTCTAAATATTCTGAGCCCATTAATTCTCGACTCTTTGTCCAGAGTACGGGATAGTCTCAGCGGAGACGTCTTGTGGCTTCCGATTCTTACAATAAATATTGTAATATAGACTTCGTTGTCGAGGCTAGTATGCCTCCCGATAGCGATGTAGCTTCTTCACCTGCCGGCACTACCGTCGAATATTTCGTCGGGAAGCGCATTGAGTACTAAGCTCTACTTTCCCACAACCTCGTGAACTTCTTGTTCATCGGTGCACAGAGAGAGAGATTTTTATGCTATGAATCTTACTGAAGGTTACGATGGAGTCTAACTTGGCTACTTGCGGCGAGTTATTCGGTGGGGGTCGGTTCGTCTCTTATGATTTTACAATTTTTGTGCTATATCTGAAAAAATTATAAATAATATATCTGAAAAAATTCTAAATAATATTTTTTTCCAGATTTATTTAACCGCTCAGAAAAAATAATCATAAATAAATTTATATTCTTTTGATCAAAAATAAAAACTCGTTTTGCGGTAGAATTTGTTTTCTAGAGTTTTATTTTTCGCTCTGCAATAATGATTTTTTTAGGAGTTGCTAGTTTTTTCAATAAAAAGAATAATAAAAGAATAAATTAAAATTGGAAAGGTCGCGTAAAAATTATTATTAAAAAGAATAATTATTAGGGGTATTTTTTTTGGTAAAAAATATCATAAAAAGTAACCATTATTTTTTTAGCTATATTTTTTTATTGAAAGCTAAGCCGAGTTCGTGAGCCTTATTTTATTTCTGAGAAATAAAAATAAATTTTTGAGCTATATATTATTCGGAAAACCCAAAACGCCAAAGCTTTTCTAATAACTGTTTAGAGGTACATGTTTTTTTTTGATATGCCCTCGTTCTACATATGCAATTTAGTACTCGTGATTAATCCTTTTATCCCGTTCAGTTGTTTGGCCGTAGTGGCGGTTTCCTAAGCAATAAACTAACTTTTAAAATAAGTGATATACAAGAGCACTTTTTACAGACCGCAGTGAATTTAAAAAGTGATGGCTTAGCATGACATAATACTCCTTGGTTTTGAGTAAAACCCACTATTTGCAAATGACAAATTCCCATTTGCAACGCCATTAATTTAGTCACGCCTAATTCATTTATTTTTGCTAAAATGACAACTGAAATTCGCAGCTGCTGTTGCAACAATGAAACCAACGCGATTTGCACGCCACCGACTGTAGCAAACGAAAACAGTCCTTCTGCCCTTGACGCGGAACACTTTGAACTTGAGTCGCTGATTAAAAGTAGGCGGGATGGGTAAAAGACAGCGCGAAGAACGGAACGATAGGGATGTTTTTTGTTTTAAATAGTTTTTTATTACCATTCTATTGCAACAATGCTCTAAATACATTTTATATGAACTTGCGAAGATTTGCTCGGTGTCGGGCTCGTAGCGGGCCAAGTACGTCTTTTGTACTTCGCATAACTGTCCCCACTATTGTTGACAATTTCAAGGAACGCCGCCGATAGAGGAAAGCATAAAAATTTTGATTTAAAAATATTGATAAATGTCTTTCAGTGAACCATGAGAGCCCGGAGATGTATATCTGGTGTGAAAATCAATTTACTGCGGTGTTTGCCGGCGTTGGTGCCTTAAGAAATTGTGGCTAGCGCTGAGCAGTTGGCAAGTAGCATCTAATAGGGCTGTGTATTGGAGAGATGGTTGACAACAAAAAAAAAAAAAAAAGCCACGTGCTGTGAACCGCACGCAGCGGGGGCGCTGGTTTAGTGGCTGTGACAAGTGGACGCTGCAAGTGCATATGTATTAGTTATTTTCTCTGAGGGCGTTGGCAGACACTTTGTCTATTTGGTAGTTATTTTAAGTATGTAGTACGAGTGTGAGTGCAATGTGCAATAAGTAATATTGTCGGCCTTTTGCGGAGGCGTGGGCGTAGACTGGGTGATATTTTATGACCTTCGAGGCGCCACTGATAGATTGTTTTTTTTTTGTTTTTTTCAAACAGAGTGACAAGTGTAAGAAGACACACGTTTTTAATTAAATCTTGCTCGGGAAGATGGGACCAAGGCATTTTTTCGTGCAAAAAAAGTTAATTTTTGTACTGAAATGACTTTGTTGCTAATTTCTTACATTCTGTTTGTTCTGTTCTTGAATTAGACTTTGGCTATCAATGTTTCCTTCAGGTTATAAAAGTTACATGAATCAAAAGTTGTTTATCTCTTTATTAACATACAGTAGTGGGCATAAAATATGCAGCCAAATTCAATATAATTTGTTTGCAATAGATATCTTTTTAATTTATTTTCAGTTTTTTTTTCATAAAAGCATACATAGTTCATTATATAACATAAACCATACACGTTTATCAAAACTTCAAACTTTGTAAACATTTTACAAAAAGTTCGACGCATTTCAAAAATTGTCGTCAACAAATTTTATCACAATTTTAAGAGAAATTTCAGTTTTGCAGTTTTGTAGTCAATTTAATTTTACTCTAATAAAATGCAAGTTTTAAGTGGCTGAAAATTCGCGTAGATTTTTGATAATTTATTTTGCAGAATATTTTGCGCATTTTCTGCCATATAGCGCATTTTTTTTTTGCATGAAAACGAAAAATGTGCAACACAGTCAGCGATACTTTGAAAAACCGCATTAATTGTACAAGATTTTAATTATTAATACCCCAATCCCCTGCACCACCAAGCATATCCAGTAAAACCTTTAAATTATCGCGCGAATACTCGCAACAATCGAGCGGGATAATGTTTTAGAAATGTATTTAAAAAATGTCTGCAATGGAACTTGAAAGTTCCGTTAAATTAAATGTCTAGAATCTTAACTCTAATTGGACTGCCTATCCAATGTTATGTTGAAATTGACATTTCCATAATTTTTACAACCGAACCACCTTTCTAATTACTTTGAAATAACATAGTTCGTTGATGCAAGTTACGACTCAAATATGCTGGTAATCCTAATGGATATCTCCACGGAACGAAAAATTGGGAAATTAACTACTAAAGTCAATATTCTCTACCCCAACAGCCCAAAAAGTTAGTAAGACTGGAATGCTAGTGGACAAAACTCACGGTCCCTGCAATCGTTTGGCGCGTACTTACGAGAATGTGGCTACCGTGTGTGACTGAGTCCAGGCCCCGCCATCGATCTCATTTCACGCACCAGCCTGTTGTGAATTTTGCACAAAGCAGCAGTCTTCGCTTGGAAGGTCCATCCGCTTCGTTTTAGATTGCCAGTTTGGGGCTTAGAAATGGGCAATGGTTTTGCTTTTCAAACGAAGCGCATTTGCCACTCGGTGGCTATGTTATTAAGGAAATCTGCCGCGTCTGAGAATCGAAATACCCGCTCGTAATCGTCGAAATGAGACCCAATGCATACTCAGAGTGTGACAGTTCGGTGTGGACTTTGGAGCTGCTGGAAACGCCATTTCGGTCAACGGTGAACACTATACAGGAAATTTAAATGATTTTTTGTGGACGGATATTAAAGAGCAAGACTTAGATGATCTTTAGTTTCTGCAGGATGTCGGACCATGCCCCACTTCCCACGCAACAATCGACATCTTTTGCGCGCGTTTCAATAGGCCACCTCAGAGCTGCGATTTGTCACCGTCAGACTTATTTTGGTAGGTTGCATTGAAGGATTGATGTTATGCGAACAATGCATTAAGGATTCAGGGTCTTAGGGCAAATATCGAGTGAACCGTTCGTTAGATAGAGACAGAAACCTTTAACAATATCTTAGAAACCTGGGCTAACAGGATGCGCCACTGGGAAGCCAGTCCAGGCTGCCGCATGAATGAAATCGCTCGCCATAAATAATGGGAAGATTTGCTCTTTCAAATGACTCAATAATAAACAAAAAACAATTTTTTTAATGTTTCTGTTTTTAAAAAGAAACCACGGTGCGTACCGTGGAGTGGAGTAGAAAAAGAAAACTTTTTGAAATCATACCAACAGATTGAGGTTGATCCTTATATGCAACAAATGTTATTCCTAACCTTAAATTAACTTTTTAACTTTTTTGAAGGAATCCAGGCAAAGATGTTCGGATCGCAGCTGAAAATGTTGTTCTAAACGAAAATGATACGTACCCAGAAATGGAGTTTTCTGTCGTTGTAAATGTATAAAATGATAATTAAAAGAAATACACGTTCCGATTTACCACTCTACTCTTAAAACTTAAATAAAGCGCAAATTTCGTTTACTTAAAAAATTCAAACGAATTCGTACTACGTTTAAAAAAAAATATTCCCCACATAAACCAAAATCATTCACTTCGATGCTCTCTTTAAGTTAGCGAACAGAAAAAAACTATGCGCGTTTGAACGAATCGATACAAATGTGATTTATATCACAACCAAATTCCGGTAGTCAAAATATATTTTGCTTCTAGCCGCGCTAAACCGTTTTATTGCTTTAACCTTTCGGTTTCCACTAATGTTGTTGAAAATTTCACCTTTATTACCCATCATTGGCTAGATGCGCCGCAAGCTGACCCTAATTACAAGTCATAACATCGCAATGAGACCTAAGTACATACAAAACGCACCATGGTAAGTTTTCGACAGCTAAGTTTGCTGGCAAATTGAAAAACAAATAAACGCCAAAACTTAGTCGAACATTGAAAAATGAAATAACTGGAAAATAAAATAAAAAATAAAAAACCTAAGTATCCAAGTCTCCAGAATGCGTCGAGCTTCATTTGCGCTGTGCGGAGCACGCAAGCTGGTTGGCGTAAATAGTTATTGGTAGTTTGTTTTTTCTAGGTAAACCTCACCCAGGCATTCATTCGCACAGACAGCGGCAAAAGCGAAGCAGATGTCCGTGGCGGCGTTGTGGCGTGGCTGTTTCATTCAAAGAAAATGCGCTCAGATTACCAACAGACGACGTTGAAAATTGCCGCATATTTGTATATAATAGTGTAGTACATATGTAATTATGTATTTTTATGTATGTACATACATACATAGATTTGTGTGGGCACACACGTAATGAGATGCTAATCTAATTTTCTTAGCAAATGCGCCAATGCAGCGCGTACTCGCCCATGCGCACACAAATCACCATTCCCGCTGCAATCTAACAACCGCGCACCGTCCACCGCTCGCCACAGCCATTGATGCAGCTTCGCCGACCCCAACCGACCGAAAACGGAAAAGAGAAATAAAATTTTATTAGAACTAACAGCAGCCACAGCGGCTACATTAAGATCAGTAACTACAAATCTGTGAGCTATTCGTACCGCATTGCATTGCTGTAATAATCAGAACAAAACCGCGTGCGTTAAATAGCCAAGAAAACTAAACGAGCCACTACAGAGTCACAACCCAACCCAAGCCCAAACGACATGACTTAAGTTTGGTCGCATCCGCGGTGGCTGCTTCTACTCAGCTTTCAACCGCCACTTAGCGGCAAGAGTTGCCGTCGCCACCGCCACCATCGCGTACGGCGTACGGCGTACGGCAGCTACCATAACATCGCGTTGATGTGTAGTTTGAAAAAGTTGTGCATTGCATGCAACATTTGGTTGCACACAGCACTGCACAGCACAGCATCGGTGGGCAGTGAGGTAGACAACAACAAATCGTTTAAGAGCCCCCCAGTTCAAGCCGCTGCAATAGACGCGTCGCTGATACAATTGTGGCGATAAGCCGCCCAGCCTAGTCAACGTTGAGCGTTGCGCGGTTGCTTCTGCTCGACTTAGCGCGTTCGCCGCGTTACATAGCGCTCTAATATTTCTTATTGTTTTACAGCAATGTTTGTGCACTCTCGTGTAAGCGCGTAATTGCCATAAATGGTCTAATCTGGTATCGCACAGTTCGTCGCGTATTTTGCGCTAGTTTTTCCCTGCCCTTCATTTGTGTGTGTGTGCTTTGTATTTTTGTTCAGCTAAAAAAGTTTATAAGCAGCAGCAACCATGGGGCTGTTGACGCCCGCGCGCCAGCAACGCACTTGGAATTGGCAATGAGTTTATATTTGGTAGCGGTAGCGATGGTTTTGTTAAAAAGAAGTGGCATTGTGGCACCGAAAAGCTAAGAATTGTCGACAATTCGAAATTATACGGAACGTACGCGGAGGCGTGTGTGTTGGCTACATATTGCACGAACGCTAACGCTCCGGGAAAAGGGCTCTTCACTAGAAGATGCTTAACGATATAACGAACGAGAGGAAATTGTATTTTATTTGCGTGTGTGTGTGTGTGTGTATGGATGTGCATCAGATATGTTGGCTATAACTGCTTATGACGAAGTTCATAGGAGAATTGATGACATCTAAAGGTTGGTATTTTAAAAGACATGACAGTTGAATCGGGTTAGTAGAAGTTAAAAAGTTAAAGCTACTACGTTCGTTTGAGACCTGTGCACTCAGTGGAATGTAATCTACTTGCTGCCTACCGCTGCTAGGCTGAGTACTCAGCGCTCAAGAGCTCAGCTTAGATCAAATCGAGATATTGAATAATGAACTTTGCACGTAGAGCATTTCTCTCGAAAACTCTATGCGCTATCCTGACATTATCGATGTTTCTGCGCCACGCAATATGACAGACATTATAAGAGATTTAAAAAGTATAAATTTCGTTCGCCGACAGAGGACTGAACAAGGGATGGGCGTTATCAGAAAACTGAATATATTAATGACGGAAAAATTCGGATATATTCTCGTTCTTTACTCAAGTAGTTCTTCTCCTTTAAATATTTCGTAGAAACGATTAGATTTTCATTCATGATTCGTAAACTTTTGAATAACAAATAGATTTTCATTCATCATTCATATAATTTTGAACAACGAATACATTTGCATTCATCATTCAATTATTTCTGAATGACGAGTATATTTTAATTCACGATTCAACTAATTTTAAGTGACGATTATTTTGCCAAGCATCATTCAAATATTTCTGAATAACGAAGAGATTTTCGTTCATGATTCAAATAGTAGAGCACCAAGAGTTCCATCTTGTTTCTCCATTTAAATATCCGGATCTTCATTTGGAAAATAAATTTTTTTTTGATTTTTCTAAATTTTGCAAGAGGTATAAATCTTTGATTTATATATTTTTTACTATATTTTTGAAAAAATAATAAAAAGAAATTTTGAAAATTTGGAAAAACACTCACGTACGTATAAACTAAGGACAATATCCATGTGACCTCTTACATAGAGTAACTTAATTTTTTTTCAGTTTTAAAGAATTTACATTAGGGTGGTCAAATAAAAAAAAAATAAAGTCGGAATTTTAATTATATTTTTTCTTAAATCGAAGCAGACTTAAAGGTCACTCAAAGCGTCAAAAAAATTCCGATTGGGAAATATTGTTTTTCAAGAATTCCTCCTCTGATTTTTTTTTTGATTTTGAAAACAACCCAAAGGGGGTGAGAACATTGAAATTCCGACTTTACTTTTCACTCATGCATTTTTGAACCTACCAAATCCCCTGCTAAATTTAAAGCTTTCAATTTTAGATTACAAACGAAATCACAAAGCACAAATAGAAAATCAAAATAAGTGCCAAGCTGTTAAAAACCAATCACCTACCATTGAATTGAATGGCCGAAACAGTAGCTCGTTTGTAGTCAAGTATCGTCAATGCGATTAATTAAAAATGCTAACAAATTTCGAACTCAAAATTGTTCAAATTGTAACAATTCAGGCGGCATACATAATTTGAATTCTTCTCCAATTCTCTTTTAATGATATTTGTTTCTTTTTTCTTTTTTCTATTCTCGACACCGACAAATAAAATGCAAATGAAATGAACGAAATTAATAACGTTAGTTAAAAAGGTTGACAGTTATCAGCAGATGTGACAACAACCGAACAACTTAACAACAAAACAACAGCGGTTAGAGGCCGAAATACGCGATAGATATGTATGTAAGTATGTATGTGCCTAGACTATGTGCGTAGAGTAATGGAGAGTGGGGTCACAAGTGAAAAGCATTGGCAGCCAGCCATTCGATAGGAAGTGGTGGAAAAGATGATACAGTTTAGGTATCTGCTATTTAGGATTTGTATTTGTATTAGGGAGTTAGAAATCAAATAGAAGATTAGATGGATAGACGACAGGGACAACAATGAAATTGACTGTTTGGTTTTTAATTAAATTAGTTTTTAATTAGAAAAAGAAAAGCAGTGATAAGAAATAAAGTAAGAGCAAGGAAATTGTAAAATATTGAGGGAACTTTTGAAAGATGAAAGGCATACTTAGCATACTTGACCTTCGTGTAATTGGCTAAAGATCAATTTAAACGAAGTAGGGAGATGAAGCTGGTCTTTTGGACAACGAACGTTAAAGGAAATTACATTTGAAAATTTGCTAATACTATTAAGACAAAGGACTTCTTCTATTGCTCTAATTTTGGTGATCCTCAGCAAACAAAAAAAAAAAAAATTATAAAAATTAATTCTTTTTTTCAGCCGGTTCAAACTTGCACTTTATTATATTAAAATTTATTTTGCTATTCAAAATTTTGAATTTTTTAAAGTTTAACGTTATGAAATCGAATGCAACATAAAACAAAATTTAAAAAATTGAACTTTTCTTTCAGTTTAATTTTTTATTTTCTAAAAAAAAAATTACATTTTTTTATAACTGCCGGTTACGGCTAGTTGCTGAAACTTCTTTGTAATTGGCAGCTGTTAAAAAGCGAAGATCAAATAGAGAAATTATAAAAAAAAACAAAAAAATGGCTGTTCTAAAGGTTGCTGAAAAACAAATTTCTCCATTTTTGAAACCCTCAAAAGGTAAGTGCTCAAACACGAGGTGCACAGACTTTTGTAAAATTTTGTATAGGAAAAATAATTTTTAAGAAGGGAAAGCATTTTCTAAAACTTTTTTCAAAACTATTTATTTTTCTTATACTTTTAACAGACCAATTTTCTTTTAATTTTGGCAATTTTAAAGCTCTTTTATAAACTGCTTTAAAAAAAATATTTTTTGAATTTTATTTACTTTATTAATTAATTTGTATTTAATTTTTCAAAAAGTTGGAAACCAATCAAAATTCAATTATTTATCTTGTAGTTTTAATTGAATATAATTTTTTGTTTAATATGTGGCAACCCTCTCAAAATGTATTTCTCAAACAAAGTTTTCCTAAACTTTTTCGTTTGACACCAGTATTGAAGAATTTCAGTTACATTACTAATTTCAAAAAATCAACGTTTGAAAATAGGTGGAAACGCTCTTCAAAAATATTTTCAAATAAACGGTGTCCTTTCGTTCCAAGTCTGTTATATTTCGTTTAGGCTATAAATTAAATTAAATTAATAATTTAAGCCTCTTTCTTTTGAATCCGTGCTTCGTTTGATATCTATAATTCAAAGTTTGATTTTACTTGTTAAAATTTTTTTTTAAGTTTTTAAACAGGTGGCAACACTTTACAAACCTATTTTTGAAATTTAGTTTTCTAAAAATCTTTTCGTTTGGCACCCGTATTGCAAAATTTTGTTTAACTTAATTTACGTTTAAAAAGGTGACACCCTTCTTTGAATTTAAGCTTTAAAAAATGTGGCAACACTCTATAAAAACTGTTTGTATGCGAACCGGACTATGAATGCAATGTGTGACTTAACGTCACTTGTGGAACTGTAATTGAATTGAATTGAAAAACGAAATATGCGTCTACAGCGCCACCTGTTGAGAATTTTTCGACTTTCGAGTAGGTATTACAAACAAACCCGCAGAAGGAAGTATCGTTTTCAAGTTTTAAACACTCGAACAAACCACGATCCATAGATATGCATAGCTATATTTTATAGCCTAGAATATGAAATTTAGAACCAAGTTATAACCATATGTGTAACTATAAAGCATTTCAAGATCTCTCTCGTTCCATCAACACCCTAGGAGAGCTCTAAGGGATGGATACCAGCAGGTTGCGGAATTTCACTTTGGGCACTCAGCATTTCTCCTGTTAACTTTTGGGTTATAGTGTACGCTATCGTTCAAATAATAAGTGGTATTACAATGGACTCCTCCTAGATGTCTAACCGAGTCCATTGACGGCACTACCACATCAACCTAACCTAATTTAACTGCAATAAATATTAATCTTCTGATCTAATACTGTTAGAGCGTAATATCGTTCCCTTTGATGAATGCTACTTTCATTTAGAGCCAGCTTTGCTTTGGAAAGTCACAAATGAAAGATACACCTTTCTAATCTCAACTTAAACTTAAGTCTTATTATGAAGTACAACCAAGCTGCACATTTCTCTTCCCCAGCATTCAAATGCCAGCAGTTATTGCGCTGAAATTACGCCAATCATCGCCCGCAACTTAAATTCTTTCCACTTGAGTTGCACACGCAATAGATACCTGTAAAGGCCATACCTACATAAGTACATACATACATACATAGGTACACACATAAATTTAAAATTCCCAACTACGCGTAACCAAATTATTTTAATCCTTAAAAAATAACAAACAACGCACAACTGCTGCCATAAAAATATTTTTCCCAAAGCAATCGACCGCAACAACATCGATTGAGGTTTTAAGTAGCATTCGACAGTTCGGCAGATGATTATCTTTTAGCTGGCAAGCGCACATGAAAGGTTTCGACAATCAACGCAGGATCAAGATTTTGATTTGGGTAACTCAGTTGCCAACCAGTATTCGAAGATTTGCTGCCACATGTTCCCAGTCAGCTAACTCGCACGAATGACAGTTAGCGCAGCTCGTTTGGTGCTTTAATATCCTAATATTTTTCAATTTCTCGACTGTCATTCTTTGCTCTGCTCAATTTCTGTTATGGGTTTTTTGTAGTTTTTTGTATTTTTTTATTTTTACAAAGCGATCATCTCTAAATGGAATAACCAATCCAATTATGATGCAAACGCACGCAGCCATTCAATCGTCTAAAGATCAGACCACAATTCACGTCTGCACGCCCGCTCGCTTAGATCTTCCTTTGCTGTTATCGTTGCTGTCCTCTGGCGGCAGTTATTGTTGTTGCACATGTGTTTTTTTCTTCTTTTCTTTCAATTATTTGAATACTCGAACAAAGCCTGCAAAAAAGCATTTGGTGAAGAAGTTTTTTACGTCAGTACAAATGTCGACCGCTCTTGAATTCCTTTGCGTGTCTTTACTTTTCTTTCGTTCCTCCTCCTCTTCCCTGCCACATTCGCAGTTGTTTGATTCCAATGCGTCACCTTTTGTGCCATTCGCGCTGAAAATTCCTGCAAAGCGCTGACACCGTCGCGCAGACATTCTCATTGACAGTTTTTTTGTCAGCTTCACATCCACAACTACAATTCCAGCTTTTTGAGCCCTTTTCTAACGCATGATTAGACATTTTTGTGTCTTAGCGGCGTTGACAGTTGACAGCCACAACAACGCGGCCTGACATTTGTTGGCGGCTGACTTTGGTGTATTCGGGCATGTGTGCGTAAATGCGCTTCTGTGAATACTCCCGACTTACCGCTCTAGATTTTTTTTCCGTCTTCCCTTTTAGTGCTGTCTTATTGTAGTCGTTCAAAGGATCGTCTTCAGTCGTCCGCGAGTGAAAGGAAATTGTCATTTGTGTGTTGTTGGGTTTATTGCTAGCGGATTAAGTGTATTGAAGTAGCAAAAATCGGTTGTTTTCAATCATCGTTGGGTGATAGGTAAGATTGGTTAATTCGGTGTGTCAGTACACGAAATTTGATTAATAATTGGTAGATATGTATCATCAAAGTGCAGGTAATTTTGATTGACATTTGTGCGCTACTGGCGGGAAATTGATTTAGACAGCGATAGAGTATCTAATATCAGGGTTGAATGTTATGAATGTACATTTGTACATACAAATTGATATGCATTTCCTTTAACTTTTGAATTAATTTTTCACGATGTGCTTAAATTAAAAACCTTTTCCTAATCGAAACCATAGAAGTTGTTTTAAATGTTTAACTAGATCTCGTTCAGAATCTATCAACTGTTGGCTAGATTGTTACAAAACCCAGAAAACTCTAGCCTTCGTTGAGGAAATCCCAAGGTCAGATGAGTAATAATGAAACAACTTTTCTGTAATTTTTGATGTTACTTGTCCCGTCCAGGATTGGAACCCGGGACCCACCGAATGCAGCGCGCACACGCTGCACACTCGGCTACGGCGGTCGCCGTATATGGAAGAAAATAACCAACACCGTTCGATATTATTTTCCACAGAAGAAGTTATTATCAAAACCTTGTTTTGATGTCTTGAGTTATTTTCCACTAATGCTTAGCAGCAAAAATTAAGAAATTTGGTGCTGCTCTCTCTAAAAAGTATCCAATGGAACTCATCAAGGTCGGATCATTAGAACCTACAGCTCCCATTCAACTGATTGTTAAACTATGAGACTTTGTTTTAAAATTCCTTCCCATACCGATGATTGCTCAGATATGACGTTTTATTTTAAAACTGAATAGATGTTGGCATAACTCTAATCTCCTGCAAACCAAGACTAAAGACAGAGCTCACCAAGGAGGTAAATGTTAGCTGAATCATGGAACCCACTTGTCAGACTACAGAAAAGTTTGGTCAAAGGTTGACATAAAGCGATCCAAAACTCTCTTTTGGCTTGGTCGCTCCTCTCTTACACAAATGGACACACGTGAAAAGAGGTTGGGATACCCAACTAAAGAATTTAGTCTCAACTGCAGTGACGAAAAGGAAGCGGAGAACATCTAACACTATCTCTGCCACTGTTGCGACCTGGCCAGGACGGTCAACCAATTCTCCAACCACTACTTTCAGGATTGAGCTCAGCGAACATTCTCGACTTTCTGTGTTACATAAAGCGCACTCGATGGTATCATAAGGGGCTGTCGTTTCATAGCATAGACGAGCAAAACGTGCTCGCGAGCGACGTAGTCGGCAATTCGTATGCCTCGAACATTTTCGACGCGACGGACGACGGGTTATAGCCACGGTGAGTTCACATCAGATGATGTTATATGTACAAAAACAAAAATTTGCACTAACAAATTATACATATAATTTTAACATTACGTTTACCAAGCGAATTCAATCAGCTGTTGAATCAACTAGACCTTATATGAATTCGTCTTGGTTACAGCTGTCAAATTTTTTTTACAGATATTGTTATGTAGATAATTATTTTGACTGCAACAGGGCAACGCGATGAAGATAGATAACGTTTATAGATTAGCTAAATTAGATCTATTTATATTTTGAAAAGCTTCTTAGAATTAGAAATCGCAGGAAAATCTTTAAATATAAACTCAAATTTCAACATAGTTCACTCTTCTCAGCGGTAGAAACAGCATTCTAATATATGTACTATGTATATTATTTTTATTTTTGGTAAGTTTGTTTTAGTTTTCTTATTTTTATTAAAAATGTGAACTAATTTTTTGTGACTGATATTTTTAAATATAAAATAAAAGCGAATATGTGCATTTTTGTTTCATGGCCAGAAAAATCGAGAGCGTTTATTGGTCTATGCCCAGATATTTTTGCCGTATATGCAGATGGGTGCAAGTTGGATCTGGCAACCCTCCTGTAGCTGCATATTTTGGTTTGCTTCATGAGACCACAAAAAGAAATAAAATTTTGTAGACAGTTTAAGTATTTTGAAAGCTGAAGCTATTGAAAATAGAAATCAAAGAAAATACCAATGATAGGCCAGCGGAATGGGAAGGCAAAGTGACAGAATGCAGATTCGTTCGATTAAATAAAAACAAAAAGAAGATTAATGTGTTTTAAATCATAAATTTGTTCAGAGCTCCGCAACTTTTACAGAGCACAACGAACAAATAAAATTATAATTTACTATCCACATTTACTATCTACATTTGTAAATTGTTTTGTTTTCATTTGGTAATCGCCAAAAGATAAACGCTCTTAATTCTTATTTCTTACCATTTTATCACCGGACCTATCGAATATAAAACTTAAATACCGTTACAAGGCCATCATAAACTATTTCCTTATACTTAGTAATGTGGCAGACTGCAGGAAGAAGAAGAAGAAGATGAAGACGCAGAAGAAGCAGATACAGAGTGTACAACAAAAATGAAACACAATTTTGACTTTCGTCGTAACATTAACATCAAAATCAACAACAGCAACGTGAACATCAGCAACACCAGATCAATTAAGTGCCTCAAATCAAATAAATTACACTGCGAGTGAATGTACCAACTATGGGATGCAGTTGAAGATGAAGAAAAATATACGCACATTTACAAGTGGAGAACGCATTTTTTTCAATGGAACTGTACTGTTGCTATATATTCGCTTTTTTTTCATATAAAATTGTGAAAGAATTAAATAAGAAAAAAAAACAAAACAAAACAAATGAGTCTGAAGAAATCAAATGAACGTGCACACGAAAATGCGGTTATAAATTTATTTTCATGCCCCTTTTTTTTGGCTTTGCTTACACACATGGATATGTACGCGTACAACAACTACAACTACCATAGGTGTTTGCCGGATTTTTTTTTGGAGTTTTTGTAGTATAACTTCCTTCCCTACGTGTTATGTTCTTTTGGGTCAGTTTAAGAAGATTTGGACCAAAAACGGCGCATTCGGCCAACAAATCAACTTGAAACATTTTCTTGCTTTTCGACAACAACAAAAAACAACAACAACAAGTGTTTGTTGCACTCCAGAGAATGACCAACGCATAGTGGTTTTCTGTGTATCTTTTCGAGCGCATCGATGAGTCTCAAATAAATTATTGTCGAAATGTTTCTTGCCTAAAAATTGGTAACGAAAAAAATTCAAATAAAAAGCAAAGGAAAAAAGGTAAAATCAACAACGCCTCTGGCTGTCAGCAAACATTCACGAACTTTTTCTTGAAACAAAAAAAAAAAAACAAAAGAAAAAGTAAGAAAAAAGGAGCATCTTCAGGTATTTGCTTATTCACCGCATGCTCGTACCAAGTCGAAATATTGCATTGCCCGTTCATTTCGGGTAGGTTGGTAGCGTAAATTTGATTGCTGTTATTAAAAGTCGGCGATTGGCATTCGATATACAAATAATCATAAATTGCTCGCAAATAAATATTAATGAAATTAATACAACCGCTTTTGATTGTTTCCACATAAAATACACGCAGGCATTAACAACCGTATTTTGTTTGTGGGAGAGTTGGGGAGAAGAGTAATTATTTTTGTTGCATATTATGGTTGGCGTCTACCCAGAAAGTTTACAGCTGAACTGGCAAAATATTACATTTGAAATTGGCCTGGTGTTTGTTTTTTTTTATTTTGGCTAAAAGAAAGGAAATTTTAGAAAGGATCAATGCGACGTTACGCAATTAAAAAAAAAAACAATTTTTATGCACGAGCGTACTATAGCCGAGGATATTAAATGCACATAACGGTTGCTCGTAACAGTCCAATTTCCAGAATGGAAAGATAATTCGATTAGGCCATGTATGTCTGTCTGTCCGTCCGTGCATCGGTCAACTTGAGTAAATATTGAGATATCTCTATGAAACTTAACACATTCTACCCTTTATCCAAAGTGGGTGTATATAGACATAGGATAATAACCACACCCACATAACCGTATTTTTCGAAAATAAAACAAATACGATATATGTATGAGGAACGTTAGAAGATATCTTGGTTTAAAAAATGGGCGTGACACCGCCAGCTATAGATCAAGTAAATATATATCTTACTTATCAAAAACTGCGAGATTTTAATAAGAAATGCAGCAAATTCGCTGAAAGTTGATACGAAGAATTTAATTAAAGAGCAAAATAAACAAAAATTGAAATTTTCGAAAATGGGTGTGGCACGGCCCATTTTAGATCAATAAGATATATCTCCGAAACTACTTTACCAAACTCTAATAAATTTAGTGCCCATTTTTAATTGCAACTCTGCAAGCTTAATTTCTAAATTTATTTATAGAAATCAGACAAAAACCACGCCCACTTCTCATTTAACGGTAATTTACTCAAAATAAAAAAGTTGATATTTTACTAAATCTTTTACCAAATTCTATCAAATTTAGTGTGGAAAATATAATCCAAATTTTTTATAAAACGGGCGTAACAAGTTAAAAGCTAATTCACAAAAATTTTGTAAATTTAAAAAAATTGGCATCAAAACATTTTCGGAATAAATTTTGAGTAGCAGTTAGTTTTGAAGCCTATTCAATTTTATATCAATTGCAAGTTTTAGTTAGCTTAAAATCCCCGATTAAGAAAAGAAAAAAATTTAAGTATTATAAAAATTCAAAAAAATTTTAGAATTTTAAAGAACATTTTTTGGTATGTTTTTTTTTGTAGCCAATTCAATTATAGCACATATTATAATATGGAAGCGCTAAGGGTTAAAAATTCCCGTTGATTTTTGACAAGTTTTTTTTTTCAAATTTTGGGCTTGCAAATAGTGGGCAATGTTTTCCGTGGTACGTTTTTGCGTGCATGCTTTATAGAAACCACAGTTGTTTTATAGCAAAAAACATAGAAATCTGAATTGCAAACTTTGTACAAAATTTATAAAAATTCAACAAATTTTCAGAATTTTTTAGAAAATTTGTTTGGTATGTTGTTTTGTAGCCAATTTAATTATAGTGCGTATTATAATATGGAAGTAGCAAGGATTAAAAATTCCCGTTGATTTTTGGCAAATTTTTTGAAATTTTTGAAACTTTTTTTCATTTAACGCATGTAGTTTAATATATGACAGAAAATATGCCATACCGCCAGCACGTATTAAATGTCAAAAGGAATTTATAAAAAATCCAGCTGTTATATGGAAAAAATTAGTACTAGTGAAGTTTAAAAAAACTGCCAAAAATCAACCGGAATTTTTAGCCACTTTAGGCTTGCACATTATTTCAAATTAAAATTAAATGAGTTACAAACTTGCGTACTTCGGAGTTTTCTAAAAATTTAAATTAAATAGTTTGAAATTTTGATGAAATTTTTTTTTTTTTGGATTTTTAAAAAATTGTGTACAAAAATTTTAATTATAATATACTTTTATAAAAAATAAACAAAAAATAAGTAAGGTGAAAAACATTGTAAATATTGTAAAAAAGTCACCATGTGGTCAGTTATTTAAGAGACTGTATAATTTGTAAGGGGAAACATATATTGACCTAACAAGATCGTATTAATAGATTATTGTTTTGAAAAAATCAATTTTAGTTACTAATTTTCAAGGTTTTTTCATGACAATATGTTTCAAGGCTAGCATTTATTTCTAATTATATGGATACTTCGAAAATGAACAATCTCTAGAAATGTCAACAATCACTTGCGATAATTGGTAATTTCACACAAATGTTCACAACTCAAACGACCGGATATCGATAACAAAACGTCAAAACCAAAGTCACTAAAATACTATAAACAAGTTCTACTCAAAACAAACATACACACACACAGTTAAGCAAGACAATACGATCATAAACATAACAACACAAAGGACTCTCAGCGACCATAAAGGATGCACAGCCCCTCGATATCGCAGTATTTGTGTACAAACAGATGACAACAAAACTAGGTTTAAACAGGCAGAGGTAGAAATGGAGAACAATGCCAAGGACAATTTCCATATAAAAAGATAAGCGCTGGGTGGGATAACAAAGCGTAAGCGAGGATCAATAAACGCTTTGTGGTCGGCGGATTATTGTTGTCCAAAACCGCAGGCAGGATACAGCTCAGAAAACTAAGCGCACGGAACTGTAGAGGAGGTGATCGAGGAAAATGTTGTAGGGTAAAATTCCAAACTGAATTGGTGGGCGAGCGAACTGAACCGAACCGAACCGACGACAGCAAATACAAAATTTATGACTTTGCTCATTAAACAACGTTGTTGGAATATGTGCGGGATATTATTTTCATGGGATATAAACGGTAGGATAACGACTGCTTTGGGTTAGTCAGCATACATATGTCGCGCTAAAAAGGCACATTTGCTTTAAAATGCTTGGATCACAACTACGAGATTTTCTTTGCTGTTACAGAACGAAAACTAACTAAAAAAAATGCACAAAGCAAAACACATTTTTATGGTTACTTAATGAGCGAGCAGATGATGCAGTAACGAAATTCGATTACAAATATTTTGGAATGTTACGACAGCAGCTGGCTGCTGACAAGAAAAACTCTGGCGGTCATGTGCGCGGATACCTATAATTTAATATGATTTCATAGAAAATAGGCGAGTGAACAAATGTTTTGAAATATCATTTTGTTGCGCTGTAGAGTAAACAAATGATTAGCAGGAATTTTGAAATCTTAGAATTTATGAGCATAAGGTGCTTATTAAAGGATATTTTTGTTTTATTTTTTGTACGAGTAGGATGTGTCAAAGAATATTTATAAAGATTACCTACGTTTTGGAACAGTTGCTTTGAAAATAGAAAGAAAAGAAGATAAAAGGTAAATGCCATAAAAATAGAGTTGAGTTTTTTATTTTAACTTCACTAAAAGGATTAGTTCACTTCTAGTTCATTGAAGTCAGTGAATTAAATAGTCCCTTTGGCTCATACTTGGTTGACTTTATTGACAAAATAAATAAAATTTAACAAAAAAGACGGGCAGTGTTGGCAAAACTTTTTCAGAAATGAGGCTAAAAAGGCAAAAGTACAAAGCTGGGACCGTAACACTTACCTTTTTTCTTTTTAAATAAAAACCGCTCTTTAACGATAATTTTTTTTTTTAATTTTTTTAATTACTAATTTTTTAGTTTTATTTTATAAAGTAACCAATTTTTTATTTTTAAAAATCATAAATAACAGTTATTTTGACTTTTATTTTTTAAATCATGGTTATAAAAGCCATATTAATTTTTCGCAGAACACAATCTCGATACAGAATTATTTTTTCTGTTCTGCCTTTCTCTTTCTGCGAAAACTTGAAATGACTTTTATAAGAGTGACTTAAAAAATAAAAGTCAGTGAATGATTTATATTAATGTGTTTTATAAATGAAAACCTACTATAAAATAAACGTCTTAAATTTTTTGATTTCTATAATAAGAATTAAAAATAACTATTTTTATTGATTTTGAAAATAAAAAATAAAAAAATAATGAGCATTTTTGATTTTTATTATATTTTTATTTTATTATAATCTATAATCTAAAATAAGAATTATTTTTTTGTTTTCATTTAAAATTTATAAAATAAAAATCAAAATTAACATGTTTTTTAATTTATGTTGTAAAAATCATAATTAGCAGTTTGTTTGTTCCTATTTTATAAATCTACTTTTATTTTTTTTAATGTTGCATATAAATTCCAAAAAAAATATTTGCAAATTTGATTCTTGGAGAAATAAGAAACCGATTGGTGTATTAAATTTCTTCCACAGTGAATTTTTCAATGACAGTTTTCAGAAATAACCGTTATTTTCTGTTCTTGGTAGAAGGTATAAAAAGCGCCATTTAAACCAAAAAAAAATCCCAAAAGCTTAAGAAGAGAAGCCATTAGTCGAGAGGGCTTAGGTATCAAAAAATCATTTTCCACTGTTTTGCCATTTCTGATAGATAGTATTTGCTTATTAGAATCACAGAAAAAGAAGAGTAGAAATATGAATAAAATTAGAAGCATATTGATTTATAGGATAAAGAAACATATAACATAATTTTCTTCGTCGTCGCCTTTCTCGAGACTTTTTTATGTGTTGGTTATTCGGAAGATGGACTTTGATCCGCCTCCAGTTCAATAACATTCGATTAACCTTCGCCATTCCTTTCTCCGAAGCCAACTACTTTTTTGATGATGCAGCCTAACATTTCTTCGAAGTCGATTCTTTTTTTTTTGCAATGAAGCAAAAATATCTGATTGAACTAAGTATATTTGAAAATAAGCTGCGAAAATTCCCATAAATATACCTCTAACGCGCCAGGGATAAATACACATTTTATTAGTCGCAGATCGCCTGATCCATTTTGCAAAATGATTCTCAAAAAAATCGAATTCAATTCTTAAACTTCGGTCTAGAATCAGTTAGAAATTGTCTCGGGTATCATGATCCGTAGAATTAACGCATTACGAAGAAGTACACGCCGGTGGCTTGCTCAAAATCCAATTAAATTTAACAGAGAATATTGGCCTATCGTAAAAAGCCCTATAGATGGATTGCTGGTAAAGGCTGGTGAAATTTTACAAATTTTAACTTAATTTCATTTTATTATTTTAAACTTTCCAAAAATGCTTGCCAATCTTCTGGTTTGTTTATTGTTACCACCACCATATTCACAAATTCTAAGTAAATTGACTCGTATAACGAACCGAAAAAGAAATATATTAACGGGTGTTCTTCGCCCGCTTCAAACTATCGCTTGCTTTCCGCTTTTTGTTCTCGCAAGCGATAGAAAGTTTAATTCACTGGTAATTTTGAGGGCATTCTTTTTCATTTGTAACATGTACGAAATGAAAAATTTGTGTTAACCTACAAAATTGACAATTAAAAGCAAGCGAGAGCGCGCTTACCGATCGGTAGGTGAGAAAAAGTATACTTCCTACTTTTAGTGGTCTTCACGAGCGACATCATCTCGCTTGCTTCATCAAGTACGCAAGAATTTCAAGCAAGTGTTTACCCAACATGTTGATCAATCTATATCGAAATCAAATGCTGGTCGGCACCCACGGATTATTCACAACCAACTTTTATTGGTTGATCAACCAGTTGAACAATAAATCAGTTCATCTATAGGACCTTTAATGAGGTGAAGTTCGGGTTATTTTGTTTCTGTAATAAAATATAACTTTTTTTTGGAAATATATCAATTACATTATGATAAAAAGGGGTTTTTCATTCAAACTACTTATAGATAAGATATAATATGTATTTCTTTGCCATCTTATTTTTAAAATATGCCTGCTACATATCAGATTCGGTAATAATTCTAAGAGGAAGAATCCCCTTATCAACTTTGGTTCAGCCTCGAACCACGGCAATTTGTTGGTTTGGCAATAAATGTGTGAAAATCGAAGGAAAATCCAAGAGGCATTAAAATGATAACAAAGTAAGTATGTCAAAAATGCATGTGTATGGATGTGTCTGTGTGTGTGTGTGTGCTTATAAATACTTGGAAGCGTTCGCAAAAGGGCAATGATTTTAGTGGCCGATCGTATGAATGGGGTGTTACCCACATGATGCGTGCGCACACGCCTTTCCGCTCATTTATGACACACCAGCATACAAAGCAAAAACAAAACACAAAATAAAAATTATGAAAAAGTATTTATAAGTCCAATATCCACCATACTCCTCGTAGCAGCGCTGTTTCCTTCTTAGCCGCCGAGCCGCGCATGTGCAACGTTACTTCCCGCAGTTCACTAACTAAGCAACTTACTAACCAGCAGCCACTCAGCCACTAAGCCACTCCGATAGTCAGCCAGCCAGCACCACACTGTTCGCCGCCGATCGCATCAATTTCAAAGGATACGCTTCGCTTGTTGCCGCAATTTATGTGCCTACACGCCTCCGGCGACAGTGCGTTGTTGTGTCGGTGCTGCCGCTGCTTGTTTGGCAATTGGGTAGCATCATTTCTTTTTGCTCCCCACCATTCGCTTTTGCAATTCGACTTCTTATCATTAGCGCGCTGTTGGATTTTTTGTTGGATTTTTTGCTTATTCTTTTGCCTCCTCCTTGAATTGGTATATCCTTTTTTGTTGCTTACTACCTTCGCTACTTACTTCGATGTCCTGCGGCTACATTTCGGCTGAAGTCAAATATTTGTGTCTTTTGTGCAGGCATTAGTTGCGCGGCAGGCAAAACAGGCGCGATCGGTAAGATGATGCAGCTGAATTTGTTTACCAGCTTTGATGGGAGTTGTGATGCGTAATGGGGAAATGCGTACATGTCATAATTTTTGGAATAAAATGAAAAATGAAATGGGAACTGGATGTGAATGTATAATGGAGTGAAGTGGAGTGGAGTGGAGAAAATGAAATAAGATATGGAAGTAATAACAATTTGTGTGTACAAATAAAGAGCAGTGATAACTCTTGTAAGATCGAAGCGTCTCGCAGTGGAGGAGAATGGTGGACTGCGTTTCATTGCCCATCCACAGGCACTGAGTCAAAGCATCTTTTCATGACATCTAAGCAAACTCAGTACGAACAAACCAAAATACATACATAAACATAAATAATCGTATATGTAATCCTTTACCATTTACACCAATTCTGTATGTGTGATTTTTTTGAGTCTATACATTGAAATTCGTTTCACCATTGTTTTCATTATTCTTGCTTTACGCCTATATTTTTTGGCTTTTTGTACACACATGCAAACCATATATAGAATGTGTGCAAACTTCTGTTATTTGATATCTAAACAAAGGACAACGTTCCGAATAACTTGAATTTTCGCAATTGCTAATCCTTCCGCTTGCGATTTTTGAATAAAGGATTTTTCCGTCAAAGAAAAGTAAAATGTAAGTGTTTCAAAAAGTATTCTGTTAGTTAACTCATAGTATAGGAAATAGTTCTTGAAATTTCTGTAAATAATCGCTGTTTGCTTGCGGTCACTTCTGTTAAGACTTGGTTAGTAGGCGGTGCAGACTGAACAAGGTGGTGACGTAGAAGAACGAAATATTATAAACTCGCATTTACTAGAAAACAGTAGTATTGTTTTACTGTTCATTTAATTCTACTCGTATGACAATGAAAATAATTTGTAAGATTATGCATTTAAAAATAGAAGTACACAAAATTTCTAAATCCTATGAGTAGTAATTTTTAATATGCAAAACTCAAAGTATTCTGTTATGCTGCCCAGCGTCCTTTACACTAAAAACTTGTGCACCGCGATAATGGCAAAAAATTCAAATTCTTGTACCACTGTACGATAATTTTACGGTAATTTTAAATAGCCCTGACTTTGTTAATATTTTTTGAGAGTACACCTATCCAGTAATAAAACACTCGATGAATTTGCAAAAAATGTGTCGAATTTATTTTTTAGACTACTAAAGCTTAATGAAAGTGGAAAAATTTGTTAAAACAAATTTCTGAGCAAAAGGAAAGGTTAAAAATAAGCACGTTTCATTTCATTTTGTCGTAGAACATTTTAAACCATTAGCTCCCTCCTAAAATTGTCACTTTGACCCAAAATCCTTAAAAAAAACATATTTGGAAAGTTACTAATGGGTTAAAATGTTCTAGAGAATTATTCGCTCGACAACTCCACTAGGGGTCTTCTCAGACAAAATCTATGTACGATTAAAGCCGAATTGTGTATAAAATAAAATAACAAATAGTTTTATATAAAAGTTAGATAACAGCTCTGTTTACTTGCAATGTTTATGTCAATGAAGGTGAACATAAACTAATGTTACAAATTTGTTTTTTTTATAAACTTTTTAGTATTTTAGAATAGTTTTCTAAATCAATTTAACCCTCTAATGGCAAATTTGTTCTTAGAAAGGTTTTTTAATTTGTGGAATGTGCCTAACTGGAACTCTTTTAAAAACTCAATATTTCTACTTTTTATACAGCTGTAAAATGTTAACACAGTATTTAGGAATGTGAAAAGGAAATATGTGTAAATTTTTTTGTTATAAAAATCTATTTATTTCACACAAATTTGGCGGCTATATAAAAATCTTAAAATATGGTTAAGAAATAAAAACGAAAAATATACAACGTAATATAATAATAGCTATTTTTAAATGAATAACACTATTAAAAAGAATACTTACTTTAAAAAATGTGACGAGTTAGGGCGCAATGAACTTCTCAGCTTAAAATTCGTACAACTTCTCTTTGTGAAAATCAAACAAAAACTGGATGGTAAGGCGAATTTTATCAGGTGATGTCGAATGCCCAATAACAAAATTTCCATGCATTTTGTTTTTACTTCTACTATGGCTTGAGCTGTCAAACTTTATTTATGTAATTTGACAGTTCTAGCTATAAGGCGAAATCGCTCAGCTGTTCGTTCGCCTTGCTGGGCGGTTTTGCTGTACGGAGCACGTCAAAAGAAGCAGCTACTGAGCGTCAGCAAAGTTAAGGATACAAAATGACAGAGCGAGATAAAAATATCCTGCCCGTGTCTCACAGATCCAAGAATGATAGAAAGCGAGATTTGCTAAAGTGTAAAATTATGATTTAAGTATATGCCGGAATTTAATAAATAAATCTAAAAAAAGCTAAGCCTTCTTATAGTTTAGAACTGTCAAAATAGACAAGATCAAAGTAGCTGTACCACTGACGGCGTCACTTTTTGTATTCAGTCCACCGTGTCACAAATCAATTGCGCCCGACGAAGGGTTAAATGAAATAAAGTGGTGTGTTATCTTGAAAACACTCGCACCTTTTATGCAAATATTTCTATCATGTTTCTTCGCGCATTAACGTTATCCTTGTACCTGAAAAATAAATAAGCCAATAAATTGACAATGCGCCAAAGTGACAACTATTAACCCCTTATTCGTGGCAGTATGTCACTAGCAAAACTGCCACAACTTTAACCAAAACAAAAAGCACAAAAATAATAAATGACACTAACAGCTGTTATTTCTGTTAACAAAGCAATATTGAGTGTCACTTTGGTTAAGATAAAAACAAAAAAAAAAACAAGAAAACAAAAAAAAAAGCCAGAGCTATATGCACGCAAGCAAAAGTAACTGTAACCAAAAACACTATTACTACAACAAAACAATGATGGCAGCAATATTTCACTTTGTCAATTTTGACATTTAGAACATTCGGACAGTACGTAAATAGTAAAAGTGTAGTACTACAAACGCCATTCTCTGCACACCGGCCATCGGCCGCAGGGTTACATTTTTGTATGCGGAGTAGTACATTTATAGAATAATAGTTTAGAATGGATAATATATGGTTTACACCCAAAATATGTGCATTGTTCGACTAACACACGACAACAATGCAGTGCAACCACAAAATTTAACAGCCAAACAAAATAAACATTCAAATAAAAATTTAACTGAATATATATACATAGAATGGAATGACTGGAGCGCAAACAAACCGAAAGGTAAACAAAGAATAAATGCCAGAATTATTAACATGAAAAGTGAAAACTGAAAATACAGGCCAAACGCCATGAATGGTGAGCATTATCGTAGTAGAAGAGGTGGCGAATGAATGCAGGATCAACGCTCAGCGAGCAGCGAACAGCAAACAAGTAAAATGACCGAGTGAGAGTAAACATAGCGTAAATGGCCACAAAAGCCTGGACTTACGCGTATTTAAGTAAATTTTCAAAACAAGACAAATTCTAATTTATGTGCATTGTGCGTGGCAACCAGCCAACAAGCCAAGTGGCAGTGGCGAACGTTTAACCAACTCTATCCAACTGAACAGCGAACACCAAGGCTAAGCTAAGTCCAACTCACACTCACGGAAATAACTACTCAATGTCACGCTGGCCGTCATGCCACACCACAGCACGCAATGCAACACAGCGCACTGCCGAAAATTTTCCCCCTTTTTTCTTTTGGGCTTAGAGCAAATAAAAATTAATGAAGGATCCCAAAGAATTACTCGCGTAAATTTGGTGAGCTATCAACAAAAGCCATTCGGCCGCGCCGCGCCGCAACTACTCGTCCACTCAACACAATTGCTGGGATTCTAGAGTGCCCTGTGCACTATATTCGACACCCCGCTGGATGTGCCGTATTAGCCGTAATTTTTATTAAGCAGCGCTGGTCAGCCGCCATACACTCGACGCGACTTCATATTTCCTTACCACATCGGCAAGTTCTTTGCGTAGCGCTGTGTTGTAGGTGGTTGAAAATGCCTGTTTTGAAATTGTCTGTCGGCTTTGCATTCATTCGCCACACTTCGTTAAATGATAAAATGTAGGTGTGTGTCATGAAAAAGGCCATCATTGTAGTTAATAAATCTTCTTAATAAGTTGTTAGGTTAATTTGACATTTTTGTGTCGGCATTTTGGTGGGGAGTGGAGTATCAAACTATTCTTTTTTTTTGTATTCCTTAGACGAGTTTATGTAAAGATTTGTGAAAGCGCTAGTATAGCGAGATTCCTTTTGCCTTTCAAAGGGCAAGTGTAAAAACATGTTTCGGAATTTTGTTTCATCTTATCATAAACAAAGCAACTAATTGAGACTTTAGATGCAGAATTAATTTAGTGAAACTAAAATAAATATTTAAATACCACGTAGTGCCCTCCACTCTCCATCTTCCCTTCGTCTCGGCAGCTATGATAAAAATCGTTAGCAGGATATCCCACACTACCGAGCACTTCCATTAGGCAGTGCCCAGTTATAATACCGACATTAATACTTGGCCAGATCTGCTTGGTAACTAAGCAAGTGAGTTCCATTGGACATCTTGCGTTGGTCAATTCAATGAAAGATGATTTAAGTTGGTGCTCAGTAAAGATACTGAGACGGCAGTAGAGATACTGAGGCTATTATTAGCCAAAGGGCGGATTCCCTTATAAGTTATTAGTTCGGCTTGGAAAACGCTACAGTAGTCGGGAAGCCAACGGGCTGATGCTTATGGGAAGATATTTGGAATGGATTCCATTACTAATCGTGTTGGCTCATCCGCAAAAATTACGGCAGCACCTGGATGGGATTGCGAGCAGTGACATTGGGAACTGAATATAATTCCGCGCATGCGACCGGCGGGGCTAACCCTACATGACATAATCTGGACGTCCAATTTTCGATCACTTTTACAAACCTTCCGGTTTTCAGAGAAAGTAATCTATTGGCCTCACATGATCACATTAGTACGGTGGTTCATATCGGGGGGAAAACGCTTTCACTAAATGTGTACTTTAAAAAGTCGATTGCTTGACGCGATGTCAACATTTTTTTTTTTTTTATTGGGGCACGAAATGGTCGGCAATTATTGGTCTTCCTCTCAGACAGCCAAGCGGCTATTCAGGCAATCTCTTCTACCTCGGTTGAGTGGGTGAGTGTAGGAGAGAGCTGACCTCAATTTCTAAACAACAGAAGAACTGGGGTCCTGGAGCATAGGGTCATTCACTGTGCATGAACGAGCGAGGCGTGGCTCTGCAATGAATGTGTCTCTCGCGGTGGAGGTGAACGCCTAGCTTAGGGATATCCTGAGCAGAATTTCTGTAATTTGGTTTCGAGTATTCTATTACCCATCTAAAACCAAAGCTCTTTTTGGAATGAGTAAAAGTATCCATCGGCCCATAAAACATTTAAAACAGTGAGTTTTTGTATATATAACGGTGCGCTTTGAATAATTCGGGTAATCTTTTCCCCCTAAATGCGACATCTTTTCCATTGAGCCTCATCACTGAACTGATGTAGAGCACAGTAGCAATCCAATCATTTGCCTTTCAAACATTTATAGTATGTGGTTGGCATGAGAATAGGTCGTAAAGTATATTTTGAGCTTGGGAGAGGGTTGCTGTTTGAAAAGTTAAATTTAATTGAAATATACACAAGTTATATGAAATATTAAAATATCGGTGTCAAATGGTTCTCTAACTTTCATGAGAGTTGCCACCTGTTTAAAAATTAAAAAAAGAAAAATTTCACAAGTTATAGGAAATATCAAAATATCGATTTAAAATGGTTCGACTCGGAAAGTTAATACATATATTTTGGAGAGGGTTGCCACCTTTTTGAAAAGTCGACTTAAATTAAATTATAGGCAAGTTATATAAAAAAGTAAAATGTGGGCGTCAAACACTTCGTTTTGCTGAAGAGAAGGTTTATCGCTAGCTATATTTTAAAGAAGGTTGCCACCTGCTTGAAAAGTCGAATTTAATTAAAGTATAAAGAAATTATATGAAGTAGTATAAGTGTCAAGCCAGTCGTTTCGCTGGGTTTATAGGTATATTTTGAAGAGCGTTGCCACCTTTTTCAAAGTCAAATTCAGTTAAATTATCCGCAAGGTTGTAAAATATTAAAAAGGGCAAATGATAAAAATAGGCAGAACAACGTCTGCCGTGGTTTACTAAATTTTTCATAAAAATTCGACTGTAATAGAAGCTAGCGTGGGATTTTTTGCTATCGGTAGTAAAAGTGGATAGCAATCGAATAATTGTGGCAAACTCAACGGACTCTTTGTCTAGAAAAATATTTTTAAGCCTACCGTGGCTGAAAATTCTCGGTTGAGTGTTGGGCTAATAGAAAAAAAATTATTTGAAATGGAGCCACAGAGCGCCATCCACAAAAACAGTACGTCGCAACAATTTTAGTGGTCATCAAGCTTGAGTACCGCAACTAAAGTCTGTTTTCTTAGCCCAAAAGAAAACTAAATGTACCTACGGAAATCATACATATTTACATATATTTGTATAAAATTATGCATGTATGTACATAAGAAAAAAATAAATATAAATAAAGTATGAGCAGTGGCAAGTTATATTGATTAGCGTAAAATAACTAGAAAACAAATTCAATGCTTTAGTAATTTGCATAATTTCACATGCCATGGGCAATTCAATCAAAAATTAGAAAAGCAACATACTGAAAAAAATTTCCAAAATTTGAAAGAAATATTAAAGGAAGCCGCTGCAAGCTAATTTGCATTTGTCTATGAAGAAAAACCACAGCTTTTTCCAAATTTCTCTCTCACCTAGGCTGGACGGAGCAGCTGTCGTAGTTCACAATTCAATTTGTAATTGTGTGTGTGTATATGTGTGTATATATGTATGTATGTACGGATGTATGTATGTAAGAATATGTAAATGTTTAGGTAAGCAAGTTTTTTTTCTACGCTTAATCTTTGAAATCAACAACAACACTCCTCCGATAGAGCCAAGGTGCATTCTTTTGTTCGTTTTTGTTTGCTTGGTTTTTTTTTTGTTTTGTTTTTTTTTTGTTCGTTTTTGAAGATTTGTTTGTGCGACCCTTGGGTACTACTAGAAGAACGCCATGCGCCTCCACTTGTCGCTGTTATGAACCTTTATTTATTACAAAACCTATTATTTTGTTAACTATTAGTATTTTCTTATACTACTTTTATTTCCATTTCAAATTTGATTAGCTCTACCAAATGTGTTAATAAAAAACCATGAAACACTACTAGAGCTTCTTTAGTATTTTTCGAATGCATTCTTAAGGTATAATAAAAGCTCATTTTGCTGGTGGTATAAGAACTTGTGTGAAGATGTTTTCAAAATGTTTACAATAAAAATCAAAACATAAAAAAAAAACAACGTAGAATGGCTTTCGTAGCCAATTCATATTCAAAATAAAGCACATAAAAAGGCAAATAGTTTAGATTTTGGAATTTTTGTACTAACTTTCTTAATTTCCATAGGTTTTGTTTTTGGTTGGGGGGGGGAAAGACATTAATTGCCAAACACAACACTTCTGCCACTTGTGACAATTTATGCTGACATAAAATCACTTTTATTGTAACTTTGATGTGTGAAACAAGAGACATAATTATTTACATACATATATCGGCATTTACATACATACACATACATATGTAGTATATATGTACCTATCTATGTAAATGGGACAATCCAAGTCAAATCGACCAATGTTTGTTAATCGATAATTTTTCATTTGTATGAATATAATAATGAAGTTCTGACAAAGAGCAAAAAAATTAAAAAGGAACCTGCTCGAAAATTTCAGCATCTTAAATTTTAAAATTCTATATTATTTTTTTATTTTTCGATTTTTTTTTATTTTTCAAAATATATGTATTTTTTAATGTCGCCTTTTTACCATTTTTTTAAGCTTATAATTTTGTTTCCACAAATGCAAAAAATAAATTTGAAAAATCTGGAAAATGGTGAAATTAAAATTTATTTTGTATATTTCGATTATTTTTGTAAATTTTTTTTTGGCTCTGGCAGAACTTAATTACGTATATGATAAAATTAAAGTTATAACCAAAATTTATTCAATGGGACGATTCAAATCTTGACATGGATTAACCCATTATTTGGATTGCTAATCTCAATATCCCGAGATCCTTATGTTTCTTGGCAACGAAAGCCGCGGGATCATATTAACTAAGCCCGTTAAAGTTGTACCAAAGATTTGAAATAAAATAAAAAAAGTTTGAAATACTAAATTATATATGTACATATATGTATATAAATATTTAACGTATGATTTTGATTTTTTCCATTTTGTCGATTTTTTAAATTTAAAATTTTGCAATATTTTTCGTTTATAGGAGTTTCATTTGATTGAAAACATATAATTACCCTTAAAACTGTTAATCATTTTTGAAATTTTATAATTGTTTTCAAGATACTCAAACAAGAAACTTGAAAATTCCGTGAAAAGTAAAATTTTAAATTTTGCAAAACTTTCGAAAAAAACATGTTCTTTCAATGTTACATGCATACGAAAAAAACTTACGTGATTTCAACTAATATTCTATATATTTTTTTTCTTTTTTCCAAAATATTTTTTTTCTTGTCGCCTTTAAAATTAACTTTGTACCATTTTTATAAATATATTTAAAAAATCCGGGAAATGTTGCAATTTTAAACTTTGTGTATGTTTCGATTTTTTTTTTAAATTTGTTTGCCTCTGGCAGAATTTAATTTTATAGTGTGTTAAAAGAAAAGTTGTAATCAAAATTTATTAAAACTGAACTCTGACAATTCAAATCAGTGGCCGATTTGACCTATATATGTAGATTAATACAGAATTCAGACAGTATTTAGCTATTTTTTGCCAGCTGTTTATTATATCAAGTGAGATCGTGATTTTCGGGAGTTACATTTAAAAAAAAAGTTTAATATATGATTTTGATTTTAGCGATTTTTTAAATTTCAAAATTTTACAAGTGCTTTTTAGGAACTTTTTTTTGTTTTGAAGTATACATTTCTTTAAATTACACTTTAAATTTTTTTTTATAATTTTACAATTGTTTTGCAGATATTCAAAAACATAAACTTGGAAAATCCGGGAAATGTGAAATTCTACATTTTTGAAATTTTGTGTTTAAATTTTTTTTCTTTTGGCGGCACATATTTGCTATTTTATTAAATTTTGTTTGTTCTATTCAATTCGAAATGGCAAAATAATTTTTGTATCTGGCTCGGAAATTAAGTTTCTTGTTTTGATTTTTATTTATTTTGTCAGATGTGTAACTTATTGTAAGATTTTTCTAACCTTTCTTGCGATAATAATTTTTACCTTATTTTTTGTTAAACAAACGCCACATTTCCAAAACCAGATTTACAAAAAAAATCGCTTATTCTTTTAAATTTACTACTAAAGAGGCCTGTCTGAGTTTTTTTTAACTTTATTTTAATTTTATTTTTCGAAATAGTTTTGGGTAGGTATATAATGGAAAAATTAAAAAAGAAATCCGAATTTCTAAAATTTTTCGCAACTTTTAAGCCTAGTTCGATAATGGAATGGCAATGTGTTCTATTTATTAAATGGCCATAAATAAATTGACTTTTATTTTAATTTTATTTTTAAAAACACTTTTGGGATACAAAATGGAAAAATTGAAAAAAGCGAATTTCTATAACATTTTTTATAACGATTTTTTGATAAAATATTGGTTTTCAAAAACATTTACTGATCGATTTTCTTGAAAGTTTTTTATAACAAATCGTCACCCATTTCGAAACTTTTAAGCCTAGTTCGATAATGGAATGACAATGTGATCTATTTTCGTTCGATTTTTAAAGTTCAGGGAGACCTCACTCGACTGGTGCTATGACATAAAATGTTATGAAACAAATGGGAGATGTATTTTAAAGCCGATGTTTGGCCGATTTGGCGCGGAATGACCCATATCTATGAACCAATGGTAGCGGCTGCTGTTTTTGGTGAGGATCCACCGTATGTACTTATATAACAATAGGTGTGTTAAAGAATGTAATTTTTCATCTATGACTTTTTAAAAATGCAAATGTCCATGAATGCAAAAATGTTTGCATATTTTAATTATAATAATTAATTTTTCTTTGTATGGATTTTATCTTGATTTCCCATACATCTACCTACGCTCCCTGCCCTTCCATTTTCAGCAATTGCAATGCACAGCATCTAAGCGGAAAGCAATAAAATTTGCATTTAACATGCAATCTGTTGTATAAAATTACCATTCACCCATTAAGATTGTCAAGAAGAGTAATAGCACAAAAAAAAATATAAATAAATATTCAATATTTCATTAAACAAGAAGCGGTAAAACTGTTGCCAAAAAAATTTATAGCTAGATTTTTAATGAAACATGCGAACTACTATGCCGCGGCGTTTGAGAACGAGTTAAAAAATAACCAAAAAAATAATAATAAAGAGTCAGACTAAAAAGTATTCAAAGCTTACTGTGTAGAGAGATGCGGTGCGGTGCGATGAGAGTTGAAGCGATGTGATAATCCCAAAATAATCGATCGAGTTTCAAGACAAAACCAATAAATAACATTAATTTTCATAAAACAACGACAAAATGTCAAAAATTAACTTAATGAAAGGTTGCGCGCACAAACCTAAATTGGTAAGTTTCGATATTGTTAGAGCTGGCATACAAAGAATTTGAAAAAATTCAAAAAAGAAGGAAAAAAAAAAACAAAAAAATGTGGATCATTAGAAAACATGAAAAAAATGTGCATAAAAAACAAACCAAGTTTGTATGTAGACGAGTTTGTAACAATTTTGTCGCACCATGTACGCTCAATAAATAATCGCAAAAGTGGCGGACAAAAGAGCGATAGAAAATTTTTGGTATTGTTGGAAGTCAATATATTCGTATCTACAAAATGTATGTGTGTGTGTATCCACATCTGTATGTAACACAAGTCACACAAGTTAGAGGCAACTTTTCAACTGTAATTGAATCATTGACGAGACTTTTGTTAGAGAGGCTTTTAATTTTTAAACCAATAAACTTAAATATCTATCTAGATATGTTAATCGTCAAATTTCTCACAGTTTTTATGAACAGATGAAGTTATAACAGTTGCTTTTATTTTATTAAGAAATAAATTAACGTTAAAATGTCAAAGTACTATTTTCCTCCTAGAAGATTTACATATCTTGGTATAAGTTGTAATGAATACACGAAATTGGATGGATGGATTTTCAATAAACTTAATTCTGGGCAGGATGCCAGACGGCAATCGGAACCTTGCGGAATGGTCCAGGAATATCATAACTGCCCTTTGGGCCTATAAAGTAGCGGTGGGAAATGATGGATGAAGTGATAAGGCCGCAGATAACATATTGAAAGTTTACTAGGTTGCCCGAAAGATCATTTTCTATGGGAGTCCTATGGTGACTAGCTTTAGAAAAGTCAACCTATGAGTGCAAACTGGATAGGGTACAGAGGGCTGCCTACAAGTTAATCCCAGGAGCCCTGTCAAATGCAGCCAACAAGGCTATAGAAAATATTATCTTCCTAACAATATTTCGCCAGTTCTCACACAATAGGTTTGAATGTAACTACCATATGGGGAGACCTTCGGTTTAGTCACTCGAAAGTCCTAAACTCCGTTCCAGCAACCCAATGTTCTGTTTCGATAGCAAATTTTTAACAAAAATCCATTTCTACGGATTGACTCTATATAAAGATTAGTAGCGGAATCCAATCCAAAGATTTTTCAGTAAACATTAGCCTGTACCCTTCCGACTACTGTAGCGTTTTTCAGGCCGAACTAACAACTACAAGGGAGCCAGGACATCGAGAGCTAGTAATGAGGCTCTTCTAACTTTACAGTCGATTACAATTTACTTTGACTGCCAAGCAGCGACCAAATCCCTACAGTGCTTCCGCACCTCTTTGAATGTAGCCGCGAAAGTTACAATTCATGTGGTTTGAGTACCATGGCACAACGACATTCCCGGATACTGCGCGTCAGACGTGCTCGCAGGGGAAGTGACCGATGTGCTCATATTACAGACTATCCGTGATGCTGGCGTCCATCTGTCTTCTTGCAAACACTAATTCAAATCATCTTCATTGAATTGGGCAACGGAAGATGAGCAGTGAAACACACCTGCTTAGTTGTCAAGGAATTCTGGTCAAGTATCAATGGCAAGATATCCAGAATTCTTATTTTAATCGACCATCCCATCGTCAGCGTGGTAGTCTAGTCGGCATTATAACTGGACACTACTTAACGGAATCGCACGGTAAACGAATGGGATATCCCGCTAACAATTTTTGCTGTAGCTGCCGGGGCGAGAAGGAGATGGAGAGTTGAATTGCTCTCTCTGTCGATATAACGTTTTCTCCAAATATTTCTTCAAGTGGCTGGCTGATCTCCCGTCTGTGGATGTCAGCTTCAAGGCAAATCGATGATTCTCCCTCAAGCGGGAAACTGAGGGAAGGTAACAAGAGAGCGCACTGAAGTAAAATTACAATGGGTCTAACTGTCCTAAGGGTGCCGCCTCTCTGCCAGACTGGGCACTCAACTTTACATATAAACTATTTTTTTGCTATAACATTCGAAATATGTTTATTGCGTACAAAATTTTCGCATGCACTTTTTTTTTTGCTTTGATTTAGCCCTTCATTATTCTATTGCACCTTCTATAAATTTTAAGTTATGTATCCTTTGAAAGTTCGTAATTTCTATGCACTTCCGGCTTGATATCGCATACCAGTTTTAGTATCATATTTATCACTTCTTCTCGTTTTTCCTCCACACATTCCTCAACTCTCTTCATTTGATCTTTCACATCTCCTTCCACCTTTCTTCGTATCCTTTCGATTGCACAATCAACACTTTCTTTTAATTCGGCCAATATTTTTTCATGCTCATTATGCGCCTCGGCCACCTCCTTGAGTGCTACATTTTTGACTTTTCTCAATAGGTTTATTTTGCGTTTCCTGGCTTCATGTATGATATCGCGGGCCTGCTTTTCGGCTTCAACTAAATATGGCAGAGGTGTTTGGTTTGCTTTCATTTCTTGATCTATTTAGGATTACTGGGGGTTTGTTTTTGTCACTTCTACAAGAAATTTTTTTTATTTTTGTTTGGTTTTTTTTTTTTAACAAAAGTTTGGTGTATGTCTGTAAACAAATAGTACAGTCAATGAAAAGCCAACTTGCGGAAATTTGTCAGTTAAAACTTGTGGGGGAAATTTTATGTATGTATGTAGCTTATATCGCTTAGGTCTTTCTAGGGTAATTTGGGGAAATTTCGGAGTAAACTTACGGTGTAGCAGTTGCTCTGAAAACCAGATCGGACAAGATCGGGCCACTTACAGATACACATAGTGTTGTAAAAAATAGGTACGGAAAATGTTTACCAGTTTCGGTTTTTTTTTGCTTTTGTTTCAAATTTTATAAAAAACCAAAGTATGTACTTTGATGGCCCATTAAATTTTAGTTTAATAAAGGGCAAGTCCCAATTACCCTAAAATGCCCGTTTATTTTTGATATTTTTTTTTATACTTTTTTTGTTGTTTTTTTTTTCTTGTTTTGTATGGAAGAGAATGTGTGACGAGGCCAACTGATTGTTCCGATATGAAGCTTTATAATTGCTATATTAAAGCAGTTAAGATATGAGGCTATAATTCAAAACTTCTTATCTTTATTAGGGTGATTCACAAAGTGCCATAGATCATAAAGTTATAAAATTTTAGATTTCAAAAATAAGTAAAACTAAGCAATTTTGTATTTTTAAATTTTATGACTTATGACACATTATGACACCTTGTGAATCACCCAATTGTATTTTTTGTGGGAAAATTTAGAATTTTATATTAAGTAATACAATTAAATTCCAAAATTTCTTTACGCTTAAACGGATCAACAAAATAAAATATTGTTTTTTTTTTTATATTCATGTAAGGTATGAAGGTTTTTTTGGTTGTTGTCGAAAATAATGTTGCTCAGTGAAATTAACCAATTTTGCTTGTATTTTAAAGTAACACTCAATTTAGTAAAATTAAACCTAAACAAAGTGAGTCAAGTTCTAAAAAATGTGAAATATTCACAAAATAAAATTAACAACAATTTATAAAAGTAAAAAAAAAAATATAACAACAAATAATAAATTTTGCAACAATCAAAATAAATAAATTGTAAAAAAAATAGGAATAATAAAAATTATTGTAAAAATTATTTTTAACATTGTAAAATATTTAAAAATAGAACAGAAAAATGTTTGAGTATTTTTTTTTCAAATAATACATTTGCAACCATTCAAAATAATTTATAAGACGAATAGGAGTAATTAAAAATACTATAAAAATTATTTTTAACATTGTAAAATATTTAAAGATAGAAAATAATCATTTTTGAGTATTTCTTTTGCCGTGAGATAGTTTTTTCCAAGCAACTTTTTGTATTCTCAGATACGCTCATTTGCCAGATAAAACTTGTTCTCCTGAGTACAGATAATTTTTTTTCTCCAGCTCAACTCTTCCACTCACTACTCTCTAACTCAACATGCGCTGTACTCAAATACAATTAAGTTCATATTTCGTTAGAAATAGCTCTTTTTATGAATTAAATCAAAGCACAATCACTCAATTCCACATCATGTAACTGGTCTGGGAGTGTGGCATTACTCACATCTGCAACAAAATAGAGAAAAACAACTAAAAAAATGTATACTCAACTAACGTTAGTTCTTAAAAATAGCACTCAGTTAAAACTTGTTTTTTTGTGCTCATTCCCCCCATCGATATTTCTCTAGTAAATATTTAGCTAATAAGATCTGTTACTTCTCATCTCAGATAATACATTTTTCCTGCTCGAAAGATACTCAGATAATACGCAATCGTACTCTTAAGCTCAATAGAATATCATCTTAATTTATTTACTCAAATAAGTTTACACTCAATCATCTAAATTTTTCTCACAAAAAAAAAAAAACAAAAAACACGCTCACTCAGCTAAATTTCAGATAATTTACGTTATCTAAACAACTCACTCAACTATCAACTCTATTGAGAAATCATCGCATGCTCAGCTCAAAAGCAACAACTCATTCGACTCAGAAATTGTATGCGCTCTGCAATATTATTTCACTCAATTACACAACACTCTTATGCTTGTTCGGATAACCCGTTTGTGAGCGATAGAGCGTTGAGAAAGATCATTAGAAATTTTACCTCCATATTTATTTGAGTTGTTTGTGCATTGAGAACTCTTTCTACTCTACTCTGAGCACTTTACGTTGCCTCTCCATAGCATTTTGATTAATTTTCTTTTTTGGGGAGGAGTTGCTTGGATCAATGATGAAATTGCCATAGCTCGAACTCAGCTGGTTTCTCTGGTTGCATGCATATTTCATTAGCTAACAAGTTGGGATATCTTGGCATTTAATTAGACACTATCGTAGTGCAGGCACTGAAGGCGGTGACGGCGTCTACTTACTACATATCGGCAAACATACAGAGAATATGTACATATGTACATAGATATAGTAGATCTACCTAATGCTATGCATCTTTCACTTCTTTACCTTCACTGATCTCAATTTCTCTA